>CM022945.1:109958677-110585859 GCA_012931725.1 Litsea cubeba | reverse complement strand
AGGATAGCAGTGCATCGAACCACCTAAAACTACATCGTTTTGGACAGTGAGAGATGTGGATAATTGATTAGATTGGCTAGTAATACACCTTGATTCTTCCATCAAATTGCATATGCATATTGAGTTGATTATATTGACGACCTCCAATTCTTATATAATTGTTCATATGCATAATTCGTGCTCTTCTCTATTTGTTATTGTAATTGTCAATCCAATGTTATTGTATACTGATGGAAATATGAACTGAGTAAGTTGTGAACGAATGTGATTGCTTCGAGTATGAGTGGAATTGAATAGATTCGCATTGAATTGAGCTGAACAGAATCGTATTAGTTAAGTTCGGTTTAGTGTGTGTGAATGTCGCTGCGCAGTAGGTAGTCTGGGCACCCAGCAGAAACTCTAGAACCGGATAGCCAGGTGAACCTTTTGTCGGGTCACCGGTGACATCCTAACATGAGTGCTCTCTTTCAAGGAAAGATTTAGCCAAGGTGGTAGCCAACTAGAATGTAAAGTACTCCACTATTGAATTATAAAGCATAATAAATTCTAAAGTGTACAATTTCCTGGTATCCTAGTATTGGTCTCTTTCAATCAACTGTTATTAACTCCAATTTGATACAGCATGTGTTAATTTGAACCGCTTATACTTTGCAGAATTCTCATATTCATGACGTAATCTATTGGTCCTCTGGCTAATAACAGTTGGGGATTAGAGGAGGAGATCGAGGAGGTTCCTTGGGGATTAGAGGAGTGGACGGCCAATGGTACCATATAGTTCACGTTTCTTGAGTGTTACTCAAGTTATTTAGAGTTTTTATTTTGGGAAAAAGCTCGATAAGAATTTGTTATAGTTAATGTAATCTTTTTGTAGCGTGTGGATAAACTTTGAATATATTATGTATATATACTTTTGGTTAATCAGGTTAGGGTATGTTTTTGTGACCTTACTTGTTAGTAAATACAATTATATTTTGTATGAATATGTTAAACATTACAGGACTTGTGGAAAGGAAATTCAAATTGTCCTCTGGTCGAGCCTGGATTAAGGTCGCCTGACCTGAACCTCTGCCTAAGCCCAATGGATGTTCAGAAATGGTCATATAGCAGTTAATACCACGACCGGAGAGAGAGAACAGCAATTGGGGAGTTAATCACTAAATTAAGGCAGCGCACGATGGAGGCTTCAAGGAGTTTCGATTTGGACATGATGAAGAAAAAGAGAACGTGCGCAATAAAGGAGAAGGACGTGGGAAGTGAAGAGGAAAGGATCAAGAAAAAGAGATATAAAGAGAAGAGACAAATTTCAGACCAAAGCGAGGTGAAAAAAATCTTTAAAAAAAGGAAGATAATTAGAAAGATACAATGGAGAAATTACAGACTTATCATCGGAGAGTCCACGGTCGGACCAACCGATCGAGTTCTTCTGATGCTTTCTTTGTGATCCAGATAAGAACTTCCATCCTGTCTAAGAAGAAGCAGTGAGCTCTCCATTGCCGAGCATAACTGATCAGCTCGTCAGCTGTCCAATCAAATTCAACACTTACAATTGGCGCCGTCTGTGGGAAAACAAAGAAAGTTATCCATTGATTTTTCTAGCTGATAGATATGGCGGATCAAGAGTTTGGTCTCGAATCGCAACACTAAGCTGGACGCTCTCAGTCTCAATAGAGGCAATGCAAGACAAAGACTCCCGAGAAAGGATCCTATGGTCAACCAATCTGGTGGGCCAGATGATGAATATGTATCCGTACATGGACAGTGATCGGACTGATCCCATTCTAGGTAAAAAAGGATGGATCCAATCAGAAGTGCGCCGCGCCGATCCAAGCCATGCTATGAATTCACCATCTGTGGATAAATTACAGAAAGGACCCCACCAGAAGCAGGGTCATGCGAACCAGACACTTGTTCCATCGCAGGATGTATTTGTCCGCTTGGAACAGTCTTGCAAAGAAGCTGTTCGGGACCCAACACAGGGAATGAAGCGGCAAAAAGAAAAGCTCATCTGTCTGCTGTTGGAATTGGAGGTAGCAAAGGAGGCCCATGGACGACCTCCAAGTGTGGATAATCTTCGAAAAGGTTAAGAAACTGTTCAAAAAATTCGAAGAATGGAGCGCCGAGGAAGCACAGATGTGTGTGTGTGTGGGGGGGGGGGGGGGGGGGGGGGGGGCGAGAAGTCACCATTTTGAATCAAAATTTTCGGCGAGCCCGACCTAAGCATAGAGCAAGGAATGAAAGAAGCAGGACTTTGAGTTCCCTACCACTAAGGGAGGAGAGGTCTTAAATCTGAGCACGAGGCATGGAAAATACTACTTCATAAGAAAAACCGCATCCTCACGGGCACTTGGCGAGGAAGACGTACAAGATCTTGATCGAGGAGGGCGTTAGCAAATCAGACACCCCATCAAGAACCATGTTCCGAGCAAGATACCTGGGAAGTGCACAAAACTTCATATCTCCTTTTTCAAAGGAGATAGAAAAAGCAGACCCACCTCGGCGATTCTCAACTCCCAAGCTGAGAATCTATGATGGTACTTTGATCCTGTTGACCACGTCCAACATTTCCTGCATTCCATGGCGCTTGGATCGGGAAATGAATTGTTGATGTGATGAGTCTTTCCCTCAAGCTTAGGAGATCTGGCATTGAAATGGTTTTCTCGTTTAAAGCCAAGGTCAATACACAGCTTTCAGGAACTCAGCATCTTTTGTCACCTATTTTGTCACGAACTCCAAGCAGCCGAAGGATGTTTGAGCATTGTTGTCTCTAAGAAACAAAGCTCGAAGAGCTTGAAGGATTATAGTGCTCGTTATTGGAGTCTCTATAATGAAGTAGAGGGAAGTAATGAACAAATACCAGTGGCCACTTTCAAGTTGGGGCTATCAAAAGAAAGTCAGCTCCGTCAATCATTGACTAAGCGATCCCCAAATCACGCAAGGAGATCTAATGGAAAGGATCGAGGAGATCATCAAATTGGAAGAGGACATGGGAGCACTTGAGCCAAGGATGACACGTGCGGCGGATGAAAGATCCAGAAAAAGGATAAAAATGGAGTTCAGAGGGTTGCTGAAAGGAGGCTGGGGTCGTACCAAACCACAAAGAGCCAGCCCCTTTTCGAGGGAATATATACGATCTTCAAAGATTCGATATATAGGATCCTCACTCAAATATTAAGACAAACCATTCTTCAAAAGGCCTCCGAAGATGGTCTGTGACCCCGGACGCCGGAATCCCAAACCTATGGTGTTCTTACCACCGGGAGAATGGACATCCAACAGAAAAATTGTCGGTATGCTCAAGCAACATCTGGACGACCTAGTCAAAGATGGTCATTTGAAAAAAAATATGTAGAAGATATGCCCTCAAAGAAGGGCAAAGAGAAGCTCAGATCGGAAAGAATTTCAAAAAAGTTGCAGATGAAGGACCTGTGGGGGGTAATAGATTGTGGTGCATGGGGCAAACATCCAGAAGAAGTTACAACTCAATCTGTCATACCACAAAGAAAGATGGCCGCACACTTAAGGGAGGTACCAGATGGATGCCGGACCAAGCTTGGTCGGCAAGTCTAGGCAGAGCAAGACGGAGATTTCGTTCTCCGATGAAGACCTACGAGATGTGGTCCAACCCCACAACGATGCCCTCATACTAACTCTTCGAATACAGGAGTACAATGTTCGAAGAATGCTCATAGATCCCGGAAGATCCTCGGAGATAATGTATGCCGAGCTATTTCAAAGACTCGGCCTGAAGCATTCAGATCTCAAACCGACCTCGATCCCTCTGTTCGGGTTTAGCGGCCAAGCAGTACACCCCTTAGGTGTCATAACCGTTCAGGTCGGTGCTGGTCCTGTTCGTTTAGATGTGGAATTTCTAGTGGTAGATGAACCATCTCCCTATAACGCCATCATGGGGCGAACGTGGATTCATCATATAAGAGCGGTACCATCAACCTTTCACCAAAGGTTACGCTTCCCGATGCAGAAAGGAACTATGGAGATTAAAGGAGACCAAGTTGTCTCTAGAAGTTGTCTGGTCGTAGCATTAAAAGGAAAGGCAAAAAAAATTAGATGATGAAGACTCAGGTCCGGGCAAGAATGCCGACCTCAAATACCAATCATTTCAGGTCGGATCGAAGAAGATGAATCATTTGCCGACCTGAATACCCCAGCAATGGAAGAACTGAAGAAAATTGCAGCACATGGAGGAAACCCGGAAAGATATTGGATGATTGGCACATCATTGTCCAAGGAAGAACAGAAGAGTTTGGTTCAAATTTCTCGATCAAAGTTCAGATATTTTTGCTTGGAACCGCATACAAGATTGCCCGGGGTCGACCCAGCAGTTTATCAGCCACAGCTAGGAGCGGATCCAAGGGCAAAGCCAGTGATGAAAAAATAGCGAAAGCTCGCGCCCGAACACCGGACAGTGGTTTTGTGACGAGGTTGACAAGTTATTGGAAGCAGATGCAATCCGGGAGGTCCACTACCCGGAATGGTTGTCCAACAGCGTGGTTGTACCAAATAAAGACAAAAAATGGAGAGTATGTGTGGACTTCACCAACTTGAATAAAGCCTGTCCAAAGGATAGCTTCCTGTTACCAAAAATTGACCAGCTAGTGGATTCTACAGCTGGTCATGAACGACTGAGCTTCTTGGATGCATACCGAGGATACCACCAGATCGCAATGGAGGAGTTCGACCAAGAAAAGACAACATTCATAACTCCAAAGGGCACCTATTATTACAAAAGAATGCCCTTTGTTCTTAGAATACGGGGGCCACATACCAGAGGTTGGTAACGAAGATATTCCAAGATCTGATCGGGATAACGGTAGAAGCTTACATTGATGACATGGTGGTCAAGAGTAAAGAAAGGATTACACATGAGCAAGACTTGAGCTCGATCTTCAATATCCTGCGAAGATACAAGTTCAGGTTGAACGCTTCAAAGTGTTCATTTGGTGTCAAGCTCGGGAAAATCCTAGGATATATTGTAACCCAATGAGGATTGAAGCAAATCCCGACCAAATTCAGGCGGTTCAGAAGATAGAGCGACCTAGCTTAAGAAAAAAGTGAAGAAACTGACAGGTATGCTTGCAGCCTCAAATCATTTTTTATCAAGAAGCTCGGATAAATGCCGACCGATGTTCCTCGCTCTAAAAAAGAAAGCAGAAAAAGATATGGGACGAGCACTGCGATGAGGCCCTACCACAAATCAAATAGTATCTGAGCTCTCCCCCCCCCCCCCCCTGTGCCCTCAATTCCTAGCTCAGGAGAAGAACTGATTCTATATCTAGCAGTATCCGAAAAATGCGGTCAGCGTAACCTTGATGAGGGATCATGGAAAACAGCACCTGCCTATCTATTTCGTCAGTAAAACCTTGTTAGATGCTGAAACAAGGTACCTGCCTCTGGAGAAGCTCGCCTTGGCATTGGTAAGGGCAACACGGAAACTCAGACACTATTCCAAGCACACACAATCAGGTTCTGACCGAGCATTCCATTACAACTAATCTTGCAAAAAGCCAACATGTCTGGGAGGATGATAAATGGGCGATCGAACTTGGCCAGCACGATATAAAGATAGCCCAAGAAATGCCATAAAAGAACAGATAGTGGCTAAATTCATTGCTGAATTTATGCACAAAGAAGAGCTGAAGCAAAGAGATGTTAGCTTGGAAATTAATGAGGAGTGGCAGCTATATGTGGATGGCGCAGCCAATTCCCGAGGTTCAGGAGCTGGGATGATATTCATCACACCAGAAAGAGCAATAATTAAAAGAGCTGTGACCCTTGGCTTTGCTGTGTCAAATACCGAGGCTGAATATAAAGCCCTCCTGTCAGGACGCCGAGCTGCAAAAGATCTTGGGATAAAGAGACTCATGGTTCATTGCGACTCACAACTAGTTGCCAATCAACTTACTGGAGAGTACACAGCTCGCGATGATTGATGATTGCATACGTCAGAGAGGCTCAGCGCCTATCCAAGAGGTCGGTGATGTCAAAATCAAGCAAGTTGGTCGAGAAGAAAATGCACATGCTGATAGCTTAGATAGCTTGGCTACGGCTATAAAATCCGAGCTAAGGAGAGAGGTTCTCATTGGTTTCCAATCATCGTCGAGCATAGCAACCCAATGAATCATGTGTGTCGAACATGAATCAGAATGTCGGAATTGGATGACACCAATAGCCGAGTACCTAAAAGGAAGACTACTTCTAGAGGACGGAACAAAAAGTTACAAAATCAGGAAGAAAGCTGCTAGATTCTGGTTGCCACTAGAAGACCGATTATACAGACGATCATACTCGGGTCCTTATTTACAATGTGTAAGTCCGGCCAAGGTGGAAAGACCTGTTGTGGGAAATTCATGAGGAATCTTGTGGTGGGCACATCGGCAGAAGGAGTTTGGCCCACCGAGCAATGTCACAAGGATAATAGTGGCCTTATATGCAGCAGGACGCTCTCAAATTTGTACAAAAATGCGAGAGATGTCAATGCTTCTGTAAAGATATTCATCAACCTATCGAGCTATTGAACTCAATATTAAGCCCTTGGCCGTTCGATAAATGGGGAATCGACATTGTCGGTCCATGCAGAGGTCAGTAGGTAATTGTCAATTTTTAATTGTTGCCACATATTATTTTACCAAATGAATAGAAGCCGAGCCCCTAGCTTGTATTCGGGAAAGCAATGCCAAGCAGTTCGGATGGAAAAATATCATTACCAGATTCGGAATACCAAGGGCATTGGTTACCGACAATGGAAAGCAATTCGAAGGGAAGGCGTTTAGGAGCCTGTGTGAACAATAGAGCATTAGGCATCATTTCTCAACCCTGTATATCCACAAGTAATGGCCAAGCAGAAAGCTCCAATAAAATCCTACTGGACGGATAAAGAAGAGGTTGGACGAAGCAAAAGGAAGATGGACAGATGAACTCCCTAGCGGCTTATGGGCTTATAGGGCGAACTTCAAGAAGATCAACAGGAAAACTCCTTTCTCCCTTGCATATGGAATAGGGAAGCTTAATTCCTTTAGAATTGGATTGCCGACCATGAGAACGGACAGCTTATGACCATGAACAGAATAAAGGAAGAATTGTCGAGCAGCTGGATGTGATCGAAGAACTGAGGGACCGAGCCCTGATCATACTAGCTGCCTACCAGCAGCTGCTAGCTCCGAGTTATCAGAGAAAAGTTCGTGTACAAACGTTCAAGGGTCGGAGACCTAGTTCTAAGAAAGGTACTTCCAACACTAAAGATCCCAGCCAGGGCAAGCTCAGACTAAACTGGGAAGGTCCATACAGATTAACCTCGGTCGGTGGAACAGGGGCTCATGCACCTGAAAAAGATTAGAAGGAAAGCACTGGCAAGGCCATGGAATATAGCAAATTTGAAAAAAAAAATTCTAGTTTTAAGCATTTTGCATCTGAAGAGAATTAGCTTGTGCCAGAATAAAATTGAAATTTTACTTTCAATCTTTGTGCCAAAGAATTTGGATATCGTATATCCGATACATATTGCATATGATATCACTTCGCAAAAATTCTTATGCCAAGATGAAATCCCACACTAAAATCATTTGAGGACCCAGGATAGGAACATACCCTATCAGAACGACCTCAACAAAAGGCCAAGGCTTAGAAAATGAGGGGCAGCTTAGCACTCACTACTTCGCAACCGAAGGGATGAAAAATCCTAACTGGGAGGAACCCAAACTAGGTGTGCCCCATGATCTCCTTTTAACTAAATTGCTAGGCATGACCGATGCAAGCAGTAGGCAAAAAAAGTGAGTTCGGAAAGAACCGACAGTGGCAAGCACAAAAAATGCAATACAATATCATAAGAGAATAATATTTCATTTCATTAGCAAGGTTAGCAATCAGCCCACACCCAGGCAAAACAGATATTCCAAACAAAAAAAAAAGGTTCATGCCCACAGGTCAGGCAAACAGGTTGCCATAACAAAAAGAAACAAACAAAATAATTTCCGATCAACAAGACAAACTATTTAGGGACATCAGAAGCTGAGGTAGGTAGCTCGGCAGCAGAAGTTTCACCCCCATCCCCGCCAGTGGACGGAATAACATCGTCTATGAGATTGGGATTCAACAGGCAGCGGTTGAGGGTGAGTTTGCTCAGATACAATTGCATATTTGTTCCAAAGAGGAGAATCTTTTGGTACTCCAGCATCTTCAAGAACCACATCATAACCTCGCTTAAATACGAGGACTTTAATTTGCTTAACTTGCTGTAAGTAAAGCGCCTCGATCTCCTCAAACTGAACATCCTTGGACTTTTCTACAGCCTCTCTTGTTTCGACCTTGGATTTCTTTACCGCTTCTTTAATTCTCTCCTCTACCTCAGTTTGCTTGGAACAGAGAACTTCAAGCTCTATCTCGGCCATAGCAAGGCGACTCTTAGCAACAGCAGCTTGGGCTTCAGCAGTTTTGAAAGAGGCATCAACATTTGATTCAGCTTGGCGCCGAGCAGCGTGGCATCAGTCAGTCCTCCAGACCCTCCACCTGTCTCTTCAATTTCCCCAAATGTTCGGAGAACTGTAAACCATTTTTGCAAACCCTGAAAACAAGGAAGCAATGGCATTAGAAACTTTAGGAAAGCAAAGGTCAAATAAACGTAAGCCGACCTACCAGAAAACATTGTGAACTCCTGCAGACACGAGCTCGTCAGCATACAGGTGCGATGGCAAAATTCATGTCAGAATGAAGAAGAGCAGACTTGCCCATGATCATTGCCCAAGGTTTGGAGATCCAGAAATCCCCTCACCTAAGGATGGACCTTTTTTCCTTGGAAACTCCATGCGAACTTTTCGGTCCTGAAGATAAGCTTGGCTGAGGAGGCAATGGAGGTGGAAAATCCTCCAACCATGAAAGAGATAAATCAGCCAACTTCGACAGACTTAATAGGATCTTTGCTGTATTTGATTCACGAGGGTCACGTTGGGGCTTAGGAGCAGCTCTCTTGCCTAAAACCCGATGAAGAACCAGCCAGAGGAGCCTTCCTTGTTTCCATGCATTGGTTGTCGGAAGGTCGCCCAGGCTATCGAAGAGATTCTTCGATTTATGAGACATTACCGGAGAAAAGTTTTTTAAGTGTTAGGGGGGAGGAGGAGTTATCATAAATATTTAAAACGGGGGTATGCCGAGGCTCAGCCGAAGAAGAAGATTCACCAGAAGACTCTTTCCGAGCAGAAGAGGTTTGACCGGCAGATTGAGTGGGGGCAAGAGATTGCTGGGAAGCCGAGGATTGAGCGCTAGAAATTTTTTCTGCTCTAATGGATCTAGAAGGCTTTACAGCAGTAACCTTCCTTCACCTGGAAGGAGGGTCAGACGCCAACGGCTCGTGCCAAGGAGGAAATGCCAAGAAGCTATCGTATGTCCAGACGTATCCAAGCAATAGATGAGCAGCTCGGCCCCAAACAGTAGCTCGGCAGGATTGCAGTATTCAAGCACCTGCTTTAGTTATTAACCACGGATATAGGACGGAGGCACGCGATCGATTGATGCATCTACACAATGAAGAATAGCAGTCAGTAAAAAAAAAGAAGAGAAAATCAGCCAAGGAAAGCGCCAAAAGAAGAATAGGTCCAACCTGGGATGGCCTAGGGATCGAGGGACTGTTCGACTAATCCCACCGCAGTTGGTTGGCGTTTTCCAGTTCCCACTACACGATGATGAAATCACCTTTACTGAACTTGTTGGGAATCTGAAAGATAATGGAACCAGAAGTCTGCTCGAATTCCTAGATTTCAAATAGAAAATAGACTTGGTACTATCTAAGGGGACCAGCATGTAGCATGATAAATATCAAAGACTCCAAGGCTCGTGCCGAGCAGTAACTCCCATGACAAGGCGATACAGATTGGGAGAGCACTGGGTGGGAAAAAGATTGGTTAAAGAAAGGGAGATAACTAAGAGAGGGGCTAATGGGAACCTAACACCACCCTCCACGATGGCGATGGTTGGAAAAGGAATTCCATCTCGGGAACCTGTATCAAGAGCTTCGTCGGGCCGAGGGGCACGAAGCTGAACATGCTGAGGAATCTGATATGTTGTTCTGAAATCAGAAACCCCTTCTGGGTGTTGAGCAAATCCTTAAGACTCCTATCTAGACAGAAGAGAACGAAGATAGAAAACTTACCACGGATTGATGGAAGAAGAAATGAAAACTGAATAAGGACGCAAAGTCCGAAGAGAAGGATTTGAGGCAGAGCAAAACAGGGATAAAAACCTTGCGGAGCAAGATTTGGAGAGAACTTGGAAGCCAAAGAAAAGATAGGGATGAGTTATAGAGATGTGATGGTGATGGAAAACCGACGTGCAAGCTAACCCCGACTAGACGCATGGCAAGAAATATCTCAAGCCCTATTTTTTTCCTCGAAAACGGAGAGAAAAACGCTGGCTTGGGGGGGCAATTGTGGGGGGAATTCAAATTATCCTCGGGTCGAGACTGGATTAAGGTCAGCCTGACCTGAACCTCTGCCTAACCCAATGGATGTTCAAAAACGGTCATATAGCAGTTAATCACCACCAGAGAACAACAATTACGGGAGTTAATCACAAAATTAAGGCAACGCATGATGGAGGCTTCAAGGAGTTTCGATTTGGACTGATGAAGAAAAGGAGAACGTGCGCAATAAGGAGAAGGACATGGGAAGAGAAGAGGAAAGGATCAAGAAAAAGAGATATAAAGAGAAGACAAATTTCAGACCAAAGAGGGGTGAAATAAATCTAAAACAAAATGAAGATAATTAGAAAGATACAATGAGAAATTACTGATTTTATCATCGGAGAGTGCTCGGTTGGACCAACGATCGAGTTCTTCTGATGCTTTCTTTGTGATCCAGAGAAGAACTTCCAAGAAGAAGCAGTGAGCTCTCCATTGCCGAGTAGAACTGATCAGCTCGTCAGCTATCCAACCAAATTTAGCACCTACAGGACTGATTATGATGTGATACCTATGAAAAGAATATTAATGTATATGCTTCTGCATTAAATGTACAGGGACAAGTGTTAGTGAGCAAGTCTCACAAGTGGAAAGTGAAATTTCATCTTTCGTGAATTCGTACTTGACCCTAGACAAGAGCGATTTTACGGGAGTACACGTGTTACAACCTCGAGGATTATCCTTGGCCAAGTAATCTCGGGACTGAAAGTGACACCTAGGACTTCCGCTTGCTGGCAAAAAATGCTTCACTAAGTATTATGTGGAACTAAGGAACCCATGAGATTTTTTGATCTCCTATCAAAGCGGCTTCTCTAATGAGTTTTCTAAAGAACAATCTTGGCAACCAGCAATGTTCAAGTACAATTGAGGAGAGTGATATTTCAACTGCTGCCTTCTTTATTAAGAAGCTAACAAGGATTATGTCTGCCTTAATGATTTCTACTGATAGTAAAATGCTTAGAGAGATGTGTTGGATCCTAGCTCATCCCCATAGCATCAGAGACTCAAGGAGAAAATGGAAGCCAATCTAGTTTAATAGTTGCGGGGCTACCATATGTTGTAGCACAGGCAAAAGGCTGTTGTTTGGCCAAAACTGCGTCCTCCTGAAAAATGTGCACATTATCAGGAGCAGCAACCTTCCTAACTAAGTCTTTTCTAATAGCGAGGGTTGGTTTTATGGAGTTTCTTATTTAATTTTTTGGATTGCTCGGGCTATGGGGTTGTGATTCTCGTTTTGACTTTTGGTTGAGTATGCTATTTTATTATATAACTAACCTGCTTGCGGGTGTCATCTTCATTCCACTTAGGGGTCGTTTGTCTTTTACACATGGGATATGTAAATACAATTTACACATGTAAATGATTAATATTCAAATTTTAAGTATGTAACCGTTTACACATGCATTTTTTTTACAAACGTTTGTCTAATAATACTATTTTCGCATCATTTACATATGTGATTTATTTTATCATATTTGTTTCAATGATATGTGTAAAATGTATTCAAAAGATTTTGTAAATGATAGTTATTATTCATTAAATCAAATTCTAATATTATGATTTAAAAAAGGAGAAAAAAGTCCATTTATATCAAGATTTTCATTAGCATTTTAGATCCTTCAAAAAGAGCATGTCTTCAACATGAAATATACTTTTAAAATAAATACTTTCTATCATTGATTACCTTCACAAAAATACATTCCAACATGTTTGGTTAATTAAATATGAATTTATATTTTGATGGTTAAGCAAATAGCAATATTATTAATATGTTGATTATTGATAATCAATTCAATATTGATCTTAATTCATTATTCAATTTGCATAAAACTTAACCCAAGCATCTCATAGGCTTTATGCGAAATATGTATTTTGAATGATGACATAATGCTATATAAAATTCATTATTTCTTCTCGTTTACATTCATATATACAGTGTTTAAATGTTTTTAAAGTATTACAATAATAAATGACTTTAGAAAAATTATTGAGATATTGAAGAAAACTAAAATAATAAAGTAATTTACTAGTTAAAAAAGTTATATAGAAAAAATCATTAAGATATTTATCTTATAGATTGTCCCTTAAAATTTTTATTATCAATATGTTTTTTGTCTTATAGATTTTATCCCTTAAAATCATTGAGCTACTTTAATCTTCTAATTGTTTTTTGTCTTACAAATCTTGTCCCTTAAAATAATTCGTTTTGAGACCTCTTTAATTATTTTTTTTATTATGTGTTGGAGAGGGGTTTTGATATGGGGTGTACACCGGGTTTGGAAACCCGGTCCGACCCGGTGATCCGACGCGACCCGGACGTATTCGGGCGGGTGGAACATGGTCTTATACCGGGTCGGGTCAAACCCGACCCGGAACATACTAATCCGGACCGGGTCCCGGGTTAAGAAAGATTTGGGTGACCCGATAACCCGGTTATAAAAAAATATTAAAAAAATAAATTTTATATACTAATTATCTGATGCAGTTGAAATAAAGTTTTGTGGAAAGTGGAAGAGACATAGACAGAGTCACAGAGGAGAAGAAACCCTAAGTCCTGAACCCACACGTCTTCCGGTCTTCGTCGGCGACGTCGACTCGTCGTCGTCTTGGATCAGTCGATCAGGTGAGTTTCTCTTCTTTTTCCTCCAATCTTTTTGCTTTTTTCCAATGCTTCCCTTTCAGAGTTCAGATCCAGTCTCAGTCTCTCCCCCTTTCCCTCTTGCTTCTTCTTGACTTGAGGGTTTCGTGGTGTGGACCTTTCATTAGGCATTAGCTGATCCCATCATCATATCAGAAGTCTTTTTGGTGCTGATTCAGTGATTCAGTCACTGTGTTTGGGTTTTTGGAGTGTGGGGTTCGTTAGATGGTGAATGGTGATTTGGTTTAGCATGTCTGATGATGAGTTTTGGAGTGTGGACCGTGGAGTTCATTAAAGGTTGAAGATTTTTTATTTTTTTAATGTTTTTTATTGTTTTGTTTGCATTTTATAGTGGCCTTTAGCATTTCTGATGATGATGTGAAATGGGTTTTTGTTAGATATTTCCTGATATGGGTTCGGTTATGGAGTCTCATGTTTTTGTTTGGGTTTTTGTATCACCTTTTTATGAGTTAATTTTGTTGCTCTGTATCTCATTCTGTAGAAGAGATGTGCCATTTTCTCAATTTCTCTTCTCTTGTTTTTCTTCTTTCTCTCTATTTTTGTTGGAGAGATGCACCTACTAAGAGTTACTGAGTTACATATGAAGTTGCAAGAAAATATGAAGTTAAGAATTAAGAGTTAACTGCCCCAGATAGCTCCAATAAAGTGGATTTTAACAAATTTTATTTGAAATGGTTTGGGCGTAGGACACACATACAAAACACGAAAGGAACCCCTGTAAGATATATTGAAGAGTGAAGACTTATATGTTCAAGGAACTAGGAAAAGGAGAGATGTTAAATATTTTTAATGAAGTAGTGAGAAAAGTCGTGATGGATTGTGGAGTTAAATGGAGAGTTAGAACTCACAAAGCCAGCTTTCAACTAGATGGAACAAGGCTTCAATGACGACAACGAAGATGAAAATGACTAATTTTTGAAGATCTCATGACTCATGAGGTACCATAATGAAATTGGATCGATGCAACTTGTAGCATTATATATTAGTAAGCTCCCATTCCATTTTTTTGTGTTTCTGACTCTTCCTTTTCTCATCTACCTTTGACCTTGGTTTGGGGCATCCATGTGTTGATGCCTTTTATTTCCTGGCCAACTTTTCTTTCATTACAGCTGGTGTAGGGGCATAAAGCCACTGTCCTTTCAAAGTCCAAACAATTGGTTTGTATTATTGGTGTTTCCCAAGGTTTGCCTTTTTTTATTGATGTTACTTATGCTCGACAAGAGGGGGGCATTAAGCTCAAATTGAATGCTTGGTGGAAATTTGATACATTGTTTTCTTAGTTGCCATGGGAAATTTATGCTCTTTAAGAGATCATTTTTCCATCCTTTCAAGTAGTGTTGGGAAATAATTCGTATTGAAGTTGAGATTGCAACATATTTTTCTTAATTTTTTTTAGATAATCCTTTTTGCAATTGAAAATCTTAAATTCTTGTTTTTGCCTTTTTATTATTGCATTTGTTAATAATGTTTCCTTAACAGGACTCTAAATTTAAATGTAGTTTTTGCCTTGAGGAATGTACATACATTGATACATCATACACATGGTTATATTCTTTTGTTATATGCTATTGAGTAGATGACTAAAAGAAAGAGTAAAATGCCCCCTCCTACTCCACGAAATGCTGTTGAACCAATTTCGGACACATTTGCTGAAAGTTTAGACTCAAGTTCTGAATCGGAAGAGGAGGGCCAGGAGGTTCAAGATCAAGTGAAAGATTCTTCCTCATCAGCAACCAAGCCTAGAAGTCCTAAAAGGAGGAAGAAAACATCACTTGCTTAGGGAGCATTTTAATCATGAAAAAATTGAAGGAGAATGTCTAAAAGCAATATGTAAACATTGTGGTGCGAAGTACATGGCGGATCCAAATAAGTATGGCACCAAGAACTTGAAAAATCATGTTCAAAATTGTAAAGTTTTGAAGGAGAAGCAGAAAGGTCCTATGGACAACTACACAATATCTTATGATGCTAATTCATCGGTCAATGAGATGAAGCTCTACAAATTTGATCCCAATGATATTCGGGAGGCATTGGTTGAGTGGATTATCTGTGATGAACTACCATTCCGTATCGTTGACAGCCCAAACTTTCAGAAATTCTTCAAAACTTTGGAGCCTAGATACGATGTTCCATCACGTGTAACAGTTGTAAGATGGGTCTTCAGAATGTTTGTTAAAGAGAGGGAGAAGTTGAAAGATCTTTGAAAGGTGACATTGGCCGGGTTAGCTTGACTACTGATATGTGGACATCTTCTAACAATACCAGTTATATGTGTGTTATTGGTCATTTCATTGATAAATCTTGGCGGCTCCACAAGAGGATTATTGACTTTAGGATGGTTGAAGACCATAGTGGTGCGAGTATTGGGAAGCAACTGGAAATAATCACTAAAGAGTGGGGGATTGAAAAAATTATGTGCATCATTGTTGATAATGCTTCTGCGAATGATAATGCAGTTGATTGGGTGAAGAAGTTTGGCTCTTGGCTTCTTTTGGGAGAAAATCATTTGCATGTTCGTTGCTTTGCTCACATTTTAAAACTTATGGTGAAATATGGCCTTCAACAATGTGATGAATCTGTTGAAAGGATAAGGACTGTTGTGAAGTATGTGAGGTCCTCTCCCAAAAGACAATCGCAATTCTTTGAATGTACAAAAACTGTTGGAGTTCAATCTACTAAATCTTTATGTCTTGATGTGGCTACAAGGTGGAACTCTACTTATCTAATGTTGCAAGTTGCTGTAGAGTTTGAGCTTGTATTTGATCGCATGGGACTTGATGATATGAGTTATAAGAAATTCTTCTATGGTTCGAAAGTGCTTGGTGCTCCTACTTCTGATGATTGGGAGAATGCTAGGAAGATATTGCCTTTGTTGGCCTTTTTATGATGCTACCACCATACTTTATGGTACTTCATATGTCACGATCAACCAATACTTCTATCATTTCGCAGCTATTCGAGAGCATTTGCACGGCTTTTCAGTGGGACATGATACAATAGCTGCTCATATAGCCATTGAAATGAAGCATAAGTATGACCAATACTTTGGTAACATTTTGAAGATCAATATGCTTATTTATGTTTCTTTGGCGTTGGATCCGAGGAGTAAGATGGAAGTTGTGAAACAAGGTTTGGAGAAAACATTTGACTTGTTGAAGTCTAGCGAATTGTACGAGGAAACTCTTAAGTTATTGAAAGAGTTATTTGAAGAATATCGTCTATCTTTGTCGGTTCCACAAATATAATCATCACATTCTTCACAGGGACAGGATTCACATACAACTGGCGGTTCATGTCAATAGGGGTTAGTAGTAAAGCTACTAAAAGTGTGAAAGCCATTGGTATGTGGAATTTTGTACGTAATCGGTCTGAGTCTACTAGAGTGAGTGCAAAGACAGAGTTGGATAAGTATTTGGATGAACAACCTGAAGATCCAACAGACGACTTCGACTTATTGTTATGGTGGAAATTTATGCAAGGTCGATTTCCCACCCTTACGAAGATGGCACGTGATCTGTTCTCTATTCCTGCGTCAACAGTTGCGTCAGAATCAGCTTTTAGCACTGGAGGACGTGTAATAACAGATCGGCGCAACTCTTTATTGCCAAGAACTGTTGAAGCACTCATATGCACACAAAGTTGGATTAAAAATGTTGTTGCGATAGATTCCGACGAGTGCATGTTCATCGTGGATCAGGAAACAGCTCAAGCTATAGAGAAAGCTGCTATGGAAGGTAATTAGATTACACTCACTCAAATCACTATTGTTTTTTATTAATATGTAATGCATAATTTATCTCACATTTCAAATTGTCTAATGTCTATGTAATTGAATGATTGATTGTTGTTTACTTGTTTAGAATTGGACGGCACCACTCAACTTTCCTCCACATTAGGTGCAATCAATATTGGAGATTGAAGAACAAGTGATGTAAGTTTTGTTTTCATATATGATATATGAATTAAGAGTTCTTATTTAATATTTGCACCTACACCACCTAATGCTGAATTTTTAACTTTTGATGATCAATATTTTATTTTGCAGGAGGCCAGATAGGGAGTTCATGATGCAGGTGCTTAGTGCTTAGTGTTGTTTGGCGTCTGCTGGTGGCTGGTGCTTGTCTGCTTGACTGCTTGGAACCTTGGATTCATATTTTATCATTTTATGTCTCAATTTTATGAATCTGGACCTGCTAGACTGCTAGAGTGCTGCTAGTGTGGAGTTGTGAACTTGTGATAAATAAGTAAATAACTGTAACTGATGGCTTCATCATTTCAATTAGCTTCTTACAAGTTGCTATCTTACTATTGTTTAATGTTTAATGTAAGCAGGGCTTTGACTTTCTTATGACTTGAATTATTATAGTGGTGATTGGGTATTCATTTCCATTTTTCTTGATTTAATTTTCATTAAAGGGTACTAGGGTAGGCTATTTGATGGTCATATATTTTATGTTCACCTCTGATTATTTCAACTATTTACAAAGATATGAAGGCTTAGCATCTCTAGAAACTCAATCACGAAACAAATAGGCTCTTAAAGATGATTATTCTGACCAGCTCTATTTTTAACACATGTTACACATGTAACACATCTGTGAAACTTTTTCACCTCAAACAGAACATTTGTCATTTCACTCATTTGCGTACATCGATAGGAGACTTCTCTATGAAAATATTATTGAGTTTATTAAGCTATCCATTCCTACTAGAACATTGAGGTGTTGGTTGAGGCAACATAAAATATTTTCAATACCTTCGGGTGGAGCCCCTTCTCAACATGTATCACTGTATAGATTTGAATTTTGTATTCTACTCCATATTCTTCCTCAATCGAAGACAAAAGAAGGGTAAGGATTACCCTCCATATCAACCCATTTAAACTATGGACTTCTATCCGAAATTTAAAATTTTCAATCACTTTGTACATGCTTAAGAGTAAAGACCATACCAATACAAGGACTTTGAATGGGCCAATTCATAGTAGTTCACTGGTTTGGAGCCTGAGTCTGACCAGAGGAAGACAAAAGGGTGGGGTCCATTTGACTTTGTAAATTCTAATTGAACTAAGTCCACATCTCTACTAGCATTGAGCAGTTTCTTGAGTGTGAAAGTCGTTGCATTCCAAACCTGGGTGTTGAAGTGTTTTACATTTTTCACTTTTTTAGTTTTTACAGTGGGAACTGGGAAGCAAGTAGCAAACAACCCAAGTACCCAACGGCCTAAGTGAGTAAGTGCCTATCATCCCTTAAAATCCTTATCAGAACCGCCACAAGAATTTCAAAATTCCATGTCCTCTTAAAGTCTTAAAAGTTAAAACAATATCTTATTGCCATGCACAGCCACAGTATTGTCAGTAATGTATATATTTCAAAAGGGCAGAAAAATTCTCAAAGGGCTAAACCGGGTCAAGTCAAACCCGGTCTGGTAACCCAGCAGACCCGGTAACCCGGACCTGGTAAACCCGGCTATAAAATACCGGGCATTCGGTCGGGTTCCCATTGCGCATAAAATTACCGGGTCGGGTCAAACCCGGCCCGATAACCCGGGACCCGACCCGATGTACACCCCTAGTGAAAATGAGCCCATTTTCACCCCAAGATTTGAACACCTGTTGAGGTGCGCTTTCGAAAGAATACTCGTTGTTGGAGACGGACTGTTTGGTGTTGGGACATTTTCTTGAAATAGGTTATAGGTTCGAAACCCCCTCCAATGCATTAATTAGAAAAATAATAATAAAAGAGGTCTCAAAGTTTGGACATTTCCATGAAAGAGGTTTTGGGTTTCGAAACCTAGGGGTGTACATCGGGTCGGGTCCCGGGTTATCGGGCCGGGTTTGACCCGACCCGGTAATTTTATGCGCAATGGGAACCCGACCGAATGCCCGGTATTTTATAGCCGGGTTTACCAGGTCCGGGTTACCGGGTCTGCTGGGTTACCAGACCAGGTTTGACTTGACCCGGTTTAGCCCTTTGAGAATTTTTCTGCCCTTTTGAAATATATACATTACTGACAATACTGTGGCTGTGCATGGCAATAAGATATTGTTTTAACTTTTAAGACTTTAAGAGGACATGGAATTTTGAAATTCTTGTGGCGGTTCTGATAAGGATTTTAAGGGATGATAGGCACTTACTCACTTAGGCAGTTGGGTACTTGGGTTGTTTGCTACTTTGCTTCCCAGTTCCCACTGTAAAAACTAAAAAAGTGAAAAATGTAAAACACTTCAACACCCAGGTTTGGAATGCAACGACTTTCACTTTCATGAAACTGCTCAATGCTAGTAGAGATGTGGACTTTGTTCAATTAGAATTTACAAAGTCAAATGGACCCCACCCTTTTGTTTTCCTATGGTCAGACTCAGGCTCCAAACCAGTGAACTACTATGAATTGGCCCATTCAAAGTCCTTGTATTGGTCTGGTCTTAACTCTTAAGCATTTACAAAGTGATTGAAAATTTTAAGTTTCGGATAGAAGTCCATAGTTTAAATGGGTTGATATGGAGGGTAATCCTTACCCTTCTTTTGTCTTCGATTGAGGAAGAATATGGAGTAGAATACAAAATTCAAATCTATACAGTGATACATGTTGAGAAGGGGCTCCGCCCGAAGGTATTGAAAATATTTTATGTTGCCTCAACCAACACCTCAATGTTCTAGTAGGAATGGATAGCTTAATAAACTCAATAATATTTTCATAGAGAAGTCTCCTATCGATGTACGCAAATGAGTGAAATGACAAATGTTCTGTTTGAGGTGAAAAAGTTTCACAGATGTGTTACATGTGTAACATGTGTTAAAAATAGAGCTGGTCAGAATAATCATCTTTAAGAGCCTATTTGTTTCGTGATTGAGTTTCTAGAGATGCTAAGCCTTCATATCTTTGTAAATAGTTGAAATAATCAGAGGTGAACATAAAACAAATGACCATCAAATAGCCTACCCTAGTACCCTTTAATGGAAATTAAATCAAGGAAAATGGAAATGAATACCCAATCACCACTATAATAATTCAAGTCATAAGAAAGTCAAAGCCCTGTTTACATTAAACACTAAACAATAGTAAGATAGTAACTAGTAAGAAGCTAATGAAATGATGAAGCCATCAGTTACAGTTATTTACTTATTTATCACAAGTTCACAACTCCACACTAGCAGCACTCTAGCAGTCTAGCAGGTCCAAAATTGAGACATAAAATGATAAAATATGAATCCAAGGTTCCAAGCAGGCAAGCAGTCAAGCAAACAAGCACCAGCCACCAGCAGACGCCAAACAGCACTAAGCACTAAGCACTAAGCACCTGCATCATGAACTCCCTATCTGGCCTCCTGCAAAATAAAATATTGATCATCAAAAGTTAAAAATTCAGCATTAGGTGGTGTAGGTGCAAATATTAAATAAGAACTCTTAATTCATATATCATATATGAAAACAAAACTTACATCATTTGTTCTTCAATCTCCAATATTGATTGCACCTGATGTGGAGGAAATTTGAGTGGTGCCGTCCAATTCTAAACAAGTAAACAACAATCAATCATTCAATTATATAGACATTAGACAATTTGAAATGTGAGATAAATTATGCATTACATATTAATAAAAAACAATAGTGATTTGAGTGGGTGTAATCTAATTACCTTCCATAGCAGCTTTCTCTATAGCTTGAGCTGTTTCCTGATCCACGATGAACATGCACTCGTCGGAATCTATCGCAACAACATTTTTAATCCAACTTTGTGTGCATATGAGTGCTTCAACAGTTCTTGGCAATAAAGAGTTGCGCCGATCTGTTATTACACGTCCTCCAGTGCTAAAAGCTGATTCTGACGCAACTGTTGACGCAGGAATAGAGAACAGATCACGTGCCATCTTCGCAAGGGTGGGAAATCGACCTTGCATAAATTTCCACCATAACAATAAGTCGAAGTCGTCTGTTGGATCTTCAGGTTGTTCATCCAAATACTTATCCAACTCTGTCTTTGTGAGGCCCCACCCTGGTGGGCCCTCAATTTGAATTTGAATACTATATATTAGCCTAAGTATTTTAATTATACTAATTATGGGGCTTAGTAAGGGTAGTTATGTATTTTCCTAGGTTTAGTCTAGTTGTGTAATTAATAGAATCAATAGGGTGTCTTTTGTTAATTTTAGAGTTAGTTAGTCTGTTAGAGGCCCTAGCTAGAAATTTGTGTTTACTATAGGGGGTTTGCACCAAAGAATCTTCTAGAAGCCCACCTAAAGACTTAAGTACCCTCTACCCTAACCCTAATCCTATTCTAACCCCAAGGGCATTTTTGTCCCTAGTCCAAAAAACCCAACCTATTTAAACTAAACCCTCCCTGCCCATGCAACCACTGTTCATCTCCTCTCTCTCAATTCCCATCTCTTTTCTCTCTTCTTCTTCCCCACTTCTCTCCAACGAGTCCTCATCTTCCCTCCAATTCCTATCTCTCTCCCTCTCTCTTTCTCTCCCCAGAATTTCCAACAGAAGGCCAACCTCAGGCCAATCTGCAACGGAGGATCCCTACTACCGAAACCCCTTTGGTTCTCTGTTGTTTTCTCTCTTTTCCTTCTACCTTCAATTGATCAGGCAAGTGCCCTATGCTGATAGTCTAGATTGCATGTTTTCCTTCTTTGATTTGCAATTACAATTCCAACTGCAGTATATATATGTTTAGATCGATCTTTGAGCTTGTCTGATTGGTTTTCTTTGGCCATTGATGGATGGGGTTATCTCATTTGGATGAT
Source organism: Litsea cubeba (assembly GCA_012931725.1). NCBI lineage: Eukaryota > Viridiplantae > Streptophyta > Magnoliopsida > Laurales > Lauraceae > Litsea > Litsea cubeba. The sequence goes on along the minus strand of CM022945.1, from coordinate 110,563,988 downwards.
CAATGGCCGGTTGATGATGGACGGATGATATGGGAATGTTTTTGTTCTTCGATTATGCTTCTGTGATGGTCTGAGGAGAAACCCAGGAGAATTGGGTCACGGTAATAAGTTTCCGGAGATGGAATTGTGAAAACCCATCTTGCTGTGTCGAGATCGGGACCGGGGTGGGACCACCTTTGGTAAATCAGGACCCTACATCTGTTTGAGGGGCCCTGGGCGACCATGGGGACGGGACCTGATTTGGATTTTGATCAGAGGTAGGCCACCATCCCTGTGTATAATGAAGAGAAGTGATGTTCTGTCGCGGAACTGAGTTCTGTGACATAACACAACACTGATGGGGGAACATGGATAGAGCTCAGCGATGGCCGAGCTCAGCACTGATCAAGTCCAGCGATGGCCGAGCTCAGCACTGACAGAGCCTAGCAATTGCCGAGCTCAGCATTAGTGGAGCTCAGCGGTTGCCGAGCTCAGTACTGGCCGAACTCAGCGATGGCTGGATTCAACGCTAGCCGAACTCAGTGTTCTGCCGAGCACAATGCTCAGGTTGAGATCCACGTTTTAGTCGAGCTCAGCGTCTAGGCCGAGCTCATCGTCTAGGCCGGGTTCAGTGTTATGGCCGAGCACAGTGTTCTACCTAGCTCAGTGCCAGACCGGGTTCCGTGCCAGACCGGGCTCTGTGCTTAGCCGAGCTCAGCGCTTAACCGAGCTAAGAGCTTGACCGACCTCAATGCCTGGCCAAGCTCAATACTTTCCCAAACTCAGCTGGGTGACCGAACTGAGCTAGGCACTTTGCCGAGCTGAGCTGGGTGACCGAGCCAAGTGTTCAATTGAGCTCTAGTGCTTAGCCGAACTCCGAGATGGATTCCAAAAAGGCCGGATTCCAACACGGGAGACTAGAACCTGGGACATTCCCTTCAGCCAGAATTCTTAGTGTGCACGGCCAACTACCCAGGCCAGGGGGTTAGCCGAACTCACAGGAAGTTCTGGACAAACACCTTGCCTGCAGGGTGTTTACTTCTCTGATCCCAGTGTGCCGAGCTGACCGCCCATGCCAGGAGGTCGGCTGAGCACACTGTGTACAGTGATACTTCCCAGATTCTAATTTCTATTATTGCAATCATATGTAGGACCCATTGACCATCCAAAGAGACTTCCATCACTGTGCCAACCACGAGTCGATGGTGTGGCTCAACCTCGACTCTTGGGGTCCACTAATTAAGGTCCAGGTTATGTAATTTAAGATGATTCGACCTTTATACGTTACCAAGTGATACATATAACTTCTGAGCACCAAACACAGTATTCTTTAGCATCTGTGGTTTCACTTAAAGATCGAATTACCTGAGATAGACCTGAATCTGAAGTGGATATTTACTTAGGTTGGACTTTTGATATCTCCCATTGATCCTTTTACTTGGAGATTCATCTCCCTCATATTATTATTGTCACTCTATTGTCCTTATTATTACTTATACCTGTTAATTAAATGGAAAATGGAGGACCCGAACCTAGGACTACTTAGAGGTGACCCGGTAATATGATTGGGTGAACATTGACTCGTGTCTGTGGCTAGGCGGGCCCTTTTATGGCCTAAGTTTGGATGTAAATTACCCTAGACTGGAGAGGTTAGATTGTATGGGCTTGTGACCCATTATGGATGTAAATGGATCATATATTATTGAGCATGGACTTGTATTTCATATGGACTATTATAGACCAGGCCATGTATTTGGTGGGCCTTGGTATGGATCCATTGACTGGACTTGGACCTGGATTATGATCCATGGATACTTGGACCTCTTAGGGACTTTGTTAGGCCCTTGTTCACGCAAGGCAAAGCCTAGACAGACACAGACCTTTATTGTTTCCTGAGTCGGCATAAACATTCACTCAGTTGATCTAAGCTCAGCCAGTTGGACTGATCATCACTGGTAGGAGCTATTGAGAATGTTGTGTGGCTATCATGATGAGCATTGTTGGAGACGGACGGTGCGATACCGAGTCCGGTCTCAGTGTGTGTTGATGGATGATGTTATTTGCGGGGCTAGATAATCCCCAGCACTATGAGATTTTCCCCGCCGCAACTGTGTTCAGTATGGGAGGGCTGCGGCATAATATCCCGCGGTATCCAGCTTGTGTGAGTGTGCCATTTTGTGTAGGTTTATTATATTATGTTTATCCTGATTCTATTTGTTTATCTTGCTCAACTTCCAAGGATCTGTACCATTGCTATTCTCTTAACTTTATTACTGTCTCTACTCAATTGATGCATACATTCTATATTATTAGAATACTGTGACTTGTCAGATCTTTAGATCTGACCCACTCTTGGTGCTTAGGTGTTGACCCCGAGTTCGAGGGCGATGCATATGCACTCGTTGAGGTGCCCATAGTAGGTGACTATGGATGGGGACCGGCCGACCAAGAGGTCGAGCCGGAGGGTGGAGAGCAGGCACCAGTTGCAGGGGTTTGAGTGGTTATTTGTTTGGGTTTTTGAGAGATATTTGTTGTGAGTTGGGTAATGGTGAAAATATGTAATTAACTTTGGTTTTTATCATTTCACACTTTAGGCTGGACTTCAGCCCATTCACATTTGATATATATACATGATGATACCTTATGCTTCCGCTATCTCTGTATTACTTCCGCTTATGTTACGCTTCCGCAATGTTAACTGTTGTTATAATTTTGATCAAAAAGTTTTAAATTGGACCTCACTGCGGACCTACGATCTTGGAAGTTCTCGGATTTTCAGGGAAGTAGTGCGCCAATTTCGGTACTTTGACGGTTTTCTCGGTATCCGGAATTGGGGCGTTACAGTCTTTGCACTCACTCTAGTAGACTCAGACCGATTACGTACAAAATTCCACATACCAATGGCTTTCACACTTTTAGTAGCTTTACTACTAACCTCTATTGAACATGAACCGCCAGTTGTATGTGAATCATGTTCCTGTGAAGAATGTGATGACTGTATTTGTGGAACCGACAAAGATAGACGATATTCTTCAAATAACTCTTTCAATAACTTAAGAGTTTCCTCGTACAATTCACTAGCCTTCAACAAGTCAAATGTTTTCTCCAAACCTTATTTCACAACTTCCATCTTACTCCTCAGAATTAACGCCAAAGAAACATAAACAAGCATATTGATCTTCAAATTGTTACCAAAGTATTGGTCATACTTATGCTTCATTTCAATGGCTATATGAGCAGCTATTGTATCATGTCCCACTGAAAAGCCGTGCAAATGCTCTCGAATAGCTGCAAATTGATAGAAGTATTGGTTGATCGTGACATATGAAGTACCATAAAGTATGGTGATAGCATCATAAAAAGGCTCCAACAAAGGCAATATCTTCCTAGCATTCTCCCAATCATCAGAAGTAGGAGCACCAAGCACTTTCGAACCATAGAAGAATTTCTTATAACTCATATCATCAAGTCCCATGCGATCAAATACAAGCTCAAACTCTACAGCAACTTGCAACATTAGATAAGTAGAGTTCCACCTTGTAGCCACATCAAGACATAAAGATTTAGTAGATTGAACTCCAACAGTTTTAGGACATTCGAAGAATTACGATTATCTTTTGGGAGAGGACCTCACATACTTCACAGCAGTCCTTATCCTTTCAACAGATTCATCACATTGTGGAAGGCCATATTTCACCATAAGGTTTAAAATGTGAGCAAAGCAACGAACATGCAAATGATTTCCTCCTAAAAGATACCTAGAGCCAAACTTCTTCACCCAATCAACTGCATTATCATTCGCAGAAGCATTATCAACAGTGTTGCACATAATTTTTTCAATCCCCCACTCTTTAGTGATTATTTCCTGTTGCTTTTCAATACTCGCGCCACTATGGTCTTCAACCATCCTAAAGCCAATAATCCTCTTGTGGAGCCGCCAAGATTTATCAATGAAATGACCAGTTACACACATATAACTGGTATTGTTAGAAGATGTCCACATATCAGTAGTCAAGCTAACCCGGCCAATGTCACCTTTCAAAAGATATTTCAACTTCTCCCTCTCTTTAACAAACATTCTGAAGACCCATCTTGCAACTGTTACACGTGATGGAACATCGTATCTAGGCTCCAAAGTTTTGATGAATTTCTAAAAGTTTGGGCTGTCAACGAAACGGAATGGTAGTTCATCACAGATAATCCACTCAACTAATGCCTCCCGAATATCATTGGGATCAAATTTGTGGAGCTTCATCTCATTGACCGATGAATTAGCATCATAAGATATTGTGTAGTTGTCCATAGGACCTTTTTGCTTCTCCTTCAAAACTTTACAATTTTGAACATGATTTTTCAAGTTCTTGGTGCCATGCTTATTTGGATCCGCCATGTACTTCGCACCACAATGTTTACATATTGCTTTTACACATTCTCCTTCGATTTTTTCATGATTAAAATGCTCCCAAGCAAGTGATGTTTTCTTCCTCCTTTTAGGGCTTCTAGGCTTGGTTGCCGATGAGGAAGTATCTTTCACTTGATCTTGAACCTCCTGGCCCTCCTCTTCCGATTCAGAACTTGAGTCTAAACTTTCAGCAAATGTGTCTGAAATTGGTTCAAAAGCATTTCGTGGAGTAGGAGGGGGCATTTTACTCTTTCTTTTAGTCATCTATTCAATAGCATATAACAAAAGAATATAACCATGTGTATGATGTATCAATGTATGTACATTCCTCAAGGCAAAAACTACATTTAAATTTAGAGTCCTATTAAGGAAACATTATTAACAAATGCAATAACAAAAAGGCAAAAACAAGAAATTAAGATTTTCAATTGCGAAAAGGATTATCTAAAAAAAAATTAAGAAAAATATGTTGCAATCTCAACTTCAATACGAATTATTTTTCCAACACTACTTGAAAGGATGGGAAAATGATCTCTTAAAGAGCATAAATTTCCCATGGCAACTAAGAAAACAATGTATCAAATTTCCACCAAGCATTCAATTTGAGCTTTGCATTCAATTTGAGCTTATAATGCCCCCATCTTGTCGAGCATAAGTAACATCAATAAAAAAAAGGCAAACCTTGGGAAACACCAATAATACAAACCAATTGTTTGGACTTTGAAAGGACAGTTGGCTTTATGCCCCTGCACCAGCTTGTAATGAAAGAAAAGTTGGCTAGGAAATAAAAGGCATCAACACATGGATGCCCCAAACCAAGGTCAAAGGTAGATGAGAAAAAGGAAGAGTTAGAAACACAAAAAAATTGGAATGGCAGCTTACTAATATATAATGCTACAAGTTGCATCGATCCAATTTTCATTATGGTACCTCATGAGTCATGAGATCTTCAAAAATTAGTCATTATCATCTTCGTTGTCGTCATTGAAGCCTTATTCCATCTAGTTGAAAGCTGGCTTTGTGAGTTCTAACTCTCCATTTAACTCCACAATCCATCACGACTTTTCTCACTACTTCATTAAAAATATTTAACATCTCTCCTTTTCCTAGTTCCTTGAACATATAAGTCTTCACTCTTCAATATATCTTACAGGGGTTCCTTTCGTGTTTTGTATGTGTGTCCTACGCCCAAATCATTTCAAATAAAATTTGTTAATCCACTTTATTGGAGCTATCTGGGGGAGTTAACTCTTAATTCTTAACTTCATATTATCTTGCAACTTCATATGTAACTCAGTAACTCTTAGTATGTGCATCTCTCCAACAAAAACAGAGAGAAAGGAAGAAAAACAAGAGAAGAGAAATTGAGAAAATGGCACATCTCTTCTACAGAATGAGATACAGACCAACAAAATTAACTCATAAAAGGTGATACAAAAACCTAAACAAAAACATGAGACTCCATAACAGAACCCATATCAGAAATCTAACAAAAACCCATTTCACATCATCATCAGAAATGCTAAAGGCACTATAAAATGCAAACAAAACAATAAAAAACATTAAAAAAATAAAAAAGCTTCAACTTAACAAACTCCACAGTCCACACTCCAAAAATCATCATCAGACATGCTAAACCAAATCACCATTCACCATCTAACCACACTCCAAAAACCCAAACACACAGTGACTGAATCACTGAATCAGCACCAAAAAGACTTCTGATATGATGATGGGATCAGCTAATGCCTAATGAAAGGTCCACACCACGAAACCCTCAAGTCAAGAAGAAGCAAGAGGGAAAGGGGGGGAGAGACTGAGACTAGATCTGAACTCTGAAAGGAAGCATTGGAAAAAAGCAAAAAGATTAGAGGAAAAAGAAGAGAAACTCACCTGATCGGCTGATCCAAGACGACGACGAGTCGACGTCGCCGACGAAGACCGGAAGACGTGTGGGTTCGGGACTTAGGGTTTCTTCTCCTCTGTGACTCTGTCTATGTCTCTTCCACTTTCCACAAAACTTTATTTCAACTGCATCGGCTAATTAGTATATAAAATTTATTTTTTTAATGTTTTTTTTATAACCGGGTTATCGGGTCACCCGATAACCCGATTAACAAATCTTTCTTAACCCGGGACCCAGTCTGGATTAGTATGTTTCGGGTCGGGTTTGACCCGACCCGATATAAGACCATGTTCCACTCGCCCGAATACGTCCGGGTCGGGTCGGGTCACCGGGTCGGACCGGGTTTCCAAACCCGGTGTACACCCCTAATTTTCACACCATTTACACATTTGATTTACACGCAAGATACGTAAATAATTGTAGACAAACATGATTGATACGTAAATGTTACACGTATTCACCATTTACATATGTAAATGGGTATAGACAAACGACCCCTTAGTGTTTTGCCCGCTATAGATCACCTTATGCCTCAGTATAGTAAGTCGCCTTACTCGAGTATAATAGTAGTTAGAAAGAAATACTTTTGTAGTTCTTTTTACACAAGGTTTTCCCAACCCTTGTTTGGATATTTATGACTACATATTTGGAATATTGATGCAACTAAGATGGGGCTGGATAGGTCAGGCCTAGACTTAATTACCGTTTGTGGGCTTGTAACATTTCATATTAACACGTAAGGCCTCCCTCCATTTTTTTTAGGGGCATTCGGCGACGGGTTCCTCAACATTTCACTTTATTGCCTTAGATCCACAAAAAAAAAGTCATACAGCCAAAGGTCCCTCTCACACTTATTCACACCTAAAATGCCCAATTTACCCTTTTTTTAAATCATATCACATGATTGGTGGGATATCCCATTAATAATGGCCAATTAACATTTAATTGCCTACGATTAATGGAATCCCCAGATTTTCAAATAAATTCTAAAAACACACAAATAAATTTCAAAGTAACGAAAATAAATTTTAAAAAATGAAGTAATTTCGAAAAATGCAATAAGTTAAAAAAATCAATATATAATCAAATAACGTAAATAAATTTAAAAAGATGCAAATAAGTTTCAAAATATCTAAATAAGTTTCAGAAAATATAAATAAATTTCAAAAGACTCAAATAAATCTAAAAAGATTCAAAGAAAATTTCAAAAAATGCGAATAAATCTAAAATAACAAAAATAAATTTTAAAAAATGCAATAATTTCAAAAAATGTAATAAATTTGAAAAGATACAAGTAAATTTCAAAAGATGTAAATAAATTTAAAAAACGCATGTAGATTTCAAAAAACGTAAATAAATTTGCTAAAAAACTCAGATAAATTTTGAAAAAAACTCAGATAAATTTACCAAAAACACAAAGAAATATGACAAAAAACAGATAAATTTGAACAACACTCGGATAAATTTGATAAAAATACAGATAAATTTGAACAAAACTCAGATAAATTTGACAAAAACTCAGATAAATTTACTAAAAACACAGAGAAATATGACAGAAGCCAGATAAATTTGAACAAAACTCAGATAAATTTGACAAAAATACAGATAAATTTGAACAAAACTCATATAAATTTGATAACAACTCAGATAAATTTGACCAAAACTCAGATAAATTTGACAACAACTCAGATAAATTTGACAAAAAGATAAACAGAACCAAAGAGCAATCACCGGGAGATGTCAGTCCTCCCCGAAATGCAAACGGGTCATGTCAACTCGACCCGGAACCCAACCTGGACCTGGGCAGAACCTGGCCCAGGTCTCTTCTTCCTCTTCGTTCTGGTTCTGGTTTCTGTAACCAGAATCGACCGAGTTCCTCAGTCTTCTTCCTCTTTCCCTGACGACGTAGGACCGGCGATGGCAGTCGACGTGTCCGACCCTACTCCTCGGATCCTTACGGCCAAATCCGACGGTGAACTCCGGCAAAGAGGAAAGTCTGGAGCCCTCTATTTCTTACCTGGTTCGGAACCAGATCTTCCTCTTCCGGAAGACCAACTGCATATTCCGGCTGCATCTATTCTCCGCTCTTCAAGTTTAGTCAGCAATAACATGCAACGATTAGCCCGATTTCTGTGGCCCACCAGAGTTCGAAGAATCCAAACTCTTTCTCTCTTCCCTTTCTCGGTAGAAATCGACTTCATTGGGATATGCTCCAAACAGGATAGGAAGCATGGCGCAGCGATGGCCCACTAGATGATGCCCGCTTCTCCTCCCCAGAATCCCAACGAGATCCCAAGACCCAATCCATCTGATCTCTGCATGATCCACAGCCCCATCACAAAATCTAGATCGTCAAACGCACGCAAATCAGGCTAGGATACCATTGAAAGAACTGCTGCCTTCTTCCTCGAGTAAGGTGGAGGCACAACAGAGAAGTGCAGTAAAGTAGTCCGGCTGCAGGATTTAGGAAGGAGGAAGGAGGGAAGATTTGCGATCTGTCAAGTATAAAGAGGATTTAGGAAGGAGGGAGGAGGGGAGATTTGAAATTTGAAAATTCAAAATTTTATGCCTAAAATGGTTGAAAGGGCAATTTAGGCTTGAAAAATAAAAATAAGGTGGATTGGGGTACCTAAGGCTGCAAAAAGTCTAGCTGAGTGGACCAGAGGCCTTAATAAATTTTTCCTTGGACTAGAGGCTGGAAACATTGATTTATAGGGACATTTCGCTAATTTCGCCAATAAATATCTGTCGATGTTGCCAAATGTTCGCCTTATCCAAAGATATCTCTAGATTTCATATATAAATCCCTAGTAGAAAATCCCTTTCTTTCTTACCTTTTTCACCCATTATCTCAGTTGTTATGTTGCTTCCTCCTCAACGGACCAAGCCCTCTATTCTCTTTATTTACCTTCCATTTGTATTCTTCTGCTTATTTGGCCCCACTGCTGTGAGGACCCGTCCCTAGACATACCTGGTGGGACCCAATTTGACCAAGTCAACCATAGGTTATCCTAATTACAGATGGGCTTCCCTTGGAGAATTGTGAATTTAACCTTAGGATGACCCAACTACCCATGGCCTAACCCATTACCCATTAATTATGAGGGCACCTTAGTCAAACCCTACCCCACCTTAATCCCATGTGAACCCCACTCATCTCTTCCACTCTCATCTTACCCCATCCCCTCACCCACGTGAGACTCATCTCCCCTTTTTCCCATTCCCCTCTTTTAGGTCACAAGACCATTTTCCTTTTTTCTTCTCATTCATTCCACACAGCAGCCCTTCTTTCTCATTTCTCTCATCTCTCGTTCTCTCTTCCTCCCTCACGGCTTGCTACCACTTCGCCAGACGCCGTCGTCGCCATCACAACGCCGGCCACCCCCCTTCTCCTCTCTCTTCTCCTTTCTCCATTCCCTCATCTCCCTCATCCATCTCTTCTTCTCCCAACCCTTGCCGCCCACTGCCGCCGGACTCCGAGCACGGCGTCATCGCCATCGCTGTCGGCGATCTCCTCGATCACCGCCAGCCACTCCACCATCCTCGGTGAACCCAGCCCCTCCATCTCTCTCTATTTCTCCATTTCTTTCTCACTCTCTGTTTTCCCCATTCTTCCCCTTCACTGTTTCACTCTTTTCTCTCATCTCTCACTCACCTCGCTCCACTCACTGTCAACGTGTTGACTTCCTCATCCCCCACCCATCTCACCATTTTCTTCTCTCTCTTATTTTCTTTATTTCTCCCTCTCTTCACTTCCCTTACTGTCAACGTGAATGTGCACCCACCCAGCCATCTCACTCTTTCTCTCTCTTTCTCTCTAATTCTCTCTAATTCTCTCTCTGTTCTCTCTCTTTCTTGCTCCATTCTTTCTTTCTTCTATTCTGTCTTCTCCTTCTTGTATCCAGTGGACCACCAAAGACCCTCCATCACCACCAGTTTAGTGGGCCACAGATCAAGTGGGCCCCACAACCTCCCCATCTCATTTTCAATTCTTTTTCTCTCTTTCCCAATCTTTCTCACCCACCTTGCTGGGAATTGATCTTAGAGGCTGCCCATAACCTCTGATGATCACCATCATCTTCGCGTGGACCCCGCGAGCTTCCCATCTCTAATTTGCAAGCCACCACTCCATTCCCTTTCTCTGTTTGGTAAGCTCCCCTTTCCCTAGGTTTGGTTTATGTGCTTTGGGTGTGGAGTTGTGTTAAGATAGCTTAGAGCTTCCCTTTCTTTTAATTTATGTTTTAATTTAGTTTTACTTTGCTAATTATTCCTTAGGTTTGATTTGTTGGGCCTTGAGCTAGTGCTTTTGGATTTGGGCATCTCCAACGAAAGGCAAGTAGACATGCTTAGATTCTTTAACTAAATTGATTAACATGCTTAGATTGGCAATTACTGACTTTTATAGATGTTTGGCATAATTTCTGTATTTGGATGGTTGATTGGATGATAAGATGTATAGAATTGTTAGTCTAAGCTCTTTTTATGTGTATTTGGCCATTGATGGATGAGAATCCCCCATTTGGAAGATCAATGGCCCACTTGTGATGAGATCATGATATAGGAGATGTGTTTGATGTTTGGAAGTGTTTGGTGAATATTAGAATGAAAAGGGAGAAATCCAGGAATTACGGTACTTGCAACAGCATTCAGCTAGGCATGCCGAGCTCTGGTAGGCAAGTTGGCCGAGCTCAGATGTTGGCCGAACTCAGCTAGGCAGGCAGGCCGAGCTCAATGCCTGGTTGGCCGAGCTCAGAGCAGGTTAGCCGAGCTCAGTGCCTAGTTGGCCGAGCTCAGAGCAGGTTAGCCGAGCTCAGTACCTGGTTGGCCGAGCTCAGAGCAGGTTAGCCGAGCTCAGTGCCTAGTTGGCCGAGCTCAGAACAGTTGGTCGAGCTCAGTGCCTGGTTGACCGAGCTCAATGCCTGGTTGGCCGAGCTCAGAACAGTTTGGCCGAGCTCAGTGTCTGGTTGGCCGAGCTCAGAGTAGGTTGGCCGAGCTCAGTGTATACATTGACATTTCCCAGATTTGTACCCTTTTATGATTTGATCATGTGTGGGCCCCGTTGACCTTCCATTTGGACTATTTGGGATACGCTATACGCGAGTCAAGGGCCGGGCTTAACCTTGACCCGTGTAGCCATCTAAGTAGGGTCTTGGGTTGTAAAACGGAACCTGATTCAAGGGTTATGGATGTCTTATGATGCTAAATACCTACAGGAGCACCAAGGATACTTAATAAGCATCTGGGACTCCGTGATCACTGTCTTAGGTGAAGTGGGACCTTGGACCTGAATAGAGGGGCAGCAATCATCGATGGATTTGGAATATGTGGTATCTATGTTGATGAAACGGACACTAAGGCTGGCTGGTAGATCCGAACCTTGGATGTAGGCCTTGAGAGGTACTATAAATCAGGGCATTGCACTTAGGCTCTGATCCATGATCACGGTCCGTATTGGATGAGATGTCAGGACATGGCACTTGAAGTCCTGACCGATAATATTGGGAACTTAACGATAGATACTGATAGACGGACTGTATATTGAGATAATACTAATTAAGCGTATAGAGAAGCGGGGTTTACAAGGGTATGCATTATTAACTGTTGAGAACCACAAGGATGGACTAGCTATACCCGAACTCCGTGCCTCGTACCCTTGACTATTATCATCTCATATTAAGGATAATAAGGCTATCTAGTTCGGAGTACCCCCACCTAGTGATCTGTAGATGTGTGGTTGTACGATTGGTCTGCCGAGGGTTATGATGCCGGCATGGACATTGATATAGATTAGTCTGCCGAGGGTTATGATGCCGGCATGGACATTGATATTGTGATGTGATTGACACAGTAGGTACCAGGTGTGGGTGGGGTACTGAGACCGCCGGCGCTCGGACCGGGTGTATGGATGGACGGTGATATTGATCTAGCACGTAAGTCCAATGACTGGGACTTGGCCGTGGCTATGGATATTGTTGGTTGAGATAGCACGTAAGACCAATGGCTGTGACTTGGCTGTAGCTATGGACATTGATGGATTCTTGTACGCTCTTATTCGACGTGACGACAACTGTGGGTGGCTATGACCCCCATGGTTGGTGTCAATCGACAGTTGTTGGAACGATGACGATGGGCTGGCTCTGACCCCCTCGTCCTTTGTACTTCAACTGTGGACGTACCTTTGTGTGCTTCTATGTATGTGAATTGGATGTATGAATATCATATATTATGGATATCATTGTTTATTGTCTTTAACTGCCGCCGTTGATACGGTTGGATCTGAATGCGATGGTTATGACTATGGTAATGCTACTTCCTCTATTTACTTCTGTTACTGATGACTCTGATGTGCTTGTGTGGTTTATCTGATGTTTCGATGGCTTCTCTTATCTACTTGTTATGTTGTATCAAACATCTGTTATATCAATATCTCGATTATCGTTCGTGCACTACACTCTACACTATTTTATGTCGCACTCTGATATTCTATATTATTATCGAGATACTAATCATGCAGGTACAGCTGGGATCAGGTATGATCTTCTTTCCTATCTAATGATATAATGTATTGCCATCTAAACATGCCTATTTGCCTGGCTCTTCGAGCCTGACCCAATCCTTGGTGTCTCCAGGTATCTTCTCTTCCGCTTTCTTGGTTTGGTTGTTTGTTTGGCGACTGATCCGTTGCCGCAGGGTTCAGAGAATGATGCATTTGGTGCATCGTGAGGCGTCTATCATATAGATCTCTAATCTTTCCTTTTCTTGTAGCTGGCCGTGTTGGCCTAGGACTGAATAGTTAGTTTAATTATGGAAAGTACCTTGTAATCTTTTAAAGTGAAACAAAATTTTAGGGCCTTGTCCATTTACCTGCTCATATGAGATTCACACTTGATTATATTATTGGGTTTTCCGCATCTCTTAGGTACTTTCTTGTAGCGCCCCGAGATTCGAGGCGCCCGGATTTTGGGGCGTTACATTTTGGTATCAGAGCTTTTACGGTTCTCGGACAACTAAAATACTTAGCAACTCTTAGGATTCGATGTGAGGATTGGGTAGACTTAGACTGGTAACGCGATGATGGATTGTTGTTTGTCTTTGTCATTTGTGTTTTGTTTGTTCTAAAAATGTTTAATTGCAGATCATGTCACAGCAGCATGGTTCAGATAGGGGTAGTCAGGGCACCATAGAGGACAGATTTGAGCAGTTTGTGCAATCTCAGACCAGGATCAACACTCAGATGTCGGAGATTCTTAACCGTATGACCCAACAGCCGCAGACTTTGCAGTTCCCACCGGTTGTTGCACCGCATGAGCCAGATCCGTACGAGCTATTCGAGAGGTTCCGTAAGAGGAGACCTTCAGAGTTTAGTGGATGTGGAGACCCGATGGAGGCAGATTCATGGATTATTGTGATGGAGCGGATCTCCAGGATGCTTCCGTGTACCGGCAAACAGCGAGTACAGCTAGTGACCTACATGTTCCGGGATGTAGCTGAGTTATGGTGGATGACAGTGAGAGTTCCTTATACAGACATGGACAATGCAGTAGCTTGGGAGACATTCAAGGAGCAATTTCTCCGGAAGTTCATCCCAGCACCCGTCAGATCTCAGAAGCTTCGGGAGTTTGAGCAACTACTTCAGGAAGACATGACAGTTATGGAGTATGAGGCACAGTTCATCCGTTTATCACGATTTGCTGGGAGACTTATCACTGCAACATCAGAGAAGATCAGACGCTTTGTAGACGGTCTTCAAGCGGACATCCAGTTGCACATGACTCCTATAGAGCTCCCCACGTATGAGGCTTATGTGGAAAAGGCGATATGGGTGGAGAACGCTCTTCACAGGGTAGCCTTAGCCCAGCAAAGAGCTTCCGAGCAGACGGAGATGTTGCAAGTGTATCCAAAAGAGGATGAAGATGAGGCAGTCCAAGGTGATGGGCAGCTGTGGATTGATTGGGAGTTTCAGCAGAGACAGCAGCGCTATCGCAGAGGCTGTGAGACCAGTGAGCATCGGAGACGGTCAGGAGCATGCTATGTGTGTGGAAGCTTTAGACACAAGGCTCGCAACTGTCCAAGGAAGAGGAACCGTACTTCAGGACACCGCCAACAGACTCATACACTTCCATCACCTGAGATTCTCACAAGTACAGTACTCGAGGTACAACCTATTCAGCAGTGGCCCCTATACCCGCAGACACAGGATCAGTTTCAGCCAGCTTGGGGTTATCCGGACAGTTCTGCAGCACTTCTGATTGGTGAGAGACATCAGCCTGATTTCCCTACCGAGCAGCGACTCTGAGATCAACCTTCCTGGAGGTTTGCTTTATCTCTTATGGTTGGTGTGCTTAGATCTCTTGTAGCTGTTGTGCTTAGGATCCTTGTAATGTGTGTGCTCTTAATATTGTGTGAATGATTGATTGTTGCTTCTTAGATATCCTAATGTTCCATTTAGGAGTGAGGGGTATGTAATACCCCGAGTTGTCCTTTTTAGAGTCGGGAATTGTGAGACATCCCGAGATAGTTCTTTAGGAGTGAGGGGTGTGTGACGCCCCTAGTTACCCTTTTAGCAGCTCAAGGTGAATGATACCTGAGCTAACCTTTTTAGTTAGTAGTGTGGAGCTGAGAGACCCCGAGCTATCATTCCTTTAGAAGTGAGGGGTGTGCGACACCCCTAGTTAACCCTTGTAGTATTCGAGGAGTGAGACATCTCGGACTAGTCCTTTAGAAGTGAGGAGAGTGTGATACAACCTAGTTGTTCCTTTTGAGGATGTGAGACACCCATAGTCAGTTCCTAGGAGTGAGGGGTGTGCGACACCCCTAGTCGGACCTATTGGAGTTAAGAGTGTGAGATGCCTTGAACTAGACAGAGTTGAGTAGCTGACCTTGTTAGAAAACTAGAATGTTAGATGTCCAGATCCCATCGACCAAATAGTCGAGGTCTAGTATTCTAGAGTGTCAGAGGGTAAACCTTGGTTGTTTTGCTAGCTGTCTGTTAGTATCCTAGAGTGTTAGAAGGCCAGATTCTCCAATCTTGCCAGTTGTTGATTGTGACTTGTATTTCTGTTTTACTACTTGTTGATTGTAGTGTGGATTGTTATTTAACTAGTTGTTGTTTGTAACCTGTTTTGTTAGAAGAATAGTTCTAGTATCCCTCCTAGTTAAGACTAGCTATTCCGAGTGTTGGCTGGGTAGTTTAACTCCCATTCATCATAGTTGGTTATAGTAGAGACCTTAGAAGTTTAGAAGTAGTTGTTTTCATTTGGGGACCAAATGAGTTTTAGGAGTGAGGAATGTGAGGACCCGTCCCTAGACATACCTGGTGGGACCCAATTTGACCAAGTCAACCATAGGTTATCCTAATTACAGATGGGCTTCCCTTGGAGAATTGTGAATTTAACCTTAGGATGACCCAACTACCCATGGCCTAACCCATTACCCATTAATTATGAGGGCACCTTAGTCAAACCCTACTCCACCTTAATCCCATGTGAACCCCACTCATCTCTTCCACTCTCATCTTACCCCATCCCCTCACCCACGTGAGACTCATCTCCCCTTTTTCCCATTCCCCTCTTTTAGGTCACAAGACCATTTTCCTTTTTTCTTCTCATTCATTCCACACAGCAGCCCTTCTTTCTCATTTCTCTCATCTCTCGTTCTCTCTTCCTCCCTCACGGCTTGCTACCACTTCGCCAGACGCCGTTGTCGCCATCACAACGCCGGCCACCCCCCTTCTCCTCTCTCTTCTCCTTTCTCCATTCCCTCATCTCCCTCATCCATCTCTTCTTCTCCCAACCCTTGCCGCCCACTGCCGCCGGACTCCGAGCACGGCGTCATCGCCATCGCTGTCGGCGATCTCCTCGATCACCGCCAGCCACTCCACCATCCTCGGTGAACCCAGCCCCTCCATCTCTCTTTATTTCTCCATTTCTTTCTCTCTCTCTGTTTTCCCCATTCTTCCCCTTCACTGTTTCACTCTTTTCTCTCATCTCTCACTCACCTCGCTCCACTCACTGTCAACGTGTTGACTTCCTCATCCCCCACCCATCTCACCATTTCCTTCTCTCTCTTATTTTCTTTATTTCTCCCTCTCTTCACTTCCCTTACTGTCAACGTGAATGTGCACCCACCCAGCCATCTCACTCTTTCTCTCTTCTCTCTATTCTCTCTAATTCTCTCTCTGTTCTCTCTCTTTCTTGCTCCATTCTTTCTTTCTTCTATTCTGTCTTCTCCTTCTTGTATCCAGTGGACCACCAAAGACCCTCCATCACCACCAGTTTAGTGGGCCACAGATCAAGTGGGCCCCACAACCTCCCCATCTCATTTTCAATTCTTTTTCTCTCTTTCCCAATCTTTCTCACCCACCTTGCTGGGAATTGATCTTAGAGGCTGCCCATAACCTCTGATGATCACCATCATCTTCGCGTGGACCCCGCGAGCTTCCCATCTCCAATTTGCAAGCCACCACTCCATTCCCTTTCTCTGTTTGGTAAGCTCCCCTTTCCCTAGGTTTGGTTTATGTGCTTTGGGTGTGGAGTTGTGTTAAGATAGCTTAGAGCTTCCCTTTCTTTTAATTTATGTTTTAATTTAGTTTTACTTTGCTAATTATTCCTTAGGTTTGATTTGTTGGGCCTTGAGCTAGTGCTTTTGGATTTGGGCATCTCCAACGAAAGGCAAGTAGACATGCTTAGATTCTTTAACTAAATTGATTAACATGCTTAGATTGGTAATTACTGACTTTTATGGATGTCTGGCATGATTTCTGTATTTGGATGGTTGATTGGATGATAAGATGTATAGAATTGTTAGTCTAAGCTCTTTTTATGTGTATTTGGCCATTGATGGATGAGAATCCCCCATTTGGAAGATCAATGGCCCACTTGTGATGAGATCATGATATAGGAGATGTGTTTGATGTTTGGAAGTGTTTGGTGAATATTGGAATGAAAAGGGAGAAATCCAGGAATTACGGTACTTGCAACAGCATTCAGCTAGGCATGCCGAGCTCCGGTAGGCAAGTTGGCCGAGCTCAGGTGTTGGCCGAACTCAGCTAGGCAGGCAGGCCGAGCTCAATGCCTGGTTGGCCGAGCTCAGAGCAGGTTAGCCGGGCTCAGTGACTAGTTGGCCGAGCTCAGAGCAGGTTAGCCGAGCTCAGTGCCTAGTTGGCCGAGCTCAGAGCAGGTTAGCCGAGCTCAGTGCCTGGTTGGCCGAGCTCAGAGCAGGTTAGCCGAGCTCAGTGCCTAGTTGGCCGAGCTCAGAACAGTTGGTCGAGCTCAGTGCCTGGTTGACCGAGCTCAGTGCCTGGTTGGCCGAGCTCAGAATAGTTTGGCCGAGCTCAGTGTCTGGTTGGCCGAGCTCAGAGTAGGTTGGCCGAGCTCAGTGTATACATTGACATTTCCCAGATTTGTACCCTTTTATGATTTGATCATGTGTGGGCCCCGTTGACCTTCCATTTGGACTATTTGGGATACGCTATACGCGAGTCAAGGGCCGGGCTTAACCTTGACCCGTGTAGCCATCTAAGTAGGGTCTTGGGTTGTAAAACGGAACCTGATTCAAGGGTTATGGATGTCTTATGATGCTAAATACCTACAGGAGCACCAAGGATACTTAATAAGCATCTGGGACTCCGTGATCACTGTCTTAGGTGAAGTGGGACCTTGGACCTGAATAGAGGGGCAGCAATCATCGATGGATTTGGAATATGTGGTATCTATGTTGATGAAACGGACACTAAGGCTGGCTGGTAGATCCGAACCTTGGATGTAGGCCTTGAGAGGTACTATAAATCAGGGCATTGCACTTAGGCTCTGATCCATGATCACGGTCCGTATTGGATGAGATGTCAGGACATGGCACTTAAAGTCCTGACCGATAATATTGGGAACTTAACGATAGATACTGATAGACGGACTGTATATTGAGATAATACTAATTAAGCGTATAGAGAAGCGGGGTTTACAAGGGTATGCATTATTAACTGTTGAGAACCACAAGGATGGACTAGCTATACCCGAACTCCGTGCCTCGTACCCTTGACTATTATCATCTCATATTAAGGATAATAAGGCTATCTAGTTCGGAGTACCCCCACCTAGTGATCTGTAGATGTGTGGTTGTACGATTGGTCTGCCGAGGGTTATGATGCCGGCATGGACATTGATATAGATTAGTCTGCCGAGGGTTATGATGCCGGCATGGACATTGATATTGTGATGTGATTGACACAGTAGGTACCAGGTGTGGGTGGGGTACTGAGACCGCCGGCGCTCGGACCGGGTGTATGGATGGACGGTGATATTGATCTAGCACGTAAGTCCAATGACTGGGACTTGGCCGTGGCTATGGATATTGTTGGTTGAGATAGCACGTAAGACCAATGGCTGTGACTTGGCTGTAGCTATGGACATTGATGGATTCTTGTACGCTCTTATTCGACGTGACGACAACTGTGGGTGGCTATGACCCCCATGGTTGGTGTCAATCGACAGTTGTTGGAACGATGACGACGGGCTGGCTCTGACCCCCACGTCCTTTGTACTTCAACTGTGGACGTACCTTTGTGTGCTTCTATGTATGTGAATTGGATGTATGAATATCATATATTATGGATATCATTGTTTATTGTCTTTAACTGTCGCCGTTGATACGGTTGGATCTGAATGCGATGGTTATGACTATGGTAATGCTACTTCCTCTATTTACTTCTGTTACTGATGACTCTGATGTGCTTGTGTGGTTTATCTGATGTTTCGATGGCTTCTCTTATCTACTTGTTATGTTGTATCAAACATCTGTTATATCAATATCTCGATTATCGTTCGTGCACTACACTCTACACTATTTTATGTCGCACTCTGATATTCTATATTATTATCGAGATACTAATCATGCAGGTACAGCTGGGATCAGGTATGATCTTCTTTCCTATCTAATGATATAATGTATTGCCATCTAAACATGCCTATTTGCCTGGCTCTTCGAGCCTGACCCAATCCTTGGTGTCTCCAGGTATCTTCTCTTCCGCTTTCTTGGTTTGGTTGTTTGTTTGGCGACTGATCCATTGCCGCAGGGTTCAGAGAATGATGCATTTGGTGCATCGTGAGGCGTCTATCATATAGATCTCTAATCTTTCCTTTTCTTGTAGCTGGCCGTGTTGGCGTAAGACTGAATAGTTAGTTTAATTATGGAAAGTACCTTGTAATCTTTTAAAGTGAAACAAAATTTTAGGGCCTTGTCCATTTACCTGCTCATATGAGATTCACACTTGATTATATTATTGGATTTTCCGCATCTCTTAGGTACTTTCTCGTAGCGCCCCGAGATTCGAGGCGCCCGGATTTTGGGGCGTTACAACTGCACTCCATCTTCATCGTCTTTGTGGTTGTCCTTTTCACCTCTCCTTTGGAAGGTTGTGAATGTTTACTAAATGGAGATGAAATGTTCTGAATAGAGATGGAATGTTGTGAATGAAGATGGAATGTTGTACTTTGAATAGAGATGATGTGAAAATCTAAGTGCAAGTGATGTAGTAAAAGAAATTGTAATATCTACAAAACTTTTTTTTATTGAAAAAATATGAAGATATCCCCGAATGTGAAAGAAGGTTTTACATAGCTATTTTACAATAAGCTGTGGGATATGAGTAGAATTTTAGAAAAAGAAAACACAGTTAATAAGATGCACAGGTGTTCTATTGTTTCTTAAATTCCCCCAAACTAAAGACCATGAAAGGAATAAGATGCACAATATATATATATATATATTCAATTGAGATTTTATTATTATATTATTTAAAGAACCTTATAACAACTGAAAAAGAAAGGTATTGTATAAAAGAGAAGAAGAAAAATGGAAGGTAAAATGCAGGGAACGAGGGTCATTGAGGAGGAAACGGTGAAATGGTTGGAAAAACATGATGAGTCAGGCCCAAATGACCCAACAAGTGATGGTGAGTCAGGTCCAGGTGATCATCCGGTCCAAGCCCAAGTGACCCATTCCAGGATGATGGGTCAGGCCAAAGTAACTCGATCCGTGATCTGTTTAGTCCGTTGAGATCTGAGGCTTGCTTCACGAAGCCTCGCCACGTCAAGGATACCACGTCGCTTCGAAAGAAGTCCTCTCCTTACCCGCTTTTACCAATTCGTGCGGAGAAGATCCCACCTACCTCGTCCCTAGAGGGCAGCTCTAAGGCTCCAAAGAGACGTTACATTAAAGTCGTCCCCATCTGTTAGGGGAAGACTACAAATAGGAAAGCCCTCTCATCACTTGAGGGGCAATTGATATCTTTCCATTTTTCTACTCTTGTATTCTCCTAACCTGTAATCCCTACTCATTGGAGAAGTAAAATACCACAGGCAACCTCTGCCTTTCTGAAGTGGACGTAGGTCATTTTGACCGAACCACTATAATCCCTTCTCTCTTCTCTTTAATTATTGAATTATTGCATTTAGCATTTATTACTCGACCGGTGGTGTCCGAAACCAATTTTGACATCATTAAAACAGATGAAAAATGTAATAAGGAAAATGATTTTTTTAGGAATTTATGTTCGACATTCGCCGATACTATCGAAAAAGTGCAAAGAAAGTAGGGAGAAAAAAAGAACTAGGCAAGAGGCCCTCACACAATAGCATGAAATGTTTGGTCCCTCCGCTGTTGTTGTATGTGAGTATAATAGGCTTTTCCTCCCTATAAAAATCTCTATTATTTTTTAATTTAATTTCTTCTTTTAAGCACCCATTTGGCATCTCTATTTCACACGTCTATTTGTTTGAAAGCGGATTTAAATGGACTTTTTTTTTAAAATAGACTGTTTGGTAATTGCACTCAATATCTCTATATGAATCAGTGTTATAGACATTAATGCCTTTGGAAAAAACGGAGGTAAAATGTCTGAAACGGACAGAGGAGGCTGTGCTAAAGTAGATTTAATGGATGGATGCCTCTATCCATTTTGTCATTTTTTTTTTTTAATATTATGGGCCTCTAAATCGACATCTGAACCGATGTAAGTCTTCACAATCTAAGTCTTCACAATCTCAAACACGGCCACCGTGCAAAATGTGGACTGTTGATTCATCATGAATCTGGAGATATTTGTGAAAAGCTATGAACAGTTAAATATATATTTCTAAACTCTTGTGGGACCCCATATCAAGACCCAAACCGTTGATCCTCTTTAAGATGACACACACAGTTTTGAGTTAAAATTTCAGACACTAATTCCATGCAGATCTCGAGAAATCTCTGAAAAACTATGAGCCGTTGATATAGATGTATGTGTATGATGGCTGGGTTCGAACGTGATTTGAGTCCGAGACCTTTTTCTTTTTTTGTTTAATTCTGGGCTACATAATCAAGATCTATACCTTTGGATGCCTTTATAACATCAAATACAATCACCGAGTCAAGTTTTAACCGTTCATTTGCCACAAATCTCAAGATATTGAGAAAAATTCAGAATTATATCTATACAATTTTAAACTTATGTGGGCCCCAAATTTAAGATCTGAACTATTGATTCTATTTAAACCACTAAAAACATTTACAGATTTAATTTTCAATCATTAACGTCTTGGGAATGTTAAAAAATAGCTAAAAAAATCTTGAACCGTTGATGTAGAAAAGATCTCAAGATATTTGAGAAAAGTCCAAAATTAGATACATGTCTTTGTAGATATCTGTGGGCCCCAAGATTAAAACCCAAACAGTTGATCCTCTTTAGACCACTATAAACAACTATTGGTTCAATTTTGTGCCATTAATTCCTTGTACATCTCCGAAATTTTGTGTAAAGATCTAAATCGTTGGATTCAAAAAAGCCTATTTCAAACCGTCTTTTCACCATACCAAAAGGTCTATTTATTCGTATTCATACAGATTTTATTCAATACATATAGATCTTTTTCCTCTTTTGCTTCTATATGCTGCTGACCGTCACTTGTCATAAGACCCATATGGCATATGACAAGAATTGCTTACGAGACCTGCTACATGGCCCGGATTTTCTGGCCGGGCCATGTAGACTTTTTCATTGCTTATATGTTGAGGTATTATTCTTTGGAGTCCTGTTACATGAATTAACTTATGGACAGAATCATAGACTAACTCTATAGTTCATCCAATATTTAAATGAGAATTATGGGATTAGTCCATGAACTAACTCCATGAGTTAGTCCATATAAACTTTTTGTATTTTTTAAGAGGCTTATTCTTTCATTTATAGGGTTCTATTACTCCTTTCGTGATTAATCTTATCTCCCTTCAAAGAGAATTCGTTTTTATTTGATGGACCGAAAATTCATCTTTGAACTCCGTCGTAACGTTCGTTAAGACGGACGTTTAAGTTTGCAGTTAGGTCTAGTACAGCTCAGCTCAGAATCATAAAGTTGCCCCAGGAGCACGACAGTGACTCTGACTCAATGGTTTGCTTAAACAATCCTATCGTTCTACATGGCCTGAAAATCACGGCCTAATTGATGAAATTTATTTGGTGGGTTCCACCAATACCAACCACAGTTGGGAAAAAGACACTTTCATAACGAGCGCCTTGATTGATGAAATTATTGCTAGCAGTTACTTTAACCATAGTCACGAAAGCATTATAAATCAACAATCGGACCAACATACCGTCCCTCTGAAGTTAACTCTCTAATTGACTCCATTTCTGAGTGCTCCATTTTCTGAAATTTTATGTACCCCTTGACCTTTAATTATGTGAATCTCTTACCCATAAGAGTAAGGCTAGTGATATAAATTGGTTGGTTCCGGTCTTGATTGATGGTGGACTTAGAACTGAAACCATTAATGAGAAGATAGAATCGATACATGTTCATAACAAGTTTTCTTATTCCGAAATTGAAACCGTTGGTGAAAATTGGATCCTTAACCGGAACCGATTCTGTATATGGGACGAGTCTGAATCCAGGTAAAGAATTATTTGAAAAAAAAAAAAAAAAAAACTAGGCCTTATGAGGAATTCTTTAATGTAATATGTCAGGTCCTGAGTCCACTAGAGTACCAGACACAACGAAAGTTGAACCAGACCCGGACCCGTTTAGGTCATGGGTCAACAAAAAGGACCTAGACCCAAACTCATTTACTTATCAAGACCTAAATAAGGACTTAAATCCGATTATCAACAGGTCATAAACTCCAGTTAATCAAAGAATCAAAGACCCAGGGGCGGACCCATGCTTTGATGACCTGGGACGGTCGCCCCAGGTTGATCTTAAAATTTGCAGAGATTCAAATGGGCTTTTCTCAACCATGCACCATGCACATTTGTCTAAATAGTAAACAATCGCCCCACGTGCGGAAAAGAAAATGCTTCTTATTCTCTTTCAACATCTTCTTTAAGCTGAGTGTCTGAGTTAATCTTCGTGTCACGCAGATCTAGCTCCTCGTTGCCGGTCTCTGTGTAGATTACTGAATCTTCAAGACCCCATCTGTTAAATCTCTTTCGTGGTTAGTCTCTCTATCTCCAAATAAACTTAAATAATTGAATCATGTACCTCTCTCCCTCCCCTGATCTAGTATAATCCTAATCACTCCGTACCTTAATCTGAACCCCTGACCTCCAAATTCTAATTTCAAACCCCGAATCTTCAAATCCCAATCCAAACCCTAAGCCCTAAATCACCAAATCTTTGTGTGTCTATAAATCTGAAGACGACTAAATCCACTCCCATTATTTGGTTATCAGGGTTGTGAGTAGATGCTGTGTATTCTCCATTGTTTTTTCCCAAATAGGATTGTGTCACTTCTATGCATAATTGAATTGGATTATTTGATACTTGAATATCAGCCCACAACGGTGGGTTATTTGTTTGTGGAACTTTTTAGGTCATTAGAAATGTGTCGCCGAATTGATCCCTATGCAATTTTTTTGGTAAGTCAAATGTGGAAATAGAAAAAAGAATATGAAGGGATTGAGGAATGACTAGTTTAAAAAAGGAATATTAAACTTGATGTTCTAAATTATCATGTCTCCCTATCTCCACTATGATTCAAAGATGAAATCTCACTCCTGTTATCGACAAGTTGGAGGCACTAAGAAAGTGAAAAGGGAAAGGACGGGTGTCCACTACCGCAAAAGTTTTGAATACAAAATGTTTTTGTATTTCATTTTTTTTTTCCCACACACCTACTCACCTTGAATTTGGACACACCTACTCACATTAAATTTGTAGTGATCTCCATTGAGCATTGATTTTGACATATAAATTTGAGTAAAACATGATAGTGTAAGTTCGATTTTTTGAGTATCTAACATCAAGGGTAGAATCATTTTTTATCCATGTAATGCTTTTTTGTAGTTCTAATTAATATCCTAACCTTTTCATTATCATATATCCAATAACTATCGTGCATAGTTGAGTTCCACATGAGTTTGACATTTTCTAAAGAAAAATGTGTAGATGTTATTTTGAGGTTGAAAACCATTGAAAACAATTGTAAAAACTTTATTTTAGAGGGTGAAATGACTT
The DNA here is from genome assembly GCA_012931725.1 of Litsea cubeba. NCBI lineage: Eukaryota > Viridiplantae > Streptophyta > Magnoliopsida > Laurales > Lauraceae > Litsea > Litsea cubeba. Next base: position 110,539,213 of record CM022945.1, on the reverse strand, counting down.
TCGATGAGAACTGAATGTTGGTTATAATGTTAATGTAAAAAAAGTATAGCAAAAGGCATGGCACACTTTTAATTGACAATTGTCTGCTCCACCCAAATAAAAATTCTAAACCCGCCACTGCATAAACCCATTTACATCCTTAATTAAGAGCATGTTTGACATTATTTTAGAACAAGAAATTCTCATTTCTAGAAAGAATGGATGCATCAACATAAGTGTTGCGCGAAAAAAGATTTCTAATATGACTTTTAAATCATTTTTATGATGGAAGGACCACGAATGAGCGTTATCCTTCCCATCGAAATTAAAGTGGGGGTATTGGGTTCAAAAACCAAGGACCACTCCCAATACAAGACCACTCCCAATACAACTCATCTGAGTTTTTAGGTTGTTAGATTAACAATGAAAATTGACACCTATCTAAGATGTGTATGGCAAAAGTGCATCTCTTGGAATCAAATAATTACCATTTCCTGCAAAGTAGGTTATGACCGATGAGAAACCATTAAGAAACTTCTTGTCCCGCATTCGGCTTGGCCACATGGTTTGTAGTCCATTCTTTATATTCTCAAAATAGCGATGATTTTGTGGAGTGGGAAGTGAAAGGAGATGTAAAGGGTATGAACATGTACGAGTTGACCTGTGCGATGATTTGTTAAAAATTCCTTGTTTTCATTTTTCTTCCTCTTTAAATCTATCCGTCACCCCCTTTCAAATGAAAGTCGTTCGAATTCGAAACCCAATAGGTAAATGGACTAGAACATACTAGAACAGATGAAAAGCACATGCCTCTCAGAGGTTTTGAACTCATGACCTCTAACTCTGACACCATGTTAATAAGCAAAAACACCAAAAGCTCAAGAGGGGGTGTTGATATACATGGTTATGCCATTCACTAAAAGATCAAGATTTGGTATTTGTGGTTGTCGAAAACAGATCTTTACCGGAATGGTAAGGAGTGACAATTCTTACCTGGTGCCCAGGGTTTGTGGGTATGCCATCTCTTCTCACACGTGTGGACTTTCTTCCCGTGTGTGCAGTCTCCTTTTCCATTTGTGTGGGCTTTCTTTCCATGTGTGTGGGCTCTCTATTGGATCCCAACCACCTTGGCTAGGTTAAAAAAAATAAATTTCCATGCCCGTCTGCTCATTTGCATATATGGAAATTATTAAAGATGGACATGCTACTGTTATTCATGGAAAGGCTTCTCAAAGGAAACCTCCTCCGTCCCACCACCACCAAGAAGGGTTGAAAAGCTCACCAAAGACCAAAACCATCCCTTAGCCACACACCAGACTCTCTCTAAGCATCCGAACAACTCACGATCCTCAAAACGCAATCAACAACAAAAGTAAAAGTTTAAAAAAGGATCACCACATTCTTGATGAGCCACTGGGTAGGTCAGATAAGGAATGGACATAAAATTCTGCTGTCTCGACCTTTTGGTCTATTAAAATTTATATTTTCGTCCTTAGCTTTACAATTTGTTAAATGTTCATTTGATACATGTTTCCCAAACATGGTCGGTATCTAGCAGTTTGGTTAGCTAACTGGAATGGCAGTTCCCAATCCGACTTACAAACTCAACCATATAATTCATGTTTGAGTTGATGCTTCTTATTTCGATATTTTTTTCACTGCGGCAGTAAATGGGCTAGTTGGAGTCATCTATGATAACTGCCAACCCTACCCAATATGACTAATTGCACTGTGACTCATGATGCCCAAATACAGCAGGGACACAAAATGAACCTAGCATGACTCAAATGTTACACATAAAAAGTTAAGTATTAGATATAATACGACACGATACGTTGCCCATTTTAAAATATCTGTGCATTATAGACTGACTTGTAAGCTCACATGGAACCAGACTTGTTAATTGGTGAAGGCAAAGTATTTTGACAAAAAAAAAAAGCTATAATAATTGGTGAAAGTAGGCTAAACAATAGTTATCAACAACGGTGTACCCACGTTATGGCATGTGGGTGCGGTCTCACCTGTTGAATTTGAAAAACTCCCACGATGGGTTATTGGTGGCATGGCCGACGACCCACCTTCAAAATGGATTTCGTCCGACCCTTGAGAGAGAGAAGAAGAAGAAATGGAGAATTCGGTCAACCGAATATTCACAGTTTGTAGCCCCCAAAATTTCCAACCGTTAGGAGTTTGGTCAACCGAACAGAGAGCCGTTAGACCACTTTTCTACTATATATTTGAGCTCTTCCTTGGGATTGAACCAATTTTAAGGCATTCTTTGAGGGATTTCGAAGCCTAAGGAAGGAGATTGAGCTGAGAAAGGCTAGTTGGTCTATGGAAAGTTAAAAGTTTGATTTCATTAAGTTAAATCATTTCAAGTAAGCTTTGCTTTTATTACCATATATGTAAGCTTTGCTTTTATTAACATATATTTTCAGGCTTTGTTTAAATTATTGGTAAATCAATTTAAGTATGATAACTATGATTTATTGAATTCATTACTTGAGTTTTACTTTGAATTGATTCTTTATTTTGGATTCTTCAAGTTTGTTTTCTATTTTATAAATCATGCTTTGACAACATCTTTGAATTGACTTGTTGCATGATCTCAATACTTGGTTGAATCTCTAACTTGTTATTTTCCATTCCTTGAAACATATAGTTAAATTAGTTTGTTTTGGAAATAACAAGCTCACAAATCACATGCTTTAGTTGTTTTGAAATTTCATACAACTTGCATAACTTGATAAGTCCTATCTTTACAAGTTGTTCTTTTCAATTACATGTGATTTGTATTTCACTTCAATCAAAATATTTGTGTTTTAAACTTTCAAAAGCTTTAAGCTTATATTCATTGAGCTATCATTTTTAAACTTGATTGAGGTTTTCATACAAACACATTGAGCATTCATCTTTGCTTCACATAGTGTGTTGTGTGAGTTAGACTTTCACTTTCATATCCGCCTAATTAGAAGGCATTGTAGTTGAGCTTAATTTGTATCTCTTCAAGTGTATTGTAGACACTTAGTAGAGACAACCAATCTTAGGGTCATAGGTTATTGCTTAGTCTTAAAAAAGCATAAGTGTAAAGGTTAAGGGTGAATCATAAAACCCAAGAAGTTATTGCTTAGCATTGGAAATGATATTGTAAGGTTATTGCTTAGCTTTGAAAAGCATTTTGGAAAGGATATTGCTTAGCCTATTGAGAATCATAGATAGTGGAGATCCGGTGGGGTGTAGGTTTACAAGCCAATAGTGGATGTTGGCATTGAGGCCGAACCACTATAAATCATTGTATTATGGTGTATGCTTTTTGTGATGATTGTTTTTGCTAGCTTCCGCACTTTAGTTCTATATCATCATTTGTGATTAATTGATTTAAAGAAGTTAAAATTTGGCATAATTGATAACTAAAGTCTAGCTCACCCTATTCACCCTACTCTTTGGGTTCGGATCCCGGACTTTCAAAACGAAACTCTTGTGGGCTAGAGCCTTCAAATGACAAAGTTAAGGGACCATTCACTAATTTATCCTAAAATAAAAGGGTAGGGTCTTTCTTACAAATAGAAAAAACTTATTTCAAACAAAAACCCATTCGTCTCCTCCAGCACTCTTCCGGCCAGCACCTCCTCCGGATAACCAGTTTGCCAAGAAACCCAATACTGCTAAATGAAATCCTAAAATCTGTACAATTATCAATTACATGTGATGGGCCAGGCCCAAGTGACCCGAATTGTGATGGTGAGTCAGGTCCAGCTGATCCGGTCCAAGCCCAAGTGACCCATTCCAGGATGATGGGTCAAGCCAAAGTGACCCGTTGAGATCCGAAGCTTGCTTCACGAAGTCTCGTCACGTCAAGGATACCACGTCGCTTCGGAAGAAGTCCTCTCCTTACCTGCTTTTACCAATTCGTGCGGAGAAGATCTCACCTGCCTCCACCTGCCTCGTCTCTCGAGGGCAGCTCTAAGGCTCCAAACAGACGTTGTATTAAAGTCGTCCCCGTCTGTTAGGGGAAGACTATAAATAGGAGAGCCCTCTCATCATTTGAGGGGCAACCTCTCATCATTTGAGGGGCAATTAATATCTTTTCACAATTTCCTAAGCTTGTAACCCTTTTTACGCTCATAAGAGATCTTCAGGCAATCCCTGCCTTTATGAAGTGGACGTAGGTCACACAGACCGAACCACTATAAATTCACTTTCTCTCTCTCATTTATTTACCGCATTTATTACTGCATTTATTACTTGACCGGTGGTGTCCGAAATACAAATTTTGGCATCATCAGTTTGGCGCCGTCTGTGGGAAAGAAAAAAAAATCAAATACTTTAGATTATGGTGATCAGCACGAGATCAGCGAGACGGGACGATAATCCCACTCAAGATGGGCGCCCAACAGGCCCGGGCCCTTCCGAGCGTCCAAGCCCTTCCAGGCGCCCAGACTCCCCCAGGCAAGGAGACAATGGTCCTCCACCGGGTAACCCTGCCCCAAATATTCCTGCTCCTACTCCCACTCCCACTCCTCAGCAAATGTTGGAGACCATGCAGCAGCTGGTAGCCCAAAACCAGCAGATCTTACAACTCTTGCTTGCGGGGCAAGGAGGAGCTCAGTTTGGAGGAACAACCCAGAGAGGAGCACCGTTTGGTGGAGTACCGCAGGAAGTACCAATCCCGAGGCATGCTCCACGGCAGGAAGCACCTCACCCGGGCGCCCATCCCCATGGCGCCCAGGGTAGAGGAGCACCTCACTTGGATGGGCGCCCAGGGTCGAGGAGCACATCACCACGACGCCCATGGTCGGGGAGCACATCTGAACGTCCATCCCCATGGTGCCTCTTCAGGAGCCCCCCAAGTGGCCCCGCAAGGGATACTCTTGGTCGATCCTCAAGGCCGCGCCCATCACGAAGTTCCTCCACCCCTGGTGGAGCCCAGCTTAGAGGATCCCCACCTCTAGGTGGAGCAAATGATGGAGGAATTCCACCTCCTCCCTTCAATTCTAATGGGGAGGATTCTCACTTCCAAGAAGGGGGAAGTGAGAATCACAGCATTGGAGATGAGAGTTATTTCCCCGATCCCTCCAGGGAGCCTCACAATCGCTGAGAGGAAAAAATCAAAGAAATGCAGAATCAACTGGGCGATGTCCTCAACACCGTGAAGGCGCAGGCACCCGAGACGGTGGATTATCTAGTCGGGCTAACGAATACTCCATTCAAGCCCAATGTGGTGAATTACCCATTTCCTCGGAAGTTCAAAATGCCCTCCATGGAGACCTTTGATGGAAGGAAGGATCCATTAGACCACCTAGAGACTTATAAAACCAAAATGCAGCTACACAGCATCCCCGACGAGATCATGTGCAGGGCATTTCCAACCACGCTGAAAGGTTATGCCCGGCAGTGATTCGCCAATCTCCAATCAGCATCCATCGCCACCTTTGGAGAATTGAGCAAATCTTTTGTCTCACACTTCATTGGTGGGCGCCGCCACCAGAAGCCTGCCACACACCTGCTTAGTATAAAGCAGGACGAGAATGAAAGCCTCAGGAGCTACCTCACTCGTTTTAACGAGGAGGTACTTCAAGTCGAAGAGCCCGACGACAAGGTCTCCATGACGGCTTTTATCGGAGGCCTTCGCTCGTCGAGTTTCCTCTTTCAATGATGAAGCGCCCGCCAAAGAGCTTTCCAGAATTATTGGCGAAAGCCCAAAAATATATGAATGCTGAAGACACCACCAGGGCGAGGCGAGGAGAGTCCTCCAGATCAGGCAGTAAGGGAAAGGAGCGGAACAGAGACGAGAAGAAAGAAACAAGCAACAAACGAAGCAAGACAGAAAGAGTACCTGTCAGAGACCGTCTCGGTCCCGCTCCGCAAAGAGATAGGCAAGTGTTCACCCCTCTCACTGCCACTGTAGAGCACATCTTGTTCCAAATACAAGATGACCCCGCCATAAAATGGCCAGGGAAGATGAAATCTCCTCCAAACCGGAGGAACCCGAACAAGTACTGTCGCTTCCATCGCAACCATGGCCATGATACCGACGACTGTTATGAACTCAAGCGGCAGATTGAGGATCTCATTCAGCATGGCCACCTATGCCAATATGTTGCGGGTAGGGGGCAAGCACTGCCACCACCACCACCTCACCATCTGGAGAACCAGCAGCCGATCGGAGAAATCCGAACCATCTCAGGAGGACTGGCAGAGTCGCTCTCGGCCATGAAGGCCCATGCCAGAAAGGCAAGACATCCTGAGGAAGCACGCCCGTCCAAGGCGCCTAGGCATGGCGCTAACGAAGTCATATCCTTCTCAGACAAGGATTTAGAAGGGATCCAGCACCCCCATGATGACCCCTCTGGTGCTCACCATGACTGTCGCCAATTTTCAAGTACATAGAATTTTGGTAGACAGTGGAAGTTCTGCAGATATTCTATTTGTAGAAGCTTATGATAAGCTGAAGCTGGGGCGGGAGAGGTTGCAGCCCGTCAAATTTCCCCTTATTGGCTTTTCGGGGGAGAAGGTGTATCCCCTGGGGGCGATCACATTGCCAGTCACAGCTGGGACTGCACCCCTAAGTTCCATGACAATGGTCAATTTCCTGGTAATAGACTGCCCTTCAGCTTATAACATCATACTGGGGCGACCAACTCTTAATGCATTAAGAGCTGTCCTCTCTACCTTTCATCTCCTCCGCTTTCCAACTCCGAATGGAATCGGGGAGGTAAGAGGGGACTAAGTAGCAGCAAGAGAATGCTACGTGTCCTCAATGAAGGCCAAGAAAACGCAGGAGGCATTGCAAGTTGAGATCTCAGACCTGAGAGATGAAACCACTTCGGAGAGAGGAGAACCAATTGAAGAACTTACCTCTGTGGTCTTAGATGAAGACCTCCCGGACATGAGAGTATACATTGGCTCTTCTCTTTCTGAGGATCTGGCTCGTCAATTGATGAATTTCCTGAAAGATAACATGGGCGTTTTCGCATGGTCACATGCGGATCTGGAAGGGGTTGATCCCGAAGTTGCAACTCACCGCCTCAATGTCGACCCTCGCCACAAGCCTGTTCGACAAAAGCTCAGAGGCGCCTCCACTGAAAGGGCCCAAGCAATGGACAAGGAGGTCGAGAAGTTAATAAAGAATGCGGCTGTCAAGGAAGTAGCGTACCCTGAGTGGCTCTCAAATATTGTGATGGTGACGAAGGCGAACGGGAAATGGCGCCTATGCGTCGACTTCACCGAACTTAACAAGGCATGTCCAAAAGATTGCTATCCGTTCTCCTCATCGACGCCACGGCAGGACACGAACTGCTCTCCTTCTTGGATGCCTACTCTGGATACAACCAGATTAGCATGCACCCCCAGATCAAGAGAAGACGTCGTTCATCACCCCGAAAGGGACCTATTGCTACAGGGTCATGCCTTTCGGGCTAAAAAATGCAGGTGCGACCTACCAACGCCTAGTGAACAAAATGTTTCACTCTCAGATTGGGCGGACCATGGAGGTGTATGTGGACGACATGTTGGTGAAGAGCCTCGCCGCAGCAGACCACATTGATCATATCCAAGAGACTTTTGATACTCTTCGACTCTATCGCATGAAGTTAAATCCTGAGAAGTGTGCCTTCGGCGTAGGGTCCAGGAAATTCTTGGGTTTTATGGTCGACCAAAGGGGAATTGAGGTGAACCCCGATAACAGCAAAGCAATACTCAATATGAAATCGCCCTCTTCCACCAAGGAGCTGCAGCGCCTCAATGGAAGAATTGCAGCACTTAACAGATTTGTTTCCAAGTCTGCAGACAAGTGCCTGCCTTTCTTTAAAATCCTCCGGAAAGCTTTCCAATGGGGACCAGAAGCTGAAAAGGCGTTCCAGAAGCTTAAAGCCTACTTGACCGCTCCCCCTCTCCTCTCACATGCTACACCCGGCGAAGTGTTGTACTTATATCTCTCCGTTTTCCCTTCTGCAGTGAGCTCTATTCTCATTAGAAATCAGGATGGAGTGCAAAAGCCAATCTATTATGTGAGCAGAGCATACCGAGGGGCAGAGTCCAAATACTCAGAGTTGGAAAAGCTAGCGCTCTCCCTCATCTCGACTGCAAGGCACCTGCGGCACTACTTTCAGAGCCACACAGTTGTGGTAATTACTGATCAACCCTTAAAAAGAGTATTGGGAAAACCTGATATAGCTGGGAGACTGGTGAAGTGGGCAGTGGAGCTGGGTGAGTTTGATATTCAATATCAACCAATACCAGCAATCAAAGCACAAGCTCTAGCAGACTTTGTAGCTGAATTCACGTACGCTGAAGGGCAGATGAATGAACCTGCTTTGCTCTCCTCAGCATGTATCCCCCAAGAACCATCCCTGGGCGCCCAGGCCTCTCCTCTGCTGGGCGCCCAGGCCTCTCCTCTGCTGGGCGCCCAGGCCTCTCCTCTGCCGGGCGCCCAGGTCTCTCCCTCTCCCCTGCTGGGCGCCCAGGCCTCTCCCCTGCTGGGCGCCCAGAGTTCTCTCTCTCCCCAGTTGGGCGCCCAACCATCTCCATCCCTGGGCACCCAGACTTCTTCACCCATGGGCGCCCAGAGCTCTCCTTCTCCCATACTTCCCTCCTTAGGCGCCCAGACATTTACCCACTCCAAGATTCTACACCTCAGGGCACCCAGGCCTCTCCATCTTTGGGCGCCGAGCCTCTCCAAGGCGACCATCTACCTGCTGATATCTCCGATTTCCATTCACGGCCACTCTGGAAGCTATATGTTGATGGCTCGGCAACCAGCGAAGGAAGCGGAGCTGGATTTATCCTGATCAGCCCTGATGGTACACCTATTAAGTACGCTGTAAAGCTTCATTTCGTTGCCTCTAACAATGAAGCCGAATATGAAGCCCTCCTCTCTGGTCTGAAGTTGGCAATCGAAATGGACACCCAATCCCTTCTTGCTTACAGTGATTCCCAACTCGTGGTCAATCAAGTAAATGGCGAATTTGAAGCAAAGGAGGAGAGAATGCAAGAGTACCTTGGCATGGTGAAACGATTGATACAATGTTTCCAGTGCTTCCAGATCTGTCACATTCCTAGAGGAGAAAATGTTGCTGCAGACGCTCTCGCCAGGCTCGCCTCATCATTGGAGGCCTCATCTGCCGAACCAACATTCATTGGGCATCAGTTGGAGCGGAGCAAATTAGATGTGGATATTGTGAACATCAACTGTGCAACGGGCGAGCCAAATTGGATGACCCCGATAAGGGCCTTCCTCCAAGAAGGCACAGAGCCAGATGACCACCTTGAGGCGAAAAAACTCAGGATGAGGGCTTCCAAGTATACCCTCCTGCAAAATACGCTTTACAAGAAGGGCTACTGCTTACCATTGCTACGCTGCCTCTCGCCTGAAGATGCTGACAACGCCCTTCGTGAAATCCACGAAGGAATATGCGAGAATCACTCTGGAGACGCTCCCTCGCCCACAAAGCACTAAGGCAAGGATTCTTTTAGCCTACCATGGCGAAGGACGCCAAAGAATTTACCCAAAAATGCGATAAGTGTCAACGCTTCGCCACTGTGCCAAGGTAGCCACCAGAGGAGCTAACTTCAATTCTGAGCCCTTGGCCTTTCTCCAAATGGGGTATTGATATCCTAGGCCCCCTTCCTTTGAGCAGAGGCCAGTGCAAGTTTGTAGTCATCGCCATTGACTACTTCACAAAATGGACGGAGGCCGAACCCTTAGCAAATAACAGACTCAAATGTGAAAAATTTTGTCTGGAAAAACCTAGTCTGCCGTTTTGGGATACCTAACGCCATTGTCAGTGATAATGGCAAGCAGTTTGATAACAGACTCTTCAATACTTTCTGCTCCGACCTCCAAATCAAGCAGCCTCATTCCAGTCCGGCACACCCACAAGCAAATGGGCAGGCAGAAGTTATGGTTAGAACGGTCCTTCGTAACCTAAAGACAAGGCTCGAAAGAGCGAAGGGTCTTTGGGTCGACGAGCTCCCAGGGGTGTTATGGGCATATCGAACTACGTCGAAAACTCCTACTGGGGAAACTCCTTTCTCTCTCGCTTTTGGGACCGAGGCAGTTGTCCCCGTTGAGATAAGCGTACATTCCTTAAGGGTCCATCTCCATGACCCTGTCACCAACGAGGACGGACTCCGCATCAACCTCGATTTGATAGAGGAGGCAAGGGAGATGGCTATGGTCCGCAATGCAGAATATAAGCGGCGCATGGCAAAGTACTACAACTCGAGGGTGAAGCCTCGTTCTTTTCAGCCAGGAGACCTAGTCCTCAAAAAGGTGATCCTCACCACAAAAGACTCTCGCGAAGGAAAGCTAGGACCAAACTGGGAAGGACCGTACCTCATAACAGAAGTAGTAAGGCCAGGCACCTACAGAATCCAAAGTTCTGACGGAAAGGCCTTACTCCATCCGTGGAACGCGGAACATTTGAAGATGTACTATCAGTGACATTCTACGTAAGCCAATGTAGTGAGGGTGTGGGGCTTGAGTTGATTTTTTCATTTAATTGACATTGTTCAAAGCAATAGACAATAGATGAATAAAACATATTGTAAGAGGAATTCTTGCATTTTTATTCAGTTCTAAAAAGTTAGGCCATAAATTGCCTTTATAAAAAAAATATACAGCAAAGCTCCCTAATCACTCTCGTCACTGTCCTCCTCGTCCTCGCCATCATCCTCATCATCACCAGAGCTCCCGCTGCTAACATCCGGCGCCTCATCAGCCACGAATCCTGAAAAATCAATATCAGGGAAGGCAGTAGTAATCTTCCCGCGGAGTTCCTCATAGCTAGCAATAAAAGCATCGGCGAGGCCATTCTGCAAGTCTTTCTCAGCCTCAGCAAGGCCATCCTCTAAGTCTTTCTCAGCCAGGGCAGCCCTCTCATCAGCTTGGGAAGCTATATCCTGTGCTGCCTTCATCTCTGCCTTCACCGCAGCCTCTCTGAGCAAAGCCCTCTCGCGGGCCTTCATAAGCTCAGCCTCACTGAGCGAAGCCCTCTCGCGGGCCTTCACAAGCTCAGCCTCACTGAGCAAAGCCCTCTCGCGGGTCGCCACAAGCTCAGCCTCAGCCTTGGCCGCCCTTATGTGGGCTGTTAAGAGCTTAATCTCAAACCCGGTTGCTCTCTCGCGAGTTGCCATAAGATCAGCCTCGGAAGTCTTCCTAGCAGCTTCAAGAGCGGCATTCTTTTTTTGACTAACGGAGAGCTCCTTATGAATACTCGCATTCTCCTGACTCAGCTGACTGTGCAATTGGGCCTTCGACAATAAGCAGACGGATGCCGTGGAAGCCTAGAACGATAAGAGACAAAGGAAATGAGAGTACATACACAAAATGGAAGTCTGGAGAAAAGGAGAACACGAGCCTTTTACCTGAGCCAGACCTTCTAGAAACGTATCTATCATCCCCTCAGTGCCCAAGGCGTTGATCCGAGTAAGTTCAGCAGGAATCACAAATCTCCCAAGCCTCTCCTGGATCGATAGCGGATTACCAACCGTGGGGCCAGCCCGAGTTGGTGCCCTAGTTGAGGTTCCCGAGCGTGGGGGACATGATCGAAGGGCAGAAGGTATAGCTGTAACAATCCTAACCGAAGGAGACGCTGGTGGAAGAGACACAACGGGAGAGGCCATTTGATTTGGCCGCGCCCGCGGCTCCACTACACGGGTGGTTACCGGAGAGCTCGCCCCAAGAGTCACTGGAGGAGAATCCCCTTTCTAGGCGTTATCTACCCTCGCTATCTTGGAAGAAGGGGTACTCTCACCAGAAAGGCGGGCCCCAATCACCTCCCTGCATATCACCACTGTAGAAGCAAAAATACTAATTAGAGACGGAATATCAGGTTAACGAGAAAAGTATGCCTAAAGCAAAAGTAATGTACATTTTCTCTTGGAAGATGTCCGAGAAGGTCCACCAGTCCCACTCTCTTTGGGAGGAGGGTTTCTAAATCTTTATCAGGATGAACCCTCACCGCCTGCAATTTCCGTTCCTGATCAGCGGAGAGCACTGGAGCATCTGCACAAGAACAGTGAGTACATACAGGTATATATATATATATATAAATAATAAAGAGGATAGTCATCAATGGGCGTACCAATTTTTTTAGCAGCAACCCATCAGGTGGGCACCAAAGCCCGATCTGCCTCAGAGGCCCATTCACCACCAGCAAAGAAGAAACAAGATTTCCTACTGTGGCAGTTCAAGCGCAATCCCGTAAATAGCTTGCCTCCTCTAGGGGCAAGATAGTACCATCCCTTATTGGGAGCCGGAGACTCAGTCAAGCTATAGGCGGCATGAAACTCCGCAGGAGAAGCATCCTCGAGATGTACCCTCCTCCACAGCTCAAGGAAGCCAAGCAGGACTCTCCAGCCATTGGGGGCTAACCGCCCCGGGGTCAATGAAAAATAATGGAGAATGCGGCAGAGGGAGGAAGACATAGGAAATCTCAGTCCTGCTTCAAGCATCTCCTCATAGATGACGATGTCACCCGATGAGCCATCACAAGCCGGCTCGTCCGTTTCAGCCCGCCGACATATAACAGTGGGAGGAATGCGATAAGAGACTGTGATCTTGAAAATATCATCATTAGTGTTGAGTGCACTGAAAAGTGTACTCACCTTGGATCCCTCGTCGTCCACCACAACTTTTGCCTGATATTTTTTACGAGTCGCGCCAACACTAGCTGCACCCGCACTCGTGCGTGTAGTGACACCCGAGGAGCCCGCTGTGCCCGGGGCGAAGTGTGATGCTGCCGCTGCTGACTCTTCGCTCGATTTGGCAGATCGCCCCTCGCCTGCACCTTGGCGTGCACCCAAGACAAGGCCCTTCCCCACTGTAGGGGGGACGACCACGCCCGCAGCGCCGGCTCCCGATCGCCCCTTGCCCAACGCGTCGCCGCAGCCCGCAGGACTGGCGCCCACAGCCGGGCGGGCACCCAAGTCAGATCCACCGGCACCCGCAGCCCGGCGGGCGCCCAGACCAGCACCCTCGCCCGCTGCAGGGAGGGCACCCACGCCCAGGTCGTTGCCGCCCGTAGCCGGGCGGGCACCCAATCTGTCTTCAGCTTCGTTGCCGCCCACTCCTGCGGTCAGGTCGCCAGCAGGGGCGCCCGCAGCCTGGCGGGCACCCACGACATCGCCGCCCGCCCGCAGCCTGGCGAGCGGCCACTCCAGCCAAGTCGCCGCCAGGGGCGCCCGCAGCCTGGCGGGCGCCCGCGCCATCACCGCCGCCCGCAGCCTGGCGGGCGGCCACTCCCGCAGCCAGGTCACCGCCAGAGGTGCCCGCAGCATCGCCGCCCGCAGGGGCGCCCGCGATAGTTTCCTCTCCTACTGCCGGGCGAGCGACCACGTTGCCGCCGCCTGTCGCCGTCTTCTTCTCTCCCAATGGATTTTCCTCTTTAGAGTATTCCATTGCAAAGGCTACTTTCTTTCTCTTTGGGACAAGTATCTGGCCTAGGGCATCGAGATAGCTTAAAAATCTTTGAGAAGCAACAGTCCCCAAATACTAGGATTCTTTCAAAACCAAATCTGAGAAGCAAGATAAATCCAAAACTCTCCAAACTTCAAATCTGAGCAGAAAAAGGAGGAATGACTGCTAGAAGTTCTTGGAAGAGACGGATGTACGAAAGCCCCCCTTTCAAAACTTCTTTGAGCGCGGAGCTTTGAGGGGCAAATGATGGGCCAGGCCCAAGTGACCCGAATTGTGATGGTGAGTCAGGTCCAGGTGATCCGGTCCAAGCCCAAGTGACCCATTCTAGGATGATGGGTCAGGCCAAAGTGACCCGTTGAGATCCGAAGCTTGCTTCACGAAGTCTCGCCACGTCAAGGATACCACGTCGCTTCGGAAGAAGTCCTCTCTTTACCCGCTTTTACCAATTCGTACAGAGAAGATCTCACCTGCCTCTACCTGCCTCGTCTCTCGAGGGCAGCTCTAAGGCTCCAAACAGACGTTGCATTAAAGTCGTCCCCGTCTGTTAGGGGAAGACTATAAATAGGAGAGCCCTCTCATCACTTGAGGGGCAATTAATATCTTTTCACAATTTCCTAAGCTTGTAACCCTTTTTACGCTCATAAAAGATCACCAGGCAATCCTTGCCTTGATGAAGTGGACGTAGGTCACACAGACCGAACCACTATAAATTCTTTCTCTCTCTCATTTATTTACCGCATTTATTACTGCATTTATTACTTGACCGGTGGTGTCCGAAATACAAATTTTGGCATCATCAACATGGATATTATTTGTCAGTCAAGATTTGATTGGATACTAATTCAATTGATTTGTATTGGTTTCATGTCCTCTTAATGGAAACCAAATAACCAAGTTCACCAAAAGATGCATCAGCTACCCACCAAGCCTGCCAACAACATCATTTTTGTTCTAGCAGGTCAATCTGTTGGCACTCTTCTTTGGAGATTCTACTTGAACGAAGGTGGAAACAATAAATGGGTGGAAACACTAGTCCAATCTGCAGTCCAACAACCTTCCTTGACCACCCATTCGTTCATCTACAACAAATAGGTCGCAACAATAGTTGTTGGTGCTAGCATGATGTACTTGTATGGGCTTTTGTACCTACCTGTCTCAACCTATTGGAAATCATGATTTAGGGTTTCTTGTTTGAAACAAGGTGTTGGTGGTGGCGGCGGCAATGGTGCACGGATTAGATCACATTGGCTCTGGCAACCGGCCCCACAGTATGCCTCTATGGGGCCACAATAGCCCCATTCCCACTCGCTGCAGCAGGTAATTGGGGTAGAGAGCTCCCCCTGCATCCTTTCCGCACTGCTGTCCAGAGGAGGTACGATAGTAATGTACAAGGAGAGTGGAAGAGGTTGCAGAGGAGGTGCTGGCCAAAGGAGGAAAGGGTTAGAAGAGGATGCAGAGGAGGTGCCGGCTGGACGAAGAGAACGTTGAAAGAGGAATGGTTCTTTTTTATTTCGGGTCTTATTTGGAACATTTTTTTTTCTATTTGCAAGAAAGACCCCATCATTTTAATTTATTCATTCGAAGAGAGGGTCATAGTTGAGGTGGTAAATTTGCCACGTGGAGTGTGGGGATTCGTCGAAACAAGCTCCCACTATTTCAACGAAACAGGGGAGCCAGACTCAAATAGGGTTTCAACTCCTTTTTCTATCCTCTATCGACACCAAGTTCAATTGGAGAAATCACATGCCATTCCTTACACATGTCTTAGCTAGCTATTGCAAGTTGGGCTAGATCTCCAAGCCAGGCCGAATTCAAGTCAGATTGGACCCATTTACAGCAAGGCCCAGTGTCATGACCCCAAAATTTGGGTATGATTAAGGGGCCATGATACGAGGATTACTATAGCATAATCTTTCTTTTCCCTAGGATCCGCATGAGTGAAAATTTCAAGATCCATCACCGTCATGGAACGTTTAGCGAAAGCTTGCATTGCGGTGCAATCCGAAATCCATAGCTCATCAAATTCCATATTGCATCACTAATGTTTTACTAGGTGAATACTATTGAACAATACATCATTAGATTGGTACGATACAAACATGAGATAACAGATCTAGACAAGTAAACATGATATTACGTTCTCATAATTCAAGATAAAAGTTACAAATATGTATTAATTACACTTCCCAAAATAAAAGGCCAATACAATAAAATACAAAATACAAAACTCAAAATAATACTCTCGGGCATCTCACATCTCATTTGTAAGGAATGGAGTCTACATAATAATCTCTGCACCAAAACACTCGCCACCTGCGGCTCAGCAACCGCCTTCTCAGAAACCGTACTAGGGTACATGTCAAGAAATCATGCCTATGGCACCAAGAGTAGATCAGACAACTTGTCTGGCAAGTACCCAAAATGAAAACCATAGTATGCAGGTACAAAGCAGAATATAAATGACAGGTTAATTAATCAGAGGTCTGGTAACAGTATGTCTAGGTAAGGTAAGCGTGACATGAGTAAAATAGTAGAATTAATAATAACAAGAAAGTGAAATATATCCTAAATGGCAACAATGTCGCATAATCCTCGAAAGGGAAGCATTCGCTTGCCCCAATCAAACTAACTGATAGTTCATTTGAACTCACCCGGGAGTTTACGACCGCCTGAAATCTTTGGCCCAGCCACAGGAGTACCTAGTCTGGCTCGGGCAAGGTAGGTACTTTAGTGACACCGGTCACATATAAGACTACAAACTGCAACAAGCAATAAATATATATACACACTATAATAACAGCTTGGTGGTGTCGACTATAGAATCAATATAGAATGCATGGTTAGGTACTTAATCAGGAATTAATGAGCAATTCGGTTACCCAAGAGATGTACGTGCAAGTACAGGGTTTGACATACAATTAGAATACTTAAAAATAAAAAATGATGTTGATTCGGCTTTTAAAACAGTAAACCAAGTTAAGTCGGGCTTAAAATAGTAAACCAAGTTAAAGCGAGTTTTAAAACCATATTTTCTAAGTCTGGGAAATCCTACTAAAAAATGGACAGCGTCCCAGGTAGAAATAGGGGACCCAAAATGAGTGGTAGAAAGTCAAGGTAATCCGGGTAACTCGGAAGGGCAAAGCAGTTGACTGCTCGTACGCTTAACCGAAAAACCCTTTAAGGGTTCGGTTGCATCCAATGGTTAAGCAGGGCGAGAATCGCGCGCTAAGACCCAAGGAGTCTTGTAGGGCATAATGCTAGAGTTGAGTTGACAGGGTATATAAAATATTATACAAGTATGAAAAGTTTGATTAAAATAATCTTAGACGTGTAAGTAAGATGATTTCCAAATTATACACTCAAAGCGATCGATATTGTGTGTATTTTCGTACCCTTGATGCATTCCGACCGTGGGAATATCCAATCCCTAAGTTCTGATAAAAATACAAGTCACTGTGCTCCATATGCATTCACAATTGTTCGGGTTTAAGTATTAAGTTGAAAATAAAGTTAGGCGAGGTCGGGGTATGGGGTTCCACTAATGATCTAAGTTTTCAGGTTCCCTTTCTAGGAAATAAATCCACAGTTGTGGGAATTGTATAATTCAGGTATCACCTACACTCCATTTCTAGGTTCTAATTTGGTTTTCCAAAGTTTCAGAATTTGTGAGGAGAAACTCGGGGGAGAACAGCCCAAGAAAAGCCCTAAAAACGGCCCAAAAGGATAGTTTTGAGGGCCCGCCAATCGCTGCATGACCGGCCGCTGGTCTGACGGTCCCCAGTTGCCGCAGCTACTGGGCAGCTAGCTGCTCCTGGCCGCTGGGTAGCAGCCTACTGCCTGGCAGTTTGTTGGCCTGCAGGCTATTGGGCCCACCTCGGGATTTGGGCAGGAGGGGAAAAGTGGGGCCCACACGGGCACAAGTGTGGTCCACCAGGATTGATTAAATGAGGTTAACAATCCACTTCATTAAGGCCCCAAAAGGGAAGCTTAATCCCACTATTAATTCCATTTCCAACACTAACAATCCCTTAAGTGGAATTTACAAGACTAATTGAAAATCCAAAGATGTAAAATCACTAATTAGTTCACCCAATCGCCAAAGATGCATGATTAACATTAACCATTTCTAACTTGAACATGATTAATACAACAATGATAAACTAGAATCAAAGATAACCAAACAAATTATGCAAATTAATTTGAACACTTGCCTCTAATCAAGGGTCAATCCAACCCTTAACCCACAATCTATCCAAGCTCCAAACCAAAAGCGTTATCTTCCAAACAACCCACCAAACTCACCCTAAAATAAAAACCCATCCACTGTCAAACCCCAAGCCCCATAAAAACCAACACAAGTGATGAAAATGGGTTTCAAAACCAAGAAACATTCAAGAAGGAAAAGAGGCATACCTCTTAGAAGTTCAAGATAAAGGAAGGGTGATAGATGGAGGGGCTGCCACCGATGGATTTGCACTAAAACACACTATGTTGCGTAGTTGACGACGTAGAGTTTTTTGGTGGGGTCCGATCTTGCAAGAGGAGCCTCCATGGAGGTGTTATTCACCAAGCCATGGAAGGGAGAATAAAGGAGAAGAAGAAGAGAGAAGAGACGGATGAGTTCTCTTTGTCGATGGAATGGGAGTGTAAATGAGAGTTATTGTGGTAGGTGGGGTAAGTGAGAGCATTTAAGGAAAATTGAGGGGGTTGGTGAGATATTTTGTGAAATGGTAGCTTGTGAGTTTGCCACAATTTATTTGAACTTGTGATGCATAAACGGAGGTCTTGGGGACCTTGGCTGGACTTGGTCAAAGAAGAACAATTATAGGTCATGAGGAGGGCTTTCCAACAAGCCTAAGACCTGATTTTTCAGAGATCACTATAGGAAAGTGCGATCTACAGAACTGCGACAAACACCTCAAAAAGTATGTCAGGGGTCAAACTAGGCTCTCGGGGTCTTAGATGAGTTTAGGCCAGACATGAAAGATGTCCGACAAGTTAATATCTAATTTTTGAGCTCAAGAGCCACACATTTCGGGGTTCCGAGGGAAAAGTCAATTGTTCGGTAAAAGTTTATCAACTTATGACGGAATTGGTCAATTGATGGGAATCAAGGCCTTAAATTTATTCAAGTTGAATACAAAAGTTGTCTGGAATGGTAATCTCAATATAATGAGCTTAGAATGGCAGATTTACAAAATCTATGAAAAACCCCCCAGTCTTACTCTAAATTATCGACGGGCTCCAAAAAGGGGGTCAAACTAGACTTAGAGGCTCTCAAAACTTCTCAAAGCTAGTCTAACACACAAAACACCACGATTGGCCTCTAATTTCACTTAGTAATCCTAACTACATAATTAATTAGTGTTAATCATAGGGTTAAGAGGTCGGGTTCTTACACCCAGAAACAAAGGTCCTCTGCCGTAGCCATTGCATCAACAAATTTGACCCGATCAACGGTTAAACCTTCTTTTTGCGATGAAAGAGCTATTCCAACTCCGATTTTAAATCTGCCTTCACATGCGTGCTCGTGGAAAGAGGATCTATATATCAGGTTGGTCTAGTTTTTTTTTATTACGTAAAAAATGGTTATTCATAGAAGAAGGCAAAAGTGGATTCTTCCTACACAAACGAGGAGGGTTTGAAGGGAACCATTGTGGAGTTATTGAAAAATATTAATCAACTCTTTGCGACGATGGTTCAAACTCAAGAAACTCTTGCAAGGATAGAAACTCGATTAACCAATTTGAAAAATAATCAGCATAAAGATAATCACCGAAATGATGACGAAAATAATCAGAATCAACAGGATCCACAGCTAGTCAATGTTGATCGAGACTTAAGGATTAAACTCGTGATTCCTAAATATGATGGAAAATTAAAGCCAGACGCATTCATATATTGGTTAGTGTAGTGAGTCTTTTTTTTTTTTTTTTTTTTTTTTTTTTTTTTTTTTTGCACACAAGCCAATGAAAGATGACCAAAAAGTTACCCTAGTGGCAACTCGATTTGGCAATTATGCTGCGATTTGGTGGGCCGAGTTGCAAAAGAAGTGAATGAATCAAAATATAGACCCAGTTGAGACATGGACTGAAATGAAAAATCTTTTAAAACAAAAGTTCCTTCTGGTCAACTACTCCAGAGTTATGCATTTAAGTTTTCAAGATTTGAAATAAGAATCTAAGATAATTGTTGAGTATTTTGAGGAGTTCATGACCATGTAAGCTCGTTGTGGCTTGAATGAGGATGATGATATGTTGGCTGATCGATTTTTTCATGGCCTGATAATTGACATACAACATATCCTTACATTCAAGAAATTTAATAGTGTTGATGAGATCATCCAACATGTTATCAAGGCCGGAGACATTGCTAACTATCAGCCTCGGGAATTTAGCGTGTCTAAATGGCATGCACAAAAAGCCCCATGAAAACCATATTTCGAATCCAAGTGTTGGTTCCTCAAAAAAGTTTTTCTCCAAGTTTGAAGATCATAATAGTTTACATTTTCTCATTGTAAGCAAAAGGGGCATAGTTCGTTTGATTGTCCAAAACGAATTAACTTAATGGAAGGTGCACAAGATGAACCGGAAACACAAGAAGATCCTAAAGGCAAGGAAGTAGAGGAAATAGAAGCAGAAAAAGATGACGAAACTCTTTTGGTACTCCAGGAGTCTACACCCATTGTTGAGAAGAAATGGTTGAGGAAGAATATTTTTCGAAATGGTTGAGGAAATATATTTTTCGTTCCACAGGTACAATACATGGAAAAAATGTACGATTCTGATTGAAGGAAGCTATGAGAATATCATCTCAGCTATGAGAATATCATCTCCCAAACTCTTGTTGATCTCTTGGAGTTCAACGTTTATAAGCATAATTGTCCCTACTTTGTCAAGTGACTAATGACGGGTGATAAAGTATAAGTGTGACATACACGCCAAGACACTTTTACCGTTGGTGTAGATTATAAAGATATTGTTTAGTGTGATGTCCTACCAATGGATAGTGGAGATATATTACTGGGTCGCCCGTGGATGTATGACAAGAATGAAATTCATGGGATGTGTGATAACACGTACACATTAATGCACGGTGGAAAGGAGGTTGCAGTCACACCCCCAAACCCGGACTCTAAAGTGGCCTGACCTCGGGGAGCGTCAATTTGGGGTTTAAGTAACAATTATGTTTCTCCCAAGATCCAAGTGTGTGAGGATGAAAATTTCCAACACACTCTGAATATTTCTCGGAAGCTTTCGTGGCGTTACGACCCGGAGTCCGTGGCCATTGGATTCCATATTGCACTCAACCGCTAGCATATAACTATCATATCAAGAATCATATCAAACTAGAACAAACCAGCACAATAAAAGTACAGAGCTGACAGTAATAGGATATTACATTCCCATATATGTTCAAGTTACAAATATCAAGGTGTATTAGTTACAATCCCAAGAAAATGCTAATAAAAACCATACAAATAACAAGCTAAATAAACACTACCCCACATGTGACGTAGCTCCGATGTCAAGTTCAATGTCTACATGACATAGCCGAGCCGACACTACAACCTGCAAACTCATGGCTCCATAGCCAACACATGCACTAGGCTTAGGGCGAATAACCCGCTACCTAGAGCACCAAACAAACAGGGTCAGACACTACGGTTTGGCAAGTGACTGAGATGGATAATAAATATACTGAAAAATAAAACATGTGATAAATCAAGTTATTTTATCAAAAGCTGCATATATTTAAAACCTATGTAAAACATGGCTATCTGACAAAATATGCATTCATTTAAAACGTGTGTAAAACATGGATGTCTGACAAATCATATACTCATTTAAAACGTGTGTAAAACATGGATATCTGACAAATCATGTATTCCTTCAAGGAATGTGAAAAATATGGATATTTGAAAAAAAAACATGTATTTCACATTGCAAACTCACTCCATATGCGGACCCTGCAAATCGTTGTTCTTCAGGGGAGCCACAATCGTAAGGATAGATGGCAACCACAGCAGCAAAATCCTCCATCACTGAAGTGACAGAGCAAAACAGAAGCGATGGTCTTAGACATGCGAAGTGACGAGAGCCAACGGAATATATATATACATATAGCTAGACAAAACCACGACCGTGAAACCGGATAGCAAAACAGAACAAAATCTAGACTGCAGCTGGTAGAAGCTAAAGGGGTAACCAAGTCGGTGGATCAAGCCGACAAGATTGTCCAAGCTTAGTGGTGTCGACATATAAATCAAAAGCGAACGAACACACAAAATACGGCAAGGAACTACTCAACAGGCCAAGTCAAAGCGCACACACTCATGTAAAGAGTAGTCCTCCCAATATGCATATAAAAAGTCATAGTGTTACCCGAGCTGACAAAACTGATTGTTTTTTTATAAACGAACGAAATACCGAAATTATTTATTTTTAGTCAAAATGAGCTAATTAGTCCAAAGCATATCATTTTTAGTCTAAAACGGGCAAAAGTAACTAAATCTGGATGTTTTAGCCAGAATGAGTAAAATAATACATGAATGGATTTCCACATAATTCCGGACCATATATTGAGGCTTCAAGATTTAAGTCAATATGTATAAGGGTCCCGTATGTCGGTTTTATTTTCTTTGCTTTGTACTCCAGAAGATCGTGGACATTCCGAGCACCCTATACACATTGGCAAGTCAAGGAGTCCTTAATACATCTCCGTGATGGGGTTTCTTTCTCAACCGAGCACCATACATCATTTCCTAGGTCTCACCATTGCAGTAGGGCTCCAAAAAAACCTCCCCAAGCCTTAAAACATCATTCCCAAGCTCCCAATACAAACCCAAGCATGAAAGATAATTGGGTCGAGCGGACCAGAGGTTGGCTCGAGCCAACTGCTCTTTGGGAGGGGTTCGCTCGAGCGAACTTGGTAGTCAGGTTGGCTCAAGCGAACCTGATGGTTGGCTCGAGCCAACCAGCCTCTGGATGGGGGTTCGCTCGAGCGAACTCCTTCAGAAACTGTGTTTTGTGTAATTTTGGGCTCTTTCTTCCTTCCTCTTACAAACCCCTTTGAGCCACCATTCTTTCACATAAAAGAGAGGCTTATAACCTCCTCAAAACCACACCCCATCCTCCATTAAACATCCCACAAAATATATCAAGAATCCATCACATTCATCCCATTTCATCATAGAACCCCAATCATCCATGGAATCCATATGTACATATAAAGCAAGATTTAACCAAAAAAAAATGCATACATTTCCAAGAGCTTAAAAAAAAGAGAGAAATAGACTCATCAATATGCATATTTCGAAATCTATAGAAATCATGCAAGAAATAAGCATTAAACCACCAAAACCATTAATGAAGACCAAGCTTTTCTCACAAAACATGCAAATAACCAAAACAATCCATTCATCCACTTGCTTGCCTCCAAGCTAGCTAAACAAGCTCCTAATCTCACTCCCAAGCTACAATTCTCCAAGCTACACAAAAATCCCCAAAATACACCCATTTAGAACCATAAATGGCCAAAACAAAGAGAAATAAAAGAGAGCTTGGAATAAGAGAGAAGAAGACTCCCTAGGGTTAGGAAAACACACATCCGAAAGATGGGAAGGATTGCTTACTAGGAAGTTCTTCAAATGATCAAAGCTTGCTCAAGGAAAGCCCTAGGATGGCTGGATTTCTCACCCAATGGCATCAATGGAGAGCTTTCATGGAGAGGAAGAAGATGATGACACCCATTTTTCCATTTAGCGATAGTTGGTGGAGGATTGATGATAAAGAAGCAAGAAGAAGAGAAACCTAGAGTGGGTTGTTGCAGCTCCTCCACACGTTTTGAGCAAGAAAATGGGGAAAGTGGAATGGGCTCTCCTTATATAGAGAGTGAAGGTGGGTCCCACAACTTACAATGTTTGCCGGGCTAAAAATATGGATTTTCGGGCCTCGGATGCATTCGAAGAAAAAGGGAAAAATGTTTCTCATAAAATCTAATTTTCAAAAAGTATAATTTTGGCATGGTGAGATCTCGAAATTTGGGTCGGCTAGATTCAATGTGAAAAGACTGATTTTCCCCAGGGCTGGAAAAATTGATTTTTGGAGCTTCGAATGGGTATGGAGTGAACACGAAAGTTGTAGAGAATGACAAGATTAGTCAAATGAAGCCGAAATGAGAGCTTTTGGGAATCACAAAGAACATCTAGAAGCTGACCCGCAAAACAAATAGTACCCTACAGTCACTGTCTAGGTTCACTGGCTCTTAAAACTCTCCAAAACTCATGAAAATGCATTCTAACTCACAAACTCAACCAAACAACCACTAATCCCACTTAGAAAACTAATCTACAACTTAATCAACACTAATCCTGGGAATTAGGGGTCGGGTTCTCACAGTTGCACTCTACCAAAATAAACCAAAATCACCGAAGAAGAGACTAAGGGCCCATGCCACAAAGGAAGTGCTTCACGTACATCATGTCTACAGAGGTAACATGAAGAAGGCCCGAGTTCGAGGTCGAACTCTTCTTTCAACAAGGGGGTATGATGCATAACAGGCCACAAGTGGTCCCGCCCAATTAGAGATATTTTTTATTTTGTTTCCTTTTGTTTTTCCTAGTTTTTAATTAGTATATTTCTAATTATAATTACTTTAATTTCTATTATTGGTTTAGGTTTGCTTAGGCCCTAGCTTGTTTTTCTAATTTATAGTATATTGTAGAAATGAAGATCTCAGACTTTGAAATTGAATAGAATCGTGGGCTTTCCCTCGGAGAGGTACGTCCTCGTGTTGAAGTCTCCATGGAGATGATTTGAGGTGTCTTTGGACACGTGCTTCGGCACTCAAGCAAGCCCTAACCCTAGGGCCTGCATCAATCTCATATTCTTCAATGCTAAAATTTCATAACAATAGGAGTGGGGGTCACTGTATGAGAATGATTTAATTTTTCAATTGATTATCATTCGCCCCGCTCAAACTAAAATCCTAGGTCTGCAACTGGTTATCAATACTATGGACTTCTAGATAATTAGACAAAAAATCAGGGACTACAAAAGAAACTTCCCTTGGTGCATTTCAGCTCAAAATATTAACAGAGTATCATCGTAAATACATATCCCTCGCCAAAGGAATCTTAAATATCATTTTAACAACAAGCGGCCAGGTGTGGCCGAGATGGTGCCACCCCAACCAGAACCCGACTACATAATTCTTCAACCCGGTTCCCACGTGACAACTGTTACCGTAAACATGAAAAACCCTGAATCAAAGAAACCCAGAATCTCCAAATCAACATTGTAGAAATCCTAAATTTCCAATACTATTGTGACTAATCTGAATCTAACAAAGATAAAGATTATTCTTTTAAGGGCCAGGGAAAAAGTAAGGAAACCTGCCCACCCAGGATTGGAACTGAGGGAGCAGGTGTGTTATCCATAGCAGCCACCCTGTGATTTCCCTTTTAAGGACCTATTTGTTTGCATTAGAAAACATAGGATTCATGCCCCCAAGTAATTAAAAATGAAGACCAAAGGTAAATTTAAAAAATCGAGCATAAATTAATCTTTCCTTTCATGTAAATATCTAAGGAAGATAGGACATGAATACCAAGCCATTACCTTAACAATTCAATATATAAGAGTAAAAATTCCATCCATATCTCCACCTACTATTCTTCACTCCTCACCCTTGTTAGTAATCCTTTAGTAGTTCACTTCACCATAAATTCCTACATATTCAATTCCCATATATTTTAATGTAAACACACGGGCTCTAAATGAATGAGGTGTGTTTTTCAGAATGACCTCTGTGTGTGTTTGTATATATACATACATATACATGTACACATGCACATGTACATGTATGTATGTGGGAAATTCTCAAAAACTCCCCTATCTCAAAAGGAGAGTTTCTGCCTCTATCTAATAGCCAATGGTTTATTAGTATTTTAAAAGATCCACCTTTGTAGGAGAATATTTAGGAGAGAAAGTCGGATATGTGTATCACTAATGACACGTGTCATATTTTTATTGGCTAAAAGATGGGCCTTTTTTAAGAAAAATGCACGGAGAGTTTTGTAGCGTAATATATATATATGGGGTACGCTACAAAACTCCCTTGGGAGTTTTGCAAAGAAAAAACTCCCCTTTTTTAGCCTATCAAAGTTTTAACACATGTCATCCTTATCGATCTTTGTCTCTCTATATACATATTAAAGGCATGACATGGCATAATCTAATTGGATAACTCCAAGGGGCAAACAATATGGCAAAAAACGCCCCATTTAGAATGTGGCAGTTTAGAGAATATCCATATATATATACACACACACACACATAAAGTTGAGATACGGTTGGGAATAAATCATGCCAAGACTCTATCCCCTTGATCCACGTCAGCATATGGCCCCACCTCCTTACTTAAGTCGTTTTGTTTAAAATGAACAAAAAGTCTACATGGACAAACTCCCATGGACCACTCCATGGACAAACTCCATGGTTCAAGGGTCACATCATCTAATATTTTAGATGATGTGACCCTTAAACCATGGAGTTTGTCCATGGAGTAGTCCATGGGGTTGTCCATGTAGCATCACTCTAAAATGAAAGGATTTGTATGGTATCCCTTCTTCCTCGACCACTTAAACTCTTCATCCCTCTTCTTCAACCACTAGGGCTCTTCATAGGTGAAACGCCTCATTCGATAACTATCATCTTCCTCTTTCTCTGCGCCCCTTTCTTTCTCTATCTCGTCAACTACCTAGGTATGGTTTTTTTATCCCAATGCTATGTTATTTTTGTTGTTGATGTCAATAAAAATGTATCTATAACTCTTTTTTTTTTCAAGGCATAGAATACGGGGATTTGACATTGGGGGCTTTTCCTAAAAAAAATGCCAGTAGAAGTATTTGTAATTAGTTTCTTATTATTTAAAAATCACGAGCTATTTAACACTAGGGCTTCTTTCTTTCTTAAAAAAAATAAAAAATACCAACATATATAAGACCTAACTCTGACGATTATTGCCCGGCACTCCCAATATATTCTTTGTCCTTGATACCACGAGATTAACCTGCTCATTGCACAAGGATTTATGCTAGTATATGTATGCATGCATGTGTGTGTGTGTCTCTGATTCGATTTATCTTGATTTTGGAGACGATGATTTGAGGCAATTTACGATGAATGTACTTTTGCAGATGGTTTCAACTTAGGATAATATAAACATATATATATGGGAGATGCTATGCTCTCTCACCTTACTATGAGATATAGGGTGCGGGCCCTCACATTTAAGTTGTTGGCATCGGATATAGATGTGAGGGCCCCTACCTTATATCTCATAGTAACGTGAGAGATGCTCTCATAGGAAGTGGTGGGGCCCACCTGGATACTCACATGGGGATGAAGAGGATCTCAAGGACTCTCTGGAACCCTCTTCTTTGCAAAAAATAAGTCTCAATCGTGATTTATATCATCTTCATCTGAGCTACAAAAGTTTAATGGTCAACAGTCCATCCAACGATCCAATAAATTCAAATCTGACCGAAAGTTGGTGGACATGTGCACTTCAGGCGGAGTTATGTATTTAGTCCATCTAAATGGACCAAGGATAGGCCCCACAAGCGTGAGCTTACAGAATTTTACCCTCAAGTTTTCCTCGGCTTGAAATATAGACGCAATGTCCTCATAGGAGTGCATAGTTTAGGGTGCATTAATTTGGCATGTTCTCTGGTTGTTCTCAATTTTATGCTCGAATCAGGTTATACCGAAATCAAATTGTGCCGAGACTATACTATACTATGCAGAACTTATTTATGCGGTACAAAATTTATTTGGTAATATTATAAAAGCTTTTTATAAGATGTAGACAATGATTTACAATGTGGGCCATCTTTTTTATTATTATTATTAATTGTGAACATAGAACCCACCTTTAAAAAAAAATTACAACCTGATACCCATGAACGTGAGGCCACATTCATAGGATGTACAATGAGAACCCACATTCATAGGATTTACATTGTGGCTCTACATTCTGTTATTGTGACCATATGACCCACCTTTAAGAATTATAAAATGGGGCCACCTTTTTTGTGATTGTTGACGCGAGATCCACCTTTAAAAACTACAACGTGATGCTCACATTTATAAATTAGAAGACAGGACCCAAATTAATAGGATTTATAATGTGGCTCCACCATTATAATTTTATAGTATGGGCCCACCTTCTTTGAAATTGTGAACTTGGGGCCTACCTTTAAGAAAAGTGAGGATTTGAAATTTTTAAATGATACGATTTAAAAAGTAAGAGAAAAATATGAAACAACTGCATCAGTGAGTTGATTCTTAAAAATAAAAATAAAAAAATCCGTTCCAACTTTCTAACTTATCTCGTGAAACACAGGAAGTTCCGAATGGCAAAATGCAAAACACGCCCTCAGTATTCGTAACTCCACCCATCTTCTATGGTATTGCGGTGACAAGAAGTCTCATGTACCAGTCAAAATGGATCATTTCAAACCAAAACCGGCTTAATATACCCTCAACATAAACCCAACCCCACAATTATTCCTATACCAAAACCCTCCCTCAGCAGACTGAATTGAAAAAAAGCAGCAAGAAACCCCATTTCACAATTGCAGACCCTACATCCACCAAAAAAACACTGCATGTCATTTTCACATTGTACATTTCTATTTCTCTACTTGAGTGGAAAAAACATGATCAAATTAAGATAGTGTATTTGCATTTCTCAATGTCAATGAGAAGATACATTATTATCAATGAATAAAAAATGTGCAGTTTAAAGAAACACGATGAAATCCAGTCGTAAGGGGGTCTCATTTCACACAGGTCCCTGAGGTCCTGGGCATGTAAGTTGACCCGCGAATAGTGTACCAACTTAACCAATCTAGCCAAAAAAAAAAAGGTGTGGTTTAATGAAAATTCATGTGGCCAAACAGAATCCTGTATATCCAAAATCCCCAAATTAGAAGAACCTAAATCCATGAAACCCTAAATCTCTAAAATACTGAAACTGCAAAAACCCTACATTCAAATTATATGAAACCTAAACCCAAAATCCTAAAATCAACTAAAATCATGATATTCCACAAACTTCAAATCCTCAGAATCCCTATAAATCAAAGAATTCCAATACTACAAAAACATTGCACAAAGTCTAAGACCAAAAATCTCCAAATCAAAGAATCTCAAAATCCACAAGTCGAGAACCCCTAAAATCTTGAAACTACAGAAACCCTATATCCATAATAAATCCCATGATAAAAGTAACATATCCTGAAATGTGGGATCCCCAAATCCTAAAATAAAAGGAAGCCTGAACCCCCAAAATCACAAAAAAATAATCTGACGGTAAGAGAAACAAAAAGAGAGTGATATTGTAGCTAATGTTTATATTAAAAAGAAAGAAACTATGGAGAGCATAAGTAGGGTTTTCTGCTCGTACCTAGATGATAGGTGGATGGTGGACTTCATCATCTTCTTCTAGCACAACTTGAGAGACGACTCAACTGAGAGAACAGAGGTTAGATGAGAGAGAATAATTTTCATTTTGTAAGAAAGCTTTAAATGTGGAATGCCAAGATGTTCTTGCTGACTTGCCAATGGAGAGGAAGCAATGAAGATAATGAGTGGGCTCTCAGGTCTCTTAGATTTTTATCTCATACACATCATGGACTCTGTACACTGTAACATGAATATTATATACCTAAGTATATGTAATGAGGCTTGTGTCAAGTTGCCGGGGCCCTAACTCAAGCCAACCCAAATTACAGTTAGAATTGAGAGATCCGCATCCGAGTCTAATCCTAACTGAATTGGCCCAGCCCCACCCAACCAAAAATCAGACTAGGTCAGTGCCAACTCAGCCCAAGTTGCAACCTATACATGATATTGACCAGTTAACTTGCAATCCTTTGAGCTGAATTCAGTTTTTGGTACATATACAATATATCAGTTCTTCTACAAAGAAATGATAGAGATGCCAAGGAATTAGGCCTTAGAAAGAAAAGGCCCTAACAAGAAAGCAATTACACAAAGAATCATAATGAAAGCAGTCAATTCCAGCTGTGCCCCGATAGAACTGCTTAAACAGAGGCCTGCAAAAAACACATTTATATGTGCCATATCTTTGCCAGAAACAAAATCAAAGGATTTAGAATACCATTCGCTCCTCAGGGATTGATGTTACAGTCACGCAAATAGACTTGATCATAGTTGATGAATTTTGCCCAGTAATTTCGATATTTTGGCATGCCAATTTCAAGCCAGGGCTTCATGTTTCCATTGTAGTGTATGACAGCAGCCCGTTCTATTTCCTTCTGTCTGACATTTGGGTCGTAGCCGAGGCCCAGAACATGCCACGATCTGTCGAGGGGTAACGTACGATTCCAAAATGTTATCAGACCGGGTGGCAGAGTTCCAAGCTTCCATAGCTGCCTGTCCTGATTCTGCAGACACAAAGGGTATATTTCCAGTTAGGTCTACAGGGACTCAGGGAGAACAAAAGAAAAAAAAATGAAGGTAGCTAAATAATATAAAAAGATCACTTCTTGATCAGAAGATATTACATATAAAAGTGGCATACATCATCATGAGAATTTAGGTGGTGTGTCTTACAAGTGACGAAGTTGCAATCCTAGTAAATTTCACTCCAGTGATGAAGTTGCACGCATCCCAATAATCCAAGTACACTTAAAATGCAAGTTAATCGAGCCTTTCAAGTTAAAAAGGGAAATATACTTTAATTCGGTTTTCCCAAGAAATCTAAGTATTACGTTTTTAAATGATTACATCTCCTTCTATGGTACAATAAATTGATGATTTAAGGGATGCGCTTAGGTACAGCTCTGAAATAGAAACAATTAATTTTTCTTAAAGGTAGCCCCTATGCTGCATTTGGAGTGGCACAGAAATCACATCATGTTATCAGGGTTACTGTTTCTCTGAATTTCTCAATAAATAAAAAATAACATTGATGATTGGTACTAATAATGGTTTTATCTTAAGTTTTGATGATATCATGTATAACTGGGAGGCTTCTATTTGTTGTAATAGTACCTCCAAGGTCCCCCTTAGATGGGTTTTGAAATTCAATGTTGATAGACCTACTAGGGGAAAAAGTGAGGGCCAGCGGGGATTGGAATGGTGCTTCATGATAGCAAAGAGGAAGTGTCAATGATGCTCTCTGACAGCATCGGCATTAAGGAGTAAGGAGTCCAATGAGCGGAAGTGATGGCTATCTTAGAGGTGCTCCGGTTGTTTGTTAGGCGTTTCTAATTAAGTTAATTGTAGACGGTGATTCTTCTAATGCTATTGCTTGGGTTTCATTTACTGGTGGGGTTCCATGGATATGGAGATCTCATTTCCTTTCTAACAAAATCAACGTGTCATCTTCTTTGATTCAGGTGGAGTTTAATCATGTTATCAAGTCAGCAAATTTGTTAGGCCAAACAAGGGGTGGCTCGATGTTCTTGTTTTTATGCCTTTACTATCATGATCCAAGTAAAATGAACTTCATTTCTAAATTACTTCTAAAAGAACTTGATTCTAACATGTTGACTAAAAAAATGAGTAACATTATGTTCCTTTTTTCTCATTTACCTTTCGATCAAACAAATATTTCAACGACTCGATTCCCATTTCCCTTTTCTCTTTGCTGTTCAAAGAGGGAACCGTTCTTCTATTACGTACGTGGATATGTACTTTCTACTGAGGCGACATAGACATAGTCGTTGTCCAAAGAGGTACGAGTAATTGGATACATAATTTGCTGACATAACCTAATAGGAAGAAACCCAATAAACATTTCTTTCATAAAAATTTCAGAGATATGACTGGCAATTCATGATATTAACTTACCAGTTTCTGCCATGAGTGATAGACCTCTGTAATCTTTTGCTTCCTCCATTCAGCCAAGTCAAAGACATTCATACCATATGCCCACCCGCAAGCACGAGGATTGAAATTCTTCGAGATGTGGGGATTTGAGAAGTTGAGATACCTATCAAAGCGGTGAAAACTTTCTCCACAAGTTTCAACTGCACCATTGACC
The DNA here is from genome assembly GCA_012931725.1 of Litsea cubeba. NCBI lineage: Eukaryota > Viridiplantae > Streptophyta > Magnoliopsida > Laurales > Lauraceae > Litsea > Litsea cubeba. The sequence continues at coordinate 110,507,733 of CM022945.1, read as the reverse complement.
TTACCTTTAAGATTAAGCATCCAAAGGCCAGTCAGATCCTTCTGAACAACTATATCATCATCTAAGAAGACTACTTTGTCAAGCTTTGGGAAGATCTCTGGTAGGTAAAATCGGAGATGATTTAGGATAGAAAGGTACTTTGGGTTGCGAAATTTCATGTTTGGATCAGAGTTTGTTCTGTGTGTCTTGAAGTAGTAATCTATCATTGAAGGAGTTACAAGTTGTTTAAGAACTGGACTGTAACTTGCATTCAGCCATGTAAACTCTTCAATGTTCTGAACTTGAATGGTAGCTTTGCCAGGTGGATTTGCCAGAAACCACATCCTCATCGCAGCATAATTCAGCCTATCAGTGACAATATGGAATACATGTTTCATGGGATCCTACAGGAAGAAGTATGAATCAATATAGAAAGTTGAGAGTAGAAATCAAAAGCAAATTTGGGTGCATTTGGGTGTCCCACTGACCAAATTTAATTTAAATCTTTAGCAGAGCCTCAAAATGGAAATTGTCAATTTTCAGGGCTGAAAAGAGACCAAATCACATTTGGTGGGCTAATTCTCCAGATTTTTTCATCCCCAGATCAATATTATTGTTAAGAATGATCTAGGATTAAAAAGACAGAAAACGTGTAACAGCATATTGGTATCCTGTTTTTGGGCTTCCACTAGCAGACCATCTACTAGGCAACATTCAACAATAAGTATTATTTCATTTTTTGCACTGTTGTTGTACATACAGACGAGTAGTAAGTTGGGGGCATCACTTGGCTTTGTCAGTTCAGGGACTGAAACCAAAACTTAGTCAACATGAACTCAATCCCAGTAGTGGGACATCGAAACATACATATAAAACAACCTTTTAGTTGTTAGTTGTTACACTTAAAAGCTTTTCTGCATACAATCCATTAGCTTACCTTGGCATGAAAAACAGTTGAGTTCACAACTACTGCCGTGGCCAATATGTTATCAGAGAATAGTGCATAATGATACAGTTCAGGATCTTCAAGTTTCTCTTGATTGGGAAACTGCTGTTGGTTAGAGCGAAGTGAATAGTACTCAGTGGAAAGGCGCAACGGTAAGCAATGGAGGCCTTTCGGAAGTGTTTTTGCTGCAAGTTGTGTTAAGAACAAGGTCTGCTTCTTATGCACTCGTAGCTGTTCTTCCGCAGAGTGGAGCATGGCACGAAGCTTCTTTATAACGGCAGCACAGTCATCTTGAATTTGCTTTGCCCTAGCCAAAGTTAGCTCCATCGCTTTCTGTTTCTCATCCGCACTGTATTCAGGAATTATCAATTAAAACTTCAACTGTAGTAGTGTAGTAAGAACAATTCAGCTAATGAGTGTAGATATTTTTCACACCAGCTGAGGAACAAATTTAAGGAGTCAACAGTGACAAGACCTTGTGTCCACGACTCTCTGATTAAGTAATCTTGGACATGTGGCACCAAGACCCATGGTATAATCTTCATTTGGAAGATAACATTTGACAAGTCGCAGAGCAAAAATTGTGTGGACAATTTTACATGTCTGGTCAGTGAACTTCTCATTAAGTGCCAGACATCATTAGGATCATCTGGCTAGAGAGAATAACTCGGTAAACTACTGCATGAACAATTTCTTTGTAAGTGCAACTTATTGTCAACATTTGTTTCAGCATCCATTTGTAAATTACCAAACAGATAGTTAGGGTCATCACGTTGAGTGTCCCAAACATCCAAAACTTGAGCATTTTCCAAAGTTGAACGTGGACAGATGACCAGTTTCTTACTTTTTAACTGAAGGAAACAGGAAAAAATAAAGAGAAAGAAACAACCCCATCAATGAAAGAACATGGTTTGTCTCCAACCAATCATAAAAGGCAATCACAACCGAAGGATTATACTTCACATTGAGCAGTGTTCGGGAAATATCCATCCACAACAAAGCCTATCAGATCAATGGCCAAAGCCACCAAATAATAAGCCCACTTGTACATACTGAAAGCCAGAAGATAATATGCATATTCACCATATAATGATCATTTAATTAAACAATTATTTCATATTAACAAAATTGGCATGCTCGTTACAAGAAGTATAGAAAGAAAAATCAGTTCATACCAAAACCAAGATATCAGTTAATGTGAGAGGTCGTAATCATCAAAATTGGAAAACTTACTTTTTTGGTAGGTCTGAATCCTTGGTCGCGTCACCAAGAGCTCGTTGAACTTCTTTCATTCTCAAGCGGAGCTCTCTTACAAACTGAGAATTACTCCGAATAGGTCCCATGCCAAGGTAAACCTTCGCCCTGATCAACTGATCTTTAAGATGCCGGACTCGAGCATCTGACATATAGGTTTTATCACTCTGTCTCCCAAGTTTAGTCTTCATGTGTTCTTCTGAACCAACTTTGACAGGAGTTTGTAAAAGATGTTGTTGACTTTTCCTTTCCTGATAAAACAGGAGAAATTCAGCTCATGATACCACAAATTGCAATCAAATAACCTAGTTTTCAATGGAATGAGATGCTAAAAAGTATTTTTCAATGGAATGAGATGCTAAAAAGTATGAACAGCTTCAATTTAGAGAAGTGCTACCATAAAATTATTGGCATGGATTGTTTGCCCTACATATTAAGTCAACAAATGTTAGCCAATGCCAGACACGAATACAAGGCATTGAAGACTGCTCTTTCAAAGAATCTAATGCCCTGGAACTTCCATACATAAAAGTATTAGTAGATTTAATATTTAGTATTTTAAGGAGAATATGAATACAAACAGGATAACTGGGACATGGCAAATAAATACTGTGTGCATTTTCCTTGACAGCTTAATGCAGTCAAACTGCTCCCTAGTCATTTTTTAACGAAACCAAAGTAATGAGGGAAATGGCCAAAAACCTATTTTCCCTTAATTGAGTTTGACACACCATCCAATGAAGCCTCGAGCACAAACACTGTATCCGAATACCAAACATGCCCCAAAAGTGATAACTTCTTTGAGTTTAAAAAAAAAAAATCAGTGTTATAGAGTAACCTAAAATATAGTATTATAAACTAATAATTTTTAAACAAGTAATAAATCTAGAAACAGTGTTATAAAAGTTAATGGTGAATACCAGTATCTGCTTAATACTATTTAAGGTATACATATAGAGCCATGTCCTTGGAGGGACAAATCCTAAAATCACTTGAGTAGTTGAGTGACATGTCCTCATCGCATGTGTTTGACTCATAATGTGCCCAATATGTACTCTTTTTTGGAATGTACTATACCTAATCTGTACTCAATACATTGCCAGGCCAACTAGATTTTTCTTGCAACTATCATTCTTTTAAAATTTCCTGTTTCTTTGTTTTCTTATTCTGTAAAATGAAAAAGAACCCTCCATTCTAAAAAGAAAAAAAGAAAACGGCTCCTGTTTGCTACACAAATAAACAATATTCTGTTTTCCAAATCACCTCATTTAAAATATCAGGTTTTTCTTGTATAATTTGAAGTAACGAAAGATAGAACTGCCTTTCCAACCAATTCAGAACATGGAAATATGCTAGGGAAATAAGAAATGTTTGGATGAAAACAATTCAAACCAATTGCATAATAATCTTTTCAACCCATGAGCCAACGAGAAGGATTTTGCATAAACTGCATGCTACACAAACAAATAAAACTATTCATAAATGGTAAAATATGTAGAAATCAATAGAAACAAATAAACTATTTCATCCAGAAATTTCAACAGAATCACTTTTCTTGTAGAGAAAATGAATACCACCCCAGCCAAAACATGTTTATCTTCACAAGTCTTGGATAACTTGTGTATTGAAAAAAATAATAATAATAATAAACAGACTAGAAGAAACGTTACTTAATTGGAAACAAGGAATGTGAGATCTATTAAAATAATCACACGTCCCCTTTACAATTATTCAACCTGGTCCTCCAAAACCCCACTAAAATGAAAAAAAAGTAATATCCATTGTCTTGATCATCCATCACCAGATAAAAGAAAACTATAGGTAGACCTAATTTTGAGAAAAATATGAACACACACTATTGAGTCTTAATACTCTTGAACAGTGAAAACTTTCCATGTTTCATCTATAATTGTCACCACAATACACCGAAAGAGCAGATAAAAAAGAACCTCTCCCCATGAGGGTTACCATCAAAAGACCCCTTTTTTTCTCTCATAACAACACCCACAAATTAATAAACGATGGTGACTGGAAACAAGATAAGAAATCACTATATAAAAGATGTAAGACTTTTCTTATCACTTATTCTCAACAGCCTACAACCAACACTAGCTAATAACAAATAAAATAAAATAAAATAAAAAACAATTACTAGAACCATCCAAGCAAGAGAAATAGTACCCGTCTCTGGACTGGTAATTCCTGCTGCCGTTCCTTCTCCTTGACTTCTTCACTCTTCCTTTTGGCATCTAACTCATGTTCTTGTAACCCATCACTTACTTTCTCTTCCTGCTTGCCATTCCTCGCTTGCTCAATAACATTTTCCTTTTCCCATTTGTTTCCATCAGCAGTGGTCATTGATAAAACTCTGGATTTATGCTCTGTAGATCTCCTCAGTGACAATTCTGCAAATGGCAATCATGAAGAATCTCTTTCAATACCAAGAAATGATATTCTTCATAAGATTATCCCAACAGAAGTTTTGTAAGTAAAGATCCAAGAACATCTTCAATTAAACAAAAAACCAACCTTCTTTGAATTCTCTCTTTTCAACATCACCAACATTCGAAGTCGAAATTTCAGAATCTAGCCCATCCGAATTCAACGAGGAATCACCAGAACTATCCAAATAAACAACTCCAATAGGTTCTTTCAACGTATTCAAAGATTCCTAAACCGGAATTAAAAAATTAGGAAATCCAGATCCGAAACTCAACATCATCATTTTTTCTACAAAATGCAGAAAGTTGGAGATAAAGAGAAAGTAGAAAATCACCCGTGGAAGCGCATTCAATTTCCCAAACTCGCCCCCAAAATTCTGAAAAAGTTGAAAAAAAAAACACAAAATGGAGATAAATTTCCATGAAAAAAAAAACTACCAAATTGTCAAATGAGAGCAATCAACATTCAAACTTACAATAGTCGAGCTCTCATCGAGAAATTCATTTTTACCTAAGAAAATGAGAGAGAAAGATCAGTCAATCAGCAGAAAAAACACAATAAAATTAAGAAAAATTACTTGAATTCTCTGAATTCCCTTCTCCAAACAGAGGAAAGTTACTCAAATTTCCTAGAAGTGCATAGAAGACTTATTCTTAGTTTCTCTAATTATTTGAGAAGATTACTTCTAGGATCAAAGAAGCTTCCGAGCCTGTCGGTGTAAAGCACAATTGGTGCAAGAACAGTGAGAACAAGCAAAACCAGAACCGGTTTTCTCCAAAACATCTTCTCCCTTTTCTTCCCTATCCAAAAACCGCCTTCCTTCATCCAAATCCGCCTAAAATACACCCGCTCGTCCCGAAAACTCAAGAAATCCGCCTTACATCACCACTTGTTTCCTCCGTTAAATGTCTTTAACGCTCGTGTACGTGTAAATTCGAGAAAGATAGAGAGGGAAGCCGCTTTTCTCAGACCAAATACCACTGATCTTCAAAGCAAAACCGCTTTTCCTGTTTTGACATACCACTGGTGATCGAAGAGGAAGAGCTTCAGCTGAGTCCGGACTCAGGAGTTGAGAAAACCGCTTATGAGGAGAAGGAGGAGGACCGTTTCAGATGAAAACAGCCATTTTTTTTCTCTCTCTCTCTGAGGAAGGGAAAGAAGGAAGTGATTCTTCTGCTGCTATCTGTCGGCGTGTGAATAACCGAGTAGCTTTTGTTGCGGGTTGCTTTTCGGAATACACGGCCGCGTAAGTTTTTACTCGTTCGTTCAGATCACGTGGAATGCCACGTACTCGTCAAGGCGTTATTGACGGACGCGCTGCCACGTCGGCTACCCGTTTTGTGTAATCTCTATCATTTAAGCGGGAGCAGGCTGGAGCTGTATCGTATCGTATCGAATCGAATCGACAGCATTTAATGGGGGCCGCGGAGAAGGAAGAAAGAAGACAAGAGTGAGTTTTCGTTTTCGATGAAATGACTATTCTGCCCTCTTATTTATTTTTGTCTCTTGCATCGTTCTCTTCTACTATTCCGGATCTTCATGGGCTTTCACTAAAAGGGTTGTTTTTTTTTTTTTAAGCAGGAATTTATTATAAGTTGCGAATTTTGGGTGGATGTCCATTTAATATGAGTTAGGATTATAATTAGGGTTCTTTAATTATGAGGATACTTTACCTATAAATAGGCTCTCTCTCTTTTGTATTTGTACACAGATAATAAGATAACAGAAAAGTTCTCTCTTCTCCCTCTAATCATCTTTCCCTTAGTCTCTCTACTTTCTGATACGTTATCAGCACGAGAAGAAGAAAAAAAAAAAAAAACCAAGCCTTCCCATCTTAATATTGGTTTGTTTCTCCCTCAGTTGGTGTGCGTGACCAAACCTTTGGGGCACGTTTGGTAAGGATCCTCACAGAGGATTCAACTCCGGTTTTCCTCGCCATCGAGGAAAACCCATGTTTGGTAATGCCATGGTTTCCTCGCAGCGGACTCTAAAGATCCATGAAGACTCAGGTTTCACCCGTCCGACCTCCCCCATCGGATCCTTTAAATCCTTGATTTTTAAGGGGAGGTATAAAAAGATATTTTTTATGCAAAGAAACGACCTATCCACGGTTTCATCTCTCGATCACTCCATTCACTCAATTGATCATCCTCCTCACCATCGTCTTCCTATACGTTCCATCGTCTTCCTCGCCATCCTGTCATCTTCCTCCTCGCTCCGTGCTCACCATCATCGTCCTCCTCCTCGCTCCGTGCTCGCCATCATCTTCCTCGATGCCGGTCGCCTCGTTATCCCTCTCTCGCTCTACTTCTGATATGCTGCTTGCAGGATCTCTTTGCAAACCCTTTTTGCTTCAGATCTATTGCTTATAGATTCTATTGGTAGCACTCCATGATGCTCAAACAAGGAGATTTTAAAAACCCCAAAATTCCATTTGAAAACCCTAAAATCCCAAAATCCCGACGACATGGATCTCATCAAATTAGATGTTACAGACAAAACCACTCCCTCCCCCAAAATGTTAGAAGAGATCCAAAACTCCAAAATGCCATAAGCAGAACCCACTCCAAATCTGAACTGAAAGCATGATTCTCGCAGCACCAGGGAATCCTCTGAAGAGATGATACCTCTTAAGTTACCAAACGTGCCCTTGGTTTTCTCATATTCGGATTGACCCCCCATCTGCAACCCACGCCCAAAGAGAGAAACGTCTCATTTTTTTTCTCTCTCTCCCTGCCTTGGGAGCCATGCAATAAAAAGTCTTTGTTTAAGACAACTTCTGTTTCAAAGTCACCAGAGGTGTCACGTGCTGGTTTTTTAAAAAAAATTTCTTGCCTCAAAGCCTTTCCTGGCCTGCGTGCAACACAAGTACGAACTCCACGAACATCGTTATTGCCCTGAGAAGCGTGCAACACAAGTCACCTTATAACTTCTGTTTCAAACACCAAGGAGTCATTATCTTCTGCCTTAGGTCACGCGCCAGTGATTATTGGTTCACGTGTGTGCAACAAACCGTGTGTGGGTTTGTATCCTACCTCAACTCGTGTTTCAAACGAATTTACTTCGGTAAGTGGTATCTAACCATCTTGCAAATCTGATCTATTAGAATGCATAAAATTAATTTATGATGCTCATTTATAGTACTTATAGTGTTTGGTTACTGTTCATCGTCTTGCATGATTTTTTTTCTTTTAATTTAAATTTATTAATGTTATGAATGGATCACAAAATAGAACCAGAAGTTCTAAAAGTGAACCTGAAGTTCACTCACTTATCCATGTACCAGCAGTCCTAGAAGTTGGAATACTGATATGAACCTCTAGATTCATATCCATTAGTCAAAACCTGAAGTTTTTTATTCAAAAGTTCAAATAAATTATACGGCCATGAAATTAAACATGAAAATTTGACAGAACCAGAAGTTCTTATCATTTGTTAGAACCAGAAGTTTTACTTCAAACCTGAAGATTTGACAAAACCTGAACTTCAAACCTGAAGATTTGACAGAACCTGCAGTTCTAATTTAATGTATTATGAACTTGAAGTTCTAAATCAAGCATGAAGTCTTGACAGAACCAACAGTTCTTATTCTCAAAGTTAAGAACTTGATGCTCTAACTTTTCATTGGCCAATTTTTTTTTCATGTTTAAATTCCTTCCTTAATTACTTCTGATGTTAATATTTCATTATTTTTTCCTTTTACTTTATTGATTATCTGCACATGGTTAACTTAATATATATTTCCTATTGCAGTTCTTGCATGATGTCAAATATGGCTAAAATTGACTTTAAAACACTTAACATAAATGTTGACAATTACTTATCTTGGTAATTAGATGTTAAAATCCACTTGCAATCTAAGAAACTAGGAGAGACCATAAAGGAAGGTAACAAGATGTCCTAATAGGAAAAGGCGTTAGCACCCATCTTCCTATGCCATTACATACATGAAGACCTAAAAAAAGAATAACTTACTGAGGAAGACCCGGTAGGCCTATGAAAATCCCTGAAGGATAGGAATGATCATCAGAAGATGGTCATACTACCAACTGCGCAGAATGAATGGTTATACCTGAGGTTACAGGATTATAAAACAGTATCTGAATACAACTCTACCCTCTTCAATATTGTTTCTCGATTAAGACTATGTGGTGAAAAGGTTTCGGAATAGCAGATGTTGGAGAAAATGTTATCAACTTTTCATGCCTCGAATGTGCTCCTGCAGCAGCAGTATCGAGAACGACGTTCCTCCAAATATTCAGAACTTTTCTCCTGTCTCCTAGTCGCTGAATAGAATTGCATAGTATTGATGAAAAATCATAACTCCAGACCAACTAGATCTTCAGCAGTTCCTGAAGCAAATGCCAGTTTTAGCTCAAAAACAGAGGCAGAGGAAGGGGGAATGGAAGACATAACTCCTCCAGACGAGGTGGTTTTAAGGTCCCCCTCCAAATTCAAAAATCACCAGAAGTGGTATACCCCTCAGCATAAGAACAACCAGAATCCACCGGCTAATCATACCCACCGTCCTGATGACACATGCCACAGATGTGGAAGAAGTGGGCATTGGACACGCACTAATCGTGCACCAAAAGACGTGGCAGAGCAATAAAGCATATAAGGCATCTGTTCATTTAGCAGAGACAAATGATCTGGAAGGCTGGAATTGAAATACACTGACACCAGAGAGGCATCCAATTGACATTACAAACTTGTAGACTCGAGACTTCTTTGAGGATGAGGACACCAATCTCTCGATAATGAGGCATTTAACACTTACTTGGGAGCACCCCCTGGCATGGTTTAGAAAACAAATAATTCTTTTCACAAACTTGATTTTTTTTAGTTCATTTGAGATACATGTTTCTTAGACTATTCCTTTATGATAGGGATCTTTATTTTTCATTAATGTCATAATTTATGGTGAATAGTTAAATTATTTCAGTTTTATCATATGATTGCATAGTTATATTGATTTATTATTTAAGGTATGAATCATGGAACCGAGGACATTCTATGTTTGGTAGATAATGCCATAACACACCATTCTCAGAATTATTGTTCATTGTACGAAAGGTATCCACCATAACTGGACTGTGGTGCAAATAATCGAATCCTCCGGAAGAGCCCATATAATGAGACAATATTTCCGCCGTTAGGGGGAGATACAATAGGTTCTGAAGAACGTATTGTTCCTATAGAACAACCCGTTCTTGAAGAACGACGAGAACTAACATAGAATACTTCTAGTCTGTCTCATTTAGATCCACGTACTTCACAATGTGAAAATGAAGTATGAAGAATTGTGACTTATAAGAAATTACAAACAAATTACCTGATGCATTTAACGATGCAGCAAATGTGATAAAGTCACATGTACCAGCTATGAATGCACCTACCAAGATTAATGTCCCTGTAGGACAAAGTCAAAATATAGTAGCAAAAGAATCTGCAATACGCTAGAAGCGTGGCAGACCTATAGGTTTTAAGGATTCAGCTCTGCGGAAAAGAAGAAATGAACAATCATCATCATGTCCTCCCGAAGAGGCACGCAACCCTCCTGAAGAGGCGCGTTGAAAAGGTTCCTCCCGAAGAGGCACGCAATACTCCTAAAGAGGTTCCTCCCGAAGATGCACATAACGCTCCTAAAGAGGTTATGGTAAAATTCGTTCTCTCTAGAATAATGAAAGTCCCTGGTGATACTTTGGAAGCCCCTGAAGAGGTACCAGTACCGGATAATGAAGAGATCTCTATACTTTACAATTATTTAAGAGAGAGATGGAATAGAAATGATGATGATGATTGGGACACAGAACCACATTCTATAAATCCCAAAAGGATTTCCTTTGCCTGAAGCAATGCCAAGAGTACGTACTCAATCCAATTAAGGCACTGGATTAGTATTAAACACATCCTACAATATTTACATGGAACAACTGATTTAGTTGTTGACACCAAAAAAATGTGTCACTTTGCTTCTTCAAAATCCAGAAAGCTACATGAAGTCGCAGCCTGCCATAAATAGGCAATGCTGCTTCCAAAAATCAAATCTTCTCAGAATCAAACAAAAACTGCAAGATCCTTCAAGACAGCCAAAACATAAGTACACAAGAAGTTTCGGGCCATTTCAAAATCATTTGGCCTAACTTTACTTCTCCGGCAGCTGAAAAGGAGCTTCCGACGGTGAAAGCATCGGAGACACCAAATCTTCGATCAGAGCCGATGGATGGTCTCAAAATACACCCAAAAGGCTCCACGTCAAGTTCCGAGTCAAACCAACAACGTTTGACCCTACATCAACCCTTGAACAGCTAAATCAAGCCTCTCGACGGCGAGAACCACCGAGTCCATCACTCATCAGATAGAGCACATGGATGGCTTCAAAATGCTTACAAAGGGCTACACGTCAAATTTCAGGTCATTTCGACAACATTTGACCAGACTTGGAAGCTCGGAAGCCAAATCAGGCCTTGGCGGCGAAGCTCCCCGGGACCATGATTTCCAAGACAGAGCCTATGGATCATCTTAAAATGACTCCAATAAGTTCCCTATCAAAATTCAAATCAACCGGACATCGGTTGACCGCACATCAAGCCGCGACATCTTCATCGCGATAAAAATAAGTCTACTGGTGATAGGACCCCAAACGGCTTCAAAACTTAAACAAAAGCCTATGGTTGGTCTTATTTATTGTTCAGAAGGCTTCACCCCAAATTCCAGGTCATTCCGACATCATTTGACCCAGTTTCAGCTTCTGACGGAAAATCGGCAGCTCTGCGCAACAAAGTCTTCGGCTTTCCCAGAAAATTAGGAAACTTTGCAAAACAAAATGCAAGGATTCTCATCAGGTTATCTACAGGTAAATCAGGCCAATAAATGATCAAAAATGTCAAAGAAGAATACAGAAGAAAAAAACATAAAAAACGGACACAAAACGGGACAAAAGAGGGAAAACCCCCCAGGGTCGCCGGGAGGGCCCCGGAAGCCCTGTTTTCCGTCGTTTTTCACGATTCGAAGCGTCCGACCCCTGGAATTTTCCAAAATTCATACTTTTGAGATACCAAATCCTTTGACATCTGTCAAAAACACGGGTCAATCATCAAGAGTATCGAAATCAACACTGATCGCCAACCGGTCAACCAAAAAAAGTGTGCTTTCTACCCGACCGATCGAGAAATCGACATGACAAATGGCACCGACCCGCTGTTGGCAACCAATACCTGATGTTGCATGGTCATCCGATGTCGATCTACATGAAGATCCATCGATGATCATCGCCAGAAGAATCCCAAAAGACACGGCACGGCCCGCGACTCTTCAACTGCTCGGCGACCACTTAATGCGATTAATTGACTAGCTTTATTACAGTCATTAATCCATTTCTGTAGACGGCCTAATCAGAAGCAAGCATCCGGGAGTTATAAGTCAAGAGATTCATGACATTTAAAACATGAAACTCCTCCCATCATGGCGATTAAAGGCGATTAAATGCCCTCAATCTCCTCCGGCCAATCAAAAGCCAAGAAAAAGGAGTTACAAAATAAAGGAATTAAATCCTGTAACTCCTCACATTATGCGGCTTAATGACAATAAAAGCCCATAAACTCTCCTAAATGGCTACCAAGAGCCTATAAATAGAAGAGCACTCTAAAGGAATCCAGATCGGAAAAACAAGACAGATCTCAGATCAGAAAAAAGCACAGAAATCCAGAGAAAGAAAAGAGAAAACTCTGCGGAAGTTCTACACCAACCACCGCTACAAGGTGGGTCCTTGCCTTCTCCTTCTGCCTCCAATGGCTTAGACGTGGCTTTTCAGTCCGTCTACTTAGTTTTTTATTCGACATAGGACCTCCTTTTGGTCTTTGTCCTCTAAAAACCTGAGGTTATAGCCAAGCCAAGCGAATCAAGAGCATCCTTTGTTCTCATCTGCATGGATGATGGCGAAGCCCACATATGGCTTACGACTGTCAATCTAAACGAGTCCCCCACAATCTCCTGAGAAGTTAGATCATCCTTTTCTTGCTTTTCATTATAGTTTTTTTTTTTCAAAAGAGACAAAAATCACAACTCTTGTCTTTCATTATTGATAAGAATTGTAAAATCGGCTATAAACGCCAAAATCGGCTATAAATGCCAAAAAATCGCCTTTCACGGCAAATCAATAAAAATGTCTCTTTTCTTAAATATATGTGCAATGGAAAACTCGAAAGAACTTGATTTCCGTTTTACTTGCGAAGGTTGATCTCCGGATCACCACTTGCAATTCCAAGTAAAATAGAAAATCTGGCACATCCACACAAAAAAAATGTTGATGCACGCCTCTGCCCCCCGGTTACGAAAGGGTCGGACCCAACCGGACTCCCACCTCCGCCGACCTCGGTAGAACCGAGTAAAAGCGCTGTTTATCAAGCTGGCACACCTGGTGGGACTCGTTCATTTAAGAACACGATGCTAGAAATGAAATATTTGCATATCATATCTTTTGCTCTATGCTCATATTTCTTTTCTCGATTCCTTGGCTACTTTCTAATTGGTGGCTTATGTTGGATTCCGCATCTAAAAAAAATGAGATGAGATTTTTTGGAAATTTCTAATTCTTTGAGTTTATTTCCACTCTTTCTCTTTTAAAAAAAATCAAAAATCAGATTTCTTAGTTTGGATTCAAAATTGAGAAACTTTGAGCCTTTCCGTTTCGTCTCTGTGCTCGCGAAAATCGTTGAGCCGGTTCGAATTATGGAAATGGCCATTGTTTTTCTTCGATGAGTTCATTAGAAATTAGAAAAAAAAAAGATTTCTCATTTTGGATTCAAAATTGAGAAACTTTTATCCTTTCCTTTCGTTCGTGTGCTCGTAGAAATTGTTGAGCCTGTTCGAATTAGGATTTGGGCCATCGTTTCTCTTTGATGAGTTCATTAAAAAAAATAAAAGTAAAAAAAAACAAAAAATCAGATTTTTTTCATTTTGGATTCAAAATTGAAAAACTTTGATCCTTTCCGTTTCGTCTCTGTGCTTGCAGAAATCGTTGAGCCGGTTCGAATTGTGGAAAGGGCCATCGTTTTTCTTCGATGAGTTCATTAAATATCTAAAAAATAAATAAATAAATAAAAAGACATAGACCACTAAGGTTAAACCAACTGCGTTCTTTGATCACGGTTGATTCAATAAAAGCCTTGTCCAGAGTGTGGAGACAGCTTGAATGTATTAGGCAAGGGTCCTCCAAACGGGTTCATTAAGTAATCCTACCCTTACGTGGGGGCAATTCTATCAATCGAGATTTCATAAGACCGGGTTAGGAGGCCTTTGTGTACTCTCTCGTCTTTTAAATAAAAAATTTTAAAATAAAAAAATTTTAATAAAAATTTTAAAATAAAAAAATTTTAATAAAAATTTTAAAATAAAAAAAATTCAAAAAAAAATCTTAAAAAAATATATAATAAATAAAAATAAATAAAAAAATAAAAAAAAATTTCAAAAAAACTCTTAAAAAAAAGATATTTTTTTTAAAATCTTCTAACAAAAAAAAAAAAAAAAACTCGTCATTTTTGGATTCAGATCTGAGAAATTATGGTTCATTTCCTTCTAAGTACTGGCGCTCACGGAAATCGCTAAGACCGTATTTAGATCGGAATACCATCTGCTCTCTTTGATGAATCCAATCTTGACCTTTCAAAACAGAGAATCTCATCTCATGGATGCGGTCTCAAAACATTTGTGTCTAGTGGTACTAGTAGGCCCTTTCAGGGTCTATTGTATTCGCGACCAGCACATTTGTAACTCCAACTTTATATTCTTCTTACATCGAGCAAGCTCTACTTCTCGATAAGTCGAATTTAAGTTCACAATTGCTTCTAGCAGTCACTGGGTCGCTCATTCTGAGCTTACTACCTGCGATCAGAACAATTGTACCCTCTATGGCGTTCTGCCTTCTTTATATTGCTTGGGTCATCTCCCTCGAGCAATTTGAAAAGACAAAACCATAGAACTTCCCATTTATGATCATTATATTCTTGTGATTACCAATGGATGTGGTCTTGTTTCAGAAACTTTTTGAAAACTAACAATGGCAGCTTCACTAACCATTACTTTCGATGAGAACAAGCACCAGCTCATGCTTCAAGAGAAGCAAACAACGCGCACTTACAAGTGCCCCATCAGCTGCTGAAGCGTCAACTCCCTCGGCAACTCTCTGAACTCCGGGTCGACCTCGACTCCTCAGACTATCGTCTTTGGGACGCTGGGACCATTCCCACTTCCCGAGGAACAAACTGCTCCTTCCAAGAAGCAGAAGGTCGCCTCTCAACGTGTTACTACCGTAACACCAAAGGTGAGCACCAGAAGGCCCGAAGCCCGTGGCACCCCCACGAAGTCTCGACCAGCAAACAACCAAGTCTATCCCAAGACTTGGTCCCCAAGACCTTCACCAAGACAAAGAAGGTCCCAAACATCCACCAAGCCAGCATACCTGGCCCTACTCAAGGAGAACCAGTTCTACCCTCTTGCTTACATGAAAGAGGAGAGACCCATCTCCAACCTGACTCCCAAGTCAACCCAGCATGAGCCGGCTTGTTCCTACAAGCCCAAAATCAGATCATGCATCACAAGGCCTCTGCAGACATCTGCTAAGGCCTACAATCCTGCAGTTCGACCCTTCATCTCTACAGGGACTGAACTTGAAAATTTCAAAGCTTCGCTACAACAGGCGAAGGACCGGGTTCGCATCCTGTCCTTGCCTAGCTACAAAGAAGATAGGCTCGGCTGCTGCACTCGAGGGAGCACATCCTTCATCGTCAAAGCCCAGCCAGAGCTGACCAAAGCTCAAATTGCTCGTCGTATACGCCGCCGCGCGTCGTATCGACAAAAGAGACTAGAGAAGCAAAGGACCCAGCCTCCTACACTTCAAGTCTCTCCCAAATGGGTCGAAAAAGAAAGACCCAACCAAGTTGTTGCTGCCCATATGGTTGGAAAAACCTAAAGACAACAAAAGTCAGCAACAAAAATCCATGTCCGACGTCCGGTGACCCGCAGCGTCTCCAGGACAAGAAGACATTCAGAAGAATCCCCTGCTCCTTCAAGCAAAGTACGGCAGAGTGATCCTTCCTCAAGCTCTTCTTCAAAAAGAATGAGCCCCAGCTCAGTCACCAGGTCAGTTTCCTCGTTCGAATCCTGAAGGATGAACGTCCTGGCTACAAATTCTGAGCCACCACCCCGCAATCCACCTCAAGATGATGCGATCACATGCATCCAGCAGTTGGAACAAGGCCAACAGAGGATTGAGACTCTGATGGAAAACCTTCTCCTCGCCTTTCAAAATCAGGTGAACAATGAACCTCCTCCGAATCATCAAGACGATGAGGTAAATGGGGAAGAAAATGAGTCAAGCGCCCTTACAAAAAAGGACGTAGATAGTATCATCGCCAAAGCAAAAGAAGAGGATATACTCAAGGAGCATGGGATCAAGCCACCATATCCTTTATGGATGGACTCGGTCCCGTTCCCCACAAAATTCAAGCATCCTACTCTCCAAACATATACGGGGAAAGGATCAGC
This sequence comes from Litsea cubeba, assembly GCA_012931725.1. NCBI lineage: Eukaryota > Viridiplantae > Streptophyta > Magnoliopsida > Laurales > Lauraceae > Litsea > Litsea cubeba. Next base: position 110,491,565 of record CM022945.1, on the reverse strand, counting down.
CAGACAGCACGTCATCCACTTCAAGATCTTGACGAGAGCTATCACGGATCAAGATGCACTCAATATCCGCCTCTTTACAAGTACCCTAAAGGGTACGGCCTTCGATTGGTACTCCACTCTGCCGGAGAACTCCATCCAAAACTGGGCCATGCTAGAGACACGCTTCCTGACTCACTTCAAAGGTGAGGATCATCCCGCTACTATGGCTCAGCTGTGCAGCCTAAAACAGGGGGAGAATGAGTCAACATATGACTTCATTCACAAGTGGAAAGCAATGGCGTACAAATGCTCTGATGTACTGCAACAAGCGTTGCTAGTCGACATCTGCCGAAACAACATGAGGGCTAGAATCCGCTCCATGATCATCGGCAACAAATCAAAAAACCTGGGAGAACTCCTAGAAGCTTCCATGGAAGCTGAAACGGTGATTAAAAACCTCAACAATCAGAAATCATCAAGAAAAGAGCCAACCGCCATTGCAACCTCTAAACCAAAGAAGAATGGGGTTTTCAATGTGCAGACCAAGTCAGCTCTTCAGCCACCAAAGAAAGCTGAAAACAAAGCTGCTGGTAAGAGACCTGAACTCTCAGATGCCTTCAAAGAACGAGTAGAAAAGAAATACCCGTTTGATGAATATGTTGATGAAATCTTCGGGACTCTTGTGGCAAACGGCAAGCTCACTTTGCCTGACCCCAAAAGACCGAGTGATGTTGGCAAAACCAACGATCCTCGGTACTATCCATACCACCAGATGATCTCGCATCCTCTCAATCAATGCTTCGTTGTGAGGGAGAAAATAAATGAGATGTGAAAAAACGGAGTCATCACCTTTGACAAAAACTATGGGTCTGCCTCCGTCAACATGGTGACATGTGGACAAACATCAAAATCACTTCCTTCAAGGTGATAAACACAATCCAAGCGACCGAGGAGCTGGTTCCTTACCCGACACCAGACGGACAACCATATGGGTACACCCCGATCTCCTAGAAAATGAAAATTGGGAGGTCGTGAAAGCAAAGCCTACAGCTCAACAGCGAAGGCAGGCTAGGAAACATCTCCTCAAGCTTAAATGGCAAGAGAAGACCCAGCCAAAATAAGAAGTCCAAGAAAAGGCAGAGTCCTCCTCTACCGCTTCACTGGAGGCAACAAAAATGTCCCTTCCAGAGACTTCAAAAGGGGTAAGAAAATTCACTCTCAGTGATTTCATGCCACCTCAATTCAAAGAAGCCACGCAGGGGGCATCATACTCTTGTAATTCGGTATTTGGATTCTCCATTGATGGATACGAGTCCAGCGACACCAATGATGGATTCGAATCCAACTACACCGACGAGTGGGAGGAGTCCCTTGAAACAGGAGAATATCTATCCGATGAAGAATGGGTTCCTGAAACTCATCTTATGCCAGTAATCTGGTATAACCCCCTACAGCCACAAGGATCCTGGTCTGATGATGAAGAAGACCAAGAGGCTGTATAAGAAAATGCTGTTGAACCAGCACCCCTCATTGCTCCAGTGGAAATCAACAATGTTGAGCTACAAAGAGTTGATGAATAAGAAGATTTGGCTCCTATGCCTGATCTTAAAGAATATGCAAGGATCTTGCAGCATCTCGCTCATAAACAAGAGCAAGACCGCGTCAACGAGCCTCCTCGCAATCCAGAGCCGGAAGTCCCTGAAGACCATCAGGTACATCCTCCCTTAACTCCTGAAAATGGAGAAAATTGCTGGATAGACGATCCTCTTACATCCGAGGATGAGTCTGACTCCGATCAGACAACGTCTCCTGTCAGAGCTTCCTGTAATGTGATAATTCGGGATTATAACTCTTCCGAAGCATCGTCTGATGAGATCACTTACACTCCGACGACTCCTAGCAATGTATCTTCTGGAGCCACCTCATCTCACGTGACTTTCACTATGACGACACCCTCTCAGGTTTCTTCTCCTGAGACTGTGACTTCAAAATTTACACCCTTCCTGACTGAAGAATTCCCAGCTATTGATGCTTGGGACGATGAATTGGTCAACGAAGAAGAAAGGTTGCTGGATGTTGTTCAGAACTTGTTCCCGGAAAATGCTCCGTGCAACACAATAACTGAGGATGGCAACTCTGCTACTGATGCATCCTCAGCAAATGAAAAATGACAGCCTCTTGATCCTGAAGACAATCTTCCAAACGAAGACCCTTCTCAAGAAGCTCTCGAAGTTGGTAGAGGCACCCACTCTGGCCGGGACTACCACAAGAATTACGACCAATCTTCCTTTACATATGTAAATCCTTCGGGAAAAGATATTGTAAGCGCCCCTAGTGGCAACAATGATGAACATGCAGGCCCTAAGGAGGCTTTCAAGTGTAACTTGATTGAACACTTCAAGCACATATCTGCACGTCTGCACATCCTAAATTTATTGTGAATGTCTCCGCACACTCGTGATAATCTCATTTCAGAATTACAAAAGCTGAATAAGGATGTCGACAAACATGCTCCGCAAGTCCTCCAAATTGAAATGGACTACCGGCTCAAAAACTCAGAAGCTTCCTCAAAGGGAGAAAAGAAGAAAACTGAGGGGTCATGCATTGAATGCCTCTTAGTTCAAAAGGTGGCCAGTACAACCATCGCCTTCACTAAGGATGACCTCCTACTTGGCGAAACAAGGCACAACCGACCTCTGTACTTCACATGGTACATCAAGGAAATGCTTATGCACAGAGTTCAGATCGACCCAGGTTCTGCACTCAATAATCACCGGAAGAAAATAAACCATCCGGTAAGTCCGAAGAGAGCATTCAAACTCCCTTCCTCATCTCCCTCAAACCTTCAAAGCCTTTGGTCATCACAACTAAAGTGAAAAAGGCAAAGCAAAAGTCTGGGGCCAAATTTATTGTCTCTTTCGTGTCTATCATGCAAGACACGGATTCGGATTCAGAGCCAGAAGACGACACATCGTCAAGCTAAGCTGACACTCAGCAAGTTCAGCCTGCTCTTACTCCAATGGAGACAACTTCTAACGTAGAAGATCCTACGTCAGCTTCCTTTGTTGTTCCAGCAACTTCAGCAAAGGAAAAGCCGATCTTCTTCCATAGATCAGATGCTTCTTCATCAAACTTCATGCTTGAACCTTTCCAAAATGAAGGTATGCCTCAACTATCCTCATATAGTGTCACGCCCCGAGCCCGAGATTTCACACATCCCGAGGCGCGACACACGCCCGCGTGGAAATTCGAGTCAAACTCGTTGACTCTAGGTCCCCACGTACGGAATTTACCCACAGGATATCACGTGTGAGGTTTATATTTCTCAATATACCTGTATAAATCTGTCAAATAGATATCCAATTAATATAACACAATTATCAAGATATAGAGCATAAGGGTCCATGAGCATAAATTTAAAGATTCAAGTTTAAGAGATAGAAAGAGAAGAAGTAAGTTAATTAAGTTTACAATCCAAAAGCTAAACAAGTTTATAAGTTTCTACAAAATATGTGGCAATCCTAGCCACGGTCAGTGGGTCATTTAACGTCCATTTCTCATCTTACGGATGTCTAAAAGACATCATCAGGAGTCCACTCTGCTACGTTAAGTGGAGGTTCCTCGTCCTCAAGGATCTTCGGGGCAGTGGCGTCGACATATTCACCTGTAACGCCAAGTGTAGCACCATTAGACTAAGCTAAGCAAGACAAACATATACAGTCCATATAACATGTATCAAATGAATCGTCAGACAGGTATAAATCATAAGAGATCAAGGAATAATCACTAGGCATATCAGTGCATGAATTAGCATGAGACATACGAGTCATAGATAACAGATAAACATATTAACGAACTAGTTGGCACAACCACATAAGCTCTCAAGTTAATCATATAACATGAAATAAAATGAGAGCAGAATATCAGGACAGGACAGGGCGGTGCTACTAGGAGACAGAGGTACCCAGAATTCTCCATCGTAGACCTAGGGTGCCGGTAAACCCTCAGAATATATTCCCATCTGCAGAGGGCCAGAAGTTTACTAAACCCACACTTAGCCGGGTCCGACTTAGATAGGGTCGAAGCTAAGTGGTGCCGACTCATAGAATGCAATATACCAACAACAGAGCAGGTGCAGGACAGTGTAAATCAGATACAGGACATATACAGGACAAAACATATAGATAACAAATCGGGACTTACTGATAAATGTAATATAACAGATGTGTAACAGAAAATACATAACCGAACAGAAGCATGATCAAGTCACACTAGAATACTGGAAACGGAATGCAATGCATGTACATACAGATCATATAAGGAGTCAAGATGTAATTCAAGCCAAGCCTACGGTCTTGGGAACACATGTGGTCTTCACCGTCCAACTCAGGGTAGTATTAAGAGTTCGACATTATCGGGCTACGAGGACCCCTTGGCGTTACATAATTTGGATGTCGAATCCCTTAATAGAACACATTTGGCACGGTTACAATCCGAAGAACACAATGCCCCTTTTGTGGGTACGGGTGCTCAATCCATATCCACAATTAAACAAACCCAGTGGTCATGATAAAAGTTCAGGGTACACATCCTACAGGTCCATCTATCAGGCCAATCAACTAGATCAAGCTACGGTTCAATGTCCGGCTCATGGAAACGTCCATTTGTCACAATTATGTAAAATCCAACATATAATCTTTTCCAAGGCTCAAATCAAATAAAATCACTTTTTGTTGGGTTCTACACATCATGAGCTTTCCAACGGTATGTAGATCTCCAAAAACGGACTTACGGTTGAAAAGTTATGGTCATTGGAAAATCTGCATACTGCAAGTATCAGGTTCGCTCGAGCGTTCAGATGTTCGCTCGAGCGGACCCGAGACAGAGAGCTGTTCGCTCGACCGGACCAAGAGTTCGCTCGAGCAAACTCTCCCAGAGAGCCCTTCGCTCGAGCGTTCACTCACGCTCGCTCGAGCGAACTGTCAAATCCTGGGTTCCGAAAATCTGAACTTCTTGATTTCTCTCAAGCCATTCAAGGCATTCCATCAGGTTTTAAAACACTACCAATAGGTATCTTTGAGCTTCCAAAATGCTCATCAAAACCATCAATAAATCCATATACATTAACAAAAGAAATCACCCACAAAAATCCATTTTTGAGCAAGAAGAAGGGTATCTAAGCAAGATTGATCATATTCAAGAGACAAACAAGGAAGCATGCATATCAATGTACATATTTAACTTGCCTTAGGTGCTTGGAAGCTATCTCTCACACCTAAAACCTCTTAAGCTCAAAATCCCCAAAAATGCAAGCTCAAATGCCCTAAAATGGTGAAAACGAAATGAAAGAAAAATGAATGAGGAAGAAGATGATGCATACATGATTTGTAGCTTTCCAAGGATCAAAGAAATCAAATGGAAATACTTAGTGAAGAAAAAGCTTACCAAAAGCAAGAAGAAAGAAAGATGAGTGAATGCTTGAGCTTGGAAGATGTTGTCTTGGTGGAGAAGATGAAGTGGTGGCTGGCTTCTTCACACCAAGGATTCTTTGGTTGATGCTAGAAGTGAAGAAATGAAGAAGAAGAAGAAGAAGAAGAAGAGAACTCTCAGCTGGACATGAAGAAGGAAAAGAGTAGCTGAAATGGGTTTTAACCCAACTTTTCTCCTGCACTGCATGCAAGTCCACAAAATGGACTGAAATTGCAAGAAAGGGCTTGGAGCTAATGAATGGGCTGGGAATGGGCCTACATGGATCCGAATTTGATGGGTCAAGACATGAAAGTTGAGGCCCATAAAATGCTCTATGCAATGCATTAAGAACCCAAAAATTTCTAAGTACACACAAAAACTCAAAACACTCCAAAAGTCATAATCTACCTCATAAATGGTCAAACCCCACTAATTCTACCTAATCAAGTCCAATCAAGATCAAAACATCCATTAAGCAATTAATCTAAATTAATTAACTCTAAAACGAGATTAAGGTGGGTCGGGGTGTTACATATAGTTCTGTGGCACAAGCTATTATGAAGAAAATGGGCTTTGACGCTCAAAACCCAGTCGGTTTGGGAGAAGGCCGCAATATTCTCACACCATTGGGGCCCGTCTTGACCAAAAGCCAGCTGGAAGATTGTAGACTCTACGGCTATGTAGAAAAGTCTTCACATGGGTTGGGGTATGATCCCGACAATCCCCTGAGACAGTTGACACAAAGGCTTAAAAGTCAATTTACTGACCAAGCCTCAACATCTCGTATCCACGAAGACATCGATCTCCCTGGATATCTCTTCGATGAGTCACCTGACAAAGATCCAGGAAGCTCGTCCAATTGGTACGATTTCTCTGACAATGAAGAGGAGTTGTCCGATGGCACAGACATGTGGTCTTCTGACCCAGAAGAATCCTCATCTCCAAAAGAAGTACCCTACTTCGACCCGGTTTCAACAGGCGATTGGGATTATCTCATAGCAAACCTTGAGAAAATCGCCGATCAAGAAGACCCATGGAAATGAACAAAACCTTGTTCTGGAAATGCCCTTGAAACCTCAGAAGGTTTCGTTTAGCTGGAAGCCTCCGAAAATATTGTGGAGGAACCACCTTTGAACCTTCCAACAAAAGATCATGTTCAAAAGATAGACTTGGGAACACCTGATAACCCATGTCCTATATTCATAAGCAAGAATATAAAGGATGATGAGTTACCCGAGTATATCACCTTTCTTCGTGAGTTCGTTGATTGCTTTGTATGGTCTTATGCTGAAATGCCTGGCTTAGACCCCAAAATAGCAGTCCACAAACTCAATCTTCAAGAAGACATCAAGCCTGTCAAACAGGGCCAAAGAAGATTCCGTCCAAATGTGATGGATAAAATTGAACAAGAAGTTCAAAAACTCAAAAGCGTCGGCTTCATCCGTGACGAACAACATCCTGAATGGTTGGCCAACATTGTCCTCATGACAAAGAAAAACGGGCAGATCAGGGTCTATATTGATTATATAGACCTGAATGGCGCATGCCCTAAAGATGAATTTCTGCTCCCCATACCAGAGGTAATGATTGATAATACCTGTGGATTCGAGCGAATGACATTCATGGATGGTTTTTAGCGGACTTTCTCGCAGAGCATCCATTGCCTAAAGATTCTCCACTCAGAGATGATCTCCCAGACGAACCAGTCTACAATGTGGAGACTTTCTCACAAAGTGCCTCCTGGGACATGTACTTTGACGGTGCAACTAGGACAAATGAAAAAAGACAGCTGATCTCGGGAGTTAGCATCCTCTTTGTTAGCCCCGACAAATACATGATTCCACACGCTTTCTCGCTACTGGAACCATGCACAAACAATGTAGCTGAATATCAAGCTCTGATCCTAGGATTGGAACTCGCAATCGAATTCGGTATCACCATGCTGGAAGTCTTTGGAGACTCTCAACTGATCGTCAACCAGATGAATCGGAAATTTGAAGTCAGGAAGCCTGATCTGCTGCCTTACTACAACAAGGCACAATCACTTCTGCAAAAGTTTGACATCTGTCACATCACCCACATTCGTAGAGGTGAAAACATACGTGCATATGTCCTGGCCGGACTTGCCGCATCTATGGCAATCCAGGAAGGGGAAAACATGCAAATCACAGAGTGCAAAAGAAGAATCATTCCTTCTCTTAACACACATCAAACAATTGCTGAATGCCATCAAGTGATTGGAAGTCGGATTTCAATCCTTCAACCTTCAATCGGCGACTGGAGGGATCCGTTCATTGATTACACTATGTTCGGAATCCTACCTGAAGATCCAAAAGAACGGGTAAGCATCCAAAGGCGAACCCCGAGCTTTCATTTGGATATTCATTCAAAAATCCTTTACAGGAAATCCTTCAACGAAGTACTTCTACGTTGCTTGTCACAATAAGAGGCTGAAGAAACACTCAAAGAAGTTCATGCTGGTCTTTGCGGAGCTCATCACGCTGGTCCCAAGCTCTATGATCAGATAAAAAAGGCTAGGTTATTACTGGCCTACCATGGTAGCTGACGCAATGCAATTTGCTAAGCACTGCCAACAATGCCAAGTTCATGGAGATTACATTCACATGCCTCCAGAATGGCTACATCTTACAGCGATTTCATGGCCTTTCTAAGCCTGGGGTATGGACATCATAGTCCTATTTCTCCCCCTTCAAGCAAAGGTCATCGCTTCATCTTCGCCGCTACGGATTATTTCTCCAAGTGGTCATAAGCATTTGCGCTCAACGAAATGAAGACCTCATCAGTCCTTCGTTCCTGCGCACCAACATCATTTGTTGTTTCGGCATACCCAAAAGATTCGTCCATGACAACAGACCACGATTCCAGGATCATCGATTCTACAGGTTCTGCGACAAATACAAAATCCAAAGTTGTCCTTCGACTCCATACAATCCGACAGCATATGGATTAGCAGAAGCTTTTAACAAGACACTCTGCAAAATCCTCAAAAAAATGGTCTCTAGCCACAAAAGAGACTGGAGCGACAAACTATCTGAAGCTTTATGGGCCTATCGAACCACCGTCCGAGGACCAACCCATAGCACACCATTCTCCTTAATCTATGGATGTGAAGTTGTTGTACCCTTGGAAGTACAAATTCCTTCTTTGAGGGTATCCTTGCAAAATGACATGACTCAAGAAAGTAATGTCAAATTGCGACTCCATGAGCTGGACAATCTCGATGAGAGACGGCTCGAAGCTCGACAAAGCATTGAACTTTACCAAGCACACATGGCAGGATCTTTCGACAAAAAGGTCAGGCAACGCGCCAACAAAAAGGGTGACTTAGTTATTGAGGTAAAAAGACCAATGGTCTTCGCTCACAAGTCCAAAGGCAAGTTTGAGCCAAAATGGGAGGGACCCTACGTCATCGACAAGGTTTTCTCCAACGGCACATACGCACTCCTAAACATGGAGGGTGATAGATGTATGCTGCCCATCAACGACAAGTTCTTAAAGTGGTACTACCCTTGAAGACTTACCCAACTAGGTAAGAGCAATGCATGTACAGCCAAAACCGGTTTCCAAGTACTTGCTCGCTAAACCCACTCTTTTTAGAATTTTCATATCAAATGTTGAAATATCTAGAAATTTAAACAATGCTTACTTTCATCGTTTCATTGTTCAAAAAAAAAAGATCCAAGTTTAGGAACCTTTCCCTAACTTAACCAAAAATTTCAACCCTTGAAACCCAAAATTCATGGTTTGAAACAAAATCCGAATTCAGGAATTTCCATCCTAGTCTACCCTGCCTTTTACCGCCTAAATGGTTTTAGGTCAAAACATATGACCCTCGTGTCTTTAAACAAAAAATGGTTTTTCAAAAACCGCGGGGAAGCGACGCTTAGTCGATACTCGCACAAATCGAAAGCATGCGAACCACGTTCGACACTTCCAAAATCGCAGGGAAACGACATTTCGTCGATACTTGCAAAATCCAAAACCGTGGAGATGCAACATTTCAGTTGATATCCACAACCCAAATTTCAAAGGTTAAAAAAAAAAAACCAAGAAACTGTGGAGATGCAACATTTCAGTTGATATACACAACCCAAATTTCAAAGGTTCGAAAAAACCTAAAAAACAATGGAGACGCGGCATTTTAGTTGATATCCATAACCCAAAGGTTCGAGAAAACCACAAAATTTAAAAATCGTGGGGAAACGACATCAATTCAGTACCTGCAAAACCAAAATTTTCGAAAAGCAAGGATACGACATTCCATGTTTCTTGCACCCAAATCCGCGAGGATGCAACATCCCATCGATACTCGCAACCGAATGAGCAAGGATGCGACATTCCATCGATACTTGCAAGACCATTCAGCAGGGAGGCGACTTGTAGTCGATACTTGCATTTTTGAAAACCAAAACTTAGCTATCAATGCCACAAAATCGGCTATCAATGCCACCAAAACCGGCTATCAATGCCACAAACTCGACTATCAATGCCACAAAAAAGCTGGCTCTCATGCCACAAAATCGGCTTCCATGCCACAAACAAAATCTGGCTCCCATGCCAAAACAATCATTTGACAAAAGATTTTCACAAAATGACAAGCTTTTGATCAAATCCCATTTAGCAATTGCTTTCATCAAAAAAAGATTTAAGTGAGCGTAGGGAAAACAAAACAAAAAAAAAGCATCCCATTTAGCAATTGATTTCATAAAAAAAAAAGATTTAGGTGAGCAAAGGGAGAAAAAAAGAGTACGAAAAAATACATGGGGTACCAAAAAAAAAAGTTCACAAACACTACAAAAAAAAGAGTACAAAAAAATACATGTGGTACCAAAAAAAAAAAAAGAAGGATAGTGTCTGCTACAAAAATCAGAAGTTCAGCCAAAGATGGTTCCAGCCAAGATTTCAGCTCCCCCAAGCAAACTTTTGGCCTCAGCCGTCAGGGATTCCAGGGCACGCTTCTTCAGGAACTTGCCATGAGATGCTGGGGTGGGTTGGAACCCTTCTTTCACACCGGGAAGCTTATCCCGAGCAGTTCGCCATTATTTGTCCTCTTGAAATTTCCTTTCAAGGACTCAATCAGCATCTGCAACCCGGCGAATCAGAGCACTCTCTCTTTCGTGAGCCTCTGTTATAGCAGCCCACTTGGCAGCGACTTGTGCCTTCAAATGCTCAAGACATTTCCTGGCCTCATCGACCTCCCTATCAAGGATTTTTAAGTCTTGTGTCAGCCTAATGATGGCTAGCTCTTCTAAGTTCTTCTCTTGGACTATCTGCCTCCTGCTTTGTGTAGCCTCATTCAGGGTCCAGGAACATCTCCTTGAAGAACTGGTCGTCAGGAAAACCCATGGTCTCAAACCACTTGTCACCCAGAGCAATGATCCTATCAACGATCGCCCTGGCACCTATGACATCTAGACCAGCCTTTTCGGCATCACTGAGAATCTCCTGCACATGCTGGATCATGCCAAATCCGGCATCCAAGTGCCCAGAAACGAGAGTTTCAATCCAAGAGCTCAGAACCCGCACCACCACCTTCTTCGCAAAAAGAAGAGATGGCCTAGCTGAAGATTCGTCCAGCTCCGTTGGTCGGTTGCTCTCATGTCATCACCCGTTGGAAGAGAAATAAAAGAACTCTTTCCAGTTGGAGCTGCTCGGGAAGGAATCTCAACACGAGGTATCTCCTCAACAGTGTCAGAACTGGTCCCAGAAGTCTCTACCTCTAGATTGACCTCTGGCATCTCTTGCTCTGGTTCTAAAGGAAGCGATGAACTCTCCTCTGTCACTTCAAAACCTGCCAAAGAAACACAAAAAGGAATGAATATGATCCTGTTTGAAAATCATTATCGGGGTTATTACTACAAAATACCTTCTTCGACGACTGGTGGAACACTCTCTTCCTCCATGAACTCATCGGAAGCATCGTCAACATTTGCGTCCATCAATGGTTCAAAGTCATCAAAATCCTGTGGCAAGTCAGCTGACAAGAAAAATGTTAGCAAACCAAGTCACAGACAAAAAAAAAAGAAAGCAAAAAAAAAAGTCATACCAGTTGGAGATTCTGGAATCACTCAAGAGTCCCTCGGTTCTTCTTCTGGTGCCGCGACTGGATCCGTCACCGCCTCTTTGGTTGGAACCTCAAGCATCGCTAAGTCTTCCTCTGCTATAAAAAAAAAGAAGCAGTAGGGGAGAAAACAAATCAAGACATGGAAAAATCCCATGAAAAGAAATGGAAAGAGAAAAAGGAAGAATCATACCTTCGCCGACAATCTCTTCTTCTCTGCTTCTCTTTTCCGGAGGCTCATCAGCATTCCCTGGCACCTCCTCATTGATAGTAACAGGGACTTCTAAGTCTAGAGAGTCCTCATGTTGCCCCTTGCTGCGATGATGACTCCTCTTCCTCTTACTTCTGTGGGTTCGCTTCTTAGAAGAACCTACCCCGTTGTCAGAGTCAGGTTTCCCACTTGACTCCTCACTGGATGGTCTACCCTTGTCAGTAGACTCCACGGAAGCTTGCCTTTGCGCCGCTTGCATCTAAGCATCAAGCTCGGCTTCCTCCTGTTCTAGCTGCTCTAAAGCCTCATCAGGTATTTATCGAACAGCTTCAGAACCAATGACGCCCTGGTCACCGAGAAAGCCTATCTTATGCTTCTCTCCAGAAAGGAAGGCCCAAACGTCCTCTCGCCGGACGCCATCCGACTTTCCAAGGCCCTTTCCAGATGACAGCTTCACATCAAGCTCCTTATTGGAAAGCCCCCGATATGCCGAAAAGCTCTCCGCGAACCACTTCACAAAGCCGTAGTCCGGGAAGTCGACAGCACAGGATAAGAGATCATGGCAGTAGTGTCTTCTGCACTATAGAAAGCCCATGCGTTTCTCCCGTCCTGTAAACCTCCAAAGTGCTTCACCATGCTTGAAGGCGCTCCAACAACACCTTGAGAAAAGCCTAACTGCAGAGCAAAGCGAGAAGGTACATACGACTGGATGTCGACGAAAAGATGCATGCGGTACACCATCATGCCGACACGTATGCTGAAAGCCACTCCTTCTCTGCATTTGTCAAGGAGTAATGCCTTCTCGACCCCGCCCTGGTAGAGTCTCGGGAGGCACCAAAATCAAAAGCCTTCTTTCGCAACTCCGGAGAAAGCTTTACTGAAGACTCCCCTATCTTGACGTCCCTGAACCGTCGGATCCTCATGCGGGCAAACAAAAGTGATTCGGACACGGCTTTGCCTTTAGCCAGCCGAATCATCAGAGGATCATCATCCTGTGCAGCACCCAGTCGGTGGAAGCCAGGACAGTAGTACACATACCACGAATAAAAGATGTGGGCTGAAAATACCCTATTCATATGGAACCCAAGCCGAACCAAAAAAGCAGCAGCCTGCAGTTCGGTACACAAGTAGGAGTAGAGAGCTGGCACCAAAGCAAGCTGCTCTCCAAACGCCATCTGACAAGTCAGAAAAACACAATGCGGCCTGATGTGTGTTCCATCTCTTCCAACAAAAATGGCCTCACCAAGCCAATAAGTGAGGTAAACAGCGAGATCTCTCCGCAATACAATGTCAGGACATATGGCGTTTGTACTCGCACAGAAATCTCTCAACTCTTCTTGCATAGCCAAGATCTTCTTCGAACCCGGATCCTGAGCCCTGGCTTCCCGGGTCGCACTATCAGAAGACTCTCTACTATCAAAAAAGTTGGGGAACGAAGAGCCAGAACTCTTCCAACTACTGGATCTAACTTTCAAGCCTTCCTTCTCCTTCAAAAAATCATAGAAGGCAACGAGCTGAAAGTATAGAAGCCTAAACTCCTCAGACCGCTCCTCAAGGACGCTGTCAATCGGCATAAACTCCTCATAGAGTCTGCCAAGGATGGGCAATCCAGTAATGGCGCTCAGCTCCTTGAAAGAAAAACCAATCTCACCATTCGTCACAACGAAGGTATTGGTTTGTGGAAGGAATGACTCCAACATAGCCATGAAGGCCTCATCGGAAAAGATCACGGTCTCTCTAAAGGCGTGGACCGCATCAAAAATCCCGGCTTCCTTCAAAACGGCCCCACCAATCAGCAGGACGCGATCAGTCCATGACTTCCACTCGGAGTCAGCACTGAAACGGCCACGAAGTCGAAAAGGCTTCACCCAATTGCTGCCGTCACCGCTGAAAATGCCAAGGCCCACCGGTCTCAAATCGACCGACGGATAATCAGAGCCTTGGTAACCGCTGGCTGGCATCAACATGTCCATGTCAGTAGGCGACTTCTCCGCATATCCAGGAGAACCACCAACAAAAACCCCGGTCTTGATTACATTTGTCCTTCTAACCCAACTTGGAGGATCTTCCCTCTTAGAGCACGTGGGGGCAAGGCTCATGATCGAGACGGTGCGATCAAACGTCGATCGGGTAGTAACAGTCTTCTTCTCACCATCAGCTGTGAAAAAAACTGAAAACATCTCCTCTGGTATGTCATGTCATCAGGGACGGCATCACCAAAGAAGAAGGTAGGCTTGGGTAAAACACTCTGATCTTCCATCACCCATGGACGACTGCTTACCATGATCTTATAAAATTCCTCTCCCTTGAGAGCGATCAGTCGCTGCCTCATCTCATCTCTGTTGAGGGAGTCGCACTCTTCCAGATTTCTCTCAACATACTGAACCTTGTCCCAAGCCTGCTGAACGGCCGGATTAGAAGATCTAGCAGATCAACGAGGTACGCTGGTAGTAGGCTCTTTACCCTTGTTCGTTCTGGAGGAACCACCTGCAAAGGATGGAAAAGAAAAAAAAAGATCAATCATCAAAATGACACGATTTCGCTAAAAAAAAATCTGGCGAAATTTTGACATGATGCCGGGGCAATTCCGAAGAAAAAGAACTACTCCGAAAGAAATAGAAAGCTTGAAGATGGGCTCAACATTGCTGCGAGCTCCGAAACTCCAAACTTTCGAAACCTCAAAGTCTCCGCAAAATCAGGAAGGGCTCAACATCGCTGCGAGCTCCAAATTCCCAAGTATGCAAAAACTTTCAGGTATGCTATCACATCATGCTACAATTCAATTTACAAAAAAAATATACATGCACGAACATCTTAGTTTGCAAAAAAAAAATGCATTATCATGATGAGCAAAGAAAAAAAAAGAAAAGAAACATACTCGAAAAAAAAAGAGAGAAAGAAAATAAAAAAAAGAGAGGAAGGGGGCTGGCCCACAGGCCACGTGACCGTACGGCCAGATCCGTACGGGTCTGTCCGTACGACTCACAAAAGGAACAAAAAAAAGTGCAAAAAAAAGCACGAAAAAAATAAAGAGGGAAAACACGTGTAAAAAAAAAGAGAAAACATGTGGAAAAGAAAGAACTTTTTATTTCCTACAATGGAGTTTTCTTGAAAAGGGGAACTTACTTGAAGCCATTGATGGAGAAGAAGAAGAAAAGTCTTGAAGATCTTGAAGAAGAAGAACTCTTGGTCTTGAAGCCCTCTTGAGATTGTTGCAAAAGAAAGCAATAAGAGCAAGAGATCCAACCTCCTCCTTGCTTTTATAGAAGAGAGCAAACCAAAGAAGGAAACACGAAAGAGGTAAGAGTTACTAATTAGTAACCTTACCAAAAGAGAGAAATTAGAAAGATTCTTTCCCAAAAGAAAGATATCTTGAGGGATTCTCTCTAAAAAAGAAATCAATGAGAGATTTTCTCCCAAAAGATAGGAGATTTTAGATATATTCACTCCCAAAGAAAGATATCTTAAGATATTCTCTCCCAAGATAAAGGGAACATGAGAGATTCTCTCCAAATAAAGATATTCTTAGATATTCTCTATCCAAAGGAGATATTTTTAGATATTCTTTACAAAAATGACAGAATATGAGATCTAAGCCATTCCAAAAAGCTTAAGGCCCCATGGGTTAGCCCATATGAGCCAGGTTTGACCACCTAGGCACTAAAAAAAAAAATTTGGGCTTTTAGTCAAAAAGAAATCCCTCTTACCAATAGCTTACAAAAATGGTTCCTTGCCTCTTTTGAGTTGATTGGACCATACAAAAAAGAATTCCAAGCCCCATGAACTTCCAGAAATCAAACCATCCAGCCTCATATACCAAATTGAGCCAAAATCTTGAAATCGACATTCCACAAAAAATCAAACCAAATCCTGGTCCCCTAATTTACCACACATACAGCTTGTTAGGTCACAAGACCAAAACCAAAAACCAAAACCTGATCCCTTAACTTGCCACATACAGCCTGTTAGGTCACAAGATCAAAACCAAAATCGACCCCCCAACATTCCACATACAGCTTGTTGGGTCACACGGTCAAAACTAAACCCGACCCCCTAACCTGCCACATACAGCTTGTTAGGTCACAAGGTCAAAACCCAAATCCACATCCCTGATGTCATCTTCAAAACTTTGCCTCGACGTAGTACGTGATCCCTTTCACTACCATAAAATTCCCCTGGAAGCTCAAAAGGCTACAAATACCAAAAGAAAGACTGCTCAAAGACTCTTGGTCAAGTCACAAGCTCTCCTACGAAAAATCTCTTCGAGGCATATCGACTACAAAAGTTAAGGAACTCGTCGCTTCACCTCAAGGGGGCATTTGTTGACACCAAAAAAATGTGTCACTTTGCTTCTTCAAAATCCAAAAAGCTACATGAAGTCGCAGCCTGCCATAAATAGGCAATGCTGCTTCCAAAAATCAAATCTTGTCAGAATCAAACAAAAACTGCAAGATCCTTCAAGACAGCCAAAAGAGAAGTACACAAGAAGTTTCGGGCCATTTCAAAATCATTTGGCCTAACTTTGCTTCTCCGGCAGCTGAAAAGAAGCTCCCGACGGCGAAAGCATCGGAGACACCAAATCTTCGATCAGAGCCGATTGATAGTCTAAAAATACACCCAAAAGGCTCCACGTCAAGTTCCGAGTCAAACCGACAACGTTTGACCCTAGATCAACCCTTGAACAGCTAAATCAAGCCTCTCGGCGGCGAGAACCACCGAGTCCATCACTCATCAGATAGAGCACATGGATGGCTTCAAAATGCTTACAAAGGGCTACACGTCAAATTTCAGGTCATTTCGACAACATTTGACCAGACTTGGACGCTCGGAAGCCAAATTAGGCCTCTTGGCGGCGAAGCTCCCCGGGACCATGGTTCCCAAGACAGAGCCTATGGATCATCTTAAAATGACTCCAATAGGTTCCTTATCAAATTTTAAGTCAATTGGACATCGGTTGACCGCACATCAAGCTGCGACATCTTCATCGCGATAAAAATAAGTCTACTGGTGATAGGACCCAAAACGGCTTCAAAAATAAAAAAAAAGCCTATGGTTGGTCTTATTTATTGTTCAAGAGGCTTCACCCCAAATCTCAGGTCATTCCGACATCGTTTGACCCAGTTTCAGCTTCTGACGGAAAATCGGCAGCTCTACGCGGCAAAGTCTTCGGCTTTCCCAGAAAATTAGGAAACTTTGCAAAACAAAATGCAAGGATTCTCATCAGGTTATCTACAGGTAAATCAGGCCAATAAATGATCAAAAATGTCAAAGAAGAATACAGAAGAAAAAAACATCAAAAATGGACACAAAACGGGACAAAAGAGGGAAAACCCCCAGGGTCGCCGGCAACCCTGGAGCCCGGGATCGCCGGGAGGGCCCCGGAAGCCCCGTTTTCCGTCGTTTTTCACGATTCGAAGCGTCCGGCCCCTGGAATTTTCCAAAATTCATACTTTTGAGATACCAAATCCTTTGACATCCGTAAAAAACATGGGTCAATCATTAAGAGTATCAAAATCAACATTGATCGCCAACCGGTCAACCAAAAAAAGTGTGCTTTCTACCCGACCGATTGAGAAATCGACAGGACAGATGGCACCGACCCGCTGTTGGCAACCAATACCTAAAGTTACATGGTCATCCGATGTCGATCTACATGAAGATCCATCGATGATCATCGCCAGAAGAATCCCAAAAGACGCGGCACGGCCCGCGACTCTTCAACTGCTCGGCGACCACTTAATGCGATTAATTGACGAGCTTTATTATAGTCATTAATCCATTTCTTTGGACGGCCCAATCAGAAGCAAGCATCCGGGAGTTACAAGTCAAGAGATTCATGATATTTAAACATGAAACTCCTCCCATCATGGCGATTAAAGGCCCTCAATCTCCTCCGGCCAATCAGAAGCTAAGAAAAAGGAGTTACAAAAAATAAAGGAATTAAGTCCTGTAACTCCTCCCATTGTGCGGCTTAATGACAATAAAAGCCCATAAACTCTCCTAAATGGCTTCCAAGAGCCTATAAATAGGAGAGCACTCCAAAGGAATCCAGATCGGAAAAACAAGACAGATCCCAGATCAGAAAAAAGCACAGAAATCCAGAGAAAGAAAGAGAGAAAACTTTACGGAAGTTCTACACCGACCACTGCTACTGTCACGCCCCCGGACCGAGGTCCCGCTAAACGAGGCCTTAATCCGGGGTCGCGGCGCGACGGGCCGGAAAATTCCGCCCGCACACGCTAGTTTCCCACAGGTTTCCGCGGTAAGGATTCCTGAAATCCGATCCAACAGTGATAAATGAGAATCACATTCATACAAAGAACTTACGTGAAAGCATTGTAACAAACATAAAATTCTCTCACAAACGGGTATAAGATGAGAACGCACGAGACTAGCATAAAAAAGAGAAACATTTCATTTGTAGGCCCCAAAGTTAGTTTAAAGTTAATACAAAAGTAAGGTTAGTCATTAATTATAAATTCTTCCCAAAAGAGTATAAGCCAACAATGGCCATAACCAAAAACCCAAAATGTATAGCATCTGTGTGGGGAGATTTCCAGAACCACGGGATTACGCTAATCACAGCCATCAGATGAGGCTAAGCACTCTCACGTGCCATCCGCGTGCCATCCACGTGGCACCAAGCTCACCCCGGCTACCAGGACAGTGGGTCCGGCCGAAGTCAGGCAGCTCCGGGCCGCTAGCGCCGAACTGGTCCACCCCCGGGTGCCATCTCGGCAGGGAGCTCCACCTCGGCTGAAGAAGCCGGGATGGAAGCCGAAGCCAGAAAGAGTCTCCACTCACTCCCCCTCATCCCCCACGTCACCAGGCACGTGGAGGGATAGGGGCACGAGCTAGAGGGACAGACACGACATCCAGCCGCTCACAATCTTCGCCAGATCCTAACAGGGCGGCATCCAGCGGCTGAAGCCACATCAGGGCAAGGCCCGAGGGCAGATCTGATGATACCCTACCGCCAAAGGCGTCCAACACGATCTGGCCCAACAAGACGCGCATTAAATGCGACGTGGGCTGATCCGACGCGCATTTAATGCAGAGTGGGCTGGATTGGACCGCATTAATTGCAACGTGGGCTGATCATGACTTCCCAGTCGAATCATGAGACCCATGCCAAGATATCGTCCTAGATATCTTCCAAATCGTCTATAAAAGGATTGCATTTCCACATGCAAGGTACGCACAATACAACTCATAGAGTTGTTACTCTGCCTCTCTTCTTCCACTCCTTCCGTTGTTCCAGTTCCTTCACTGATTTTGGCATCGGAGAGCCTTGCGCCGCCCAGGCCAGGGTCCTCTGACCGCGTGTTCTTCCCTTTCAGGCTTTCGGACGGTACCCAGTCATCACCATCTCTGGATAAGTCCTCTAGGGCTCCCCAGTTATTGTGGGTCATTACTTTCTGCACCTACAATTGGCGCCGTCTGTGGGGAAGTAATATCCCAACCTTCCCAACCTTCTTAACCTCAATCTCTCAGAAGCCATGCCTCCGAAAGCTAGGAAGGGCGTAGAGTCCTCGAGAGCAGCGCTCGAGCTGCCACCACCGTCGACGGACGTCCCTCCTCAAGGGCGCTCCCGCACGGTGCATGGCACGTCTGCAGGCGAGGGCCGCTTAGGCTCTCAGCTCTTTGTCGAGTTCCCACTCGAAGAGGGACTCGAGGCCTCGATCTTAGCAGAAGAAGTCATGCCACCCAGACGCGATGAGCGTCGGCATGAGCGTCCTCGGAAGAACAAAGCCGTGGCCGTAGGAGAGACGCGCCACGTTCAACCCCCTGCCACTGGAGGGGTTCTTGAAGCCCAAACTGTTCTCCTCCAGAGGCAGGAGCAGCTGATTCGCGAGCTCCAGCAGCAGCTGAGGGCAGCGCAAACTGCCTCCTTGAGGCAGGTCTCCGAGCCTCAAGGGAAAAAGAGGGACGCCCCCAGCAGGGCAGCCCAGCCTCCCCGCGAGGACCTCGGAAATCATCTG
Source organism: Litsea cubeba (assembly GCA_012931725.1). Taxonomy (NCBI): domain Eukaryota; kingdom Viridiplantae; phylum Streptophyta; class Magnoliopsida; order Laurales; family Lauraceae; genus Litsea; species Litsea cubeba. Next base: position 110,471,842 of record CM022945.1, on the reverse strand, counting down.
GACCATAAACGGAGTCAGATTCATGACGAAGGCTCGAGCAACAGCCGAAGTCATAATAGCCGCGATGGCCGAGCTCATAGCCATCGAACCCCGAACCACTCCAAGCGAAAGCCCAGAGCCCAGACCCCAGAGAAGGACGATGAGCAAAAGCGGTTCGACAAGCGCGTCAGGCTTGCTCTTCAGCATAACCTGGACGCGCGGGACCAGAAGCAGATCTGTGGTCACACCGATCTGGGGGGCTCACCCTTCACAAAAGATATCGAGCGCACCCCCTTGCCCAGGAAATTCTCTGTCCCGCGGTTCGTCCCCTACGACAGACTGTCGGACCCATCCGCTCACCTCCGACACTTCTCCCAGAAGATGTCCATATGGGGGAACGAGGGTCACCTGAACTGCAAAATCTTCTCCTCCAGTTTGGGTGACCTCCCCCTGAAGTGGTTCTGTTCTCTCCCAGTGAAGTCCATCTCGAGTTGGAAGGAGCTCCAGCTCTCCTTCCTGAAGAAGTTCCAGGCCTACAGCGTCGTCCCCAAGAAGGAAGGGGACCTCCTCGCCCTGAGAATGAAGCAGGGTGAGACCCTCGCCAACTTCGCCCAACGATTCTGGGCGGTCTACAGCCAGATTGAGGGCACCAGGGAAGAGATAGCAATCTACGCCTTCCAGCATGCCCTGATCCCCGGCCACGACCTGCGGAAGGACTTAGCCGGGAACCCCCCAGAATCCATGCCAGAGTTGATGTCCCGGGTAAAGCGCTACATCGCCCAGGAGGAAGATAAGATCCGAGCCCGGGATCAGGACGGGCATCCGGAGCCCGAGCAGAAGAGTAGCCAGCCTCGGCAGGGAGGCGGGAGGCCCTTCCAGAAGCAGGAGCCCAAGCAGGCCTGGGTCTCCAGTTCGGCGAAGCCTGCGTCGTCCAGATCTGGGGGCACCTGGCAGCCCAGACCTCCCACCAGCGCCAGTCAGAGTGTCAACGTCGTCTTCAAGGAGCCGATCTACCGTATCCTGACCAAGATAAAGACCAAGCCATTCTTCAAGTGGCCTCCGCCCTTGAGGAATGAGCCCACCTCCGGCAGCCGGAGCAAGCTCTACTGCTCTTACCACAAAGGTAGCGGGCACAAGACCGAGGACTGCAACTCTTTGCAGTGGTATCTGGAGAAGTTGGCCGAAGAAGGCCACATTCCAGAGTTCGTTGAGGCAGGAGATGCTGGCGGCAGCGAGGGCCGAGTTCACCAGAGCGCAGCCCAGGTTCCAGACAGTGAGGATTCGGAGAAGATCATTACGTGATCCAGTTGGCGTCCTCAGCTCCCGCTTCCTCGTCCCGGGGCAGCTCCCAGGCCCGCGCTGATGCCAGGCGGGCATCACGCGGGAAGGAGGTGGCGAAGGCCGAACTCGCGCTAGCGTCCAAGAAAGCCCGCTGACAGAGCCAAACGAGGGAAAGTTGGCCCCGAACTGGCATGGCCCGTTCAGAGCAGTCTCACCGGCAGGAAAATCAGCCTACAAGCTTGAAGACTTGGAGGGCAAGCCGCTGCCGAGACCGTGGAGCGTATCCCAAGAAATTCAATTTTCGATTTCTAAAAGATGTAATGAATCTCTGAATCAATGGAAATAGCTTTCACCCCGTCATCAATCTGTCATCTCTCTTTGATCGACTTCGGCTACAGGGGTTAACAACCCTGGAAAAGGCCTCGAGTTCGGACACTCGGCCAATTCCTAAACTCAGGGTTTTCACCCATCTACAAGGGTTAACAGCCCTGGAAAAGGCCTCGAGTTCGGACACTCGGCCAATTCCTAAACTCAGGGTTTTCACCCATCTACAAGGGTTAACAGCCCTGGAAAAGGCCTCGAGTTTGGACACTCGGCCAATTCCTAAACTCAGGGTCTTCACCCATCCACAAGGGTTAACAGCCCTGGAAAAGGCCTCGAGTTCGGACACTCGGCCAATTCCTAAACTCAGGGTCTTCACCCATCTACAAGGGTTAACAGCCCTGGAAAAGGCCTCGAGTTCGGACACTCGGCCAATTCCTAAACTCAGGGTTTTCACCCATCTACAAGGGTTAACAGCCCTGGAAAAGGCCTCGAGTTCGGACACTCGGCCAATTCCTAAACTCAGGGTTTTCACCCATCTACAAGGGTTAACAGCCCTGGAAAAGGCCTCGAGTTCGGACACTCGGCCAATTCCTAAAATCAGGGTCTTCACCCATCCATAAAGGGTTAACAGCCCTGGAAAAGGCCTCGAGTTTGGACACTCGGCCAATTCCTAAACTCAGGGTCTTCACCCATCTACAAGGGTTAACAGCCCTGGAAAAGGCCTCGAATTCGGACACTCGGCCAATTCCTGAACTCAGGGTTTTTACCCATCCACATGGGTCTACGCCCTGGATACAGCCTGGAGTTCTTACACTCGGCCGAATTCCTAAAGTCCTCGGGTTTTGAACCCATGGGTCTACGCCCTGGATACAGCCTGGAGTTCTTACACTCGGCCGAATTCCTAAAGTCCTCGGGTTTTGAACCCATGGGTCTACGCCCTGGATACAGCCTGGAGTTCTTACACTCGGCCGAATTCCTAAAGTCCTCGGGTTTTGAACCCATGGGTCTACGCCCTGGATACAGCCTGGAGTTCTTACACTCGGCCGAATTCCTAAAGTCCTCGGGTTTTGAACCCACGGGTCTACCGCCCTGGAAAAGGCCTCGAGTCCAGACTCGGTCGTTTCCTAAAGCTCCGGGTCCTGGGCCCTGGAGAAGGCCTCGAGTTCGGACACTCGGCCGGACAGCATGGGTCTACGCCCTGGATACAGCCTGGAGTTCTTACACTCGGCCGAATTCCTAAAGTCCTCGGGTTTTGAACCCACGGGTCTACCGCCCTGGAAAAGGCCTCGAGTCCAGACTCGGTCGTTTCCTAAAGCTCCGGGTCCTGGACCCTGGAGAAGGCCTCGAGTTCGGACACTCGGCCGGATTCCTAAAATCAGGGTTTTTACACCCCTCAAAGATCATTGCCGAGCTCACGCTTCCACAGCCGAGACCAGCGGAACGATGACTCCACTTCGGCACAAGGCAGCTCGTCTCGGCCAAAGCCAGCCATTTCGGCCAAGGGCAGCTTTCCAGAGGAGGAGAGCTGTGCCAGCACTCAAACACACAAAAATGCAAGCATTCCAGAACAGTGCAAAGAAAGAGAAAAAGAACTCAAAAGCATTGTACACAGTTTGGGTGATCACAGAATTCCTCCTTTTTATTCATTGTAAACTGCTTTATTACAAGAATTACAGAACAGAAAGCAAAGTAAAGAAAGGAGGATCACAGTCCTCTAAAAATAGAAAATAAAGAAAAGCTGGGAGACTCTGATCTTCACTCACTCTTCGGGCTGCATACTCCAAGACGTCGGACCGTGTCGGACGAGAATGCGCCACCTGCCCCTCTTCCTCTTCTTCTCTCCATCAACGAAACCCGACCCATCCGATTTCGACCGGCCGGCCGTGAACCCGCAGTTCAGAGAGCGCGTGGTCCATGGGGAGTTCCTTCAGAGAGCGCGCAGACCACGACAGGCTTCCCCCCTTGAAGAAAGCCATCCACAGGCGCAAGGGTCCCCCCCGGATCAAAGACTGCAGAACGTCTACCAGCCATGATTCCTATGTCTATGTGATTTAAGCTACCCTACGTTTTGTTCTTTTCATCGCCCATGGCGAGCCTGTCGCCCCTACTTATAGGAAGAAGAAGGGCTCAGCCTCCGAAGGAAGTTATGGGGGCGAAGTCTCCCACGCGTTACTCGGGATGCACGACTGGTGACCAGCGATCCCTGGGGCGCCACGTGGAGACATCCATCCATTTCCCTCATAGGCCGTGCCACCATGTTTATTACTATTTATGGCCTCCAGAATACGGAGAATTGGCACGGACAGCTATGAGGACCGTTTGACTCCTTCTACCTCAAGAGTCACGCGTTATTTTAAAGGCATTCAAGCACCATTCAATGCACATCCAGAAATGAAGGAGAAACAAATGCAGAGAAAGAATGCACAAGTAAAGAAGCCCGTTTTTCATTGATTACTGAGAGTATTACAAGGCTAAGGAGCAAAAGCATTACATGCAAGAAGACAGAAATACAGAGGAGCCCGGCTACTATGGTTTCGGCGACTCCACTAGGTCGATCACCGTATCTGATGGACCAGTGGACTCGGCCGAAATCGTGACCTTGCTTGGAGCGTCGCTAGCAGAGGAGGCTCCGACCGGTACCTCACCCGAACCAGGAGCAGAAGAGGTCTCACCCTGAGGCACGGCCGAAGCATCGCTGGCGACCGGGGCAGCTGGAGCATCGTCAGCAGCAGGAGCGATTGCAGGAGCTTCAACTGGGGCACTTTCGGCTGCAGGAGCGGAGCTCGGCTCAGGAGCCGAGTCCGAGTACTTCGGCAGGTCCCGATAGACAGGATGGTCTTCGGGGACCCCCGCACGTCTCAGTGCGGCCAGGCATCCTTCCTCGAATAGGATGGCGGTGATCTCCTCCACCTACTTCTCATATAGCTCGGTGGCGTGATCCACCCCATCTTGGAAGGCGGACTGGGCCTCGGACAGAAGAGAGGCCTTCTCCTTCTCCAGCTCGGCGTTCGCCGTCTTCAACTTCGCCGTTTCGGCTCGCCCAGCCAGCACTTCCCCGCGCAGCCTCGTCCCCTCGGCCGTCGATTCAGCCTTCAATCTTGCCAATTCCGACTCCAGCTCGGCGGACTTCTTGTTCCTCGCCCCACCAAGATCGTCGGTTCGCGAGTCGTCCCGCCTGACGTCTTGCCCGCCGGCACGCTCTTCTCAGCTGGTGCACTCTTTTCAGCCGGTGCACTCTTGTCCGTTGGAGCCTTGGCTCCGGGGGCCCGCGCAGGGGTCTTACTCTTCGGAGGCTGTTCGGCCCCCGAATCCTTCTCCCCCGCCTTGGACTTCTTCCAAGGCGGGGACCCCTCCCTCGGGCGCTCCGGCGAACGTCGCCGAACTCCCGGCACTCGAAGCAGGAGCAGGAGCAGGAGCGGAAGCGGAAGTGTCGCCAGCACCTCCCGAGCTCGAAGCTGCTCGGGTGCTGGCAGAAGATGGCGTCGCAGAGGAAGAGGACGCCCGCCTAAATTTGGCCGCTAGGTCCTTGACGGCAGGCTCCCTCGACCTTCCCGCCATGTCTTCTTCCCGATCGGAAGAATAAGCGTCCACTATCTGCCTCAGGTTCGACGGTTCCGAACTTGAAGTAGACGCCTCGGATCCAGATGCAGCTCGGCTAGCGGTAGGATCGCTCAAGGGGATCCCGGAAGGTACAGCAAGGGAGACGGTTGGACGATCAGGATGCACCTCGTCCACCTCGGGTACCCCGGTCCTTTGGTAGTGGCCGCGGTATCTCGGCGTGTATCCGAGCAGCTTCCAGGCCGACCTAGTCTCGTGCCCCTTGTACCTCTCAACCTTGTTGATGTCGTCGGGGTTCCTCCTCCAGCCCTCACTCGCAGCTCCGCGCCCATTCCATCAATAAGACAGCGCAACCAGCGAAGAGGCGACGCGTGTAACCATCGACTCGCTTCCCAGTACAGGCAAGACAGAGCATTCATTGCTTCAGGACAGCTGAAGCGACACCAGGCAATGACCGTCGCATCCCCAGGCGAGTCTTCTAGCTTTCAAACCCTAAAGGCCAGGGCGCTCAAGAGGTCAAAAGCTAGGGGGCAATTGTGTGGGGAGATTTCCAGAACCACAGGATTACGCTAATCACAGCCATCAGATGAGGCTAAGCACTCTCACGTGCCATCCGCGTGCCATCCACGTGGCACCAAGCTCACCCCGGCTACCAGGACAGTGGGTCCGGCCGAAGTCAGGCAGCTCCGGGCCGCTAGCGCCGAACTGGTCCACCCCCGGGTGCCATCTCGGCAGGGAGCTCCACCTCGGCTGAAGAAGCCGGGATGGAAGCCGAAGCCAGAAAGAGTCTCCACTCACGCCCCCTCATCCCCCACGTCACCAGGCACGTGGAGGGATAGGGGCACGAGCTAGAGGGACAGACACGACATCCAGCCGCTCACAATCTTCGCCAGATCCTAACAGGGCGGCATCCAGCGGCTGAAGCCACATCAGGGCAAGGCCCGAGGGCAGATCTGATGATACCCTACCGCCAAAGGCGTCCAACATGATCTGGCCCAACAAGACGCGCATTAAATGCGACGTGGGCTGATCCGACGCGCATTTAATGCAGAGTGGGCTGGATTGGACCGCATTAATTGCAACGTGGGCTGATCATGACTTCCCAGTCGAATCATGAGACCCATGCCAAGATATCGTCCTAGATATCTTCCAAATCGTCTATAAAAGGATTGCATTTCCACATGCAAGGTACGCACAATACAACTCATAGAGCTGTTACTCTGCCTCTCTTCTTCCTCTCCTTCCGTTGTTCCAGTTCCTTCACTGATTTTGGCATCGGAGAGCCTTGCGCCGCCCAGGCCAGGGTCCTCTGACCGCGTGTTCTTCCCTTTCAGGCTTTCGGACGGTACCCAGTCATCACCATCTCTGGATAAGTCCTCTAAGGCTCCCCAGTTATTGTGGGTCATTACTTTGTGCACCTACAGCATCTATTCCCAAAATGTGATCGCAGCTCCAAAAGCAACCCGACGTCTAAATGACATCATCGGGCTGCCACTCGCCCTCCACAGGGACTATGGGTTCCGCCTCGAAGTGCGCCTCGACCGCGAGGGGCTCGACATCTTGCACCAAGCAAAAAGGGTCAGACACGACGGTCTGGCAAGCAAATACAACAATAATAGGATGATAGCAAAACAAAGCATTAATAAATTAGAGCCACGATTAAATCACGATTAATAACAATGACGAAGTAAAGATAGAAGATAAACATCTCGATGGTTTACAAATCCAATGTTATGATAAGTAAAATAAACAAATACCATGAGATGAATATTAAATGCATGAAAACATTGGCAAACCACGTAAAGCTATATTCTCCTGTTACCGAAGTAACCGGAGCAGACAAACCGTAGCCACTACTCGTGGGACCGGAACGACATAGTCGTTATCAAACAGAACCGTAGCCACTGCACGTGGGACCGTATATAACCATTGCCATGGTCGGTACAGACAGAATCCAAACTGCAGCTGGCATACAAATTAAAGATCCCAAGCCGGATGATCAGTCCGACAAGGTGACCTAAGCCTAGTGGTGCCATTAGAGTGAAAGTTCAAAACCTCGAAACAATACAAATCCGTTTATAAGATACATTTCCAAAATCGATAAGAAAGCTACTCCAAACAAATGCTTATTGGTGAATCCGAGCAAAATAGGTGAGTAGTCTTATCAATATCTAAGTATGTGGTAAACCACTTCAAAACATTCAAAAGGATTGGAGAAAGAATCCGGACAAAAGTCTTTTTACACGGAATGAATGTATGATGATTCAATCGACTAGAGCGGGTAGTCTCGATGTACATTTGACCCCTTTATTGTCATTAGTAGAAAGTAATTTGGTGCCACCGAAGATCCTTGACAATCACAAGGGATGAAGTGTACATTTAGACTTGAAGGCTTCCCAAGTGGTCTTGAACATAGTCCAAGCCAATTCTCACAATAAATTCTAGGCTTATAAAAGGGCTGAATGAGCTTCAATTATAGGAAAGAGTTTGGGGCTGAATTGGGCTTGGACATAGGCTTGAAGTGGACTTGAAATTATATCCAATAAGTCCTCATTAAACGTAGGTTTAAACCCCTTTTTAATCAGGCCCACAACTGGCCTTACCCAAGCTCAAACAGTCCATTAAAATAGGCCCAAAACAGTCCTTAAAGTAGCCCAAAATTCAGGTCATAAAACAGTCCAATATTAGGTCTCAAAATAGCCCAGAAGTTGACCTTGAAACAGGCCCAAAGATGCCTAGGAAATAGGCCCAACACAGTCTTCAATTGGGCCCCAAAATGGGTTTACAACAGACCCCAGATCAGGCCCAACCCGGGCCCCCAGGCTGAGCTGGGCTCGCTCGAGCGAGCCCAGGTCCGCTCGAGCGGAGCCCAGACAGAGTCTGGGTCGCTCGAGCGGACTGGGCTCTGTCCAGTCCGGCTCGGCAGGCAGATTCTCCTCTTTTTTTGCATTTTTTTTCCATTCTTTTTGTTCATTTTTCATTCCTTCCCTTCCTTACACCATTCTACAATAACTTGGGCCATTTCTTAACCTCCACAATTCATCAAATCATCATCCATAATCATCCAATAAAACAAACTCAACACTTTTTAAAGAATCAAAGTTCTTTTCCCTTTCTTTGAACACCCACCTTTAACACAAGGAAACCAAATTTTCTAAAGAGCCAAAATGGAAGCAAGCTTCCAATGCATTGTAAGACACTAACATAAATTGAAATCCATGTAACATTGGTTCATTCAATCAAAGTAAACCCATAAATCAAAGAAGATTAGCACATAAGAAGAAAAATCATAAAATAGAACCCAATAAGAGAAATCATCATATTAATTATGGAATCTACTTGCCTCTAGTGAAGATGGAAGCAAAAATTACTCTTCAAACAAAGCTTTAGTGACTCAAGCTTTAAACCTTCAAAAACCCCAAAATTTTCCCAAGGAAAACCCAAAAATCAACATTTGTAAATCTCCAAGGAAAACCTTAGCATATGGGATTAAAACGCTCTATATGGGGAGGAAAACAAGAATCTCAAGTTTGGAAAGCCATTGCTAACCTTGAGAAATCCCAATGGAGAAGAGAAGCTTGGATGAGGGCCTTTCCTTAGCTCAAAATCCTAGAAAAAGGTATCTTTGGAGAGCTTGGAGAGGGAGGAAGGACTTGAGAAGATCAATCCCCCAAGAAAACACCACCAAATGAGAGTTTCAGATGAGAGAGAGTGTGTGGGAAAAGAGGGAAAAACCCTAGCCAAAACTCTTGCTGGAAATGAAATGAAGGAGAAGAAGGGTTCCCCTTCTTATAAGAGAAGTCTTGTGGGCCCCGGTTTTCACCAAGCTGAAAATGGCATTTGCGGGCCCCGAACGAAAACGACGAAGAAGACAAAAACGATCAGCGAAATTTCTACTTTCCAAAAAGCATATTTTTGTCAATTTTTGAAATTTTTGAAATTTGGGTACAGATTTTGTGTGAAAGGTCAGTTTTGCCCTTTTCCTCGAAAAGCACGATTTCTGATCATTAAATCAAGTTGGCCAAAACATGAAAGTTGATGACCTAGATGAAATGAGTCAAAATACACAAAAATTGGGATTTTACGAACATCAAAGTTAAACTCCACAATTTCACACACAAATCCACGGGCGCCCCGGCTCGCGTCAATCCTAAGTCAATGACTCTCAAAGGTTCTCAAGGCTAATCAAACATTCTAATCTAGCTTAATAAAATAAGCTAATCGTCCACTAACTCCACTTATCCACTAATCATGATTTAAACATAATTAAATATTCCAAACCTGGGTCGGGGTCTGACAGCTACAAGGTGACAAAAGTCTCTTGGGGGGTACCCCCAAGGTTCTTGCCTTCTCTTTTGCCTCCAATGGCTTAGACGTGGCTTTTCAGCCCGTCTACTTAGTTTTTTATTAGACATAGGACCTCCTTTTGGTCTTTGTCCTCTAAAAACCTGAGGTTATAGCCAAGCCAAGCGAATCAAGAGCATCCTCTGTTCTCATCTGCATGGATGATGGCGAAGCCCACATATGGCTTGCGACCGTCAATCTGAACGAGTCCCCCACAATCTCCTGAGAAGTTAGATCCTCATTTTCTTGCTTTTCATTGTAGTTTGTATTTTTCCAAAAGAGACAAAAATCACAACTCTTGTCTTTCATTATTGATAAGAATTGTAAAATCGGCTATAAACGCCAAAAATCGGCTATAAATGCCAAAATCGGCTATAAATGCCAAAAAATCGCCTTTCACGGAAAATCAAGAAAAATGTCTCTTTTCTTAAATATCTGTGCAATGGAAAACTCGAAAGAAGTTGATTTCCATTTTACTTGCGAAGGTTGATCTCCGGATCACCACTTGCAATTCCAAGTAAAATAGAAAATCTGGCACACCCACACAAAAAAAATGTTGATGCACTCCTCTGCCCCCCGGTTACGAAAGGGTCAGACCCAAACGGACTCCCGCGTCCGCCGACCTCGGTAGAACCGAGCAGAAGCGCTGTCCATCATTAGCAATATTTTATTCTTATAATTGTAGAGACTTCAGTTATGTAGGATATGTAGATTCAGGTTATCTCTTTGATCCTCATAAGGGTCGATCACAGACGGGTTATGTATTTCTTAATGGTAATGCCACCATTTCTTGGTGTTCTACTAAACAAACTTTGGTAGCTACTTCCTCCAACCATGTTGAGATTTTGACTCTTTATGAAGCCAGCGGGGAATGTGTATGACTAAGGTCTTTGATTCAACATGTTCGTACTTCTTTTCAATTACCATCTATTGTTGGTATCCCGAATATTATCTATGAAGATAATGAAGTATGCATAAAACAAATTCTAAAATGTTTCATTAAATGAGACAAGACTAAGCATATAGTACCGAAGTTTTTCTTCACTCATGAACTTCAGAAGAACAATGAAATTAAAGTCAAGCAAGTTTGTTTAAGTAACAACCTGGCTGACCTATTTACCAAATCTTTGCAAAAAATCAGTATTCCAGAAGTTTGTATATGACATTGGCATGCGTAGAGTTCATCATCAAACTATGTGAATGCTTGCTATCATCTGGGGGAGTGGTTTATTAAGGGGCATCCTAAAGGATGCTACCTATGGACATTTGTGCGTTGTACTCTTTTTCCTTCTCTAGGTTTTATCCCACTGGATTTTTCTAGTTAAGGTTTTAACTAGGCAACATTATGCACGTTCAACACCGGTTCAATGATTTGAAGAATGTTGTACTCTTTTTCCTTCGCTTTGGTTTTTTCCCACTGTGTTTTCCTTGAGTGAATTGTTTTTGAATGATGGTCATCCAAGGGAGAGTGTTATGAGATACGAATCTTGGGTGGATGCCCACTTAAGATGAATTAGGGGTAGAATTAGGGTTCCTCAATTATGAGGGTACTTTGCCTATAAATAGGCTCTCTCTCTTTTGTATTTGTACACAGATAATGAGATAACAAAAAAACTCTCACTTCTCCCTCCAATCCTCTTTCTCTTAGTCTCTCTCTTTTCTATCAGAATTCACATTAATTTAGTCTGTAGAATTGTGGAATTTTCAGATATTGTGGAATTTTTAAATACTCATTTGTATTTGAGCATTCAGGAATTCCACCAAATAGTAAAGGGGCCAGAATTTCTAAAGTTCCACCGGTCATTTTAGACCTCCTAATTGACTGGAGTTTTGAAATATTTTCAAATGTTAGGGGAAAAAATATCACATCATGTCCCAAAAGTCCCAACATGGCAAACTTATGTCACAAATTCTAATAAAGGAATAAGCCTTGATAGAGAAATCCTAAATTGAAGGAACATGGCAAATCTCATCTATTGAAAATCCTAGAGTGTAGAGAGTCTCTCTCTCTCTCTCTCTCTCTCTCTCTCAAATCTTAATATTCCAAAGAAAGTTAGCACTATTTAATATGGTAATCAAACTTACAATGGGAACAACTTTTATTGAAACTATTTTGAAAGTATCTATATTCGAGTGGTTCTGATTTTCAATGAGTGGATCTCATTATGGAATTTTATTCCTTCAATTAGGGTCTTCACTAAGTCAAAGACCCAAAGGATCCGAACTACCCAAAGGATCCGAACTACTCCCATTTTATTAGTAAAAAGCTAGATCCACGACATTACAAAGCATGCAAACAAATTAGATCTTAGGCAACAATAGGGTGGTTTGGACTTGGATTCATATTTGAATTTGACACATAACCAATTTGTTGCATCCGGATAAAGGATCAATTGAATATCAATGGTATTTTAAGTAGGGATCTAAATGGGCCTTCGGATTTGGGTCCAGTTCGACCTTGGCTCCGACCCGTGGACCCGGTACCTTATATATCACCTCAATTTCCAAAAAGGCCTTTTAAAGTTTTTTTCTTCTAAATCATTATTTACCCGTACATATCCAATATGTAGAAATTGATTCCATTTTCTCATTAACGGTTCCATTTTCGGGTTTCAGTTCCATCTTCTCATTAATATTTTCGAGTCCGGGTCCAACAAGGACCTGAACCAGGATCGAACCATTTACGTACCTAATTTTAAGGGTCCATTTGTTTGCAAGAACTCCTGATAGGATTTTCGGCTGTCAGGAATTCTTAAGATTCCTATCAGGAATTCTCTGTTTTGATGCAAGCTATTTGGGATTTGAGAATTCCCTAGCATTCAGGAAGCAACTTCAATGGGATTTTCGAATGCTAGAGGGCTTACTAGCATTGGAGTGATTGGGGATTTTCTAAAGAAGGCTCGCTATTTCAACAGAGCATTTAAATCTTCTACGGTCACCCACAAACTGCAAATCCAAGCCAGGGCTACACGTTATGTGATTCTTTCTCTTTCTTCTCTGTTAGGAATAATATATACATATATCTGGGGGCTTCATGTAATTTTGTGTGTTGGACCACTTTTGTAATTTCATGAAATATATTTTTATTGAAAAGGGTTCAAATCTCGTTTAGGGCTTGAACTATTCTGCCCCTTTCTTCTCTTTATGATATTCCCAACCGGTAACATGGTATCGAAGCATGGGATATTGATCGTGTGATTCTTCTTCTTCTTGCCTCGTTACCTTTCTTCATTTTTTTCTCCTTCCTCTTCCCTTCTTCCTCCTTCCTCTCCATTTATCTTCTCTCCACGTTTCCGTTTTGAGGTTCTAGAATCCAGTTAGGTCTGTGCAGGCCTAGCCAGCAGTCGCCTGCATAGGTCGTGATGAGCAGCCGACGGTTTGTGGTGTTGTAAAAGTTTTCCCGGTCATCCGGTAGTGAGTAGTTTGTTTTTTTTGTGCACTTCATCTCTTCGTCAAGGAGATGTACGATGGTTTCCATCTTTGTTGGTATGTAATTAACTTTTGTTTGCAAGATTCATAGCACGTTGTTGGTCTGTTGTTTGCTACTGCTATGACTCTGTTGGTATGCTAGAAGGCTCTGTTGGCTATTATTTGTTGGTAGCGGCTATTTGTTGTTGCTAGAAGCCTCATTGCAAGTTGCTAGTTGTTGTTTGTTGTTGGTATTAGATTGTTCTTTGCTGTAAGGCACATAGAAAGTCATTAGTCTGTCGTTTTCTTGGTGTTAATTTGTTAACCATTGTTGTAATGGTTGAATCTCCTTTTTCTGGAGTTGTGATTGATAACATGGAAGGAAGGACCATGTTGCGATTAGCGAATGAAAATCCGAACATCAAGATTACCAATGTTCCACTAAATATGACCAATTACATTTAGTGGTCAAGGGCAGTCAAAATGTATTTAGGTGGAAAGTTGTTACTTGGATATATTGATGAGAGTGTTGTAGAACCAGATGTTACTGACACAAAGCACGCCGAATGGAAAGCATATAATATGGTGGTCATGACTTGGATGTTGAATTCTATGGAACTAGATGTAAGTGAAGGGTTGTATGAATTGAATATGGTCTGGGAAGTGTGGGATACTGTGTATGACTTGTATGCAGATAAAAACAATATGGCACGAGTATATGAGATATGAGGTCAAGCAACTAATTGCCAATCATAGGTAGGGAGATAAATCTACATCTTCTTATTACACCGAGTTGAGAAGTTATTGGCAAGAACTTGCATACTTGAGGAATATTGAATTTCATTGTCAAAAGGATGCAGAAGAGTATAAGAAGAGAGTTAAAATGGACCAAGTTTTTGATTTCTTGGTCGGGTTAAACTCAGACTTTGAACCAGTTCGTGCTAAAATATTGAATGAGACTGTCCTACCTTCACTCAATGCAGCCTATGTCTTAGTTCTCAAGGATGGGAAATGTAGAGCGGTAATGTCTACAAAAGCTCCAGAGGGCTCTGCTCTAACATCAGTACAAGGAAGAGGTCGAGGTAGAGGCCAAGGAAATGTCGATGTGGATGTTACCTTTAGTCGTGGAAGAAATCAAGGAAGAGGACAGGGAAGAGGTACCGTTCGTGTTTGAGCTAGAGTTGAGGATCGGATATCTACACACTGTGGTTGTAAAAATCATACTGTTGATATGTGTTAGGACCTGCATGGCAAACCGAAGACACGAACTACTAATATTGTTGCAATAGAGGCAAATACTACTAAGGGAGAGAATAAATATACCACACCAAGTCTTACTGTAGCTTTTGATGAAGCTTCTCCCTCAAGTGAATCTGTGCAGGTATCCAGAGCTGATTTGGATGCTTTTCTTCAAAGAGTGTCCCGTCTTGAAGGGTCATCAACTGCTTCCACTGCTATCGCTCAGACAAGTATATTTTCTACATTCCATATGTCTACTCCTTTTGACTCTTGGGTCATTGACTCAGATTCAACAAATCATATGCCAGGTACTATTTGGCCTTTTCAATCCTTTGCTGATGATAAAAATCTTGGAAAGGTGAAATTAGCAGATGGGACTCTAACCACCATTAGTGGAAAGGGATACATTCAGCTTTCACCCTCTCTAACCTTGTCATATGTCTTGCATGTTCCATATTTATCCTCGAATTTATTGTTAGTTAGTAGCCTAACAAAAAATCTAAATTGTTGTGTAACTTTCTTTCCAACTCATTGTATTATTCAGGACCTGCGGACGAAGACACTGATTAGTGGAGCTAGTGAGGACTGAGGGTTATATGTGTTCCACTCGATGAAACCAGAAAAGTTTATTGGAAACTGCATGGTAGTTAATGAGGGAGAACAATATAAGTGGCATTGTCATTTGGGACATCCTTCTGGTCCTGTTTTGAAAATCTTGTTTTTGTTTATATTTAAGAATGGTGATAGTTTGGAATTTAATTGCGAAGTTTGTGTTTTGTCAAAACATCATCGGAATGTTTATCTGCTTAGAAATAGAATGTCTGATTCTATATTTTCTATTATTTATTCTGATGTATGGGGTCCTGCACGTAACAATCCCATTGGTTATTGGTACTTTGTTACCTTTATCGATGATGCATCTCGAATGACTTGGGTATATTTATTGAAAAGTCGGAATGAAGTGTTCTCTACCTATAAAATCTTTCATGAATGGGTTAAGACCCAATTTCAAACAAAAATACATATTTTTCGTCACGACAATGGCAAAGAATACTTGTCTAAAGCTTTTCTTGAGTATGTGTATGGAGAGGGTACTGAGTCTCAAACTACGTGTCCTTACACTCCATAGCAAAATGGAGTGGCGGAGAGAAAGAACTGACATCTCCTTGAAGTCACCAGAGCATTGCTTATTGGTATGTCGGTTCTTAAGTCCTTTTGGCCTGATGCTATTTTTACTGCTTGTTACTTGATTAATGGACTTCCAACTAAAGTGTTAAATGGTCTGTCTCCCATTCAATTTTACTCAAAATCTCATCCTGTATCGATATTCCCTTGAAAGTATTATATAATGACCCACATAAGAACAAGTTGTCAGATAGGGCTATTAAATGTGTTTTTTTTTTTTTTTGGTATTCTTCATCTAAAAAATTATGCAAATGTTTTGATCTTGTTACAAAAAGGAAATATGTGTCAATGGATGTAATTTTTTTTAAGATGTTCCCTATTTTTTGGACAAAGGGAAAAGCCTTTTATCCGGTGAACCTGAACCACATAATATTGTGCTTCTACATCTGCTCTAGATAATGCTACAAATGATGAATCTACCATAGAACTACAACAATCCGATAGGCTTTTGCAAGTTTATTCAAGACGATCATCGCGTGATCCGGTCCTCATTACCTCGCAAGATCAAGTGGACTCGAACAATGGTAATTTTTTTCTCCTCTTTCTCTCTCTAACTCTCTTGTTGTTACTGACCTAGTTTCAAGTCCTTCATTACAGCTTCCACCGCCTTTCATAAAGGAAAGCGTTCTAACACCTCTCGTGTATATCACCCAATTGAAAACTTTATTTCTTATCATTGCATTTCTCCATCTCGTCGGGCATTTATTGCTGTAGTTTCATTAAAGTCCGTACCTACAAGTTTTGCAGAAGCCTTTCGTCACCTTGTATGGAAAAGGGCAATGGAAGAAGAAATGAGATCTCTTGAAAAAAATCAAACTTGGGAACTAGAAGATTTACAAAAGGGGAAGAAACCTATGGGGTGTAGATGGGTGTACACAATTAAATATAATCAGGATGGGAGTGTTGTGAGACACAAGGCGAGGTTAGTGGCTAAAGGCTTCACTCAGATCTATAGTGAATATTATTCTGAAACATTTGCTCCAGTTTCTAAGCTTAATTCAGTATGCATGGTTATTTCCATTGCTGCTAATATGGGATGGCCATTGTTCCAATTGGATGTCAAGAATGCATTTCTTCATGGTGAACTTCATGATGAAGTCTACATGTCTTTAGCTCCCGGTAGGGCTGTAAGCGGTCGGTTTTCAGTCGGTTTAACGACATATGACACTCGGGCTGAAACTTTAGGTGTTACAATTTTGCGATAACCGAAACCGACCAAAGTACATATACTGGACATTGGAAACCGACATTTCGGTTCGGTCGGTTTCGGTCGGTCTTCGGTTGATTGGGTGTTTTTTTTTGGGTTGGGGGGTGTTTAGGAAAGAGAGAAAATTTTCACCCAAATTGATGACGACAGTATGATTTATGAGATGAATTATGAGTAGTTTACAATGAAGAGATGGGCCCTACTGATGGATACAAGGCTAGCCTCAAAGATTCTGTGAGGGCTGGCTTGAATGATCCAAATTCCTACAGGTACAAGCAATCCACATGGAGACAATAATGTCACTTTAGAAATATAAAAAAATGGTGTGCTCAATGTAATCATACAAGTATGTACACAAATCACGGTCTGTTTTTCAGTTCTACAAATTAATAACTTATGTTGTTATTTCGTCATGTGCCAGCCAACCACACTATTCAACTATCATGGCTTCAAGTGATGTTTTGATAAACGACTTTGTTCGGTCGGTTCAGTTTTAACCGAACGGTTTCTACGTAATTATAAAAACCGACCGTTGAAAAAAAAAACTTAAAAAAACCGTTCGGTCGGTTTTGTTTTAAAAAAAATCTATAAACCGACCAAACGGTCGGTTCAGCCGGGTGGTTCGGTTTTCACGGTTAATTTTGACAGCCTAGCTTCCGGGTTTGTTTGTCAGGGGGCGAAACACAAAGTGTGTCGGCTAAAAAAGTCCTTGTATGGATTGAAACAATCTCCTAGAGCGTGGTTCCAAAAATTTAGTGGTGTTTTTTTGAATATTGGCTTTCATCGATGTAATTCAGATTACTCCGTGTATATTCAAAAAAGGGGACAAGGAACCATCATTTTGAGTGTGTATGTTGATGATGTTGTCTTGACAGGAGATGACCAAACTGGGATTCACCAGTTAAAAAGGTATTTGGGAAAAATCTTTGAAATCAAGGAGTTGGTTGATTTGAGGCATTTTCTAGGGATTGAAGTTTTGAGATCAAGTAAAGACATTTGCTTGTCATAAAGGAAGTATGCCTTAGATCTTCCTAGCTCAACTGGTTATTTTGGATCTAAGCCAGCTGATACACCCCTGTTGAGATGGGTCATAAACTGTCCTTGGAGGATGGAGATTTGCTTGAGGATGCTTAAATTTACTGTCGACTTGTTGGTAAACTCATTTACCTTACAATTACAAGGCAAGATATATCACAAGCTATTAGTATGGTGAGTCAATACATGCATGCTCCTCGAACCTCTCATTTAGAAGTAGTGAGGCATATACTTCGATATCTCAAGAGTTCTCCAGGAAAAAAAGGATATTTTATGCTGCTTGTGGACACTTGAATATGATTGGCTATTCAGAAGTGGACTTGGCTGGTTCACTGGATGATAGGCGATCTACAATAGGGTATTGTACTTTTGTTGGAGGGAACATAGTTACTTGGAAAAGTAAGAAGCAACCTGTGGTTGCAAAATCGAGTGCTGAAGTTGAATGTCGAGCAATGGCAAAGACGGCTTATGAACTTATTTGGTTACGAAGTCTTATGAGTGAATGCGATAATCAAGCGGCTATCTATATAGCCTCAAATCCAGTGTTTCATGAATGTACTAAACATGTTGAGGTAGATTGTCATTTCATCCGGGGAAAAGTCACTCAAGGTTTAATAAGCACGCCTTATGTGAAGATAGAAAATCAGTTAGCAAATGTGTTCACGAAAGCGTTATCGAAGAGTCAAATGTCCTTCATCTTAGGCAAGCTTGGCATGATTGACATCTATGCTCAAGCTTGAGGGGGAGTGCTAGAAATAATATATACATATATCTAGGGGCTTCGTGTAATTTTGTGTGTTGGACCACTTTTGTAATTTCATGAAATATATTCTTAATGAAAAGGGTTCAGCTCTCGATTAGGGCTTGAACTATTTTGCCCTTTTCTTCTCTCTGTGATATTCCCAACCGGTACCATTCTCCAACCTCCCTCTACTGATCTCATCTTTCCTTTTTAATTTTTTTGTTCTCCTTGATGGTTTCTGTTTCTGCTTGGGTAGGAAAAGTGTTTGTGATGAATTGTTGATGATGGGTTTTTTCCTTTTCGGTGACTGCTTGGGTATGATAGACAACCCAGCTAGATTAATGGATAAGAGAAAACCCAAATGGATAAAAAAAATCCTTAATGATAAGAAGAGGAGGAGTTTTGTTGTAAGGAATATTGATTTGTTTTGTATAGTGTGTTAGAAGAATTTGACATTTGTTAGAAGATGATTATTTCTTTGTAGTTGATAAAATTTATCTTGTATTTGAACAGAGGCATATGTTGTAGCCTTATACTTGTCTGATGAAATGTATCTTCAACCAAGGTTACAAAGCTCTCAGTTTCTGAGTTCTCTTTTTGGTTAAAAGATCATGAGTTCTATTTTTTTAGCTAAAGGATGAATCATGAGAAGATAATTGATGAAGAAAATAATGCATATGCATGTTTTTTTGTCCTCTTCATTGATTTGGTTTCAAAGATTATGAACTTTGTTTTTGAACTTTTAATGTTCATGATAGATTGAGGATTTTATAAAGAGGATCAATGTGGTTGGATTTCTTTGGGTCTGGCTTTAGTTGGAGGAGTATAATGCTTTTATACTCTTGTATTTTTTGTTTTCTTATTTGCGTTTTGGCGTTGTTTCCAAATCAATAAAGTTTCTGTTATCAACTATTTTCCTTTTACAAAATTAATACAGAATTGAACTATTCTTTGTGTCATTATTTCATAAAATCTTGAGTCCTCTGGTCAATCTGAAACTTCCAAGAATCCTAAAACAATACTGTGGAAATGGCTTTGGAAAAGCAATTCTTTATTGAAGTAGAAATCTATATTATGAAAATTGTTTGTTCGAATGCAAAGTCCTAATGTTGATGATGGAATATGAAAGTGTTAGGATTTTAATGTGCTGGCTAATTCATGGGTTGGACAAAACTCTGGGTCCATTGAGTTGTATTTTTTTATTTATTTTAGAATGGACTGTGGTTGTGTCGCTGGAAGATTTGAAGCGAATAAGAGAATAAAATCAGGAGAAATTCGGAAGACACCACTAGGCCCGATTGATTGGATATGGGTTGGATCGATTGGATGTTCATCCAGTCTCAGTTAACAGGCGTTGATAGAAAAATAACTGGGAGACAGACATGATCCAATTGATCAGATCATTTGCCTGATCGATCGGATGGCGGAAATTTCTAGATGGGCTGTGCGGATTTTGTTTTCTTTTCCAACTGAAGTTTTCACTTTTAATCCTAATTGTACTCTAACTCTAAGGCACGAGTTTTGAGCTATAGAAAGGGTGTTTCTCTCAGCCCTAAGCAAGACAAGAAGTTATTCTCTCATAGTTCTGAGTTGAGAAAACCTTAAGAGAGATCCCTTGTTCTCTAAAGCTATCATTGAGAGTTTATGCTGAAGAATTGCTCTAGATGGCTTGTTGCTTCTACTTACTTGTAGAAGATTTATTTAATCTTGGTTCTCAAGGTGTTTCTGGATCAAGTGCAGGGAACGGTGGGTGGCAGGAAAGTTGTGGCAATGTGAAAAGTTGTGCAAGAACAACTATAGTATTTAGGTCAACGGATTGACCAAGAAAGGGAGTTGTGGGTATATCTTGTAACTGTTCAGTAGTGTTTGATTTTGGATCGTGGTTTTTCTCTCTGGATAGGGTTTCAATGTAAATATTATGCGTGCCTTTTTGTGGTATGTGATTAGTAGATTTATTTGCTAGTTTGCTTTGTTTTGTTTCCGCTGTGCATTGGCTTTTGAAACTAGCATCCATTATAGTAGATAAAGAGGAATTTTCATAAAGGAATTAGCTCATATTAATTCATTTAAGAAAATTACTAAAGTAAATCTTCAAGCATAAAGTTTCTTCATCTGTTATTTGTTTTTGGTGTTAGTTATCACTAAGAAATGTTGAAAAAAGAACAAGTCTATTTTTATTACTAGTGTGAGAGGCCCGTGCCAACACGGGCCGAAAAAGAAAATAAAAATATATATTCTAATATAAAGGTAATATCTACACATATAAAAAAAAAACCCAATTGAAAGAGAAATGCATACCTCTATAAGATTTGTGAGGTCTCAAGGTCTCATTCAGATATTTTGCATGGCCCCAGGTGGGCCCCACTATATATATTTATATTGCATTGCATTGCAAATGGATGGTTCAAAACAAAATATTAGGATCCATAGTTGTTGATTTAGGACTTTAATAGAGAGTTTTCATTGCACTGTTATCCACAGTGGATCCTTCTCCTAAGCAAGGCAACAACTGGACTAATGTAGATCGTGCTTATTGGGTTGTGAAAGGGCCCTTGTTTTTTGTCCAATGTATTCTGGGTCAGACTCAACACAGTTGATGCTCATGGATTGTTTATCCATACCATAAATCTCATGGCCCTCAAATTGTACATGCGGGCATACTGGACCCGTGCTATACAGATTATCCACACCTTTCTAATCCGTTCGATTGAGGTTTGGATTGCACCATAAGAGAGAACAGTGGCATGGTCAGCCTATGAGACCAATGGTCAAATTAATGAACCATGGTCATACCTATACCTACTCAAGAGTCAATACCTGTATGAATAAAGTACACAATGATCTCTACAACCAGTGAGATTTATTATAAACTGGCTGATCCATGATCATATCTACAATTATAATGAAGTAACTTTCTGATTAATGATTTTACACACACAAGAGAACATAATCCAACGAATCATATGTGATTCTCTTCCAGATTATTTGCGCCCAAGTCACATGTGATGATAAATAGCTTTACTTTCCGCCAAAGGTTAACAATGGGCCTAAATTCGAATAGAGCTCAACTTCGATTTGAATCCAATTAGGCGGGCTTGGACATGCATCTGGGCTCCATATGTCAGACCTGGATGCAGGTTTATTATCTGAAACCCTAAATGGGCTGGATCTAGGCCTAGGGTCACATGCCCACTGGAGTCTTATATGCCCAATTGCATTTACATTTATATTTATCGTGTAATACCATATGCATACTCAAAAAATAATATCAATATATAACTATGGGAGATGCTCCTATAAGAGATATCTCTCACCTTAAATGAGAGATTGGGTGGGGCCCTCACATCCATATCTGATGTCAACAACTTAAATGTGAGGGCCTTCAACCTTATCTCTTATATAAAGTGAGAGATATCTCTCATAGGAGCATCTCCCTATAACTATATGTACACCATATAATAAAGAACTTATATGATTTTCTAATATTTAAAATAAAAAACCATACTTGACCGTAAAGCCCATATTCAAGCCTGAATGCACTGACAGATTTTAGACGAATGAGCTCCAAGCTTTATGATCATATTAGCCCTAAACCTAACTCTTTCGCTTCAGTTGTAAATGGTGGTAAAGTATAAGAAACAAATATGAAGATTTATAAAAATTTTATGGAAAGACAATCGATCCAATTGTAAAATAAAACTAAAAAATTACTTATGAAAAAGGGAGTGAGATTATCAAGAGGGAAGTGAAGTACGTTGATGGCGCTACTTCTCTGAGCAATGGACGTGACAATGCTGGTGAAGTGAAGTAAATTGTCAGCCCTCTCTTCTTCTTCCTTGTCTTATTCTTATATGTATTTTTTTTTCTTTGTTGTTGTTTGGTTTGAAATAGTGGGGTTTGGATTGATGGTTAAGAAATGGGCCGGATTTGTAGAACGCGCAGGGTTAAGGAATAGTTGGAAAAAATTGGAAAAGTGACGTCTAGAAGGGAGGAATTGTGATGGCTGGATCGCATGAAGATGAATAGACTGGTCTCCTTTATGCGAGATATCTACATTCAAAAATCACGCGAGGATCTCCAATCCGGATTCAAAAAAACTCTGATAGTGATTTATTCATTTGGGTTGGAATATTAAAGAGATTATATTGCAAACTGAGAGAGAAATTAGAGAGGGATTTCCAATCCGAGATTAGATAGTAGAGAGATTTTAGTTGAGAGATTTTAGGGAAGATTTCTTTAGGATGGTGTCTTAAAGAGATTATGTTGCAATTAGAGAGAGATTTCCAATCCGAGAGATTTTAGAGATTAGATAGCAGGGAGATTTTATGAAAGTTTTCTTTTGGGGTGGAATCTTAAAGAGATTATGTTGAAATTAGAGAGAGATTAGAAGAGATTTTAATTGAGAGATTTTAGAGAGGAATTCTCAATCCAAGATTTGATAGTGGGGAGATTTTAATTGAGAGGTTTTAGGGAAGATTTCTTTTGGGATGGAATCTTAAAGAGATTATGTTGCAATTAGAGAGGGATTTCCAATCCGAGATTAGATATTTGAGAGATTTTAGAGATTAGATAGTGGAGAGATTTTAATTGAGAGATTTTATGAAAGATTTCTTTTGGGATGAAATCTTAAAGAGATTATGTTGCTGTGTGGGGAGATTTCCAGAGCCATAGGATTACGCTAATCACAGCCATCAGATGAGGCTAAGCACTCTCACCTGCCATCCGCGTGCCATCCACGTGGCACCAGGCTCACCCCGGCTGCCAGAACAGGAGGTCCGGCCGAAGTCAAGCAGCTCCGGGCCACTAGCGCCGAGTTCGGCCACCACGAGCGCCCATCTCGGCAGAGAGCTCCACCTCGGCTGAAAGAGCCGGGACGGAAGCCGAAGTAAGAAAGAGCCTCCATTTGCGCCCCTCATCCCACCACGTCATCGCGCACGTGGAGGAATAGGGGCGCGAGCTAGTAAGACAGATGCGACATCCAGCCGCTCACAATCTTCGCCAGATCCCTGACAGAACGGCATCCAGCGGCTGAGGCCACATCAGGGCAGGGCCCGAGGGCAGATCCGATGGTACCCCTACCGCCAAAGGCGTCTAACACGATCTGGCCCAACAAGACGTGCATTAAATGCGACGTGGGCTGATCCGACGCGCATTTAATGCAGAGTGGGCTGGATTGGACCGCATTTATTGCTTCGTGGGCTGATCATGACTTCCCAGTCGAATCATGAGACCCATGCTAAGATATCGTCCAAGATATCTTCCAAATCGTCTATAAAAAGGACTGCATTTCACATGCAAGGTACGCACAAAACAACTCATAGAGTTGTTACTCTGCCTCTCTTCTTCCTCTCCTTCCATTGTTCCAGTTCCTTCACTGACTTTGGCATCGGAGAGCCTTGCGCCGCCCAGGCCAGGGTCTTCTAACCGTGTGTTCTTCTCTTTCAGGCTTTCGGACGGTACCCAGTCATCACTATCGTCGGATAAGTCCTCTAAGGCTCCCCAGTTATTGTGGGTCATTGTTTTCTGCACCTACAATTGGCGCCGTCTGTGGGAAGGTAATATCCCAACCTTCACCTCAACCTTCTCAACCTCAATCTCTCAGAAGCCATGCCTCCGAAAGCAAGGAAAGGCGGAGAATCCTCGAGAGCAGCGCTCGAGCTGCCACCACCGTCGACCGACGTCCCTCCTCAAGGGCGCTCCCGCACGGTGCATGGCACGTCAGCAGGCGAGGGCCGCTTAGGCTCGTAGCTTTTTGTCGAGGTCCCCCTTCAAGAAGGACTCGAGACCTCGATCTCAGCGGAAGAAGTCATGCCACCCCGACGCGATGAGCATCGGCATGAGCGTCCTCGCAAGGACAAAGCCATGGCCGTAGAAGAGACGCGCCACGCTCAACCCCCTGCCACTGGATGGGTTGTTGCAGCCCAAACTGCTCTCCTCCAGAGGCAGAGCAGCTGATTCACGAGCTCCAGCAGCAGCTGAGGGCAGCGCAAACCGCCTCCTTGAGGCAGGTCTCTGAGCCTCAAGGGAAGAAGAGGGACGCCCCTAGCAGGGCAGCCCAGCCTCCCCGCGAAGATCTCAGAAACCATCTGGACCATAAGCGGAGCCAGATTCGTGACGAAGGCTCGAGCAACAGCCGGAGTCATCATAGCCGCGATGGCCGAACTCATAGCCATCGCAGCCCGAACCACTCCAAGCGAAAGCCAAGGGCCCAGACTCCAGAGAAGGACGACGAGCAGGAGCGGTTCGACAAACGCGTCAGGCTAGCTCTTCAACGCAACCTGGACGTGCGGGACCAGAAGCAGATCTGTGGTCACACTGATCTGGGGGCTCACCCTTCACAAAAGAGATCGAGTGCACCCCCTTGCCCAGAAAGTTCTCTGTCCCACGGTCGTCCCTTATGACGGACTGTCCGACCCATCCGCTCACCTTCGGCACTTCTCCCAGAAGATGTCCATCTGGGGGAATGAGGGTCACCTGAACTGCAAAATCTTCTCCTCCAGTTTGGGTGACCTCCCCCTGAAATGGTTCTGTTCTCTCCCAGAGAAGTCAGTTTCCAGTTGGAAGGAGCTCCAGCTCTCCTTCTTAAAGAAGTTCCAAGCTTACACCGTCGTCCCCAAGAAAGAAGGGGACCTCCTCGCCCTGAGAATGAAACAGGGCGAGACCCTCGCCAAGTTTCGCCCAACGATTCTGGGCGGTCTACAGCCAGATCGAGGGCACCAGGGAGGAGATAGCAATCTACGCCTTCCAACATGCCCTGATCCCCGGTCACGACCTTCGGAAGGACTTGTCGGGGACCCCCCAGAGTCCATGCCAGCGTTGATGTCCCGGGGTAAAGCGCTTCGTCGCCCGGGAGGAAGATGAGATCCGAGCCCGGGAAGAGGACGGGCGTCCGGAGCCCGAGCAGAAGAGCAGCCAGCCTCGGCAGAGAGGCGGGAGGCCCTTCCAGAAGCAGGAGCCCAAGCAGGCCTGGGTCTCCAATTCGGCGAAGCCTGCGTCGTCCAGGTCTGGGGGCGCCTGGAAGCCCAGACCTCCCTCCAGCGCCAGTCAGAGCGTCAACGTCGTCTTCAAGGAGCCGACATACCGCATCCTGGCCAAGATAAAGACCAAGCCGTTCTTCAAGTGGCCTCTACCCTTGAAGCACGAGCCCACCTCCGGCAGCCGGAGCAAGCTCTACTGCTCCTTCCACAGGGGTAACGGGCACAGGACCGAGGACTGCAAGTCTTTGCAGTGGTACCTGGAGAAGCTGGCCGAGGAGGGCCACATTCCAGAGTTCGTCAAGGCGGGAGATGCGGCGGCAGCGAGGGTCGAGTTCACCAGAGCGCAGCCCAGGATCCAGACAGTGAGGATTCAGAGAAGATCATCAACGTGATCCATCTGGCGTCCTCAGCTCCCGCACCCTCGTCTTGGGGCAGCTCCCAGGCCCGCGCCGAAGCCAGACGGGCTTCGCACGGGAAGGAAGTGATGAAAGCCGAGCTCGCTCCGGCATCCAAGAGAGCCCGCCGCGACCGACCCGCATCTCGTTCTCCGACAGAGACCTAGAGGGAATCCAGCTCCTCACAACGACCCCCTGCTCCTCACAATGAAGCTGAGAGACTTCACAGTGAAGAGGATCCTCGTCGACTCCGGCAGCTCCTCCGAGGTCCTCTACTACGACTGCTTCAAGAAGATGAACCTATCGGAAGCAGACCTCACGGAGGTCCGTGCGCCCCTACTAGGGTTGTCCGCCACGCCAGTCTACCCCAAAGGTAGGATCACCCTGGAAACCCGGGTCGGCGGAGCTTCCGTGTCGGCCGACTTCCTGGTCGTGGATGCCCTTTCTCCCTACAACGTCATTTGGGCAGAACGTGGCTCCACAAGTTTAAAAGCAGTCCCTTCTTCCCTCCACCAGAAGCTGAAGTTCGTCCTTGAGAACAAGGAGGGCAAGTTGGAAGTGGTTACAGTGGAGGGAGATCAGCAGCAAGCCAGGCAGTGCGTGCTGGCCGCGGTCCCAGCAGTGAAGGAGCCAGAGCGCGTCAACCTCGCCGAGTTCGAGAAAGGCCTAGATGAAATCGGCCGTGATCCCGAGAAGAAGAGCATCGAAGACCTGGCCGAGGTAAGGCTGAGCCCGGCAGACCCAGACAGGTTCTTCCTGGTTGGCACCCAGCTGCCAGACGAAGAAAGGGCCGAACTCTCACGGTTCCTGATGTAGAACGTCGACGTCTTCGCTTGGAGCCCAAGCGAAATGCCTGGGGTCGACCCTGAGGTCATGTGCCACAAGCTGAATGTGGACCCCGACCACAAGCCGGTAGTGCAGAGGGCTCGAAGGACAGGGCTGCAGCAGACAGATGCGGTCGTCGAAGAGATCGACAACCTGCTAAAGGCAGGAGCCATCCGGGAAGTCCAGTACCCGGTATGGCTGGCCAACACGGTGGTGGTCAAGAAGAAAACTGGCAAGTGGAGGGTATGCGTGGACTTCACGGACTTGACAGGGCCTGCCCTAAAGATAGTTTTCCCCTTCCAAAGATTGACCAACTGATCGACTCCACCGCCGGTCACGACCGAATGAGCTTCCTCGACGCCTACAGAGGCTACCACCAGATCCCGCTCCACGAGCCTGACGAGGAGAAAAACGTCATTCATAACCCCCGCTCGGCACTTACTGCTACTAAGGTGATGCCCTTTGGGCTAAAGAACGCGGGGGCGACCTATCAGCGCCTCGTCACAAAAATATTCCATGGTCAGCTCGGCCGAACGGTAGAGGTGTACATCGACGACATGGTCATCAAATCAGTGCACTCCGGCGACCATCTGGCGGATCTCGGCCAAGTCTTCGACATCCTTCGCACATACAAGCTCAAGCTAAACGCTTCCAAGTGCGCCTTCGGCGTAGCCTCTGGCAAGTTCCTCGGCAGCTTGGTAACGCGGAGGGGGATATAGGCTAATCCGGATCAGATCACCGCGATCCAGAAGCATTCAGAGCCCCTCTACCACGAAGGAAGTTCAGAAGCTCACAGGAATGGCTGCAGCACTCAACCGCTTCATCAGCCGGTCATCAGATAAGTGCAGGCATTTCTTTCAGCTTCTAAAGAAAAACTTGAAATTCCAGTGGACCCCCGAGTGCGACCAGGCATTGGCCGCGCTCAAAACCTATCTAATGTCACCACCCTTGCTCTCCACCCCAGCTTCGGGGGAGATTCTTTATTTGTATCTTGCGGTCTCGGATCACGCAGTGAGCTCCGTCCTCATCAGGGAGGACGAGGGAATTCAAAAACCAATTTATTATCACGAGCAAGACACTGCTTGATGCCGAGACCAGATACCTTCTATTGGAGAAGCTTGCGCTGGCCCTCGTCAGCGCCTCTCGCAAGCTCTCCCATTATTTCCAATCCCACACCATTGTGGTGATCACGGAGCATCCACTCCGTTCAGTGTTCAAAAAAGGCTGACTTTTCAGGGCGAATATCAAAGTGGGCAGTTGAACTGGGGGCAGTATGATATACAGTACCGTCCCCGAACTGCGGTCAAAGCCCAGATTCTGGCAGACTTCATTGTCGAATTCGTCTCCCCCAACCCGGCTCCGACCCAGCTCGGCACGGCACTGGGGGGCACAGGGCACGAGCCAGAGCTGACTGAGGTCGAGCAGCCTCCCACCATGGCATGGAAGATCTTTGTCGACGGGTCGTCCACCTCCAAGAGAAGCTGGCGCCGGCATAGTCCTCAATCGCCAGAGGGTCTGGTCATAGAGCAGGCTTCACCCTCGACTTCAAAGCGACAAACAATGAGGCAGAATATGAAGCGCTGATAGCAGGGTTGAACAGCGCCCAAATCCTCGGAGCCCAACACCTGGTGATCTTCAGCGATTCCCAACTGGTAACGAGCCAGCTCGCCGGAGACTACCAGGCCAGGGACGACAGGATGGCGGCCTACTTAGCCCTTGCGAAAAAACTGCTGTCTCATTTCCAGAAAGCCGAGGTCAGGCAAATATCCCGAGGATACCAACACGCACGCAGATGCGCTTGCAAACCTGGCCTCCGCCGTCGAAGCAGGGAAGAAAAGGACCATCGAGGTTGGGTCAGTATCAAGGTCAAGCTTAGAACTCCATTCATCTCGGCTTGTCCTCTGTGCTGATCTCGGCCCAAGCTGGATGGATCCAATCATCGCCTACTTGAAGGATGACCGGCTCCCTGAGGACAAGGCTGAAGCTCACCGGATCAGACTCAAGGCAGCTCGATTCTGGCTCTCTCCCGAAGGCAAACTCTACAGGAAATCCTTCACAGGTCCATACCTCCAGTGCGTCCATCCGAGCAAAGTGGACGACTTCCTGTATGAGATCCACGAAGGAATCTGCGGCAGTCACATAGGAGGCCGATCACTGGCTTACAGAGCAATAAGCCAGGGTTACTGGTGGCCCTACATGCAGAAGGACGCGCAGGTGTACGCCAGGAAGTGCGAGAAGTGCCAGAAGTTCTCCCACTCTCTCCACCAGCCAGCACAAGATCTGAGTCCCCTCACTAGCCCATGGCCCTTCGCTCAATGGGGCCTGGACATTGTGGGGCCTCTGCACCGAGCTCCAGGAAACAAGAGATGGCTGATAGTCGCCACAGACTACTTCACAAAGTGGATAGAAGCTGAACCGTTGTCCTCAATCACGGACAGGGACTCCAGGAACTTCGTTTGGAAAAACATCCTAACGAGGTTCGGCATCCCCCGGACTCTGATTTCGGACAACGGGACTCAGTTTGACTCCAAGTCCTTCAAAGACTTCTGCCAAGAGCACGGTATCAGGAACCATTACTCCACTCCGGCATATCCACAGAGTAATGGCCAGGCAGAAATCTCTAACAAAGTGATCCTGGACGGTCCTGAAGAAGCGACTGGACAAGGCAAAGGGAAGATGGACAGAGGAACTTCCGAGCGTGCTATGGGCATACAGAACGACTCCAAGGAGATCCACCTCGGCAACACCTTTCTCTCTGGCCTACGGGATGGAGGCGGTCATTCCTTTAGAGATCGGCCTTCCTACCCTGAGGACAGAGCTGGTCGACCAAGGCCGAAACGACACAAACCTGGCGATGGAGCTGGAGCTGGCAGACGAGCGACGAGAAGCAGCAGCCCTGCGACTGACCGACTATCAGCAGCGGTTAGCCAGGGCATACAATCAAAACGTCAGAGAAAGAAGATTCTCCGTGGGAGAGCTAGTTCTAAAGAAGGCCCTGCCAGCTGACAAAGAACCAAACGAAGGGAAGCTGGCTCCGAACTGGCATGGCCCATTCAGGGTGGTCTCACTAGCAGGGAAATCAGCTTACAAGCTCGAAGACTTAGAAGGCAAGCCGCTACCGAGACCGTGGAATGCATCCCACCTAAAGAAATTATATTTCTAAAGATGTGGTAAATCCCGAATCAATGAAAGCAGCTTTTTGCCTTGTCTTTAATCTATCGTCTTTCACTGACTCCGGCAACTACAAGGGTTTCGTAGCCCTGGAAGGAGGCCTCGAGTTTCGAACACTCGGCCGAATTCCTAAACTCAGGGATTTATCCCATTCTACAAGGGTTCGTAGCCCTGGAAGGAGGCCTCGAGTTCGAACACTCGGCCGAATTCCTAAACTCAGGGATTTATCCCACTCTACAAGGGTTCGTAGCCCTGGAAGGAGGCCTCGAGTTCGAACACATCGGCCGAATTCCTAACTCAGGGATTTATCCCATTCTACAAGGGTTCGTAGCCCTGGAAGGAGGCCTCGAGTTCGAACACTCGGCCGAATTCCTAAACTCAGGGATTTATCCCACTCTACAAGGGTTCGTAGCCCTGGAAGGAGGCCTCGAGTTCGAACACTCGGCCGAATTCCTAAACTCAGGGATTTATCCCACTCTACAAGGGTTCGTAGCCCTGGAAAAGGCCTCGAGTTCGAACACTCGGCCGAATTCCTAAACTCAGGGATTTATCCCACTCTACAAGGGTTCGTAGCCCTGGAAGGAGGCCTCGAGTTCGAACACTCGGCCGAATTCCTAAACTCAGGGATTTATCCCATTCTACAAGGGTTCGTAGCCCTGGAAGGAGGCCTCGAGTTCGAACACTCGGCCGAATTCCTAAACTCAGGGATTTATCCCATTCTACAAGGGTTCGTAGCCCTGGAAGGAGGCCTCGAGTTCGAACACTCGGCCGAATTCCTAAACTCAGGGATTTATCCCACTCTACAAGGGTTCGTAGCCCTGGAAGGAGGCCTCGAGTTCGAACACTCGGCCGAATTCCTAAACTCAGGGATTTATCCCACTCTACAATGGTCTACCGCCCTGGAAATGGTCTGGAGTTCGGACACTCGGCCGTTTCCTAAAGTCCAGGGTTATACACCCCCCAAAGACCATGCCAAACTCATGCTCTCATAGCCGAGGTCAGCGAAATGATGAGTCCACCTCGGCGCAAGCAGATCATCTCGGCCATGGTCAGTTTCCAAAGCCAGCCATTTCGGCCAAGGTCAGTGTCTCAGAAAGAAAGAGCGGGGCCAGCACTCAAACACAGAAAAGCAGCACAAAAACATAAGTGTTCCAGAACAATACAAGGAAAGTAAAAGAGAACGCAAAAGCAGTGTAAACAGTATGAGTGGTCACAAAGTTCTTCCTTTTTATTCATTGTAAAATTGCTTTATTACAAGAGTTACAGAACAGGAAAGAAAAATACAGAAAGGAGGATCGCAGTCCTCTAAAACAGAAAATAAGAAAAGCTGGGAGACTCTGATCTTCACCGACTCTTCGGGCTGCAGACTCCAAGATGCCGGATCATAGACTGGAGGTTCTGAGTGATCCTGAATTTCACCGAGCTCTATAATACACTTTGGCTGGTCAGACCAAAGCGATTGCAGAGCCCCTCCAGTTCGGAGGCCCTGGACCTCGCCGAGCTCTTCAACACCCTCCGGTCAGTGAGACCAAAGTTTGAAGAGCCCCTAGGTCCAGCGGGCCTCAACTCCACCCTTAGTCTTACCATCCTAACACGGCGCAAGGGGCTCGCAGGGAGCTCGATGCGATCCAGGACCCTGCAGGATCGGCAGACACCCAGGACCCGACCATCCCGCAGTTGCAGAGGATTCCCCTGCAACCTGACCAGGGACGGTCGGCCATTGAACCCGCGTTCAGAGAGCGCGTGGTCCACGGGGAGTTCCTTCAGAGAGCGCGCAGACCACGATGGGCTTCCCCCCTTGGAGAAAGCCACCCGCAGGCGCAGGGGTTCCCCCCGGATCGACTGCTTCTGAACACCCGCTGGGCATGGCTCCTATGTCTACGTGATTTAAACTATCCTACGTTTTGTTCTTTTCATCGCCCATTGGCGAGCCTATCGTCCCTACTTATAGGAAGAAGAAGGGCTCAATCTCCGAAGGAAGTTAAGGGCGAAGTCTCCCACGCATTATTTGGGGTGCACGACTGGTGACCAGCGATCCCTAGGGCGCCACGTGGAGACGTCCGCCCCGTTTCCCTCGTCTGCAGTAACACCATGTTTACTGCTATTTATGATCTCAGAATACGGAGAATCAGCACAGACAGCTATGAAGACCGTGTGACTCTCTCTACCTCGATGGTCATGCGTCGCAGTAAAGGCATTCAATGCTATTCAATGTCACATCCAAAAACAAAAAAGAGGAAACATTCAAGTAAAGGAGCCCGTCTTTCATTAATAATAGAAAAGTATTACAAGCAGAAAGCAAAAATATTACAAGCTATTGTGGTTTCGGCGACTCCACCAGGTCGATCACCGTATCTGCTGAACCAGCAGCTTCGGCCGAAACCGCGAACTTGCTTGGAACGTCTGCTTGGCAGAAAGGGCTTCAAACCGGTACCTCAGTCGGAGCAGGGCAGAGGATCCCTCACCCTTGGGGCACGGTCGAAGCATCGCTCGAAACGCGGGGCAACCGGAGCGTCGTCAGCAGCAGGAGCGACTGCGGGAGCTTCAACTGGGGCACTTTCGGCTGCAGGAGCGGAGACTCGGCTCATGAACCGGGTCCGAGTACTTTCGGCAGGTCCCGGTAGATAGGGTGATCTTCAGGGACCCCCGCACGTCTCATGCGGCCAGGCATCCTTCCTCGAACAGGATGGCGGTATCTCCTCCACTTGCTTCTTCTCATACAGCTCAGTGGCATATCCCCCCATTCCTAGAAGGCGGACTGGGCCTCGGACAGAAGAGAGCCTTCTCTTTCTCCAGCTCGGCGTCGCCGTCTTCAATTTCGCTGTTTCGGCTCGCCTAGCCAGCACTTCCCCGCGCAGCCTCGTCCCCTCAGCCGTCCGATTCAGCCTTTATCTGCCAGCTCCTACTCCAGCTCGGCGGTCTTCTTGTTCCTTTGCCCAGACCTCGCCCTTCAGCTGGTTGGTCTTCGCCGTAAGCTCGGCGACACCAGCCAGGGCCGACGCCAGCCGAGCAGCCTTCTCAGCGCTGGCCTTCTCATCCTCTCCATTCCCGCCTGCAGCTCCTCCAGCTCCTTCTTCAGCTGTCCCTCTCGGACTCCAGCTGAGTGACCCGTGCAGCGTTCCTACACTCCGTCCCACCATGGTCAGCGAGCCTCTGCACGTTCTGCAGATGGAGAAAGATGGGTCAGACTGGGGCAGTCGAGCCAAATCACTTGGAAGGGAAACACTGAAAGCACTACCATGGGAGGTTAGCCTGAATCGCTGAGACCATCAGGCTCTCGTTATCGAACCTCTCGTGCGTCTCCATGTCCCGCGGCAGAGCGCAAACCTTGGCGAGAGCCCCGATGACATCGGCGTTCCCCAGCAGCCGATCCTCGACGTTCAGAGGTTTACCGGGCTGCGTTTCCATCCTCGCCTCCATGGTGCTGGGGCAGTTCGGGGTCCGGAAGACGACCCGGATCCTTGCCCCGCCGAGATGGTGTGCTCGCGAGTCGTCCGCCGGACGGCCTGCCTGCCGGCACGCTCTTCTCAGCTGGTGCACTCTTCTCAGCCGGTGCACCCTTCTCAGTTGGAGCCTTGGGAACTCCGGGGGGCCCGCGCAGGGGTTTTGCCCTCGGAGGCTGTTCGAGCCCACAGGTCCTTCTCCCCCACCTTGGATTTCTTCCTGGGCGGGGACCCCCTCCCTCGGTGCGCTCCGGCGAGCGTTGCCGAACTCCCGCATTCGAAGCAGAAGCCGGAGCAGAAGCAGGAGCGGGAGTGTCGCCAGCACTCCCGAGCTCGAGGCTGCTCGGGTGCTGGCAGAAGATGGCGTCGCAGAGGAAGAAGATCCCCGCCTGAACTTGGCCGCTATAATCCTTGACGACTGGCTCCCTCGACCTTCCTGCCATATCTTCTTCCCGATCAGAAGAGTAAGCGTCCACTATCTGCCTCAGGTTCGGCGGCTCCGAACTGGAAGTGGACGCCTCGGACCCAGACGCAGCTCGTCTAGGGGCAGGATCGTTCAAGGGGATCCCGGCAGGTACAGCAAGGGAGACGGATGGACGATCAGGGTGCGCTTCGTCCACCTCGGGTACCCCGGTCCTCTGGTAGTGGCCGCGGTATCTCGGCGTGTATCCGAGCAGCTTCCAAGCTAACCTAGTCTCGTGCCCCTTGTACCTCTCAACCTTGTTGATGTCGTCGGGGTTCCTCCTCCAGCCTTCACTCGCAGCTCGGCGTCGTCTCGCACCTGCCTCTGCATAACAAATAATGAAGGAGTCAGCTCGGCATCGTCGAAATCAAGCAAAGAAGATGAGTGAAAAGGAGCGATGTTTACTTGGGACTGTCCCGGGGCGGCGCGGGACCATTAGCCTCCTACTTTCGCCAGCGCCGAACTCCCAGTCCCCCGAAACACAGAAGAAGGCTTCTTCGGCATTCTTACTTGAATCTTCCAAGGCCAGGACGAAGCCTCTTCGCTGCGGCTTCACCCGGAGATAATATTTCCCTTCCCCGGCCTTGCAGATATCGTAGGTGTCCTCAATATCATGGACACCTAGGTCAGTCCCCAGAATCTCATTCAGCTTCGCCGTGCCCATGATGACCTTATAGCCATTGGGCATCAGCTGGCACGGGGTAAGGGACCAGGTACTAGAGGCAAGCTCTAAGTAGAGGATGCAGGGGAAATCTGACCCCGCCCTCGATCACGGAGATCAGAGGGAACGGCATCCAGCCGCCGGACCAGCGCATCGTGGCATAGTCGACGGAGTCCGCCGGCTTGAGTAGGACTCGCTCCGGAATATCAAAAGCGGCCCTAAATCTAGCTATTCCCTCTTCGGTATCTAGATTGAACCTAGGGGTGCCCATGTCTAAAGAAGGGGACAGCAAAGATGAACCCTAGAGGTTGCGAAACCCTAAAGAAAGCTACACAGAGGCGCGAAGCAACTTACAGAGACAGAAGGGGCTACTCGAGTACAGATCCAGACACGCCCTATGGTCGTCCTCAGCTAGAAGAAATCTCGAGCGGCAGAGCAGAAATCACAGATGAAGGCGAAGGCGAAGAGAAATCAGAAACAAGAAGGGAAGGAAACGACCCTCTTTATGGAAAACAAACCCTCGGCGCGCGCTGCTTTCGAAATTCGAAAGGGCGGATTTCGCGATCTGCGCCATTCCCTCAATAAGACAGCGCAATCAGTAAAAAGGCGACGCGTGTAGCCGTCGACTCGCTTCCCAGTACAGACAGGACAGAGCATTCATTGCTTCAGGACAGTTGAAGCGACACCAGGCAATGACCGTCGTATTCCCCAGACGAGTATTCTAGCTTTCGACCGCTAAAAGCCAGGGCGCTTAAGAGGTCAAAAGCTAGGGGCAATTGTGTGGGGTGATTTCCAGAGCCATAGGTTTACGCTAATCACAGCCGTCAGATGAGGCTAAGCACTCTCACCGCCATCCGCGTTGCCATCCACGTGGCAACAGGCTCACCTCGGCTGACCAGAACAGGAGGTCCGGCGAAGTCAAGCAAGCTCCGGGCCACTAGCCCCGAGCTCGGCCAACCACGTAGCGACATCTCGGCAGAGAGCTCCACCTCGGCCGAAAGAGCCTGGACGGAAGGCCGAAGTGAGAAAGAGCCTCATTTGCGCCCCATCACCCCCACGTCGTCGAGCACGTGGAGGAATAGGGGCGCGAGCTAGTAAGACAGATGCGACCATCCAGCCGCTCACAATCTTCGCCAGATCCCTGACAGAACAAGGCATCCGCGGCTGAGGCCACTATCATGGCAGGGCCCGAGGGCAGATCCGATGGTACCCCTACCCGCCAAGGGTCTTCTAACACGATCTGGCCCAACAAGGACGTGCATTAAATGTCGACGTGGGCTGATCCGCCGCGCATTTAATGCATAGTGGGCTGGGTTGGACCGCATTTATTGCTTAGTGGGCTGATACATGACTTCCCAGTCGAATCATGAGACCAATGCCAAGATATCGTCCATTATATCTTCCAAATCATCTATAGAAAGGACTGCATTTCACATACAAGGTACAACACAATACAACGGAGAGAGCGGTACTCTTGCTCTCTTCTTCCTCTCCTTCCATCGTTCCAACTCCTTCACTGACTTTGGCATCGGAGAGCCTTGCGCCGCCCAGGCCAGGGTCCTCTGACCGTAGTGTTCTTCTCTTTCAGGCTTTCGGACGTGACCCCAGTCATCACCATCGTTGGATAAGTCCTCTAAGGCTCCTCAGTTATTGTGGGTCATTATTTTCTGGCACCTCACAACAATATGATCAATGATCATTAAGGCTCCTAATACATATTTTTAAACAAATGTTATAAAATTTTTGAAAGGCGCATCGTACTGGTGAAGATTAAGGTGAGGTCAATACCTGGTTTAATGATTAAAAAATGAAAGAAATCATAATAACTGTAAAGTTTTAAAAATAATGGATCAATTTAAAGAAAACAGTATTCCAAACTCACATCTGAAGTTTGTGAAAAAAAATTAATAGCAACTCATATATAATTAGACATTTTTTTTCTCGAATTCTGGCTGGTTCTTAAAAAGCTAATTGGTTTCAATGGTTTAAATGGATCAGTATTTGACAAAAGGCTTTGGCACATTGGAAGGTGCTCACTCTTCCAACCTTAAGGTTGCGGGTTCAAATGATGTTACCAATAATATTAATAATATCTGTGTGCACGAGCGATCTAATGCAAGTATGTACGTGTTGTGTTGTGGGGCCTACATGGTGGCCCACCTCAGGATGGGGCCAGGGAATTTGAAGATCTGCCTAGGCCCTCCTATGTACAAAAAAATCAGCCTCATCCGATAATCCTAACCCTATCATCTTGAGCCCACAAGTTTAATCCATTCAGAAGGGATGTGTAGTCGATCCAATGGTATAGTCCATTTGGATCGGTGCAAACCTGGTGGGACCTGGATGATAAGGTTAGGATGAACGAATGGGGCAACTTTTTCTATATAGCCGGCCCAAGCAGATCTTTAAAACCCAAACCCCCCCCCCACACACACACAATGGTCCACCAAGTGGACCCCACAACGTGATGCGCATGGACGCGCGCACTGGATCACAACCATATATAGGGAAACTATCCCATGCACTCGATGCTAGGTATCTGTGAGTGCTAGGTATCTGTCATTGGCATCATGGAAACTGGTCAGGTTTGTTAAGGGTTGGGCCAAACCCAAGTCCATCACAACTCACACCTATTCTAGTCCTTCGTTGACTCGCATGTTGGATTTATAATTCGTGTGGTACCAAACTCACCTTGTGATGGGTCCAAGTTGAGTTGAATTTGATGCTAGAAGATACTTTTATTTTAAAATACTACAACAAATTATTAAATTGTATACTTTCTCATGCATAAAGAGAGTGATTTGAGCTTAATAACCTCTCACTTTTAATTCAAAAAAGTCCGCTACCCACTAATCAACAACACGAAAAGGGACAGGGCGGCCAAAATCTGAACTCAACTCGGTTCAAAATACATATATCCAAACCAACCCTTAACCTGAAACGTGAATGTGTACACAGCATAAAGAGATTAGTAAGGAGTGACAATTCTTGACCCGACTATAACCGAGGGTGTAGGGAGTTTACCGCAGTTTCCCTCTAGGCCCCGAGAAGAACTAGTCCAGTTCAAAGGATTGGGAACCCTCCGATGGCACTAGTCAGTTCAAAGGATGGAACCCTCCGATAGCAAAAAAAAAAAAAATAACTGAAGGCCCAGATGCCTTCTTAATTATGTTTACTCCGGACTGGCTCACTCCAGTTGCAACGCTATCTTGAAAGCTCTGAAACTCAAACAGCTGGTCCAAGTAACTTGGAAGGGCATTGAGTCAAGTAAATCGGTGAATTGGACCCAGTTTTTGTCTGTAGATTCAGCCACAGTCAGTGACTCAGTGCCCTTACGGTCGAGCCGATTCACTGAATGAGGGAGAATTGACTCGATCTTTTGAACTAATCCTGGGTTACAACTTACCAACTGCCCTGAAAACAACTCATGGTTTGACATAAATAAACTCCTTTTGGTAGTAATTGTATAAGAAAACTGAAAACTATTTTCAAAGATAAGGAATACAAATAAATTTCTCAATGATTAGTTTGACTATTTTCACCATCAGGAAATTTATCAACCAACAGAGGCTCCTTCAAGTTAATTTTTCAACTTTGTGCTTCATCTGCTATGAATTGAATCCTTATGCTATCATCTCCTGGGCTTATCTCTCCTCTGCTCTCCAGATCCTTGGCTTTACCCCAAAGAACAGCATACAAACCAGCAACAACAGCAATAGCACCTCCCAAGCTGAAGTGTACAACATTGCAAGTAATGTAAGTAAACATCATTTGAGTAGTGAGATATTGTAGGAATTATGCACAACAGATCATACAGTTTGTGAGTTGGGTTAGTTGGCAATTAGGCTATTAATATTGATCATTGGTGGGACCATGTGGGCCAGGCAGGCAGGCCACAATGGATGACTTAGAATGTTTTTTATTGGCTTATGCTTTTAGGAATTAACCATATTGAACTATGAAGATAACCAAAGGTTCATGATATTGAAAACCATACCTTCCAATGTAAAGCTGTTCATGAAGAAGCAGACAAGCTAAGATTGTTACAATGACAGTGGACAGAGGGCTGAACATTGCTGAGAACAGAGGTCCCCTTATTGAAGTACACCATGTTTGTATGCAAATTGATACCCCTGTTCCTATTATTCCCTACATATGAACATTTGAAGAAGGGTGGGTTAAGTAGGAAATGCAAGCCATAAGAAAGGTTTTTTTTCTAGTTTGTCAGGACTAGGCTTATGAAAACAGAGAAAATGAGTTTCATTTGTTTTATTTTATTTTATTTCTTTTTGGTTGGATGGTCACAGCCATTGACTCCCATTGGTGAGTGATGGCAATCCAGTATCCACCAACCCGACCAAAACCTGATACCACTAATTTATGTCTCGGTTTGATATCCTTTCTAGTTGAGGTTGGGTTTTGGTTGGTATTCGAACTTAATTAATAAATGGGTTGGTTTCAGATTTGATCCATAGTAGTGCATAGTTGCTGGCTAATCCACCAACCCGACTCAACCCAACTCATTGTACTTTGAATCATCAACTTTACCTGAACTCAGCCTGTTAATTTAGGGCTTTGGTCAGAAATCTTGTTATCAAATTAATAACCAGGTCGGCTAGATACTTATTACCTATAGTGTTCACTAAAAACCAAACTGCAACTGACCCGACCCACGCATTGTCATCCTGATCCCCAATAGTTGTATGTGGCCGGGCTAGTGAACCAATTTCTATGATAAACAAGTACTTACTGAATAAAAACAAGTCAAAATTTCCATGCTTGAACTGAGATTCCAAGCTCTTGGATTTGGTTCCAAGAAGTATGTCAGAATTCCCGATTGCAACACTGCAAAGAAACACATCCAAGCAGATAAAGAAAGGTGGTGTGGGTAGATCTCATACATTGGAACCTGTCAACCAAAGCAGATGTTATAAGAAAAATGAATCAGCCAAAATGAGAATTGGATGCTTAAGAATAATGAAGAATCCTATGAGTAAGTACCTGCAGAATTAACCAAAATGACCAGCAACAACAGCTTCCAAAGAGATAAAGGCAACCCAACACCCAGTTCTCACCCCTTGAGCTGAAAATAAAATTGGCAACTGAAGATTCCATGTTTAGAAGTTTATGGCCCTTAAGCAATGCCATGGCACTAGCACCCAAGACGCAGATGATGGTTCCAAGTACCTTAGCTATGCTTCTTGAACTTCTTATATTTACCTTCTCTAATCTGATCAGACAAGTTTGTATAACACCATGTTAATGTTGCAATATTTTGATTCTAGCTACAATTGTACTTTGAGCAGCATTTCTTAAGTAGTATCAAGTATCCTTAGTTTGTGAGGTCTTTTAATCAGATCCAGGGTATAAATTTACACTATTAATCAAGTATATATCCTTAGTTGGTAAGAGTATGTTTGAGAAATGAATATGATTTCCCCATGGGAGGGTTTTATTATGTAGTTGTGGTGTGAGGGGGTACATTACTCTTGTACCTTTGTGCTTTCTTCCTCCTTTTTTTCTTTTCTTCTTATATTCTCTGTTTGTATTTTATTCTCTTTCAATATAAGTTAGTGTTACTGATAAAAAAAAGAAAGAAATGAATATGATTTCCAAGGGAGAATGATTTTCTATTTCCCCATGTCAACATTTTTCGCATTTTCATTTCATTTCTTAAGATAAAAGTATTTTCATACAGTTTTGCAGAAGAGAAAAAAAAAAAAAAACGATTTGGGCCCAAGTGATGTTTATTAAGCTATCTGAAAGAAGGGTTTTGATGGGTTTACCCTAAAGCAGCAGCCATCACAAGGGTAATTGCTGGAAGTAGGTTAGACATGGCGCTTGCAATGGTTGAAGATGTCAAATATAGGCCTTGCACATAGCAGTTCTGGTTGATGGTTACTCTGTAGGAAATCAGTGAAAAATAAATAAAATAAAAGAGAAAGTAAGAGCAAAGGTTCTATTGGTGGTTTTTGACCCAAGCCCAACCAAGTTCTAGAAGTGCCAACCAAAAAGAGACTGGGAACCTGACCTGATCCAATTTGAGCCGGAATGGGAAGTGGTATTTGAGACAGGTTAGGTTTGTTGCTTTTGGTTTGCTGGGTCAGGCTGAGGGCCAAACATGCTTAGGTTGGATAGAGAAATTTCAGATCCAATCCTGACCCAGCCGAAGGTGAGGATTGGGCTGTTGGGGTCTGCTTGGGCCCAATGCAAGTAGCATGCATATACTTACAAGCTAAATAGCTTTGAACCTACCCAATGAGAGAAGCTAAAAACATCATGCTAAGGATTTTCATGTTTAAAGTTGTTGATGTGACTTCTCTCCTGTGGAACGAACATGAAGACCAGAGATAAAAATCAAGACTAGAATGTATACAAAAATCACCACCAAAAATAGAAGGGGAAGAACCACTTTTGACATCAAGTGTTAAGTCAAGTGGAAAAATAAATCTGCAAGTAGGTATTCAATAGAACTAAGAAATTGCCAAACAAAATCATAAGCCACACCCGAGCCACAGAACCACAACACAAGATTTACACGAATAAGAACTTAAAACCAAAGGGGAAAGCCAAAGAAAATCTGCTTTCAAATTAGTGAGAGTAGTAAAATGTTTTCCTTCTAAAGTTTATGCCCATATTTTGAGAGATTGTAGGAATATACAATCGAATATAACTATGTGATTCTTCAACAAAGCTCAAAGTTCTTGGTACAAAAGCCTTTCCCCAATGAGATACATAACTTCTATAAAAAGGCAAAAGTGGAGAGAGGATGAAAAGTTTCTGTTTTAGTCATCTAATGAAACCATAGATCATCTCTCCCCCTTTTTTCTCTTTTCTTGCTTATACCTTCTTCCAAAATTTCGTAATGAAGAAACCTCTCGGGTGATTGAAAGGTCTCATTATGAATATGATTTTGAGTAAATCATCTCAATCAAATCATTCAACTAGTGATTTAGAGGCCTTAAAGTTTAACAGTTTGTTTATGAAATTTAATTCAAAGTGAATATAATTCGGAATAGTATCAGATTAAGGTGAGTGCCAAATAATGGAGAGTTAGTTAGTGTGGGGCGTTGGATTGACCATGGGCAAGAGCAGAAATACTATGGGGGAGGGGAAACCATCGGCCCCGTGAAATTTCAAAAAGGCCCATTAATAATAATGGAAATTTTCAAAATAAATTCACATTCCCCTACTTTTTTTCATAGTGGCCCTTCCAAGGTATTTCCCGGTAATGCCACTGATCATTGGAGCCCCTTGCGGTCATAAAAACATTACCTCATGTATGTTGTTGTGGAATTAATTAGGGCAAACATGCACGATCAATCAATAACCACAAGCAATCCACAAAACAAGAGATTTACGTGGTTCGGCAATTGCCTACGTCCACAAGACTATGAGGATTTCACTATGAAGAAACTTGGGCAACTCGTTACAAGGATTCCAAACCCAATAATACTTAGCCTACTCTCTCCCCATAGGTCTTAATCTTGCTCTCATATCTACCCTCTTCCATTGTTGGGAACCACGGGAGAGAGAGCTCTCATGTCTCTCACTCTCTCTCAGAGTTCTAGGATTATCAATTACATCAATATATAATCTCTACTTTTTTTGCTCCCAAAAAGGCTCATGTACAATAACCAAAATGCCTTAATTTGGCCTTGAACCTGGTTATTGGCTAACCCAATGAACCAATCCGGTTAAACCGGAATACAAGACATAAACCCAACAATATAAGCGTGTGAGATACCTTCTAATAGAAAGAAACCACTAAAAAAAAAAAAACACTTGTAACACTGTTGGACATTACTTGTCATGCACTTCTCTTATAATCTTTTAGAGAGAGAGAGAGAGGGTACCTGTTAGAAATGTAAGCTATAGGAGCCACAAAAAGTGTCGCTATGGCTTGCCTGTAAACCACAAACACCCTTGGGCTCATTCCTTGTGTAAGTGCTGTCCTTGCAGACAGAATCATAGCTGCATATATGAATTGCAACACTAACATAGCTATGGTAGGCTTACTGTCCCTGAAACAACCCATCTCTTCTCTAATACCAAACAAAAAACCTACTCAACTATATGCAGAAGAGAATCACATCTAAATGAATGATAATTGATACCCATTTCTTATAACCATGTGCTCTATGAGGAGGTATTGCATTCATGTCTTCTTTTCTTAAATACAGGTCATGTTTGTTATAGTTAGATAAGATTACTCACACTTATTTTATACGTGTAGGAGATTTGGCTTGGCATGTGTATCTCTAGCAATCCTGAAAGTTTTGGTGTAAGATAAGTAAGAAATTGCCTGTGACATGTTTTTGGATTTTCTCCACAGACATTGTATCTATACCCTTATATCTATATATATTTACTCTTATATTAAAAGGCAACATAATGTCGTGCCTGCTTGCTTGGACGAATTTCTCTCCACACCTGTGGAGCTA
This sequence comes from Litsea cubeba, assembly GCA_012931725.1. Lineage (NCBI taxonomy): Eukaryota > Viridiplantae > Streptophyta > Magnoliopsida > Laurales > Lauraceae > Litsea > Litsea cubeba. The sequence continues at coordinate 110,429,161 of CM022945.1, read as the reverse complement.
TCAGCTATCTGATGCTGGCTGTTTTGTTAAGGGCTCAACTCAAGGCCTCTTCCACTGGCCACAAGCACATGCTTGCTTCCCCTTCTCAAAGCTTTCTGCTTTAGCGAATCGGTTGAAAACATATACTCACGCGATTGCTCTCGCCCATCTCCGTCTCCATGTCTCCCGCGAAATCCTGGAATCGATGGCATCCAAAACCCTAGAATCCGACTACTCTCTCTTTTCTCCTCCACCACACATCTCCTTCAACCATAGTCAGTTTCAGACCTCTTACTGTAAACTCCAATGTTGGATCTCTTTTTCTTTTCTTCTGCAAACCCATGAACGCCCTCTATCCAAAGGAGGAAAACCCATATCCATTTCGTGATCGATCATGGATGAGGATATCGATATCCCCGCAGCAGAGGAGATCATCAACGACATGGACATTCCTGATGAGAACCCAGTTCTCAAAGCGGGGGAGGAAAAGGAGATCGGAAAGCAAGGATTGAAGAAAAAGCTTGTCAATCAAGGAAGGAGAAGGTTGGGGACACCCCTGAAAATGGAGATGAAGTGGAAGGTATGTGATGTTAAATTTAACTGATATTGGGTTTTTTTGTTGTTTTTGTTTTTCTATGTCGATTTTCGTGAAGTGGGTGATCCTTTTTTTATGGGTTTTTTTTTGTTTTGTTTGGTCTGCAGTTCATTACACGGGGACTATGCTTGATGGGACCAAGTTTGATTCGATTAGGGATCGTGGGACGCCATTCAAGTCCAAGCTCGGTCAAGGTAGGTGGGGCTGTTGTTGCTTTTTTCAACTCTGGGTTTTGGTTTGTGTTGAGGATGTTGCTGTTTTTTATGGGGTTATTGACTTTGTTTTGTGAATTTCATATCTGGATACTGCACCCTCTCCTTATTTTTCATTCTAAGATTTTTTTTTTCTAATTTTACTTTTTTCTCATGCATTTGATTTGTGTGTTCTGATTAGTCTTCGAATGAAAAATAGATGAATTGGGGTACTTCCTTATGTAGATTGAGTTTTTTTTTTGGCTGCTTGAATGTGTGGTTCTGTATTTTCTTTCTTTTTCCGGTCATGTTTTCAAGAAGATCTATAGATGGCATCTAATTTCATTTTTTTTTTAATAGCAGTTCCCTCAGTAATCATTCCTAAACTTTTTTTTTTTTTAATGATCCTGTAAAAACTCTGTTTTTGTCTCTCTCTCTCATACAGGTTCTTTCATACACGTCCTCTGCTTTATTGTAATTTTTTATAGGAATGCATTGCTTGTATCTTTTGTTCATTAAAACTCTTGGATCCATCGTATTAGATAAACGAGAAATAAATCATAAAAAACTGAGGGGTAAAAAAAAATGGCGAATTTTATCTTTTGCTATTGATGCAATGAACTGTGATTTAATAGACGTTTGGTAGACAGTCATTGTGTGGATATGGAACTTCTATATCATAACATTAAATGTTTTCTTATCAAATTGATTGTGGGGTCCGTTCGCACCAATCAGTTGGACCTATTGAGAGAAGTCCACGAGTGGCGTATTTGGTGGGTCCCTTACACGTGTTATAAACCCTTTTTTTTGGGCTACTATGTGCTATAAACATTGTAAGTGTCAATTGCAGTGTTTATGGGTGAAGCTTCTTTGAAACCACTTGGAAAACTTGTATGATTGTCGATAAGCTATGTTTCACCTCAGTATAGAACACTTAAGAATTTTCGGATGATTCTCCCCTTGTGAAAATGGTGCCACTTTCCATCACTGGGCTTCATATCAAGTCATGTTAACTTACCTACAGAAAAAATATTAGATTAGAATGTAAAATTTGTGGAAAGATGGCAATAGTTAGTGTTTTATTTGGTCTTCTAATGACATTATTTTATGTCAATTTATGATATGCTGCTCAATACGATTTAAGAATAATGAACTGGAGGTAGATCTTCAATAAAACAATTAATTCCTATGAATTCTAACAAATTTCATATTTGTTGTCATAGTGCTCAACAAATTATTGCAATATGTGAAATTTGTCTTTCCTTTTGCATTTAGCTGTAGCATTGAAAATTACATTCTTCTAATTGTTTGTTGTTGTGCCTGTTTTTAAATGATAGGCCAAGTGATAAAGGGATGGGACCAAGGGATTATAACAATGGAGAAGGGCGAGAATGCTATCTTTACCATCCCCCCTGAATTGGCTTATGGAGAGTCAGGGTCTCCACCAACCATTCCACCCAATGCAACACTTCACTTTGATGTTGAGCTGCTCTCATGGTCAAGTGTCATGTACATATGCAAGGATGACTTTGATGGCTTGTCAATCTTGAGCAGAGCAAGTTATAGATGGGCTTAACAGAGCAGTGATGACCATGAAGAAGGGAGAGGTTGCATTGGTGACTATTGCACCTGAATATGCTTTCTCTTCTGTTGAATCCAAGCAGGATCTGGCTATGGTTGCCCCTAATTCAACTGTATTTTATGAAGTTGAGCTTGTTTCCTTGGTGAAGGTTAGTATGAAAACATGATTTCATTGTTGGCATTATCATATGCAACAAAAACTCATTCAATCTGGCTGGCTTTGTAAATTCTACTTCTTCGTCCAACATAGCCATGTTCTTACTAATTCCACAATCCTTTACCATTTCTTCGCTATTATAGTCTAGGTCTAGGTCTTTATTGATTTTCCATTTCTTCAATGTAGCCCTTTTATCTTGAAGGTTGAAAGGGATTTTGCTTTTTACTAATTTTCTTTTCAGGTGTATAAGAGATACAAGCACTTCTACCAGTGGCCGCAAGATGTTGTCACATCATTTGAATTTGTAGCGGGCCTTAGTATTGCCACCCCTTACACTTCTTTGGCTGTCTTTAATGTCAAGCACTTTTGATTCTTGAAAAATGCCATTACTGATCAAGTTTGTTTTACAAGTATAGTTCTTGCCGAAGATAGCTAATTAAGGTAAAGAAGAAAACCAGCATTTTAGGCTTGTTGATCAATATGTCAGGTAACAAAAGCAGCTCACAACCTAAGCATTCATGAGCAACCACATGTTTGGCTACCTCAAAGAGGACTTTCTAAACGAGCTGTAGTTGTGCTTCAGGCATGGTTGTTTGAGCACTTCCTACATCCATAGGTAAAGCAAATATTTTAGTATATCTTGTTGATGTCTATTTCATTAGTATTGCATGTGTTTCTTTGAAGGAGCACTTTGGCCATTACAATCTTTTCAAGCTTGATTTGATATAGTTGGTGTCAAGAGAATCCCACTGATGCGGACAAGCAAATGTTGGCTAAAAAAACAGGTCTTAATAACCAGGTAATCCAGGTTGGCTTTAGTTCACCTTCTAAAATCATCTAAGATCTTTTTTTGTTGCATGCTGAAAGACTAATGAGAAGATGTATCGAAATTGTATAAACTTGCACTGCTAATTAATGTTTATACATTGCCGTTAGATTAAGCCAACATGACACTATTTTTCCTTTTCCTGTTTGATCAAGTGCCCACTATTATCCTAATTGGTCGTTCAAAGCCATCCATCAAGGGTTGGCCATGGATGGCTAAACTATAACTCATTTGTCCTTTTTTTTTTTTTTGGCCTTTTATGGTGGATCTATGATTGTATAAAACACTAGGCTTAATCATCCAATGAAGATTACGTCCAGGCTACAAAAGTCCATATTTGCGACCCTATCTTCCAGTGATTTGAAGTCATCAAAGGTAACCTCACTTAGGAACACACAGCATCTCACAGTATAACAAAGCGTTAACATGGATAATGGTGGATCTGCTCTTCAAAATCCCTTGCAAGATTGCTTTTTTATTTCACTATGAATGTTATCTTTCTTTTTTTTTTACTTGTATTTCTCCATCACTAGAGTCTTATCTCAAGGTGTTAATTTGTTACTTTCTGTTTTTTCCCTTTTAGATACTTCATGATGTTGATTCTTTGTTCCTAGCTCTTCTAAATCAAATTTTATATTGCTATATAAATTACTCTTTGTTAGTGTTAAAATTTGAATGATACCTTTAATGTATGAATGAAGCATGAAATTTTTTAATAGAGATATCCCTCTCATTTTGGATCATTTAAGTGTGGGGCCAAATATATCTCTTTCCTTTCATAAAGTGAGGACTAACATGTATTACAGTGTGAAGATCTTCTGTCACTCACTCCTACTCTTGTCCCTTACATCAGTGTAAAGATGAATGAGTTGGGCAACAAATAGGTTAAGGAATTTGAAGAAAGAGGGGATGTTTTGGTTAAACACGTGGTCATCGCTAAGCATTTTATTCGAGCAAATGTAGAACCAAAAAGATGGTTGTGTGCTTATTATCATTTTTTCCCTGTGAATTGGGACCAATTATTCATTTAGATGGTCGTAAACTATTGAGATCGTGGGTTTCTATGCTTTTTATAATTGAGTTTTGCGTGGGTTTAATCTTGCCTGCTTCATGGATGCCTTTTTTTGTCCTTTTTTGATGATTGGTAAGCTTTTTAAGTTTATTTTTGTTGCGTTTCTTTCATAGTAATTTTGTTTCTACATTGAATGCCGGTTAACTTACCTTGCATATTATTTTTTCTAAATAATTTTCTAATTCTCATAGAATTACAGTTTTAGATATTGGCCGCATTTTCTATGAAATATCATTCATGTAGTTGATATTGTTACCCTTTATTACTATACCTCTTTCTACATTATTGCTTAATTTTGGAGCCATTCGTTATTGTTACATTGTTGTGTACATGATCGCTGCAGAGAGGAAGACATTGAGTGAAGTATGCATTCAACAAATTCAGTTTTGCAAAGGAAGCAAGCACAGGTGGGAACCTACATCTATCATGCAAATGAAATCTCATTTATGTTTGAAGGCTGAAGGTAAAATGTTTGTTCATGGTCATATACAAGCTAATGATGTTCCTCAATTGTTTTATGTGATAAAATGATTGTATATAGTTGATAGTGTATAGACTTTTTCTGAATGGAAAAGTGTATACTTTTGAAATCAATAAGGAATCTTCTGTCGCATCCCGTTGGGTATCTCGGTTGTCTGCTAATATCCAAAATTGGCATGATAATTACTGCAATTATTTTACAAAATGACTTGGATTACTTGCAAGCAATTTGTCGTTTTTTTGTATTTTTTTAATTTCCTTTTCATTTAGAGACCAATAGATCTGCTTAAGCTCAATGCTGGGAACTTAGGAATTGCATGTTAAATAAGTATTCGTAGGAAATAGTTTTTCAGATATTTATAAAAATGAAATGTTAGCTAAGTACTTGTAGGAAACAACTTTCTTCATATATTTGTTTATACATTGGACGTGCAAGGCACGTGCAGGTCTCAACTAGTCGTACTAACAAGACTAAACTATACATATGCTGTGGATGAAAGTACTAGAAACAGGTGCTAGAGAATCTGTTCAAAGCTGAAATTTGTCTGTATGCTAGTTCTAAACCATAAACCCAAGTGCGCCACACACACACACACAAAATATATATATATATATATAATAGTGGCAAAGCCTTGATTTTATCAAGTCTGATTCGTATATTATTTGGCTTCCAACTTGTATTTGAGTTTGCTAAGCTGGCCCTAAGCAAACTTTAATTTTGGACCTCTCTCATAGTGGAAGCATGGCTTTTAGTGGACTATTTACTGGTTTGAGAATCCTTTTTTCACTTCTATTCATTTAATTTGTGTTCCCGTAGCATTTTCAAATGCAATGTTTCTTTACTAGAATTCAAATTTCAACCACATGAAAAGTCACCTTTTAACTTTTAATCTTCTCAATTTCCTAGGCATTTATAAGCATCGTGGATGCTCACTCCAAGAAGAGGATTTGGGAATTCCATGCAAGGGACATCATTTGAAGAGATTCAAGTTCTCTGGACATGAATTTATAGTATTCTACAAAAGAAAAGGACACTTGGTGCGCCTGATTGATAGAAAATGGATTCTACGAAAGAAGAGTATAAAGGTGTAAGGAGAGAAGGACAAAAGGTGAAGAGGTAGATGGGTCATGGGATCCTCACTTTCTAGGATTTAGGCCATGTTTGGTATCTCTACTCTTTTTCTGACAGACCCAGTAAAAGTAGAGCCATAAAAAGAAAGCGATACAAATTAGAGGTCAAAGCTCTATTTTTCAGCTGCCCACTTTTTGAGCATTTGGATTTTAGAGGATTTGCCTCTAAATGTCTAAAACGGACAGAGGCTAGAATGTTGTGCCAAACGCTCTTATTTTTATACCCTTTGTCCGCTTTAGACATTTAGACAAGTAGAGGCTGAAAATAGAGGTGCCAAACATGGGCTTAGTTTACGAGTGCGAATGTGCGCATGCAAGTACCAAATCAATCTTTTTCATATCAACCGCCCATTTAATTTTCTTTTGGTTATATTTGATTAGGTTGTTCTTTTATAAATAACTAATGTAATAATAGATTTTCATTATTATGGGGCTGTTTAACTATACTTTATGTCACATGCCCAATCAACCGCTCTCATAATAACAACACAAACTGTTGTCATTTTAGTACCAACAGTGAATAAAAATGGGGGTATTAGATCACTGGGCAAACTGGCCAAGATTGAGATCTTGTATTGCTTTTACCACACTACAAGGGATGGCAACGGGTCAGTCGGGTCGAGCCTAGGTCTGTGTCGGAACTAGGAATAAATAACCAGACCCTAGTAACAAAAATATCATAGATTTAGGGTCCGGGTATAGGTCCAAGTTGGGTGTCAATCTTACTAGTTAAAGCCCATACCTGACCCAAGAAATTCATTTTATTCGGGTCCAGCTTCAAATTGGAAGGTCATGAACATAGTGACTATATAAATAATGGACTGTACATGAGAATCATGCGGACGGTTCTCACCTAAATATTCCTAAGATCTTTAAATACATAATATTTTAGTAGACTCATCATATCAATGGTTCAAATCACTAATGGGCCCCACATGTAAGAAAAAATCTACATTGGCCTCAACCGAGGAAATTTCAATGTCCATCGTCCCGCAGATGTAGCTCAGCTCGTGAGGGATATTGGTGTGTGAGTAGAGCGTTTGAGTTTGAATCCCTGCATATAGCAAAATAAAATAATAATAATTGGCAATGCCCATCATAGAAGTCGATTGAGGCAAAGATTTCTGCATAGATTCTTTTATGGGCTACTTGGTTTTAGGCTAACCCCTCAACAATCCGTTCAGAGTATACGGAGGAAAATCAGAGCCCTTTTCTACTTTTTCTCTCTTGAAAATCTTTTGGGAGTATTGGATATGGGAAGTACATTAGCTTGTGGTATGACAAATGGATTGGTAGTCAATCTCCAGCCTCTTGTTTTCTTTTTCTCCTTGGATCCCACCAGTGCCTCTCTAGGTATGTTGCAAGACCAGCCAGCTCCTTCTCATCAGGATTCCCTAATTTGGACATCACTGAACTCGATCAGGTCCAGCAGCAATTTAAAACCATGGTCTAAGTAGGTGTGGAACAAGTTCCTTCGCCCTCAAATCAGCCATGTTTCTATTTGTCCGGTATGCCTTTCTCAACAAGAATCAGACTGGAAAAAAAAAAGCTTGACAGCTGCTTTTGTATTTTTATGGGTAGTGGCCCCCTGTTTGGTTAGCATAGTTATTGGATTCCAAGACTTTCTATAACAAAAATATCTAAAAGTTCACAGAAGTTTGCTCTTCAATATCCACACTTGAAAGGGGAAATTGGCATTATGATTCATAAAAAGCATCCGTGGGAAATTGCCATGTTCATGAGACATGCACCCAGGTGGGTCCACGAGCTGGTCACATATGAATGGTATGGACGAGATGATGATACCCTGGACATTTGTAATTATATGGGAGAGAGCGCGCATACACACAAGACCCAGTGTAGTTCCAAATTTTCTACCACCATGATAGATCACTCTACTAGACAATTGAAACCACTGGCATTTGAGGTAGATCGGAACATTTACGTGCCAGGCATTCAAACTCTTTTTGAGTTTTCAATGATTTTGCAGTTGACAAAGTAGCAAAATAAAAACTGAAGTAATTCTATAACAAAGATCATCTGAAAGGAAGATAAATGCTTCAGTTCATTCACAACAGAACCCACGAAGAACAAAAGAGGTCAGCTAAATTTTTTTTTTTCCTTTTTTTTTTTTAAAATTGGAAGTCAGCTAGTAACACCAATACAAGAGGCCAACATAAAGTAACATACCATATACAGACCCTTCTCACAGAATACTGGACCAGAAACAAAGAAAGGTAAAAGAATAAACAGTTAAAGCTTATGTAAATGCCACTGCCTCCTAACACTCCTCGCATATATGTCCTACTTGAGAGTGCCTACTTACAGAAAGTTGATTCACACAAGCCCTGCTTGGATTAACTTGTCTTCATCTGCTGCAAACAGATTGCCACATGAAAATGCATCCAAAACATAAATAGGACAGTTCCCAACTACAGATACCTACCTGTGAACAGGAACCCAACGAAGGTATGCATCAAATGAGACCCATTCCCCAGCAAATAACTTTCAGGACTACCAATCTGATCATGCTAATCCATTTCAAGGCTCTGCCATAACTCCAGTCTGATGGAACATGACTTCCTTGGCATCATATAATGGAGCTCGCCAATGACAGCTCATGCAACTCGCTCAGCATCCACTCTTCTCCGGTATGACCCCCAAGAACAATAGCTCTTGTTCCTCCAACCACACACGTACTGTGCCCCCAAGCGAATCTCGGGGGTCTGCCAGGTACATTCAATATCCTCCAGGTTGGCTTCTCCTCAGTTGGGTCCAAAAGATACAGCTGTGATGCAGAATGAAGGCCTGCCACAGACCCACCAAAGATCAGAATCCTACCCCCTGGGAGAGTTACAGCGACATGATCAAGCCGAGGTGGCGGAGCTATTCCTGCAGGATTTCCAGCACCGGGCATCCCACTCCCAGTTATGCACCTCCAACAGGGTTCATCTTCACTTAAATCCATTGTGAACACATCACTGGAACGCAGTCGAAGCGGCCCACTCTTAGCAAGGCCACCAAACATCAATATCTTCCGACCACCATAAACAGAAAGCGTGTGCCCCAACCTAGAAGGTGGGGTCCATGTTACTGGTATCTCCCTCCAAACAGGGTTTTCCATGGTTAGATCCAATAGGAATGTGTCGCTGAGAAGTACCCCAGAATCAGCACACCCTCCAGAGACAACCAGCTTCGTGCCATCAAGAGTGCAAGAGCTGTGCCACGATCTAGGGAGCGGTGGAGCCAGACTTGAGATCTCACGCCATGTCGGATGCTGGGCATCCAAATCCAAGATGAAAACATCATTTAGTAAGCCCTGTCGCCCACAGCCTCCAAAGACCACCAGCCACGACCCATTCAAGCAGGACAGAGTGTGGCCCCAGCGGCCAGGAGGTGGGGAGCTCACCTTGACATTACGCCACTCAGGGTTACTAGCATTCAAGTCCAATACAAAAGTGTCGTTCATTGGTTGCATATCGACTCCTTCCCCACCAAAAAGGACAACCCGGTTTCCAACAGCACAAGCACTGAAATTGCAACGGGAAGGCTCCACAGCACCACCTACAGTTAACTTCCTCCATGCTGCTGCTTCAAGGGTGGTCAGTTCTCTTGCCAGCCGGCCCCAACCCAATCTTTTTGCTCCAGGAACCATCTCTAATACACGGGTTGTTTCACTGCCCCATGCATTTTGACAAACCATTCTCCAGAGATCTTCGTTCCTCGTTATCTGATAAAGCCTCTTGCACACAGAACCAACTGATGCAATATCTCTTGGAGTCAGCCTTGAGAAGATCTTCTGAGATAAAACTTCATCACTCAGTTGCAACATTCCACAATAATCTCGGAAGCCATTTCCGTGCACTGCTGATGAGGGACGGTAAATGGACAGATTAGATAGAAAGGGATTGGATGATCTCTTCAATTCCTTCGAAGAACTGGGCAGTGGACCCAGATCAACATTTGCCTCTGTGAAAAACTGGATGCCGATGAAGTGAGTAATTATGTCATCATCCCCATATATTGGGGTTAGCCGCAATCTGTTCATCAATGGAGACCCATCTTTCCTGAAATTCAGTAAATCCCCTTGGAACTCAATGCCATACTGAAGACATCTCCGTATTTCTGAAACTACTGCAGAGTCCACCAATGGATGCCTTCTTTGAGCAAACGGCCCTCTGCACTGCAAGAAGCGGCTGAAAAAATACCTAAAACTCTTAGTATGAACCAAATTAAGTTAACACCAAATAATATATTATATACATTTTTTCTTTATCTGAAGTTCACAACTTATGGAATTTCAACCTTTTAAATAACTAATAAGGAAAACAAACTATAACACTTCCCCAAAAATCAAGTTAACTTATAATGTTTCTCTCTCCAAGGCATTTCAACATTGATCTCACTTTAAACCTTTGACTTAACCAGTAAGGAAAATAAACTGCTCTACAACTCAACAATGTATCTCTCTCATGCACGCACACAGACAACACCATTATGGCATAAATACACGCACACACAAAGACTCTGCACGCGCGCGCGAATGCGCACACTAGTTTAAACACACTAGCACCATTATGGACTCAACTAACAACTGCATGAAGAAAGGCAAGTATGGCCTCAGGCCCTCAATTACCAACCACACAAAGAAAGGCAAGTTCTAAGTACCAGTAAGAAGCTACAAAGACACGTGCCACTAAAGGCAAAGATAACTTAGGAGCCAGTTCTATGGCTCCCGGTCTTTGATAAGGTGTTCCAAGACGCTTGAGGCCATCAACACTTCTAGGGTTTTTTTAAAAAGGGGTCAAATACGGATTGGCTTCAATCTGTAGACAACCTACAGACAACCCAAGTTAACCCAGCCCACTTTGACGTGACCCAACCCATTTGCCACCCTTAAGATTCAACACCATCATTACTAAAGCACTAATTCTACAGCTACAAGGTTTCAATCAAGAATTTGAGATCACATATAATGCAATGCACATAGGTATAGAAGTCGTAAGGACAACCAAGAGCATACTCTAGCAAGTTGAACAAAACTTGTATGTAGACTTGGAGATGGAAAAAAAAAAAAAAAACACATGAACTAAAATACTAAATTACAAAAAAAAAAAAATGCCAGTAACAAGTGGAAACAAAAAGAACATATAACGATTGTGGCCCATTCTTACATAGCAGGCTGCACGGCTGGAAAGTTAGGAGGCTAGTTCTCTATTTGAGTACATGTGTGGACCTTGTGATCAGGGGCCGAGCCACAATGGGTGTAGAACTGGTCCAAAGGCCATGGTGGGACGTGGTCATGAACCTCGCCTGCATCAAGCAAGGCAAAGGGGGTTCATTTCATGGATTCGCCCTCTCGAAGGTGCTCTTAAGTTAAAGTTGATATGAGTACCAAAATAGGTTCAAGTGGAATTGGAGATCTTTCAGATGATTTAGAAGTCATTTGCCACACCCCAAGATCCGGATTTTCCGAATCTCAAAATGTGACTGTCATACTTACCAAATATGGTCAAAATCAATGGTTAAATTTTTCAACTTTTCAAACCATATGGTCATACAGAGCAAACTAAAAAGAATTATTTCCGTAACTTAAAGTTTGTACACTCTCATTTCCTCCTCCTTAATCTCCTTTCTTTCATTCTCTATTTCCTTCCATCTTCTCTCTTTTGTTCTCTCTTCCTCCTCCTCTCCTTTGTTCTCTCTCTTCCTCCTCTTCTATCTTTTCTTCCTTTGAAACTATGGAAGTCTTATTTATAGAACCATTATGTCGGATTGGCTGGATAGGATTCCTAGGTCATTTAGGGTTAGGTTATGTCGGTTTGGGTTAGATAGGATTCCTAAGTTTCTTTTTAAGTGTTTTTTTTAGCTACATAAGGGATTTGAACACACAAACACCCGCTCACACACCCATGTCCCAACCAACTGAGCCATACAGCTTGGGACGGATTCCTAAGTTGTTTACGGTTAGACATAAGTCGATTAAGATTTGTATCCCTTCTACAACTTTTCCCTTAGTAACTACAATATTTTCATTAAGTTTCATTTAAGTAAACTTGAGATATCTAATGTAAATAAGGTTATACCCATTGTTGTTAAACTCCTACGATCCATATCCCAAATCCTACGATTCATATCAAATCCTAAGGGAAAAAAATATTCGTATTTATACCGTGAATCCCATTTATGGGTGAATCTTACGATTCAAGTGTAAATCTTTAGACTCGATGAGTGATTTGTCGAATCTTACAATTCATGCAATTAGTCGAGGTGGAGAAAACCACTACCAAATGACTCGTTAGTATTTTTTACTTTTTTTTTTCTAATTTCGTGACTAACTAAACCTCTTAAGAATTTATGGGATTTGGAAGAGGTCTTAGAGATAGAAAAAAAAAAAAAAAAAGGAACAGGAATGTGATGGAAGCATTTAACTATTTGATATATTAACCTTAGTTTGGAAAACAAGACAGCGATTAGACCGGCTATGACCTATAAAGCAGATTATGTTGGTCAAATAAGAAGCAATACAAGCACAAGATGAGTGTAGCAGAAACGAGAATGTTGAGATGGATGTATTGTAAAACTAAGAATGATAGAATAAAAAATAATTGCTTTCGGGGGCATCTAGGGTCAGCATCAATAGGTGATAAATTAAGGAGATAGTTTGGGCATGCCCAACGCACGCAGTCTTGCAACAACGCCCTTGAGGAAACGCCTTTTCAAACAGGCTGATGGCCCACCGAAGAAAAGGAGTAAGCCAAATACGACAAAGGAAAGTAATAAGGATAGATCGAAAGAAGCACAGCCTATCCAAGGATTTGGCTCGGGATAAATCAGAATGGAGAAACAGAATTCACATAGCCAACCCAACATAATTGAGAGGAGGATTTGATGATGACGATGAAGAAGTAATCGACCATAGAAAGGAAACTACAGAAAAACTAATCAAAAATGAATCTCATATGTTCACGAATCTCAAACCTTCAAGACTCCAAAAGTGAGATCAGATTCCATTGCATAATCGATCTCATACAAAATAAGAAGGGGAAAAAAAATGATGCGAAGAGTAAATATTCCGATAGGTGGTGAACATCCTTTGCATTCATTCATGTCTTACTGCAAGCAAATGATGACCTCGCAATATTTATCCTCAACAAAACGGTCTCCTTGTGCATTAAGAGCCTATATATTAACCAGAACAGTAGCATCCCTTCTTTAACTTTTGAAAGATACAAAACCTTCTACTTTTGAGGATGCACTCCATTCTTGACCTTTGCTTTGCAAAACGCTCTCCTTTAACAACAACAACTCAGAAATTGGGCATGGCACCTCCAACTCAAAAGTAAATCAAGAACAATTAGACAATGATCAGATGTAGGTCGAGGTAATCACAACATGTCATATCTGAAAACAAAGTCATCCACTTGGGTGACGCCAAAAACCAGTCGACCCTAACATAACCTTCAACTTTGGAGGATGCACTCCATTCTTGACCTTTGCTTTGCAAAACGCTCTCCTTTAACAACAACAACTCAAAAATTGGGCATGGCACCTCCAACTCAAAAGTAAATCAAGAACAATTAGACAATGATCAGATGTAGGTCGAGGTAATCACAACATGTCAGATCTGAAAACAAAGTCATACACTTCGGTGACGCCAAAAACCAGTCAACCATAACATAACTGGGTCTGCTTTATTTTTTGGCAATGTGCAAGAAGCTCCTCCCATTTATAGACCTACCAAATCAAGATACCGAACCCAAATACTCACATTGCTACTTTGAATCTACATCCCCTCTATTCTCATGAGAAAAAGTTAATAGCATTGAGATCACCCCCAATAATCTAGGGGAAGGTCATTTAATAATAACTCAAATTAATATTACCCAAATCTAAGGATCATCAAGGCCATAGTTTGCAGTGAGCGCCCAAAGAAACATGCCACGGATGAGTTCAATTTCTACCAAAGAGCATTATCAAATAAGCCTATCGCATATTTGGCCAGCCAACTACCACTTCTTCTAAACACCAATCTCTTTTTTTTTAATGGTAATCTAAACACCAATCTCATAGTATGTTCGTGAGTTCGTCCATCATATTAAGAACCAAAATAATCTTTACTTTAGCATTCATTAACTTCTGATCATAACATGGTTGGTAGACAGGCCCAAGCCCTAAAATTTTCACACACAGATCATCAATAACCCACTTCCATCCCTCAGTTCCTTTGCCCTTTAATTGATAAGTTTAAATTTGTAAGTCTCCTCTTGCCTTTAAACTTAACACATATTCCTTCCCTCCCTTGCTACTTGGTCCATCTCTCATCCACCATAAAGAGAAATTATGCCATGTCAAACACCTTTCCATCCATTCAACGAAACCCCTAATATTCACCCCAAGTCGCATCACTTTATTTACACCAATTTCCAATTCTTCAAGTTCATTATATGTTTCATCTACAGCCAGAACATGATAGTTTAACTTTATCTCTTCCATATCCTTCGCATCAAATGCCTCCCCATCTTCCTTGTTTGATATCTAGTTTAATGATGAATCCACTGCCTATCTACTCATTCAGTAATCAACCAATGAAGTGTATTTCATCCTGCTTTAATATATTCTCCATTTTGAAGGTACACACAGGATCTTTTATGTTTTGAAGCCCTTATGGAGTCATTGTCCACTGGGTTTTCAGGCCTGTGCAAGGGCTAATTCGTTTGTTATTGCCAACCCAAAAAAAAATGACAAGCGAATATTTTGGGGGAGGCAGTGTATTAATTATTCCTTTCTCCCCATCGCTAATTCACCATTAATTGCCAAATTATGCTATGAGGAATCATACTTCTTGTATTAGTTATTCTTCTATTTAAATAAGGGCACGTTTGGGTACATGGCGAACAAATTTCTGCAGAAAAATGCATGGAAAGCCCGAAAAAACTTTCCCTTGCTGCAGCAAAAACCAAGTTTGGTGCGGCCATGTTTCTGCCAGGAAAAGCCAAAAACTTTTAACTGATTTTTCAGTGATTCTGCAGAAAACCATTTTCTCTGATGGGGTTGGGGATGTTTTTCTGAACTCTGTGGATCCAGGTTCCCACAGCTGCACAGAAACAAACGTGCCCCAAAGGTTCCAAAAATGATTCTCTCATTACATAGCCTTTGCTTTTTCCCTTATGAAGTATCACAACTTGAAGAGAAAAAAAAAAAGAAGTGGTGATTCCCCAAAAGGGGATTCTCCATTTCTCTGTCTCTCCTCATTTCAGATTCCCTACTCGTCATTTTCTTCATCTACGCACATAACCCTAACAGAAAAAAAAAAAAAACGTACCAATTCCGACCGAGGACTTCCTCCGCCCGATATCCAGTGGTTTGCTCGAATCCAGTGTTGACATATATGATTGGGTGGTCGGGCTCTAAAGCATCGGTGACGACGAACCCGCACGGCGCCGCAGATTGGAGAAGGCTGCCGACGTTGAAGGAAAGGGGCCCGCCGTCGCTGAGGAGGAACCCTTCTTCTTCTTCTTCTACTCCGTCGATTGAATCCGTATCGCTGTCCCACTCCATCAAATTGTCCCCTCTTCCTTCCTCCTTCAACCCATCGGACACAGATCTGAAATGGAATCCAAGATTCTCAGATTGGACGGATGTGGGGAAGATGAGATTGAGCTGAAATTGGGGATTTGATTTGATTTTCCTCTTGTTCTTCTGCAAATTCTAGGGTTTGGGGGAAGAGAAGAGGAGGAGCCGAGGAGGAGAGGGTGGTATGGTTTTAGGAGTGATGACACAATGAGTGGAGGAGGGGTTATAGGCGTTCGTTAGAGTTTAGCCAAAACGAGTGACATGTAGCGTACACCGCGGGAGCACGATAAGTATTCTACCTTTTTCAAATCAAAATATTCTTTATTCTTCCATGATATTGATGGAAATAAATAGGATGGATGAATGAGATGATGACCCAAATAGAAAACATTCCAACTTTGGAGGAAAAATCAGTTTAATGTTTAGTAGGATATGAAGTTAATTTCAGTAAAAAGCAAAATTTACGTGGAATTTGAATATATAGAATTTATGTCATAAATAGTTAAAAACGAAAAATAAATAGTAAATTTAAAAAAGAAACATCAAATAACCTTATATTTTATAGGAATGCAGAATTTAAAAAGTGAAAAATGAATCATTTTATATTAAAAACACATCATGGGGTTGCTAGAGTATATGTTAGGTACTTAAAAATATTAAGACCATACAAAATAATTGATAGTCAAATGAGCTCAATAAAAGGATAAAGCATAAATGATATTCCATTGTCCTCTTACTCACTTTTTACTTTGGTAGGAGACTAGGTTTATTTGAAGGTTATTTTTATACATACACCTTGGATTTTCATTGTTACCTGTTATGACATGAATTTTTATGCATTTAATTTTTATGTGTCATATGCAAACAAATCAACTTAAAAATTTATATTACTTTTTAAAGAGTAGTTACTCCCTCAATAAATACGGGACAAAAAAAAAAGTGTACAATTGCCATGTAGAGTTTAAACAATGAGTTTTTGCTATTGTAAATAATGTTAAATTGTAGGAGTTATTTGGTGTTTTAACAATTATTTTTTGTTATCATAATTCATAGGAGTTTTTAATAACACCAAGCCTAGGCTTTTATGTATCGCAACAAAGTGTAGAGGTGTAACATACCAGTCCAACTCTTCCGCTTATGGCCATCTCTCTTGCAAAGGAAGCTAGCCAAAATCATTAACTAAAACATAAATAATTTTTAAGAGAAGATCATTTTTAATAAAACTCTATGCTCGATGAAATTATGATAATTATGAGACAAATGATACACAACTAATCCTCTTAAATATTCACAATAATACCTATGAATTCAAGAAAATTTCAAATGAGATAATTAAAAAAAAACTTGAAGATAGATCAAAAGCATACAAAATTTCAATTAATCACTAATGTTAATTAATGTCTAAATGAATGTAAAATTAAGATTAGCTTACATACCAAACAGTTTATTAACGAAAAAATAATTTATCGGTTAATGTGTACTGTAACCAAAGCTCATTGGATGGACTCGTCCTTGCCCTCCAAAATCGGTTTACAACCGAGCATAAGACGAAAGGGTCTTAAAATGGGTTAAAAATATTGGGCCAGAAAAACTTTATTTCCATTAAAATTATATAAATCAAATCTATTTCAAATAAATAAAAGGCGTACCAAACTAGCATTCATTTTTTCAGTAGGAGAAAAATTGAAAAATGAAAAAGTTTTTTTGCGCCGTCTAAATTCTCACATTAGGTGTAGCTACTTTTTCTCAAAAAAAAAATATACAAAAAAAAATGAACTAACATTTTAGTGATTATGCAGAAAACCATTTATAATAGGGGAGATGGGAAAAGGCTTTTCATGGAAAATTGAGTTTTTTTTCATATATATAATAATATAAAAATGAAAAGAGAGAAACTTAAAAAAAAAAAAGAAAGAAAGGAAAAGGGTACCCGAAAAATATGCCGCGAAAAAGCATCGGTTCATGGATGATGGAAAAATCATGACAGGTAGAAAAACGACATTTACCGACCTGGAATTTCCATTTCCACCCGTTACGATATCAAAAACCCCATCTTTCCTCCTTTCGAACCCGTTACAACACTCCTCAATTTCGTATCTTTCACGTCTCCTCCTCTCTTCTCTTTTTCCTTGCCATGTCTACTGTTTTTAGGGCTCGCCGCGCGACCGCGAACGAAACGGTATCAGGCCGAAAAATCGTCCGTGGCAGGCGTTACGCCGCCGACGCATCTCATCCCTACCTCCGCCCCGAATCCCCTCCCGCCTCTGAAAACCCTAGCTGGATTTCCAGCCTCCTCGCCCCAGTTCGGACGATTGCCGCCGGAGCCGGAATGCTTTTGACGTCGGTCTTCGGCTCGGACTGCAGCAGCTCTAGCAGTTCGAGTTCGGATTCGGATTCGGAATCAGGTGAGTTCCCATTTCTTAATAATTCTTTTAGTTTCTCTCTCTCTCTCTCTCTCTCTCTCTCTCTCTCTCTCTCTCTCTCTCTCTCTCTCTCTCTCTCTCTCTCTCTCTCTCTGTTTTGAATTGTGAATTGTTGTTAGTTGGTTTTGTTTGCTATCATATTGTGAAAAAGAAATGAATTTTAGGGTTTTATCATAAATGTTTTGGGCTTTGAGGCCTTGAGGTTTAAATACATGTTCTATAGTGTTGTAGGGGTGTGGTTGGATCTACTCAATGTTACATTTGGGGTTAAATTCAAACTCTGTGGTGCTATAGGCCTTCTGATTGTTTAGTGCTGTTGGTTATCTCCATGCCATGCATTTTAAATTCGTTTACGCCACATAGATGATATGAATATGCAAATATATCACAATATTGTTTGAAGGAGAGGCACTTCTCAAAGTTCCTATGAGGTAATGATCTTAGCCTCGCGAGTCCCTCATGAATGCATTCCAATTATGGTGAATAAGATGCTTGAAAGGTCTCATTTTGAATTAGTGTTGGGGCAAAGATGCTGGGTGACAGCTCAAGGGCTTGTATGAAATGTGCAGGGGAATGCAGAGTTTGGTTGTTTATGAATTTACCCCCCTACAACGGGCCATGCAAAGGGAAAAAAAAGACAAAAAGGGGGAAAAAAGAATCAATGGTTTATAACATTAAAAATTTGGGCCGAAATAAGAGGGCTATTTGGATGGGGATGTGCAATTGCTTGTAGGTCCCATGGGAATGGCACATCAACAACTACATCATTCGTAAGTTATTGCCTCCGTAGACATTAAACTGTAATGCCTATACATCATGCATACTTATTGTGATAAAATCCGTATGTGAGCAATATCCAATTAGTGTCAAATCCATAAGTGTGCAAAGGGATTGGATTGTTCAAAGGTGGGACTATATGTAAACAAAAATGGGCTCCAAAAAAGGGGGCATTTGGAGGATTTGCCAATAGATATCATTCTTGAAGGTGGTCCACCGTCCAAGAGAACATGATCTCTCCATTGAAACAAGGGAGGTGCATTTGAAAGAATGAGACACAATTGTATGTAGGTCCCATGGGGAATGACCTAACAAGTAGCAACAACTAGATCATTCATCATTTTATTGCCTTTGAAGGCATCCAGACAAAGCCTTTGTTCTTCATAAAGCTAGAACGATGCCTAAAAGTGGTGCATAGCAAATGGTTAAAGATGGAACAAAGCTCTATCGCTATTTGTGTAAGGCAAGGATGACTAAAAGTATTGAATGGAAATGAACCGTTTCACCAAGCAAATACACTCCAAAATATAAAGTACTTCCAAGTTATGTAGGAAAAGGAGCCCAATAAAAAACCAAATTCTGACGAGGGCTGTCCCCATCCAAGTTTACTCCAAATGATGAGGAAATAAATTATCATACAAGTAGTATAAAGATATATAAATCAGCCGCTTGCCCATATGATTGCCTTCGATTCCATAATCAATCTAACAAATAATTCTAGTGAATTGAGTAAGAAAAAAGAGTTTAAAGGAATATCTCTGGAAGCTATCAATAGACCTTGGAATTCAGTTTTACAGGGGGATGGCGTACTAAAACCGTGAATAGAATAATATGAATTCGTCCCCCTTATGGTATCTATAAGTTGAACTTTGATGGTAGTTTCTTACAAAGTGTTTAGAAAGGAGTTATTGGTGGTGTCATTAGGGATTGGAATGGAAATGTTGTTAGAAATTATTTAGGGCTAGTGGATTCTTTGGATGGCAATGAAGCTGAAGTGTTCGCTCTTTTGATTGGGTGTCGTGAGTTGGTTAGGAAGTGATGTTTAAATCCTATTCTTGAAGGTGATTCTTTTTCGTCTATCCAATGGGGATCAATGAGGGCTATTTCATCATTGGTAGATAGCGGATTCGATGGAGGACGTGCAAGATATTTCAAGGCAGCTAGATGTTTCTTTTCATCATATATTGAGTGAGGCTAATGCATTGGTGGACGATCTTGGTACAGAAGGAGATTTTTTCCCTTCATTTCTTTTGATGTTTAGGCTTCTTTAAGCTTTTGGATTTGTTTTCGTTGTGGTTTTTGTGGCTGTCTTTTTTGTTTCCTTCTTTGTGGTGAAATAAAAATTATCACAAAAAAAAAATCCAATGAATTCTAATATTTATGATTTGCATCTAGTATGCCATAGCCAACAAAAGGATGTATGGGCCACGGATCTTTCAAAATTCTAACATGTATGATTTGCATCTAGTATTCAAAATTTTTTCTAAATATTATACTTTTAACTTGTGGGCCACTAATCAATGGGTTTGGGGCATCGGATTGACCCCAAATTTGATTTCTGGTGCCTACCCAGATGGATTTTCCATCCCCTTGGTCCCATTATCCGTGGGCCCAGGTGGGCCCCGTCCAACTACCTATCACGGTCCCATGAGAGATGTTCTCACAAACTATGATGCCCTGATACAACATGGATACGGCAGGGACATGCCATAGACACGGCAAGGACACGGATTTTACATACAAAAAGTGAAGAGTCAGATACGATACGACACAATACTTGCCCATTTTGAAGTATCCGTGCATCATCGCTCACAGGAGCAAAGCCCTATATATGTATGGACTACATTCTACTAAGAGGTACCTCTCACGGATTGCATGAGGGGTAAACCTTTAAGCCCCTTGTGGGATTCACTTCGATGCATGCCAATCATGATAGGATAGTGTGAATGTGTGATAGGAAGAGCTCATTGTGGATATGACTTTGAGCAATAATCATCTCAATCAGATCATCACAACCATTAATTTAGGGGCCTTAAGGATTAATGGTTTCTTAAGTTACAATTTTTTAAATGAAATTTAATCCAACATAAGTATAATCAAATTAGGTTAAGTGCCAATTCATAGGGGTTACCAAGTGTTAGGGAGTTGGATTTGTCATAGAGGTCCATGTAGTGGCAAAAAAGGTTACTTCTCATGCACTACCTCTTAGCAGAAACTTAACATATATATTATATATTTCATTTCAGTTCATATATATATATATATATATAGTAATCCGGTGCGCGATGACTATGCGCACCTCAAAGTGGGGCCCACATGAGGCCCCACCTAGGACTGAGACCAGGGGAGATCGAAAGATCTCCCCATCGAAAGATCTCCCCTGGCCCTTCATCTCTTTAAAAAAATCAGCCCCATCCTTGATCCCTATCATCTCCATCCGGGCCCAACAAGTTTAATGGTGTACAGTCCATTCGGATGGGTGTGCAGTCGATCCAATGGTGTACAATACATCGGATGGGTGCAAAAGTGGGCCCCATGTGAAATTCAGGGTGTGTGTGTGGTCCATTCAGATGGACCACCAGGTGGGCCCACCCCCAGTGCGCATCTTGCACCCCAGGCACACTGGATAACCAGTGTGTGTGTGTATAAGGATCAGGCTGTGAGTGCTTTGGAGTTTACTTTGTACTGGTTAAGTTGAATCTTCTAATAATATGGTCTGTATGTTTCGATATGATCAGTTTTCCTTTTGGCTTCCCTGATTGAATATAACTTTCCTCTTTACGTGGTACCTTTTAGATGTTAACTATTATATTGGACCCATAAAAGTTGCTTGGTAATGCAGGCGCGACACTGTTTAGTTCATTGCTTGAGTTAGCCTATTGTTTCTGTTCAATTGTAAAGATCATGGTGCAAGTGTAGAAGTTCAATTTAGTCCTATTCAGTGAATTCTGTAACAGTATGGTTGATATGATCAGTTTTCTTATTGGTTTGTCTATCCAAAATAACTTCCATTTCAAAGTGGTAAGCAAAATATAGCCTTGGACCCATAAAAAGTTGCTTGGTATGCATCACGGACACTGATTTGTTTCCTTCTTGAGTTAGCATATTGCTTGTGTTCAATGTTGTTTCATTTGATTGTAGGATCATACAAGAAGTTGAGTACCAATTTGAAGATTTAAATTCTTGACACTAAACCTGTGGCTTCTTTTTTCTAGACGATGATGAATATGATGACTACAGCAATGATGATGGTATTTGTTCTAAAGAGAATCAGAAATCAAATCAGGCAAGAATATGTTTATATACTTCTTAGATTAACCTTGCTGATTTAGGTGCTCTATTGTGGGACATGCCTATTTTTGATACATAAGGTATCAACATGCGGCTTTCAGGTGCTCCTGACTTCTCAGGTCTCGAGAATTTTGTCAAATTGGCATAAAGTAGAGTTCTCAGATCAATTACAGGCTTAATGTCAACAATGTGGTGTACTGTATACTCACTTTCTGCACATATACTTGCAGAATTGGATGGCAGCACTGTCAACTAAAGACAGCCCAATGATGCCTACACGACCGACTTCTCATAAGAGCGAATCCAAAAATGCAATTGAACAGTTAGTTCTGCAGGAGAAATTTACCAGGTAATTGAAATGTGACTGCTCTTCATTCTGTTTTGGTTAGTCACAGTTTTTTTTTTTTTTTAACTTTAATTTTATTTTTATCAGATATTGTTGTTATATATATATATATATTCATTGCTTTCTAGAATCAGCTTACTGCAATGAGTTTGTTTCATATCTTGCTTGGACATGTGACTTGTCGGGAAATTTTTAAAAGGGTAAAGGACACTGCGTTTACTCCCGGAAAAAGAGAAAAACTTTCAGGACTTTTTTTTAATAATTGCATTATGGGCTTATGGCTGTAATGGTGATGTACAAGGTATACTTGGTTAAATTTTAGAACACTAATGGCACATGAATCGATTGTGTTCTGGAGTTCTGCAATATTGTGTTTTATAGATATTTTAACTGAAATATCCAACAATTATTTCACACGTCTGTAAAATGGACACGTTCAAATTCGATGTCATTATACTTAGTAATCTTATTCTTTTTGTGAATAACCATATAATTGTGGTGGATCTAGTTTACCTGAAGTAATCAATATGAGGGAAAAGGAAAACATCTGTTGCCAGTATCTGTGTTGAGAAATCTTGCGCACATGCCAATCTATGCACAGACTTCGAGCTTTCATTCTGAATAGGATTCCTTTATATGGCAGGGATGAATGCGAGGAACTAAAGAAGATAATTCAATCACGAGTTGTAGACTGTTCTACTGTGAAAATGCGTGAGGACACAAAACAAAAAGAGTTGTTTGATGGAACTATTAAGAATGATATTGCTTTTACAGGATCTTGGCGATCATCCTCACAGTTAAGGGGATCACCTGAGGCGTATCCTTACTCCAAAGGTTATTTGAGCACACCTTGTTCCGGGGGTTCTGCACTCCAAATACGTACACCCAATCTCTGCAATACTGCTGTTGCAGAGGCAAAAAAGTGGCTTGAGGTGAAGAAAATGGAATTGAGTCCATCTTCTGAGCGTGGCCGTGGACTCTTCTCTTTAAGCACTGATGTGCCGCAACATGTTAGTGCCTTACATCATTTCAATTTGCTTAATCATTTCTCATGCTTTAAGCTTGACTTTAAGCGTTAATACTGTATCCCATTAGTGTTGGACTTATGGTGCTGCATTTTTAATGTTGTTATTTTGTAATAACTAAATCGATAGTTTTTGTAGGACATGTTATGTCATGCCTCTGCTTAAAGACAGTATCACAATGAATCTGTTAAATAAGGAAAAACAAATTTTCATCGGTCAGCATATACATTTCCTATGTCATAACTGATGTCGATGATCTGATACACATTGAAGGGGCATGGACATAAAGTACTATATATTGTTACAGAAACATCTGCATCAAGCTTGGCTACTCAAAACATTTTTATGATGAATGACCCCATAATCAGTTATTCAAAATTTGAAGTTCGGCATTGCTATTTGCTGGCACAAAAGAAAGATAGCCATCTGATGTGCAATTTCAGAATCTTTATCTAAGCTGTGCTTCAATGAGCTATTACTTTATCAGATAATTCCTTATATGTATGCAACCGATTAAAAGTGCTTTTGCTCATGCCTCATATAAAAGGTGACAACGAAAGTTATTAGCATTGTTAACCTAATCAACTGTAGTAAACATCAAAGCATCACCATCTAAAAGGTCACAACAAAAATAATTTGCAGTATTAAACTAATCGACTATGGTAGACATCGAAGCATACTATCTTAATATTTGATTTTTTTATTGGTTATCTTAATATCTGATTACCTGTTATATAACCCAAACTATATCCAGAATGGAATTAAATCCAACTTATCATTAGAAAATTGGAGACGCAAGACAATGCTTCACACTCCATACCTGGACATAATGTTGCAATGGGTTGATGTTCTTTCAACCATAATCTGTGCATGGCTCAACAACTTTTTTCCTGTATTTTCTTTTTCCAAGGCAACAGATAGGAAATTTCTACTAATCAAAAACAAAGATGGGAAATTGCTGGCAACACAATTTGACACAGTTATTTAAAACAGTACATAAAAGTCAATAAATTTAGAAAACAATATGCTTAGCATTGTGATATACTGATATTTGCCAGATGGTTGAAAGTTGAAACCATGCAATATAAGACCTTTTGTCCAAACTTGATTTTTACTCGTAGGAACAACGTGTAATCTCTTTATACCTTCTTCCATTTATTTGATCTTTGAGATGCATTTTAGAGTGTTAATTTGAAACTCATTGGGATCTTGGGAGTATTTTGAGCTCTCTCTCTCTCTCTCTCTCTCTCTCTCTCTCTCTCTCTCTCTCTCTCTCTCTCTCTCTCTCTCTCTCTCTCACGCACGCACGCACAAAACCTGAAGAATGAGAAAATTTGATTTATGGAAGAATCTATTTTTGTAACTCATCTATGTAACAAGAGTGCATTTTAAAGGAAGTTGCCACATTAAACTTAGCCAGTATTAAATCATTTTATTTTAAGTGCCATTTTTGCTTTTAGTTTGAGTGTTAATTGTCTCATGTAGGTTAAAGGTGACGTGACTTCCCCCGTGGATATGGCAAAATCATATATGCAATCACGACCGCCATGGAGACCATTATCTTTAAACAATATTGAATTTAGAAGTCCCCCACCAATTGGGACGCACCATTACATGGATGAAAAATCACATTCAGTGGCCTGCTATTCTTTGCCCTTTACCAAGGTACTTCTTAATCGGTTTAATTTGAGTTGCTCCCTCCTTCCTGGCAAGTGGCAAGAACTGAATCATTTATGTTTAGTGATTACTTTTGTCTTATTATGGACTCTCTTCTTTTGACATTGTTTCAACTTAGATATATGAAATCGGTATTCTCTCTTCCTGTACCGATAAAAAAAAGGAATCTCTCTTGCTGCTGACAATTTATGCTGCTTTAATTTTGTATTAGATATTATAGTACATTTACTTTGAAAAACATACTCCTTCAAAAAGAGAATTGACTTTCGCATGTGATCGTGCATTACAATCCAGTAAGTGCAGGAAAACTTCTGGAAATGGAACTTGCTTCAAATTAAGTTACCCCAAGTGACATATGGGTTGGTGGGGGAAAGGGCAGTTTTAATAGAGGCAGTGGTGCAACTCCTGGAAGCAGAAATTGACAAAGTAACTTCATCTTGACGATCAAAGGCAGGAAACTGCATTGCTCTAAATTCGTCCCATCTACTGATACCTCTGGCAAGGCTACCCAGTTGTATCAACATTGACTACTAGCTGACAGAGGTGTTCATGTGCTGACCCAGACCAGGCTATGCTTGTCTAGTCCACTCCATTTTGTTACTGGGCCAAATTCTCAGTCATGGATCCAGCACAAGGGCCCAAAATTCAGACCTAAGCCCAGCCTATTTTGCGAGATATTCGCATCCATTGTGTTAAATGTCGGACTGGTCCATAGTGTTAAATGTCAGACTGGCTCTTTGAGTATATATGCGTCCAGGTCTGGCCCATTTAAAATTGGACAAGAAAATACACCCACTGTGGACAGGCAATGGCCCTAAGAACAGAGCCCAAATCCAGCCCAAAGGCTGGCCGGGCTTGGTTCAGGCAAGGGCTGGGCTGGTTTTTGAGCACCCCTACTGATGGCACGGCCCGGACCCGATCGATGAAGATCTACACCTCCGACGGCGAGATCGAGCCCGAAGACTCAAAACCCTAAGATCACTTAGGGGAAAATACCCAAAGGGGAACTCACAAGAATAATTCTGAACTTTATTAAAAATATAGCATACTTACAATAAAGAACACCTCTTTATTTATAATAGAGGAAAGACTAAATAAGGAAAATCCTAATTACTGCATGATTGCTAAATTACTCTAATTAATCTCTAACAGAATCAAATCAAATATTCTCTTAACAAATTTAAACCAATCTAATTAGGGAAAACACTTAATGGGAAAGATCAGGGCCGGCTTAAGCATGAGGCAATAAAAGCCCTTGCTTTAGGCCCCCCAAAAATTTAGGCCCCAGATTTTCTTAACTTCCAAAAAAAAGCAATGAAGTTAGTTTGTTTCTCCCAAAAAAGAAGGCCTCATAACAATTGATCCCAAAAAATAAGGCCCCACAAAAACCGATACCTTTAAAACCATCAAACTCCTTCTTCACCATTTCTACCTTTTCACATTCCAAAAACACCATTAAAGTCCTCCTTCACCGTTGAGAAAAGTTGTAGCCATTAAAAAAAAAACCTTGCAATTACAACAAGTAACGAATCCCTTTTGAGTTCTAAAATTCGTCCTATTTGTAGATTTTTTTTTCCTGCATCTGCTTGCAATCCAAAGAGGATCATCTCCTCTGTATTCTTATTGGATCCCTTCAATTTAAGGGTTTTTTTTTTCTCCAGACTCCATTCTCCTTGCACTCCTTCCTAGTTGCACTTCTTCCTAGTTGTCTTAATCTCGAATGTTCCTTGGAAACATGATAGTTTTTTTTTTTATATTCATGGTTTAGATTTATTTTCAGAATTGAAAGTTTTAAAAGAGATTTTACAAACAGAAGAAAACACTCCAATTGACGTACTTAATTAGATAAAAAGACTAGATTCTTTTCCAAATGCAAACATTGCTTACGGAATATTATTGACAATACATATAACTGTTGCTTCTGCATAAAGAAGTTTTTCAAAATTAAAATTGATAAAATCCTACCTACGATCAACAATGTCACAAGAAAGATTTTAAGTGGATTAGCCATACTATCAATTGAAAAGGATATGTTAGCAAAACTTGAATATAAAAACTTAATTAGTAATTCTGCATCACAAAAAGCGAGAAAAATAGATTTTAAATAAAATACTTATAATAATATTAAAAAATAGAAAAGGCCTCATTTAGGATTGTCACTTTAGGCCTCAAATTGTCTCGAGCCGGCCCTGGGAAAGACTCCTTGGTGGGGTCCACTAGGGGCCTTCTTCTTCTTGGATCTCACTGCATCACCTACTAAGTGAGGAAGGCTAGCCAATTGTACCTCTAGCAGAAGGTTACCCAAACTTTGTGCTTCTCTGTTTGAATGCGGCATGTGTCTGTAGTTATTTGTTAATCTCATTGGGTTTATCTTTCAGATACTTATCCACAGTGGGGCCACCCAATCTACAATCTGTATCGCTATAACAAGAAACCCTCATATGCAAGAGAATTGCATAATTCATCTCGGTGCATAATAGTTTTACGACATATCATCTTTTAGAATGGTTGATACTGCAGAAGTTTATCTTGGGTATAAAATGTTTAATACAGGGTATATCTGCACCTATTTTAGTTCTGGTAACTGGTTTCACTCTGTTCTTATTTCTTTTCCTAAATGGTGTTCAGGAACTTAAGCGGAACTCACTGTCTATTGGGTCATGGGATGACAGAGAAGAAACCCGAAGAGTTCGTTTCAAGTCTACAGATGATACACTAGAACACCATCACCATACACTTAAGCAAATAGATTCATCTGCAATGTTTGAAAATGAACATTCTCAAAACTTATCTGTGCCTGATAAGGGAGTGCTTGCTATTACTCATGATTCAAGTACTTCGCCAGCTGTGGATTGTAATGCACCTCCAAACTTGCCTGCAGAATTATCTATTGACAGAAGTTGTGAAAATGGGGTTCTTCACCCATCTGTTGAAAAAGCTGCTGAAGTGAACCTTTTAGTGACTAACAATATGGAGGATAGAACAGAACACCTGACCTCCATTAGAAGTATTTCAGAGTTCGAAGAAACTGCGAGTGCCGAATATCTGAGGCATGGAATCTCATCATCAGCTACTTTACCTTCAGAAGCTGGACACTCTGGACCAGTAAAGGTCACAACAGCCTCCCATTCAATCATAATCATTTCAGAAAAAATTAAGGTTTGTAGATGTCTTTATTGGTTATCGTGGGTATTCTTTTTGTACAGTTTGTTTCTTGAGAACATAAATTCTTAATTTGGCTCAGTTAATTAAATGAGTGTATTTGTAATTTGCTGGTGATTTGTTAATGGGAGCTATATTTCAGGCTTCTTTTCTGAAGTCTAGAGCTGAAAATGTTTTATTTCCAAGCAGGACTTAGATGAGGCTCAGATTACAGAAGAATCAGGAAGGAGCCACTCTGCTTCTCATATTCCAGATTGTATTTTAGTGCAACATGAAGGTAATATTCTTGTGGAATAACTAAATATTCTTTTTTTTTTCTTTTTAAAAATTTGTATCTGAGCTATCAGATTTCATTTTTAACTCAATCTTCTGAATGGTACTAGTAGATTTTTTTTTTATAATGGTAAAATTTTATTAAGGCAAGAAGCACCAAAAGAAGAACCCAAGAATACAAGGCAGAATGCCTAAAAGAAACTAAACATCAAAAGAAATAGAAGAACAGAAAACTCCCTCCTTTGCGAGACCGAATGGTACTAGATTTAATTTGTTGATTTTTTCAATTTCAGGTGCAGGAGATCTTTCTGCAGAGAAGTTGAAATCTGAACCAACAGTTGCGCCATCCGGAAGAGATGAGTGCATGCTTTCAAGGTAAGTTTTTCTCTTGGCAATTGAAAGCTGTTATAACCTTTGAGTGTCTTTTGCTTTGTTGTCTGGACTTTTAGACAAGAGTCCTATGTAGCTCTTTCTACAAAAAAAAAAAATTCCTGTGAACTCATCCTCCGTACACGCTGATAAAAATGCACATCCATCTGGACTGGGAAAAGCTTGGGCCTTGTTATGAAGAGTGTACAGCTTGAAAGCCATGCTGATCTGAGAATGCTTCTTATCAAATGAAAGTTAAGAAATGGTCAGCAGTTCATATTCACCAGCCAAAATTGGATGGTTAGGATCATCCTATCTATTCAATTTCCGGGTTTTACTCCAACAGTAGGTTCAGATATTTTGACTGGCTGGCAGGTTCACACCGTTGCCATTTAGACAATGGACAAGTTATCGTTAAGTCTGCTTTGGGCATGCAGATTGGAGTCTAGCTAAATTGTTAAAACATTTGACATGTAATGTCAAGGTGTTCAATACTGAACTCTTCTGTTTGCTGGACACTTATGACTTATTACAGAATGTTCTGAGAACTAGTTTTTCTTTCTTTCTTTTTTCCCTCAATTTGGCAACATCCAAAAAACACACAGAGCCCTCATGTTAGTCGAGGACCAGTCCTTTCTAGGGATAATATTTTTATCATTGCGCTAGTTGTGTGGTTTGCTTTTATCTAACCTGTTCATTAATGTTCTGCTTGCTACAGATTCAACACATTGCTCTTATGGATTTAATTTATTTTGATTTGTTTGCATCAGTGATGCTGATGCTGTCACCAAATGCACCAGTATTTGTTCTTCTAGCCCACAGATCAATTCTCAGGGAGGACAACCTACACTAATTGAGAACTCTGCGCAACTACACGAATCACCGAATTTGGGAAAAGTATATTCTTTGCATGGTATGTATCACATTCTCCTATCTACATGTTGGGCTCTTCCTTTGCAGCTGGTTGCAGGTGCCTTATGCAATGTGAGGAATTGGATATTTGTTATTTTCTGTTGAAAATGGAGTGGCCCATGTTTGGTGTAGCTCAATGAATTTGAAAAGGAAAAGCCTCTTTTGACTTTGTGTTTCCATTTTCACCAAAAACAGTAGAATAATGAAAAACATAAACATGCCCTTGATGTTTTGACCAACTCAACTTTGTCTTGATATGGAAAAGGCTTCAAATAGGATTTGTGAATTCATGGGTGGGAGAATTCTACATTTAAATATTATTTGCAACCTTTGCAATTGTTTATAACATTAGGCACTATGATTGAAGCATTCATGCCTCAAACACGAGCCCCTTTAGGAGGCACTACTCCAGGTCCTTGGATCTAAATTCTAAGCACATGAGGACCAACAAAAAAAAAAGAACAAAACAATTGAAGCATTAATGGCAGGCAATAGCATGTACTTGGAACATCAAGTTGGCTTTTTAATAATTTCTATATGCAAGACTAAATGCGTGTTTGCTGTTTTTCATTGGATAAACATCTCACTGATCTGGGGCCCAAATCATCGTTGTGCTAATCAGTAAAATGGTTGCTCTCCCCTCTTCGGAGACATCCAATAAAATTGGAACACTGCAGAAAATGGGTGTTCTCCCTCAATTTATAATAAGAAAGTTTCAAACAGCTCAAACAGTAATGGGGGTTACATAGATTGCCAAGAGATATTTCTCCTGTAAGAAACATTCCATTTGAATGTCAAAAACCAAATTCGCCCTAAAAATTGTGACTTGAAAGTTCTTACCAGGTTTTGGCTTTATTAAGGAGCGAGCGAAGACAGTTAATGTTGAGTTGTATAACAAATTTATACAGTGTGTGTGT
The DNA here is from genome assembly GCA_012931725.1 of Litsea cubeba. Lineage (NCBI taxonomy): Eukaryota > Viridiplantae > Streptophyta > Magnoliopsida > Laurales > Lauraceae > Litsea > Litsea cubeba. The sequence goes on along the minus strand of CM022945.1, from coordinate 110,398,401 downwards.
GAGTGAGTGAGATGTGTGTGCGCGCGCATGCATGTGTTTGAGTGAGACAACGACCTTTATGCAATATTTCTGCCCTTTTTTGTCAGACCCTCCCCTCAACATTCTTGTGGTCTTGTATTTGTTTGCCAATGATCTCAAGTCTTATCCTTCATTTATTTTGAAAGGTCATCCAATCCAGGATATTTTTTGTAGGTACAATGTCGAACAGTGAAGACCAATTGCAGAGTGAAGCAAATGGAGTGGGAAACAGTGGTGATGCCAATGCTTTTATCCCTTCCCAGACCAGGTATCCTACTTGGATGCTTGCTACTCGCTCTCCACGTGCAGTTCCCACTTGGCCACACAAGTCCATGGCATAGTGTAAAAACTTGAAAACTCGAGTGGGAAGACCACTGAGTTCAGTAAGTTGGGCAGGTTGTACTCAGACTCATGCAACTTGCCATTGTTCACCTATTGAGTTGTGTCCAATCTCCTAACTTGGGCGAGTTAAAATGAGTTTTAGAACTATGGTATGTGCCAAAGCCCAAAAGCTATACAAAAGGCTGGATTCATCGTATTAATTACCTCGCCCGAAAATCAGGCAGGTTCATTCATCAGGTATAGCACACCTAAATGCATAGTTTATGTGTGCAGCTTGCCTGATGAGTGGAGTGTCAGGAGCTGGGTTATGGCCCATAGGGATGGGGTTCACATGATGGATGGGTTGGAAGTTGAATTTCATATATGTGCTTCACAAGCATCTATTGCTGCATGTCAGTGGGGTTTTTCTCCCCCTTGATAAACCTTCACAAGCATTTATTGCTGCATGCTTGCTTGGTCAACTTCATTACTGCACTGTTTTGACAATATATAGCCATCTCTGTATCTCTTATTCAGTTTATCCATGGCATTGAATGCTGAACCTGTGTCGAGACCTGATGAGATAACTCAGGGTTCAACTAGTTCAGACCACCGGGAATTGGCAGTGGACAAGCAGATGGAGAACTGTGAGCTTTTAAGTGATGCATCCATGGAAATACCTACAACCAATGAAAACGACACCACAGTTGGATTGCAAAGTGGTTCAAGCAAACCAATGAATGTGGCACCAGAGATTCAGCCTAAGAAAAGGTCGTATACAAGAAACGCAGCGCGTGGAAAGCAAAAGGGGTATTCTCGGAGAGGGAGGAGGGGAAGGGCAAAGTGATGGATCTGCCTTTTGTTGCTGTTGTACTTACTCTTGTACACTAGTTAGGAAAGAAAAGGAAGTGTTAGCAGTGTTTGTAGCTTAGAAATGATATCCCTTGTTGAAGGTCAGGGAAAATGTTATTTTGTTCCATGCCAACAGTGTTTGTAACTGTTTTTAAGTTCTTCAAATTCAGTTTCACGGATCAGTCGTCTGTTGCACCTATATGGTTATCAACTCCTAATTGTTCCAGTCATTTCCTCCTGCTAAAGGAAAATGAGAACAAAACCAAACTGGCTTTTGTAGCCTGGATTAACCAATTCAAGAGACATCCAAGAAATTGAAATTTGGGACTTGCATTTGGGTTAGTGGCTATCTTAAGTGGAAATTTTTTTTGTCAAATTTGCATGTTTTACTACTGGTAAACTGAGCAGGTAAGGCGTCTTTCAGGAAATCATCCAGATGAGAATAATCTATGCCAAATCTTTATGGCATCTATTTCTGTCAGCTCGGTGAATTCTACCGTCGTCGTGATGTACAAGATAAGGTCATTTTTTGAAAAATCTGGTGTAGACAATCAACTGGAGTTGAAAATTGAGGAGAAATGATTGAGGGGCACTCAAATCATAGGCCACCCTTTCCGTTTCTATCGGTATTATCACAAATTTTATTTTAAGTAGAGTGATATACACCATTAGATCAATATGTTTGAAATTACGCTTTCTAGTTTCTATGCATTTTTTCACTCCTTCATATGAGCCCTTCTTCTCTCATACCGAAGAAAAGGTTATTCAAGATTAACTTGGGATTACATCTAATTTGTAAAAAAAATATTGTAATATCTAATAAAATTAAAATGAAACAAGTATAGAAACTTTGGTTGATTAGAATCAAACCTGAAAAAAAAATACATTTTAAGTAAATTCATGGACCATCTACAACCATCTAAATCGTCAACTGATATAATCAGTTACCCCACCGCTACAAGGAATGACTGATGAGTTGACTCTCCTACATTGTACAAGAAATGGCATCCAATAAGCTTAAAAGTCCAAAAATGGAGGTTGCATTCTTTCTTAATCACATGTTATAAAGATGCTTTTTATTCCAAGATTCGACGCCGAGTTCAATGATGTGATGGTTTTCTACTAAGATTTCATCCACTTTGTTCATGCATATTTTGTTCTATGAATAAGACTTTTGTAACACATGGGTTATATTCATAGCTTCGTAAGCAGAGACATCACACCTCTGTCATCATTCTGAGAATAAATGAAGAAAATTTTGTTTGACAGAGTTCCTTTTTTTTTTCAACTAAAGAAAAAATTTAGAGATAGAAAGAACAAGAGATCTTATAAAAGCGCAAAAAGGAAGAAAAAAATGCTTGGCAAACAAGTTTTTCTAGAATTTGAAACCTTCTGGGACCAAAAAAAAAAAAATCAGCTGTGCAGCCTATTATAACAGTTCACCATGACACAATATATTTTTTATGATGAACTTCAAAAATCAATGAGTGCATTGGTTTGAGTTCTCCATCATAATTAAAGCCTTGCCTCCGCAACTATGTTGGGGTGGCCTACATGAATTTTGTACCTCCATCATTCTGTTGTATCTTGAGTTAAAATTTTGACTACTTTCATCCATCTTTTCTTCCGCTACTCATTTTCCTTGGTGGGCCATCTCTGTGAAAATAAAAAATAAAAATGAATAAAAATAGAAAAATGAAAAGAACACTTCAAAATCATGGGGCAGTTTGGAAATATGGCCCAAAAGTCAAGACCACTCATCATTTGGGCTTCAGCTAAAAGAATAAATGGATAGTTGAGAACATTCTCGAGTGCTCCATTTCATGTAGGGCTAGGAAAAAAATACAGGTCCCATATAGAGACCTGTACCTGGATCCATACCCGACTGGCCTAAGCTACAAGGCACCTATTTCAGGTATTGATAAAAAGGGTTAGGTTCAGGTCATCTCTAGAGCCAGGCCCAATTAGTGTTATATATACTGTATACCTCGACACGAGCCTGGACTTGACACATGTCTAATTTACTTATCTGGACTTTAATGGACCAGAACGAACCGAGCCGATTCCGGGCCTGACTCAATACCTTTTAGTGAATATACGATATTCGTATCGTATAATTACAAATTAGTATATTATTTTGTATGCAATATACTTTGGTGTACAGGTAGGCTGCATGGACTCGAACTGTGGACCGGAACCCTGACCCGCTTATAAATTGAACAAAAGAAAAGGTACATACTTCCATGGAACTTAGCAGGTACCCTAAATGGAACCTTTAACCCTTTAACTGAAATTCTTAGGCTTTTGTCATGTATGTTTGCATGAGGAGAGGAGTAAAGTGAAGTAAAGAGTCAAATCAAGAAATGTGAAAAAAAAAGAGGTAGTACCAAGGAAGCTATTTCATGCCTACGTAGGACCTGCCTAATGAGGGATTTGGCCGAGTCTAGGTTGGAACCCGGTGGTTCTGGTCATCTGGACTCCCAACTTAAAAAAAAAAAAAAAGTGTAGAAAGATGGGGACGCACAAGAAATCTTAGAACATTATGGGCCCACCAGAAATGTGAGGCCCAAAAGAAGCACTTATAAGAGGAACACAGACAACAGCCCTACACAGTCACATGCCATGGAACCCCTGATCATTCACTCTCTTTTCTCCCATTTAAACAAACCCAGAAACCTTACTTTCCTATCCCCACCTTTTGGCACCAAAATGGGCCAATAGTCTGAGATTCTCCACTATAGAAAAAAAAAAAGGGCCAAGAGAAAGCTGCTTTTTCCTCAAGTGGGTAGTAGTGGCCACTCTCAAAATCATGCCCTTGATGACTCTCTCCACACAAGTTGAAAGATTCCATGCAGACCATGAGCTTGTAAAATTGACATTGAAACTTCCCTCTAGGTCACATGTGATTGAACCTCTACCACCAGAATTCCTTCAATTTCACTTTCAGGTAAGTGTCTTTTCTGATGTTGCTAGATGCTTGAGACATCATGTGAAGCTTTTGTGGACCATTGGGGACTACAGGTGCAGCCATACTGACTGGGTCCGAGTTGGCATAGCCCGGTCACTAGGGCGGCTAGTGCGAGTCCTAATCATCAGTCCCCTTTATATACTTAAATCTCGACTCGCCCGAGTGATTGGGAGGACGTCGGGGTCGAGTAACTCAGGCAGGTTTTCCTGAGTTTTTGGTAGACTCAAGCAGACTTGTTTGATTCAGTGACCTTCGAGTCGAGTCTATGTGAACCCCCACTTTGTAGATTTTTATCGATGGTGGACACTTTTGATCATGTGCCTCTAGCTTTGATCCTAGACACAGGTGAGTCTTGCCTGAGACTCTGTTTGACTCGCTTGACTAACTTGACTAGATGAACGGCCCAACTGAGTTGACTCATTCGAGTCAACATGATTTCTAGAACCATGCCCTACCACATGATGTTATCACAGCGTCGAGTTGTCAAGAATCTCCAATCAGTCCAAAAAGATCTTTGTGGGACACTTGATCCTGCTGCAGAGATGTCTGGAGCCCAACCCAGAGAGAGAGAGATGGGAATAGGGTTAGATTTAGGTTCAGGACTTCAGGTTCATACTTGTAGCTAAAATAATTCTCTTTTTACTATAAGGTCTTTCAGTGTAGTGGACCTAGTGGTCCTAGCTCTTTTTTTTTTTTTTTTTGGGGACACTGGTTAGGCTGTGATATTTTATTTCGATGATTCAGGGATCGATTCTTAGACATGTGTGTGAAACGACTGATACCAACACCACTCGACTGTGAGTATGTGGCTTGGTCTTAACTCATTTGCTTCTTTGTGTCTTATCATTTGTTTCATTCCTATGTTTAAAGCTACAGGCAATGCCCTGATTATGCAGTTATCGGATTTACCCAGCCACTAAGCGTGGCCCATTTTATGGTCCCAATTAGAAATTTGATGCCAGCATTTTAACTGCTGGTCTTTAAGTTCAGGTAAAATAGGAGGGTTTGCTAAGTTAATAGCCATAAAAACTTCTGTCACAACACAAACACGAATCCTGACATCATAAATTGGAATTTCTTATCCGATCCAGCTCGTGGGGCCCATATAAACGCCTGCTAATTAGTGGGGGTGGGGTACATAGAAAAGTCTCTTATAAATTAGGGTCAATAAAAAATTAGCCACGTCAGATCATCCTAGTCCTTGATTTAATAACCATAGAGTTTATTAGTTTTTTAACCTTAGATCTCTTAAGAGATTCAATCTAATGGTGGATAAAAGCTTGATGGGAGTTAAAGTAGACCTAGTGGCCTACTCTGATCAAAGGTGAACCCAAGTAGGCACTACAAAGCTGCGCTGAATATAAGATTGCTATTAGGAGCACATTTCACCATTAACGTTGTAAAGTAGGAATAGGCCAACCCCAAAATTACCACTGTGGGGATTTTTTTTTTTTCTAGGTCTTGTTGGTCAAGTATTATCAAGAACAGTTCTGATTGGACGATCCTAGCCCTTTTTGACTGTTCATTTGGTATCAAATTGATGTGAATTCCATGATCATAAGAATGCACACAAGTCTGAACTGAGTAAATTGAAATGCTTGTACTCTTCATAGTCAATTGAGTCATTGCCATCACAGTATCAAAGCTTTGTCCCATCAATTGTGAAATCCACAGTATCCGGCCATCAGTGGTTGGGTCCCTCTTATCATATCATCATCAACCATATGTAATCATCAGTTCAAATCATGGGCCCCACTTTCAGAAATTGATGGATCAAGATACTAGATATGTCCTGGTGAATAACGATCCAATAATTCAAACTTTTTTTCAATAGGACAAAACTGTTGATAGTGGAGACTGAGACCTCTATTTGATGGGGCCCAAAAACTTCAATTCAATGCAAACATATCAAAGTTTGTAATAGTCTTCTCCTCTTCTTACATGGCAAGTGGAGTATAATGCCAACATATAGTACAAGCCGTACCACTTAAAAAAGTATAATATATTTTCCAAAGCTTGACCCCTAAATTGGTAATCAGTCCTTTTTATGGGATGAATCAACTTATTGATAGAGAATGAATATAAAGAAGACCCAAGAAAACCTAGATTGTCATGATACACTATTTTTGACCTTCTTAGGACATGTAGTAAAACCTATAAACTTACTATACTTTTCATAATTCAGATGACTTTAATTCAAAATCTCAAATGTTAGATTCTATTCTCTCCACCTTTATTTTACCACTTTATCATTATTTCTTCCACATTGGTGCTACAGTTTTTGTGGGTCTAACCTAAGATATAAGGAATGAGGGTTCAAGATCCTATGTCACCCCTGAGAAGTGAAGTGCCTCCACCACTGAGCTATCAGTGTTCCTCACCATATATTTACACCTAAAACACCTAATTTACAGTAGTTAAAAATGAATATACATTACTTTTTTATTTTTTCTAAATATTTTTAGAGAAGAAACAAACAAAACAAAGGAAGATATTAGACTAAAAGCAATGTAATTCGAGATCTAAAACCATATATTAAAATCATGAGGAAGACCTTGACTGCTATAATTACTCTTTTCTTATTTCTCCATGCACCTTCCACATGCTTGTTTGGTATGGAAACTAATCAATCATGTAGGGGAGAGAGAGAGAGAAATATGTTTTCAAATGGGTCAAACTAATCTTCATTGAAAACAAGAGCTCTACTTATTTGAAGTGAAATATTCAAAATGGATCAAACAAATGTTCATTAACAACTTTCTCCTTGTAACTACACATTGTTTTTCTAGAAGAATAAGAAATTTCTTGGCATTGATTCAACGGCGTCCATGAAAGATACAAATGCAATTGATCTTTGACCAAGATGAAAGAAGGTACGTACCCAATTGTTTGAGATCGCTTCTTTGAACAGTTGGGACTTTTCTGCTCATCTTGTTCAAAGTGGAAGCTAAACAATCAAAGTTGGTGACTGTGTCTGTCTTAAGCTACTAACACCACATATTAATAGTATTCATGTTTGAAAAGGATTTAAAAGTAGTGAATCCAATAGAATTCCTAGGCCTGCTGCCAGTAGTTGAGGAAAATGGGACTTTAGGGTAGTGATGTCAAGTGGGCCGTGCCGGCCCGGCCCAGCACGGCCCGGCCCGCCAGTCAACGGGCCGTGGCACGGCACGGCCCGGTCAACGGCACGGCCCACTGGGCACGGCCCATGACGCGGGCCGTGCTGGGCCGAGCTGCGCACGGCCCGCTGGCCCGTTTGGCACGGCCCGCCAGGCCCGCTGGCCTAGTGGGCCAGCACTTGCTGCCCGCCAGGCCCGCCTGTATAGGCCCGCCAGCCCGCGGCCCGCCAGCCCGCCAGGCACGCCCAACGGTCGGCCCGACGGGCCGGCCCGCCAGCACGCCCAACAGCCATTTTTTTAAAAAAATACCATTTTACCCCCCCCAACAGCTATAAAACGGTCATCTAAGGGGTATTTTGTGTCATTTTTCATTATACTAAGTCTATAAATATCCTAACCCTCCCATTCTCATTCCTCACCAATTACACATTTCTCATTCTCACCAATTTACACAACTCTCTCATTCTCTAACTCTCTCTCAAAGCATTCAACTCTTTCACTCTCTAAGAAGTTTTTGGAGGACCAAAGATCAAGTCATCAAGAGACAAGATTAAAGGGGCCTTCAAAGATTTAGAGGAATTTATAATATTTAGATTTGAGATTCCATATATATAAGTTTATATTATATTATATTAACTCTCATTTTCTCCCCTTTCTTATAATAAATTATCACAAAAGAAGGCTATTAGCATATTACTATTATCATTTATAAATTTATTCTTTTGAAATATGGCTAGAAGATTTCCCACAGAATCTTCATCCGTTAATTTAGAGGCAGGAGAAGATTTTATTGAATTACAAGATCAAGTAGGTGATTTACCACCCCCCTTTCCTCATAGTTCCCAAAAACCAAACAAGAGGAGTAGAACTTCAGCAGTTTGGGATATATATACAAGGTATGATGTTATTGAAAATGGAAAGAATGTTGAAAAGGCAAAATGCACATTGTGTGGTAAGATTTATAGTGCCCAGTCAAAAGGGGGTACCGGCCATTTGTCAAGACATAGGAAAACATGTTTACAAAAGCATAGGCCAGAGAATGCAGGGACAGGGGGGCATGGTTCACAAACCCAAATTTCTACTACTGGTGGTGGTAGTAGTAGTAGCAGTTTGGGTATTTTTTCTTATAATGCACAAAGTGCTAGACAAGGTCTTGTTAAAATGATTGTTTTGTCCGAATTACCATTTATTTTTGTTGAAAATGAGTTTTTTGAAGAATGGGTCCAGAAATACTGTCAACCACAATTTCACAGTATTTCAAGAAATACAGCCAGAAATGATGCTATTAGACTCTGGCAGGAAGAGAAAATAAATATAAAAAACTATTTTGCGGAATCTCCTGGTAGAATATCCATAACCACAGATATGTGGACTTCTAAAGGGGGTGATAGTTATCTTTGTATTACTGCACATAATATAGATGCAAAATGGATTATGAATAAACGTATACTTTGTTTTAGCACTCTTGAATGGCCACACAATGGAACTAGGATAAGTACATTTATTTTGGAAAAACTAGATGAATATAGTATTAAGGAAAAAGTTTTATCTGTAACTTTAGATAATGCTAGTAATAATACAGTGGCTATTGAATTAATGAGAATGCAGATGCCACTTGCAACTTTGATAGATAGTTCTATCTTTCAAAATAGATGTGTATGTCACATCTTAAATCTTATTGCAAAAGTTGGTTTAAAGCACATTATAAGTTATACAGATGCTATTAAAGACATTGCTAGATTTGTTTTTTGCTCCGCACAAAGAAGACAATTGTATGCCCAAATATGTGCGAGGCAAGGCGTATCAGCTATTAAACTGCCTAAAGAAGTTGAACATAGATGGAATTCTATGTATGATTTGTTAAACAAGGCACTTTCTAGAAAAACTGTTTTGAATGAATTTTGTGCTTTTCATGCACAAGATTTAATGATTAGTGATGAACATTGGGAGTTATGTGCCCATATAAGAGATTTATTAGAACCTTTTTATACTTCAACATTATTTTTTTTCGGGATATATTATCCCACATCTAATGAAGCTTTAATGAAACTTTTTAAAATTACTTTACAATTCAGTAGATTTAGAGATCATTTTTTACTTGGTAGCACTATTAGAGACATGGAAGTCAAATTTAATAAATATTGGAAAGAGGCTCCAATGACATTTTCTTTAGCTGCTGTATTTGATCCTAGGTTAAAATTAAGTGGTGTACAGTTTTTTTATTGATGGAATAAATAAAAATATGAATTATACAGATTCAAATAATTTTTCAAATATAATGGCACAATTACAAGCACTTTTTCAATTTTATTGTGAGCAAATGGGTACAGCTGGGCTTAGTATGGGAAATACAGAAGTCCAGTATACAGGTGTTCCTGAGTGGGAGGTGTGGTATTCTTCCCTGTCCACGGGCATGGCATCCAGCTCAAGCTCAAGTAGCAACACTGTGACGGAGTTATCATCGTATCTTGACGTAGGTGTAATTAGGATGCAGGATGCATCCACTTTTGACCTTTTAGCCTGGTGGAAGCAACAGGAAAGCATTTATCCAGTGTTGGCAGCCATGGCTCGTGATCTATTAAATATTCCTATGTCTTCTGTAGCATCAGAACAGGCTTTTAGTGCAGGTGGACGTGTAGTAGAAGACAGAAGAACAAATCTCACTGAAGAAACGGTGGAGTGTTGTGTTTGCCTACGAGACTGGTACTTGGCAGATAAGAGGAAGCAAGAGTTAACATCATTAATGGAAGATTTTGATCCAGCAGAATACATTAGTGGACTACAAATCTGATTTTTTACTTTTTTCTTCATTGTAATTTATAAGTTTTTCATTCTTTTTTTTTTATTTTCTAAAAAGATTGTAAGGTTTTGAAGGTAATCCTATTTAGAAACCTTCAAGAAGTTAAGATCCAAATGGTTCTCTCTTCTCAGTGGAGTAGGTCGAGTTTGACCGAACCACTTAAATATCTTTGTCATTCTCCTTGCTTGTGTTCTAATTTTTATTTTTAATACTGATAAGAAAAAAAAATCATATATAGTACTTAAGTAATATGTGAGTAAATATCTATAAATTAATTTGAACCACTCAATCATTTGTCAAATGTTTGTATAAGTTTAAATGTTTAGAAAAGTAACTATTGAAAAATTAATGACTATTGATCGAAAATCAAATTCAAATCCATGTCGTTACGGACTTACGCTTACGTTACGCCTTACGGTAATTATATATCTATATTAGTCTAAAAAAAAAAAAAAAAAAACCTGGCCCGCGGGCCGGCCCGGCACGGCCCGCTCCAGCCCGCCCCACTGTGGGCCGTGCCAGTGGGCCGTGCCGTGCCAGGGGTTTTCCCCTGGCGGGCCGTGCCGTGCCGGCCCGTTAGCTGGGGCGGGCCGTGCCGGCCCGGCCCACGGCACGGGCGGGCCGAGAATTTAGCGGGCCGTGCCGGCACGGCACGGCCCGTTTGACATGCCTACTTTAGGGCTTGTTTGTGGATTTTGGTGCCCTGGTGAGAACGAGGAAAAGTGACCTGGAAAGACTTTTCTATAACAAAAAGTCTACATGGACTTAGGGGTGTGCATAGTGTGGTTAAAACCGATTAACCGAACCGGACCGACCGACCGTTAACCGAATTTACCGGTTATTCTTAACCGATCAGGCGGTTCGGTTAAAGATGTTTGAATATTTCGGTTTTCGGTTAATGGTTTGGTTAACAGAAAAAATTAACCAAATTAACCTAACCGAACCGAAATTATAGCATACTATATAAATATATAATATATATAATAAAATGTGTACATGTATATAATATGAGAATCTATTAATACTTATATAAAAAATTCAAAATAAATATAACATACATCAATTAATAAGTATTAATTCATGTTACCAAGTACCAATTTAGTAACTTGCCAAGTTACCATGTAATATAACACCTTCAATATATTATATATTTATATTTATCAAGATTGCAGAACTAATGGTTGCACCATTGTAGAACTAATGTTTTCAATTCCTTTACAATTAATGGTTGCATGATTGCTGCAGGTTGCATGTGTATAGAGTGGCCTTTGGGCTTTGGCCCGAAATAATGAAAATATAAGGCTTTTGTGAACTTAGCTTTGGGCTTTGACTTTGACCCAAAATAATTGGAATTAACCGAACCGACCGAAATCCAAACCGATATTTTAGGTTAACCGAACCGATGGTTAATCCGCTAAAAAATTTTGGTTTGGTTAAATGGTTGAAATTAACCGAAAAATTTTGGTTAGGTTAAAAATATGTCAATAACCGAACCGACCGACCGATGCACACCCCTACATGGACTAACTCATTGAGTTAGTCCATGGCCTAACCCTAAGATATCCATGGGGATATCATGAACTCTTTCTATAAAACTGTGAAATTTTAATTTTAATTTTAATTTTTCTCCTTTTATAACATGAAAAGTGATGTACCAAACTGTAGAAAAGTATAATAGTAGAAAGTATATATGATAGAGTTTATATAAGGCCAAGGCTCGCCTAAGCTCGAGCTTAGAGAGAAAATTTAGTAAGCTCGTACTTGTGGGGCCCACCTTCCTCCTTAAATTGCATATGTCCACCAACTTTCGATAAGATCCGAATTTACTGGACCGTTGGATTGACTATATATCAATTTGAATGGATTGTCGACCATTAAACTCTTGGGCCCATATGGAAATGATAAAAATTACGGTTGAGGCTGATTTTTTACAGGGAGGTAGATCATTGGGAGTCCTTGAAATCCCCCCCCCCCCCCCCATCTCCATGTGGGTCCCAAGTGGGCCGCACCACACATTTGAGCTTACCTTATCCTAAGCTTGAGCTTAGGGGAGCCTTCCTCTTTATATAAAGTACATATGGAGTGGCGCACATATATCATAGCTTTGTGTTGAACCAAATGAAATGGGAATTACATCCCAAGATTTCATTACCAAAGGCTCGTAGATAAAAACCCCACTTATCCTTCATTTCCCTTCCTTTGTGCCTCCTGTTACCCTTACTAAGTGGGCCTGGATCTCTACTTAAGGTCTATGTTACATTCATTAACCTAAAAGAAAAAAATGTCCGTGTTAGATTTGAAGTTCTATTCAAGTATCGCAAAACTAATCTGGCAATATGACCTAGTTACAACCCTAACGGCACTACAATAGCTCCTGCTCTGTATGCTCCACAAGAGCCCTATGGCATAGTAGAATGTGCTCACTATTCAATCTCGAGATTATGAGTTTAAATCATGTAACTTGTTATCGATAAAAAATAAATAAGTAGAAAATCAAAATTCTTCTTTAGTTGCAAAAATAAAATTATCTTGTTACACAAATGTGCCTTGATGTTGCATTTTCAACTTGTATAAATTTTATATTTCTTGGCCTTGTATATTAGTGATAGGTAGCAGCCCATGGGATGGACTGGAGAGGGGACAACTTGATTGAAGCTTGTGCCAAGTCGTAAAATTAAATTAAAATACATGTTTGATGTCCCAACGGAAAACTATATGCATGAATATGACCGTTTTGTTGTAACCAACGTGAAATGCGCCGTACTCTATCATGTACGAAAATACTGAAAGGTTATTTTCAGTCCAGCAGACGAAGCCTTTACCGACCTATTAAGCAGCATAAGCCATGTGGTCCTATAAGATGACACACATCATTTTCAGGTCTAGTTGACCTTCCTATATAATTTCTCTTGTGGTGGTGGTGGTGATGATTTATGATAAATTATTTTTTTGAAATTTATTTATTTTTTTAATTTCATGATCGTATTTTAGACAATGTCAAGCAAGTGAGGTTAATATTTTCTTAGATTTTTTTGCCCTGATTCTAAGATATCATGGGAATAGTGTATGCCACGGAAATTGATAAAGCTCATGATATCATGGGACTATCCCATAATTTGATAGCTTTTATGCAGCATCTTAGGGAAATTTTTTTTCGAATGATAGAACCTGAGAAATGTTGGTTAGATTTGTATTTACTTTTCACAAAATATTATTTTTCGTGTTTTGTAAAATATAAATTCGATTGCTAGTTGAAGAAGATGTGTGATACAGAATTTGATAAATCCCATAATATCATAGGATGTCCCATGATATCATTTATGATATCATGGGATATGGTGCAAAAAAGTTAAAAAAAAAATAATGTCGACCAGTGTCAAATGACTCTGGTAACATTATCTGAAATCTGGATCATTAAATTGGAAAAATCAAGTTTAAAGGGGACTAATATTTCAAAACCCCTTTTTGTTTTTTTCCAACTCATTAATTTCCGCTTCCCAGTCAAGTTCATGTGGATCCATACATTTTTTTTTTTGGGGGTAACGGATCCATACAAACATTTCATACATGTATAGATATATAGATAGGATTTCGATCTCCTCAACGATGTCGCCCATGAAAGCAACATCCTATGGGGTCCACCACTAGGAACCTTTGTAATCCCTCCCCTCTTCTTAACCAATCACAAATCTCTTTTTGTGTAGTGGTGTAGTACATTCGGGATAACTTACCAGCCCAGGGATCAATTCTGAGTGACTATATGAGATAAGATACCCCCTTTCCATTGGGCTGTCTTTTGAATTTCGGTCACCTGCTGAGACCCTCATTTGGTTGATCATTGGTAAACCTACGGATACATAGAACCACCCACTAGCCCTACGTATCGGTTAAGGCCTTAAAGGGATTCGAAGGCAGGACCTCTAGGTTAAAACCGGACTTCCTAACCAGACGAACATTTTAAGTGTGGGTAGAAAAATCATTATTGATCATCTAATTTTATCAAGTGTATTTCCTAATCTCATCAAACAATGAATCTCCATACACACTTCCTAAAATATTTAACTAGAACCTTTGTCATATAATCAAATCAATGACATGAAGAATACGGTTCCAATTGTGAAAAAAGCCCCAAGATCGTGGAAACAATCTCTAGATTTGAAAAGTATGAATTCACATGCATGCTTAGGCAAAAGCTTCATGAGAAAATCATAGCCCTAAATTTCAAAGTCTAGTGTGTGATTTTCTTTAAGTCTTGGGTCTCTGTCTCCAACCATAGCCACTCATTTTCTTTTACTAGTAGAGCTATTTGACCTTCAAACATCTGTCCCTAGACTAAGCTAAATAGAGGAAGGTCACGTTTGATTCCCTTTCTCCAGTGGCTAGTTGACCTTCAAATGTGTCTCTTCACTTTGCTAAAGAGAGAATGGACCCTTTGGATTATTCAAAACGGCCTTAACAATATGGTCTGCCCTAATAATGGAAAGCCACGGAGGCCCTTACAACATCAAGGAGATAGTGATTAGCAAATTGGTATAGTATACTCTTATTATGAGAGAGTTCCAGGAATTAAAGAACTTGAGGGCGAGTTTCCGAGTGGAATTTGGGTAGGGGGAAATCTGAACCCATCATGGCCCGGCTTAAAAAGAAGTGAAATTTGGATTGGGGTTTAGGGTTTGGGTAAAGCTCGCACCTCAATTTTGAAACCTGGATGCAATTTGGGCCAGATTTGATAATAGGGTTTGGAGAACCGAATTCGACAGGGGTGCCTTAGAGCCTTTACCAACTATGTTGGAGTTGGCTTTATCCATAAATACATGCTTATACATGTATAAATTTGTAAGCATAGGGTGAGGTACAAAATACATTTTTCAAATATATAGGGTGAGGTACAAAATGTACTTTTTCATGTATAAAATGGAGAGTGTCCCTCATTTTATGGTGAGAGAAAGATGCATATGAACATTTTCCTTGTTTATATTGTTTATATTCATGCACACATTACAAATGATTCGTGGGTGTCTTCTTATCAAAAGGAAGTAAACAAATACATAATAATGACTGAATCTTGAAACCATCTTGTGTTTGGGCAATGTTTCCAAACAAGCCAGTACATATCCTTCACGTGCATTTCACTCTACTGGTTTTAGTTTTTTTGTATAAATGTTTTTGAAAACTAGCAAGTTTGTCACACCTGATGAGTGGGATGAAAGAGGTTGCAATCTGTATTTGAATGGGTTGAATAGAAAAATAAAGGCTGTATAGACTGGACTGCAAATTTGTATTGTAATGAGTAGGGAGCAGTAAAGTACAGATGGTACATATGGGTTGCGGGTTTGTATCTTGTGAAGGGAGAGGAATTTGTGCAAAGATAGATTATCCACCTTCTCTGCTGGGTAATGCTACCTGTCATGTGGAACCACAAAAGAAATTACATTTTGGCCAGTGTCACAAATATCATTGTCATTTTGGAATTACACATTCCATGCAACTTACTAATATTGTATGGCATATGTTTTTTTTTTTTTTTTCAGTAGTGGCAGTGTTTAAAGAAGAATCTCATGGGATTTTGTGGAGTTGTTTTTTTTACCAGTGGATGTCTGGATGATCTTGCAAATCTCAATGTTAACCTCATGGCTAAGGTCAATTTCGGTAGAAGAAATCTGTGCATGGGGACACCTTTTTTTAGGTTTATTTGAAATCATTTCTTGTTGGTAATTTTGTAATCTGTGCATCATATCAAGCACGACAAAGGGCCAATAGAGATTAGACTCTCACTAATAATAAGACTTAATTTGTCTCCATATAAGACTATCAGATTAGTGAATGTGATAACTGAAGAAGTCTCTAGTAAGTGTGACTCTTTGGTACTTGTTTATATAATGATAAAGGATCCGCAATATTGGTGACTCTCCATTTCCATAGGTAAGATAGATGCAAAGAGATTCGTGAAGCTTCTTAATGGCAGGAATGCATATAGATTTCTGATCACGTGTCGGAGTCTCCACATCCAAATCTATCATTTATGCTTGATGGACCCAATATCTACTTTAATCTTACCAACATGTAATGTTGCCTTGAGAAGATGTGATTATAATAATAATAATAATCATGATTTTTCTTTTTTCTTTTTAATAAATGGCATCACCTTTTAAGAATCTAAACTTCCCATCAGCGTGCCATTAGTCTATTCATCACTTGATGATGTCGTGCTTCAAACAAGATTATATTGATTGTTGGACTGAACAATCACAATTTTATTGCGTTTTTAAATGCTTCCAGTCAAATATTCAACTTGTATCATAATAACGAGAAATTTTGGAAATCATGGATGATGCTATAATTAAATAGACGGGTTGCTGATTGATTAATTGGATTTTTATCAAAAGTTAGTCAAGTATTATGGGATTCAATCACCTATTAATATTTACCTACCCAATGTATCCAATTCAAACTTGGTTCTATGGTGGCATACCATTTATCGGTTGAATGAATCTCGAGCTCACTTGACCTTATTAGTAAGATTATCTTATATATATGAGAACCATTCATTAGGTTCTTCCATGTGGTTTAGCCTATTTTTAGGCCACCGACCCACATATGGCCAAGTTATGCCCCTCTCCACTACCCAACCTCCTGAAATGCCACAAGCCCAAAATTAACACTCATTCAACTGAGGGCTAACTCAGGATTTTTATTTGAGGGAGGCGGACCCAAATAAGTAGTTGTGTTTTGGGGCAAATACATGATTTTCAGGTAGCTTTTGGGGGTACGTAGAATCATGATTTTCATGTGTATTTTAAAAGTGGGGGTTAGAATTTACACATGTGTTTTGGAAATGAATCTAGATCTGACGGGGGCAGTCGCCCCGAAGCAATGTATGTAGTTGGTCCGCCACCGTATCCAACTGCAATTCACTCTTGGGTTAAATTCAAAAAGATATTATGCCTTTCAATATCATTCAACTCGAGATCCACCGATCAAAGGTTTTTCCAATCCACAGATGCTACGATGGGAAGGCATTACTTTGAATTTTCTGAAATTCAATACCAACCAAACAAACAAATCCTAAAACTACTTATTGAAAGATCATTGATAAAGGATAAATACGGTTATTTAGATGTCCAGAAGAAAATCTTCTATTGACTTGTATAGGGCTCATTTTCATTGATGCAAATCATTTATGTCAATCCTCCCTTAATTTGATATGTACTTGGTGAACATTTTACTCCATTATACAGTACTGGTGAATTGATCAATGGGTAAAATAGAAAGTAGGGGTTTTGACCGTACAGGGTATAAAATACCCTGTATTCCTTGAAATGGTGTTGACCAAAAGAATATCCCAAATATGGGTATCGTACAGTGAGCTTTTTTTTTTCTTCCACTTTTACCCTTTTTGTGCGATATCGCAAATATTTGCGATATCGCATAAACTGAAGAGTCATTATACGAGCTGCTCGTTTTTCCTCCGTTTGCAGCAAAAAACAAGTCGTTTTCCCTCATTGTTTTCATGTGGGTGTCTTCATCTTTCATATCTTTTGTTCATCTAATACAATCAAACAAAAAAAAATTAAGAATAAATTCCAAAATATCTCCATGACCATAAGTTTTTAGTGTCTCAATGCCCAACCATTTTTAACATAACATTTGACAGAGTATACAAAAAACTCCAAACATGTCCAAATATTGTGTAAAAAGAATCATCTGAATGCCTTTGGAGAAATGAAAGAGCGATTGCTACAGCAAATACATTTTTAGGACATTTCATATCTTTTGATCATCTAATACAATTAACAAAAAAATTAAGAATAAATTTCAAAGTATCTCCATGACTATAAGTTTTTGGTGTCTCAATGGCCAACCATTTTTAACATAACATTTGACAGAGTATACAAAAAATTTCAAACATGTCCAAATATTGTGTAAGAAGAATAATCTGAATGACTTTGGAAAAATGAAAGAGCAATGCTCCATCCTCTTGAGAACCTCCTCTAAAGATGAAGACAGCCACATGAAAATAATGAGGAAAAACGACTTGCTTTTTACTGCAAACGGAGGAAAAAATGGAGGAAAAACGAGCAGCTTATATAATGACTCTTCAGTTTATGCGATATCGCAAATATTTGCGATATCGCACAAAAAGGGTAAAAGTGGAAATAAAAAAGATGCTCTCTGTATGATACCCATATTTGGGATATACTTTTGGTCAACACTATTTCAAAGAATACAGGGTATTTTATATCCTGTACGGTCAAAACCCCCTAGAAAGTATATTCAATCATAATCGTACAGTGAATATGGCTTGATTTCTTTAATCTTGAGTACACCATCACATTCCTTTTTTTTTTATTTCTTTTTTACATATTCACCTATACTCTCCTCCTGATGATATCAATCTCTTATCCTTGTACCTACTGATCCATCATATTAATCAAACATGACTTGTCCCTGATTTGACTTTGAGTGTTTTTTCTTCTTCTCCTTCTTCTTCTTTTCCTGGAGATGGCATGGAAACGTGGAGGCCACGTTGTACTTAAAAGGACACTGAACACTGTACTTAAAAGGACATTTTCTTTCTTATTAAAAAATGGTTAAAAGACTTCATTGTTTTTTTCATCATTGATTGATTGATTATCAACGTACGTACTTAGTTATATTGTCAAGAGAGTAGTTACTAGAAACAGTATTAGCAGTCGTTTCAAGTTGTTTTATATAATTTCCAATATAAGGGCCTCTTTGTTTATTTGAGGAGAAAGTCTCCTTGAACCGATGGGGAGCCCGGCTCCCCATGGGTGCCGTTGGATCGCGGGCCTGTAGCAACGCTGTTATTTGAGAGAAGGATAAATTATAAATTCTCCGAGTGCTATCTTCCAACATGATTTCTAAAAGTAACATTTCATTTTTATAAATTCCACCATTCTAACATTTTAGTGAATTGCAAAGGCTAAAAGTAACATTTCATTTTTTGTTTCTTAGTGTCCACTAATCAAACATAAAATTCCAAATACTCATAGCCAACTTTAACGAACATTGTTATGAAAGGAATTCTCCATATGAAAAAAAAATCATCTAAACAAACACCCCCTTATCGTTCTGAGCATTAACAAGTCGGGGTAACTTACTCCGACAAGCAAACTAAATGAGCAATCCAACTGTAGGGGCCCCACATACTTTCACATTATTTTCATCTCATGATTGGGCACAATATTCAATTTTACACTCATTGAACTTTCACTCAACATTACATTAGACTAATTCTTAAAAAAAAAAAAAGGGTTAAAATGACATCAATTTAAGTTTGGACCCTCTGTGTGGTCCACGTGCTCACCATCGGTGGGATGTGTGGAACTCCATCGCAGGACCCACCTATTGATATTTCGGAGTGTGAGATGAAGTTCATCCCCTTAAGTTAACTTAAAATCTTATTTGACCACAAGACTGATAGCTTGATTAACACAATTTTATGAATACAATCATGTACATTAATTACATTATAAATATTATGTTCAATCTTATGGTAGGATCAACTCTAATCAATATAAAATTTAAAGATACATCACTGAAAGGGATGCAAATTCATTTCAAACAATTCAGATTATTAATAATTTCATCCCACTATTGTAGGTAGAGTTCCACACGTCACACTCCAAAAAATACGAGTGGGAAATAGCTAAGAAATCCAGACTCCATTAAACTTTTAAAATTATAAAATCAAAAGCTAGGATCATCCAACTTGTTTTTTTTTTTTTTTTATTGCCTCACTCTTATTACTTATCCAAGGAAATTACTTTTTACCTCGAGCCTTTTCATAGTCAAAATTATACATCTTAGTGGGCCCACGAGCCGAAATCATTTTAATTTTACCCTGTCACGGAAATGGTTGAAAGATGGCAGCTGACATCACAAACACATGAATCTCTGGAGCCATAAAAGCGCTCTGGCCGTGACTAAAGGTAACCGTTCACACACGTGTCAACAGCTGAGCAGACAAGGCCAAACGGGATTACTAAACGGCTCCTTTTTTGTGAGTTTTCCACACGTTGCAGGTTGCTTCTGCTTCACGGGCACATCACTCTAGAAAGACTAGTCTTAGCGCCTTCAATCATGGGAGGATTCAAATTAATAAAAAATGGTGGGCCACGCATCATCAATCTTGACATATAGACGACCATGTATGTCAATCTGGACTGCTCAAGGCCATGCATGGAAGATTCTAGACATCTAAGTTGGCCCACTATAAGAATGATTTGTTTGGTTAAAAACATAGTTAATATTATATATTTATTAATAACTATTTTTTTTCTCAAAATCATATTTAGGTAAAATGTGAGAATCCGTTGTAATAATGAGAAGGCTTTTATTTTGAACAGCTCGGATTTTTTCTAAATAGGCTTTTTTGCACAGTTTCATTGCTTTAATATATATTAGATTTCTTTAAGTCAAAGCCTTAGTGGCTCGTTTATGGTTTTATTGATCCAAAGCCCTTGTCTTTAGCCATGATACTGTTGAAACCGTTCACACCGGCTGTATTTTTTGAGAAATAAATCAATTAGTAAACTCGGGTGAGACTTAAAAATTTTAAATTTTAAAATAATAAATTATGTTACCTACATTTTAAGGATTTTAAAATGATTCTTTTTGTTATGATTTTAAGATGGGATTATTATATATCTTTAGCCTTTTTAAATATTTCTTTTTTATGATTTCCTGCTTCATAAAATATTAAAATATGTTAGCTTCATTTTTAAGATTTTAAAAAAGTTGTCTTTTGCTATTCTTTTAAAACTGAATTGTTATGTTTAGACTTTTCACATATTTTTATGATTTTTTGCTTCATAAATATATTGTTAGTGTTTCTTTTCATCTTTTTATTTATTTATTATATCAACAATGTAAGTTAAAGGTGAATTAACTAATATTTTCATTGCACTAAATTTAATAGCTATGATCATCAAAATATTTTAACAATTCGGCCACATGTTGTCGATATTGTGTAGCTCCTATCTAGTCATCCACTATAGATATATGTAATTGTAGTGGTCCCCATGAGGTGAGCTTGATCATTGCTCATTTGTTTTCTGTATTTAATTATGATGATGAAGGGCACTTAGACTGTTATTCAATTATTCCATGTATTATTCACTTGGCACATGAACCTATGTTCTTATTGGTTTTAAAAAAAATCTAAGAATATTAATGTATTCCTTAGAGGACACCCAATACAGAAATCATCTAATAATTAAAGGAATATTCTATGCTAATATCAATGGAGTTTAGAGTAAAATGTATTAGCAGGTGTGTGTGACCTGCCCCATGTTGTAGACTTTAAAGATTAAATAAATGAAAAGAAGTCTACCTTAAGTTGGTGAGGATTTGATTGTTTTGTTTTTCCAATGGTTAGGAAAACAAATTTCTAAGTCTATGAAAATCAGCTTCGTTTGGGAATCCAAAGTTGGAAACTTCCAGGGTCCAATTCCAATCCCAATGAGATCTCCTTCCAACTTGCAATGAAACATTGTACGAGCACATGGAAAATTTATTTTAGGGAACTATTTCTAGGAATTAATGGTAATTAAGTGGGTTTGAAGTTCGTATTTAGATTTTTTAAGTGCCACACTTCAAAGAATTCCATGTTGATCGACGCCCATGTTTGAAAATCCAAGGCATTTAAAATGAATGCCCTCCCCATGTAGGGAGGGAGTGTCTCCAAATTTCACTCTAACGGGAGTCGGTCCCATTGTATGATTGATTTTATGACTAATAATGTAGTTACTAAATTCTTATTCATTATTAATCAGATTAATCGTTCATTATATTATTAATTTTAACAATTTATGGTGGAACGAACTCTTATTGGAGTAGAAGAATTTGTAGTTGGGCTGACCTATGGAGTTCCTTTCCTTTCATTCATGGATTCTCTGGTGAGGTGAGACTCTTTCAAGCCCTGAAGATGTATTAAAGCTATAAAGAGTAAAGAATTTGATGCCTATAATTCTTAGGGCCTATGTACTTAAATTGAAGCCGGCCAACATCCCATATATAGTTGAAAAGTGGCCTTAGCAGATATGCTTCCACCTGCCTTATTTCTCAGGTTCCCATTCACAGAGATGGTACAAATCAGTGGTGGTGAAAGTGGGAAGGCCCATAAATTTGTGACCTTTTTGGGTATGGACCAAATGAATTTCTTGGATTTCTCTCTCTCTCTAAGGACCACCATATTTTGGTGTGGAGTGGCAAACATGCAAGTCTTGCTCTAATTAGGCAAAGAGATGTGGAAGATTAATGCACGTGCGTGGACCACCGATATTTTCTGTGCAAATCTGAGCTCACCAAACCGCAACTTAGGTATTTATTAGGGCTTTAGGTTGACCCCCTTCTTTTTATTGGTTTTGGTTCATTATTTTTTTTTTGACTTGATTAATACATAGATTAAGTTTGAGTCGATTTTATTCTTACAGACCTGCTTATCCTACAACAGCCCTTAACAAGATGAGTTTATGTTGGTAATTTTAAGATAATTTAAATCATGTTTAGTAACAAATGAGGAATCAATAGAATTGAAGATTTTAATTGCTGCTGAAATAAGACAAGCCGAGTTTATGTTGGTAATTTTAAGATGATTTAATTCATATTTAGTAACAAATGAGGAATCAACAGAATTGAGGATTAATTGTCTCTGAAATAAGACAAGCTGAGTTTATGTTGGTAATTTTAAGATGATATAGATCATGTTTAGTAACAGATAAGGAATCAGCAGAATTGAAAATTTTAATTGTTGCTGAAATAGGACTTCTCTAATCTAGAATTTATATGGCGCCAAAAGATTCCTGAGATTAATTTTATCAATGGATGAGGAATGCCTAGATATAAAATATTTTCTAATTAGGATTTGCACATCCTACTCGAGCAAAATATTTTTTTTTACTTTTAGGTTACCCAAGCCAAAAGGGTTGGGACCTAAGGGAAACCCCGCATACATACGGAAATGTAGCGTGCACATGCGAGAAGAAAATCGGTACAAGTAGGAGGCGGTAATGTGTTTGGAGTTCGAACATCAGACAGCCAGGTAAGAATTGACGCTCATTACTACTCGGCTAAAAAGCCGTTCTCCTAGCAGGGCAATCTTAGAGCACAAAAATCTTATATGGCTCCAATTCTGGAAGATTTGCAATCATAAAATATAGATTTTTATGACTTCAACAGAGAGCAAGAGATTTTCCTGGAAATTTGGTTTCTAAAGGTGACATCAGATTTGCATTGACTTTTTACATGTTACCCACCATGTCTTACAAGGTTAGAACATGAATTGACCTGACTCATTGCGGCTTCTTCTTGCCGTAAATCAGGTTGGAGCCGGTCCCAACATGTCCTGACCTTAAATCTTAAAGTAGATTATGGAAAGACAATTAGTTTTTTAAATTCCATAATATTTTTTCCTGATTTCCAAAAGTAAAGTTTCTCTTTCTAGTTTTGAGAAAAAAAAATGCAAATCCTTTTGAAAAAAATAAAATCAACCTCACTAGTCACTTCTTCCCTCCCGAATATCAATGGCCAACACACGTATTCGTGGTTGAGTGGTGTTGGCATTGAGTATGACACACATGACCATGGCTCAATCCTTGATCGTTCAAGTAAAAGTATCACTTTTAAATGAGTCATGAACCACCCAATATAGCAAAAAAAAGTATTAAAAAACTAATGATAAATATTCAATATAAATACATGTGAGGCCAGTGACAGGAAGGCCCAAATCATGGAAAGATTTTGCCCACTTCATGCCTATTAAGGGTCTGTTTGGTGTCTCTTTCTTTGCCAATCTGATTTTGGCTAATCTAACCTGCCTTTCTTCGTTTGTGACTAATTTGCATATTTGTTACAAAAATGTAATAAACAACATTTATAGCTCACCCAGTAAAGATTGTTAGGCGAATAACAAATAAGGTTAAGGGGGTGGGCTATTCTAGCTTTATTAAATATATATTCATATTGTTAATATTAGGAAAGGGTCTACTTCCCATAAAGTTAGGAGTAAAAAAAAAAAGTTAAAAACCCACTAATCCAACCCAATCCCAAACCACAAAGAAAACCCACATTGCATTTAAACGGATCAGGTTAGAATCAACCATTCTACGTGCATAACCTATTTAATTGGGTTACGTTAACTTCAACCCAAAATATTTAAATTCATTTCAATAATTTGATAACTTAATATTCAGTATTTAGAATAGTCTATTTTATTTGGAATGAGCCATGTGTTAAGGGCCCACAACTGAACTCAAATATAGTCACAATATTTTAAATAAATTGGGTTTGAGTGAGGATTTTGCTTAGCCGAGTCAAGTTACAGAGGTTTAACTGCATTGAATGCGGGTTATATGGGTAAGATCAGGTTGACTCTAATCAGGTGTTGGTTTACATTACTTAACACATTTAAAAAACTAATGAAACATGGATTGGATTTCAATCTGTATATAGTATATACTCATTACAACCCGACCCATTTGCCATCATTAGGCAAAGTTTGTGGGAGCCAAGACACTTCATTTTTCTCCTATGTAATGCCATGCTTAAAAATAGCCATGCTAATAGGAAATTAAGGCCTCCTTAATTAGGGATCCTTAATAATAACCCTAAAACATCATCAACAGAAAAAAGGTCCTTGATGGGCCCACCAACCACACATGCCAGTTGCAGCCCTTCACTTCTATAATCTTGTTTGTTTAAACCTGCCTAGGTGGTCAGGCGAAGATTTTTTTTTTTCATTAAATGGGCCCCACAACATTAAAGTCAATCCAATTAAAAAACAAACTCTAAGAAAAGGACCCTACCCAAATTAGTGTTAGAAAAGGTCATCCAACAATCATGCTACACTGCACCCCAAATCCCATCTTAAGAATCGGCTCACCTCCTGAGGGGACCACCTCAATCCATGAATGCTGATAGACAGATTAGGAAAAGGATTAGGGCAGGAAGCGATATTAGACCGGTCAAATCATCGTAACCGTTTATTTTTAGATTGTGAGATTTTAACGGCCAGATGTTTTGGGATTTTACTCAGATCAAATCCAATTGATACGATTCTCATATCATTGTCAAGATAGAATCACAATCAATTACAGGGAGTTAGATTTGTAAAAAGGAATTTGATTGATGATTGGTGGGCCATAGCATAAGGTGTTGGGACTTTCTACCGACCATGCACAAGCATGCACGGTGCAGTAAATCAATTATCAGATTCATCCATTCTGCGATGGACACGTCGGCACTGATAAGCTTCCGTAGCGGGCCCACCACGGACCCCGTATCTGGGACGGCGTGGAAGCAAGAGCCGGGTCCGTTTCTCTAGGCACCTGCAACCGACACGTCAGCCAGTAAAAACCTAGAAAAGCCAGAATCGGATTCTCTGGGATTTTCTCCGGCTCCCTTTAATACAAGAATCCCTCAAAATTACCATTTTTGCTCTTCAAAAACTCCACAGCCGTCGGATCACATCAAATAAAGAAACCCAAATTTTAAACTTTTTTTTCTCATATAAATCATTTCACATCTAGCAGTTCCCCAAAGGTGGTGGGAGAGTGATGTTTAACTGCTTGGATTTAAATGGAATCTTATACTAATACACTAATAGAGTGTTCGAATCAAACATCCGGCTCTTTTAAGATGAATCTCATCCCCTAAATATTTAGATCCGTGGTTTAAAAGGAGTAGGCCATATTGTGCGATTGAGCACCTGATAGAAGTGCGGCTAGAAGCTCACCGACATCACTGAGCTTCCACGGTGTTAATCACAATTTCCGTCGTATGATCAATTATATGATGAGACCATTTTCGTTTGGATTCAAAATTGATGATCTAAATATAGAGGAGATGGGATTATGATGAACTGTGTGGATTATCAATGTGTGGGTCCATGATAGAGTTCCAAGTAATAATGGGTGTGATAGGGATCCCGGACTCTCTAAATAGAATCGTAAATTCGAGGGGTACATGTGGGTGGGCCCCACAGAGAAAGGCCACATATGCGGTGGGACCCACGAGAGAGAGAGTATATAAGAGGGAAGTGGGGAAGCGAAGTGAAGAAGAGCTCTGCACTTCCCGCTAGTAACGGACGGGCGATGTTCTCTTCATCTCCGTCTTCTCTTCTGCTCTGTTAGTGTTTTTGTTAGGGTTTAGGGGAGGTTTCTAGGGTTTTTGTTCTTCGTTTGTCTCGATTGCAGCGAAGATGGGGAGCGACAAGGCCATCAGTCTCGAGCAGATTAAGAACGAGTCTGTTGATTTGGTAAGCCATCAGAAGCTCGATTTCTCTCTGTTTGATGCATTGTTTCATGATCTTCTGGTTTGATTTCTGTTTGTTCTGATGTTTCTCTCTGACGCATGAGTTCGAATTGGAGTTGAAGTTGATACTGTTGTTTTGACGGTGTATTTGTTTGTTTTGGTGGTGAAAGATGGAGATCTGTAGCTTTTGCTTCTCTGTTTTTTTTTTTTTCTGTTGGTTCTGGATCGAATCTATAATAAAGCATTGCAGTCTTCGTTAGATTTTCTCTCATTCTTACTCTTTTTGTTTAGGATTTTATGTTTTTATGCAGTCGATCTGTGTTCTAGATACACGAAAAATTAGATTTTGAAACATGATGTTTGCCTTTTTCTGTTTCTCGAATCCGAATCTTCTGATTTTGATTTCCAAACTTGTAGTAGAACTCAAGTTTGCATGTGAGAACTCTGATTTTTTTTTCTATTTTGACGGATTTCGATTTAGAACTGGAGTTCTTTTGCTTTTCCGTGATCTTTTTGTTTGATCTTGGAGCAGAACTTTGAGTTTTCATTTGCTTTTTCGTGATTTGCAGCTCAGTTTTGTTCCGTGATATCCTTCCTTTTTGTTTCGATTCTTTAGATTCGTTTCTGAAGTAAACGAGTCACGGATTTCATATCGTAAGAGCTCTGTAAAAACAAGTCTTACTAAATATATGTCGTGGGTCTTCCGTTTCCTTTTGCTTTTTCTGGAAGACTCTCTCTCTTCTCTCTTTCCCATTACTTCAGCCCAGGATTGAGAATCTATCAGAATCATATAACTTAAAAAATGTACTATCATCCCTCACAGGCACCTGACGTGCAGTTGGAGCCCAACAATTCTTAAATTAAAAGAATATAACATGGATTAGTGGTATGCGCTAAAAATTATTAGCTGCCTTATCAAAGGTAATTACTGTGCAGTAATAAGGAATTAAGGATGGAGGGCTACATATTTTTCATTTATTTTCATTATTATATTAGCGACCTACAATAATACTACTTTTTTAATATAATTAACCCAACATGACTCTCTTATCCTCAAGTGTTGTATGCAGCCAGCCATTATCCTAATAATTCAATTACGAGAAAAGTTAAAATCCCATCTAGATCGATACCTTATATTCATCACCGTCTCTTTAATAATCCTACAGAGGAGTCTATGTGAATGTATTTTTAACATAATTCATATATATTCTAAGCAGACAAACAGGCGAAAGAAAAATCCTATATAATGCTTTGATAGAGTAAAATTATGTGCTCCCAAAATAAAATTCTTTTCTGGCTTCACCCTATTTGTTTGCATCTGATAGTCCTTTCCGATCTGTGTATATGGCTTCCCCCAAGTTATTTTTTATTTTTATTTTAAGTTTCTCAAATTTCATATACCCTTGCTGAGATAATATTGACACCTACCTGTGTTTGCATACGGCATGTTCTCTTCGTGGATTATTTTTTTTGCTAAGACTCTTCCTAGATCGATTTGATCTGAACACCTTACATGTGTTTTGAATTCTTAACAAGTGTCAAGAACAGCTGGTAATTCATAACAAACCATTAAGTCAACGGAAGTTGAAGAGAGCTGCTACCTACACACTACAAATATCTATCCACACACTACAAAAAATAAAAAATTGAAAAAAAATAAAAAAGTTCCTAAACTACCCCCCTCCCTCTCCTTCCCTCTCCCTGCTGGCCGGCCACCCCCTCCGCCGCCTATTCCTTCTCCCTTTCTTTCCCTCTCCCTACTCGTCCCCGGCCGTAGCCCGAGCCACCATCTCCCTCTCCCTCTTTCCCTCTCCTTCTCCCCTTCCTTCTCCGTCTCGCCAACCTCATTCATCTTTCATTCCTAGTCATTTGTGATTTTTAAGTAATGGACAAGCAAATGGTGGTCGAAGATTTCAATAGCGACTAGCAAACGGAGAAGCAAATGCTATGGATGTTTCTTTGTTTCGGCGAGTTTGTTCGGCGATACAGGGCCAAACAAATCGAGTTTGTTCGGCCACACGGGGCCAAACAAATCGAGTTTGTTCTTGGGCCCGAAACAAAATGGCAGAAACACACTAGAAATGTTGAACTTCCTTTGGCCATTGAGAAGGAGAGGGAGAGAGGAAAGGGAGAGGGGCGGCGGTCGGCGACGAGCAGGGAGAGGGAAATAGAGAGGGAGAAGGAGAGGAAGAGAGAGAAGGAGATAGGGTGGGTGGGCGGCGACGAGCAGGGTTTAGGGTTTAGCAGGGAGAGGGAAAGAGATGGAAATAGAGAGGGAGAAGGAGGGGAGAGGAGAGAAAGGGGAGAGGGTGGGCGGGCGGCGGGCGGCTGCCGGCGACGAGCAGGGAGAGAGAGGGATGGAGAGGGCAAGGGGTAGTTAATTTAAGGATTTTTTTATTTTGTTATTATTTTTTTTAAAATGCAGCATGTAGAGACTAGAGAGTCATTTGTAGTGTGTAGGTAGCCACTCTCGAAGTTGAATTTGTATTGCTACCCTTCACGGCTTCACTCCTATCCTCTCCCATGCTCAAGGTTGAGAACTTCAACCCTACCTTACCATGATTGGTATATACCTCGATGGGCCCCATAAAGCTGTTGTGAAATATTCAATTAGATTATAGTGTCTTTCTTTTTACCACCCTTAATCAATGGTGAAACTTTCTATCCTACCTTTACATGATTAGCATCCACTTTGGTGGCCCAACAAAGCCTGTTGTAAATGATCGTGACCCAAAATTTCTAACGCTACAGTAGCCAACCAATTTAGTAAATTGATCGATCGGGGGTGGGGGGTGTGTGGTGTTGCATGTCGATTTGTAACTAAGGACCCTTGTAACCAACCCGGGTCACTTTTGACACATATTTATAAAACGGTAATATTCAATATTCAGGTGAGAACTAGTTCTCACATATTATATGATATTTTTTTTGTGGGGTCCAATTGTGGGATCCATTTGGGGATGGGACAAGGGTGGATGGAAAGATCTATGTGAGACCACCCCAAGTATCAAGTTTGACCCCAAACCTATGCCTCTAACCCCTTCATCCGTGGCCCACAAGTTTAATGGCTTCATATTCAAAAAAATATTCAACCCTTGATCCAACGGCTCCGTCCATTCGGATGTGTGCCAATCCTTGGGACTAGTGATTATCAGGGGGGTTCCCTATTGGTTGCTAGGTTTGGATGGGTTGCTAGTTGGGCCCCGCAAAAAAGAGGTGAGAACTAATTCTCACTTGAATATTTTATATGTTTAAACCCTTTCTAAAATGGAAGAAGAGCCTGAAGTAATTAATTTGTAGTATTCAAGTTGGGTCAGGTGTGTGTAAGGTCCGATCTGAGGTGATGGCCCTTTGAGATGGTCTACCGTTGGTATTGGTATTTGGTGACCATTTGAAGAAGACCCCACTTTTTTAAAATGTTGGTCACACTGCATGGAATTTTTAGTTGGCCTACTCACATTGAACATTGTGCTCTGATGAGGTGAGCACAATAGCCACGCAGAATAAAAGGAGATTTTTCTCCTCGTTCGAACAGGGATTCAAAGTATGCTTATTTGATTACTCGAATTTCAATTAACCCCAGACCCCTCTTGTACTTAATTTTTGAGCTCTTAGCTAACTTTTTTATTTCTGTCTAGCGGCTTATTGTTAAGGGTATTGATTTCTTATTTTTGTGGTGCATTTAGGAACGGATTCCAATCGACGAAGTATTCGAGCAGTTGAAATGCACGAAAGAAGGTCTGACATCGGACGAAGGAGCCAACAGGCTTCAAATCTTCGGTCCCAACAAGCTAGAAGAGAAAAAGGTTATAACTCTCACCACCATTTCTACATTTGCTTCTTCCCTCCACTTACATTACACCCTCTTTTTTTTTTTTTTTTTTTTATTTAACATATTTTTCTAAAACCATTTGTTCCTATAAAAAAACAATGACAGGAAAGCAAGATACTCAAGTTTCTGGGCTTCATGTGGAATCCCCTTTCATGGGTCATGGAAATGGCTGCTTTAATGGCTATTGTATTGGCAAATGGAGGTGGGAAACCCCCAGATTGGCAGGACTTTGTGGGAATCGTTGTGTTACTGGTCATCAACTCTACAATCAGTTTTATTGAAGAAAATAATGCTGGGAACGCGGCGGCTGCTCTGATGGCTGGTCTTGCCCCAAAAACTAAGGTCAGTAATTTGAAATTCAGTTATGCCTTCTTATAGTTAGTTAAGTTTAATGACTAATCACCTTCCTTTTCTTTTCTCATCATCATTATAGCTGTGTCTCCGTGTCATGGGTTAAGATCGCAAAACCTAGCCACAAACAGCAAACCATAATGTAAAATCTACTTATAACTGCAAACCAAAACACTCCTCTCTCTCTCAATATGTATGTGCAACCAGCATGTGACTTATGAATGATAATTCACTTTAATTTGCATATGTTACAGTCTTTAGATATAGATTATCATCTTTTAAGTAGCTAACGATACACCTAATCATCATTAATGTCAGATAACCAACCTGAGTTTCTTTTATATGCTATATTTAGGTTATTAGAGACGGTCGATGGAGCGAGCAGGATGCAGCAATCCTTGTTCCAGGAGATATAATAAGCATCAAATTGGGAGACATTGTCCCTGCTGATGCTCGTCTTCTTGAGGGTGATCCGCTGAAGATTGACCAATCTGCCTTGACTGGAGAATCCCTTCCTGTTACAAAGAATCCTGGGGATGAAGTGTTCTCTGGTTCTACATGCAAACAGGGTGAGATTGAAGCTGTCGTCATTGCAACTGGGGTTCACACATTCTTTGGAAAGGCTGCTCATCTAGTGGATAGTACAAACCAAGTAGGGCATTTTCAGAAGGTCCTCACTGCAATTGGTAACTTCTGTATCTGCTCTATCGCTATTGGAATGCTTGTTGAGGTCATCGTCATGTATCCAATTCAACACCGGAGGTATAGGGATGGGATAGACAACCTCCTTGTTCTTTTGATTGGAGGAATACCAATTGCGATGCCTACTGTTTTGTCTGTCACTATGGCCATTGGATCTCATAGGCTTTCTGAGCAGGGGGCAATTACCAAGAGAATGACTGCCATTGAGGAGATGGCTGGGATGGATGTGCTGTGTAGTGATAAAACTGGGACGTTAACACTTAACAAGCTGAGTGTTGACAGAAACCTAATTGAGGTGTTTGCAAAAGGTGTGGACAAAGAACATGTGATTCTGCTTGCAGCAAGGGCGTCAAGGACCGAAAACCAGGATGCAATTGATGCCGCCATTGTTGGAATGCTGGCAGATCCAAAGGAGGTATTGCTCAGCTCCTTTCTAATTAGCTCATTTACTTATTCCATTTGGAGCTAAAAATTTGTCACTATAATCTATTTATGAAAACGTAGAGTACTTGCATGATGTGGGGACTCGTTAAGGCTTCAGTGGCATTTTGATACCCATATAAATAAGCCACAGAAAGAGATGAAAATTTGAAATGCCAATGAATTATTTGTTTAATTAGAAAAAGAATTCAGCATGATTCCACTGAAAATTATTATTACATCTGATATACACCTATATTTTGACAGGCAAGAGCTGGCGTTAGGGAGATGCATTTTCTTCCTTTCAATCCTGTGGACAAGAGAACTGCACTCACCTATATCGATTCAGATGGCAGCTGGCATCGTGCTAGCAAGGGTGCACCTGAGCAGGTATATTTTTTTCTGTCCTCATTTTGTTTTCTTCATGGGATCACAGGAATCTGGATGAAAGCTCACTTGTATCTTTTGGTCCTCAAAAACAGATATTGACCCTTTGCAACTGCAAGGAAGATGTTAGGCACAAGGTTCATATTGTGATTGAAAAATTTGCAGAGCGAGGCCTTCGATCATTGGCTGTTGCACGACAGGTTTTTTATCATGACCATAGAATTTTCTGTTCTGTTTGAATGTGATGGAATGCTCCTCATACCATCAGTTTTGTCTTTTTTTTTTTTTTTTTGCAGGAAGTGCCTGAGAGAACAAAGGAGAGTATTGGGTCACCATGGCAATTTGTTGGTTTGTTGCCTCTCTTTGATCCTCCTAGGCATGATAGTGCTGAAACCATCCGAAGGGCTCTCATTCTAGGCGTGAATGTCAAGATGATTACTGGTAATTTGGGTTTCTTGTTCTGCTGTTGATCCATCACTTCTTTCTCTATTTACTGATTTTCTTTTGTGTTTTCGGAACGTAAGGTGATCAGCTAGCCATTGCCAAGGAGACTGGCCGAAGGCTTGGAATGGGAACAAACATGTATCCTTCATCTTCACTGCTTGGCCAAGACAAGGATGCATCCATTGGCGCCCTTCCTGTCGATGAGTTGATCGAGAAGGCTGATGGATTTGCGGGAGTATTTCCAGGTGAGTACTATTCATATTAATATTGCTTGAAATTTGGGTTCTTTATAGCTTCTATGATTGAACAAAACAATTTTCCTCATATGGGCCTCTTTTTTGTGTAACAGAGCACAAGTATGAAATTGTGAGGAAGCTGCAGGATAGGAAGCACATATGCGGCATGACGGGAGATGGAGTGAATGATGCACCTGCTTTAAAGAAGGCTGATATTGGAATTGCTGTTGCTGATGCCACTGATGCTGCAAGAGGTGCTTCAGACATTGTCCTCACAGAACCTGGACTCAGTGTTATTATCAGCGCAGTTCTAACCAGCCGAGCCATTTTCCAGAGGATGAAGAACTATACAGTAAGTTCCAAATCATATCAATGTGTTGTTTTTCGCCCAAACACTGTCCAAGCTTTTCTCTAGACATTACCAACTTTACCCATTTTCGTTCCTTTTGGCTTACAGATATATGCAGTTTCCATCACCATCCGTATTGTTGTAAGTTCAGATTACAACAACATTTGTCTTGATATATTTGTTATTAGTCATTTGCTGGTTCCTTTGTTTGCTTATTTTCTACCCGATCTTGCAGCTTGGTTTTCTGCTTATTGCTTTGATCTGGAAGTTTGACTTCTCCCCCTTCATGGTTTTGATCATAGCCATTCTCAATGATGGTGAGTGTTTTGCAAGCGAACATTGATCCTTTTCTTTTTTTTCTTGCTTTGTAAAATGAACTTACTTTTCATGTGATGACATTGACTCTAGGAACAATCATGACGATCTCAAAGGATCGAGTGAAGCCATCTCCCATGCCAGACAGTTGGAAGCTGCGAGAGATTTTTGCTACTGGTGTGGTGCTGGGGACTTATTTGGCAGTGATGACAGTCATCTTCTTTTGGGCTATGAATGATACTGATTTTTTCTCGGTATGCATACTCATCGATACATCACAGCAAGTACAAATGGAACTATGGAAGAATGATAACTGTCTTCTTACATTTGTTTTCTTGATTTGTTTTTAGTTTTCCACAAGCTTCTTGGAATTGGTCATGTTGGATTAAGTTCGAACAGTGAGATTTAACTTTCTTCCTTTTCTGTTTTAGGACAAATTTGGGGTTAGATCACTGAGGAATAGACCCGATGAAATGATGGCTGCTTTGTACCTTCAAGTGAGTATTGTGAGCCAGGCCCTCATATTTGTCACCCGATCTCGAAGCTGGTCCTTTGCAGAACGTCCAGGCCTCCTCTTGGTCAGCGCCTTTATTGCTGCTCAGCTGGTAATGCTCTAGTTAATCTAATTGACAGACTCCGTGTCATACCTTTAAATCCTCCTATTTTTGCATTTACACAAACTCTTTTCACCAGGTGGCTACTGTCATAGCTGTCTATGCCAACTGGGAATTTGCGAGGATCAAAGGAGTGGGCTGGGGTTGGGCTGGAGTTGTCTGGCTCTACAGTGTGGTATTCTATGTCCCCCTTGATGTGATCAAATTTGCTGTCCGTTATGCACTAAGTGGAAAGGCTTGGGATACCTTGATAGAAAACAGGGTAATATACTGTTTATTCTCATCAGTTGTGCTGTGTTAGGTCCCTTAAAGTTACTAGTTTATATTAGATTTTTTCCTTTTCATTCCTTTCCATTTTCTGATGTTGTTGTTGTAAATCCACATTAGACTGCGTTCACTAGCAAGAAGGATTATGGTAGAGAGGAAAGAGAAGCTCAGTGGGCTCTTGCTCAGAGGACACTGCATGGTCTTCAACCCCCCGAGAGCACAAGCCTCTTTAATGACAAGAGCAGCTACCGGGAGCTATCAGAGATAGCCGAGCAGGCCAAGAGGCGAGCTGAAGTTGCAAGGTATGGCATGCAACCACCTAAACAATCCAAATTCCAAACCTGCAAAAACTAATTGTGTTTTTTTTTTTTTTACTGAGAAAGCAACAAATGTAAATTTGTCGAAAAGAAAATACTGCTACACAATTAAGTAAAAAACAGTCCAGTTAGGAAATGGACTAGAGCGAGACAGTAAAACAGTTACAGAGTTGGAGAGATTACAATGCTCAATTCAGAATATCCTGGGGAGACTAATTGTTGCAACTGCTGATATTAGACTATTGATGTTTACTTCTTTTCTTTTCTCATCTTGTATCACTGTCGTTGGTTGTTTCTTGCAGGCTTCGTGAGCTGCACACGCTTAAAGGACATGTGGAGTCAGTTGTGAAGCTCAAGGGACTAGACATCGATACCATCCAGCAGCATTATACAGTGTGATAGAATATAAAGAGGGGAGCCCATAGCGAGGGGTTAAGATGGCCGGTACAGGGGAAAAAACAAAAAACAAAACAAAAAAAAAAATATAGCCAACAAGAGAAGATGGAAGCTCTATTTAGTAGTAGCTCTTCTTTTTTTTCTTCCAAGATGCATGTGCTGTGACTCTCGCATGTTTCCTTTTTAGCTTCTCTCAATGTTGTAGGAGCAGTATAATATTAAGTCGCAGTTGGTTGTTTTTACATCCCTTTCATTTCCTTCGATCCCTTCTCTCTTTTCTTGAGGTCTTTGAAGAGTTAGTTCTGTGTGTTGTTTAGAGTTAGAGAAGTGCAATATTATTAGTGTCCAAGCTAAGTTGTGTGCAGCTTATTATGTC
Organism: Litsea cubeba; assembly: GCA_012931725.1. NCBI lineage: Eukaryota > Viridiplantae > Streptophyta > Magnoliopsida > Laurales > Lauraceae > Litsea > Litsea cubeba. The sequence continues at coordinate 110,363,042 of CM022945.1, read as the reverse complement.
ACTTTCCGGCTAATTCATCTAAGCTGGGCCACACAAACCAATCTCCATGCCCGCAAAGTCTGGAACCATGTTGCATATCCACCTGATGCCGAGTGTAGATCCTGTCTACATTCAAGGAACACTACGTTTCCATGAGAACTATCGCCTTTTATTAACACACAATTTCTCTAACTTCAAAAGAGAAGATAACAATTCAAATTTAAACTAGTCTCTATCTTTAAGACACCTAATCCTTATCTCTAACAAATCCTATCATCTCGAACACAATTCTAACCAGTTCTTTCATCTCTAACAGATCACTAAATGGACATTTTACTTTCATAGTATATCTACTGGTCAAAGTAAACAGAAACATGGGAAATCCAAGTTGTGGCCATGTGTTGGATTCTTCAAAATTGATTGTTGAGTCACTTTTGTTGTAATCCATATCGACCAACCATTTCTCTGGACATTCACTCAATATGATCGAATTAACAATGTAATAATCTGTAAAGCATTGCCAATAAGTATATTCTGTCCAAACTTTGAAAAGGGAAAAGGAGTTTCATGGATTGCCTATGGTTTTCAGAGAACATGTTCTAAACAGACTCAGCTAATGATTAGCAGTTATGAAGGTATTGAGTCTAATCAACACCTGAAGTGGTTCTGTGATTGATCATTTTGATTCTCTTAACTACCCTATATGACTTCTAAACATATGAAACTTCTTATATTAAAAAAAAAGGAAAAAAAAATCAATTAACTCTTACCTAACGGAAGATAGGTTTACAAATGTTTGTTTATGCCAACTGAAACTGGTGCCATTGAAACTCATTGATGCTTCAATGTGGGTTTGATTTGATTGTTTATGGCAGACATCGTTATTAAATGGACCAAATTATGGATCTGATTTCCTCAACAATCATCATCATCATCATCAAAGCCTTGTACTCGCTATGTTGAGGTTGACTACATGAATTCTGTTTTCTCCATGCCGATCTATCTTGAGCCAAATCTATGGATAGGTTGTTATTTTAAAAATCTATTGTTACTACTTCCATCTTCGTCCACTTCGGTCTACCCCTTTCCCTTGGTGGGCCATTGATTTGCATAAAAAAAACATTTTCTCATCCAGCGCTGTTGTTTACTATTTGTTGCTTTATTAGTGCTAGGAACTGGTCTTTACAATAGTGAACCAGCCCCAATTCAACATTCAACATAGGGAAAGATAGGGAAAGAAAGGAAGTGGAGTCTCTGTTTGCACTTCAGGAAAGGGGCTTTGGATCTTTGGACAGTCGAAATCCTAGGTGCATAGAACCCGTCTAGGTTAATATTGTGGAGGAGAATTTGTCCAAAAGAGGTGTGGATGGAGACACTTGGTGTGCCACTATCGCTAAACTCCTACAAGGCTTGGGTCCTTAGAAATTAGGAGTTATTGCTGCAGGGACTTTTCCTTTCTTTTTTTTCTTTCACCCAGCCCCTTGTAGAGACCCAGCCACAGGAAGTTAACTTGCTAATGTGGGAAGAGGAACCTGCTCCTGCAGGGGGGTAATTCTCATACATGTAGGGAGAGAAATCCGTTCCTGCTCATGCTTGAAGAGAACTCAAGAATCGAATCCTGGACAGTAAGATAAGAAACAACGATATCAAACAAAGCAGACTTTTCCTAATGTTGAAGACATGTTTATGTACAAATTTTGGTACCCAAGTCAGCTGGTGCTTGAGGCCCAAATTACAGCTCAGTCTAATTTCCTAATGAGCTTCCAAATCCATTGCCATGCCTAACCTGTGAATGGACAAGTACAGTTGTGATGGGCCATTTAGATCCATCAAGCCTTTAAAGCTGTTCCCTTCAGGGCAAGTTTGGACACACAATCTAGGGCCCGTGGGTCAATCCTGGGCCTAAAAGAGGGACCTGTTTAGTAAATAAGTTGGGTTTGGGCCATGGCGGCCCATTAGATTGTTGTTAGTTTAAACAAAAACAACTGACCACGTATTAATTAAAGTTGTCGGGCCTGGGGTTGATACATTTTGCAAGCATAGGGCCCCAGCAGGCCTTAAATGATTTGGACTTGGACACACCCCTGACCCACTTGCACCCCAACTGGACCTTTCATCGAATGATCATAACCGTCCAATGAGCATCTTACATGCCATAATTTGAATCCATATCACTCCATAAATGGAATCATCAGATGTCAAACAGCAAGGTGGGCCATGTCCTAGTAAATAAGAGTTGTCCCATCAGGACTGCTAATGGGCTGTCTTCTACCAGACCTAGCCTTCCATCATTGGATCATGGATGATCCTCCCCTCCAATATTCTTTGGCATTCAAGGACCAAGGTGGGCCCTAGTTAGATAGATGGACAAATTTATGTTTTCAACGGCGGTGATCTTTGCTTGGCATTGAAGATACGATTGGAACGGTGGTCAGTATCCGAGATTCGGACGTACGAGGAAATATCTTCTATCAGTGATGTCTCCGGAAACGCGACAGATACGGCCCGAACGTGTCGTCTCCATCGTACGACCGCACACAAACCCCACCTCCAGGCTCCAACCAAAAATGCACTAGGGCCCACTCCCAGAGCCTAAAATCAATAAAAATACAAACGACCAAAAAAAAAAAAAAAAATCCCCTAAAATTCTAAGACCCAACTTTTATTATTCACATTAGCCTGATTATTGGAATTTTGGTGTTTGGGGTTTTTGAGGTATGATGTCACATCATGTTTCCTTGCATTTTAAAATTTCTTTTTTTTTTTTTCAAGAATTTATGAATTCTAGCACATGATAAGTCTTAATTGGCTTTTAGAAATTCCTGGAATTCTACATTCTTTATATTTTGGTGGAATTCCAAAATGCTCATGCCCTTAGGAAGATTTAGGAATTCCACCTTATCTAGGAATTCGAGAATTCCCCAGACAAGAATTCCTGGAATTCTAGTAAATGAACAGGCCCTAAGATTCTATAAAATTCTTTTCGCTAACCATTCATATCAATGACCTCAAGGCATTAGTAGAGGTAGCAAAATACTTTTTAATATTCGCTCAGGTGGAGCCCACTTTCAACACTCCCTCTCATGTGGAATATGATCGGCGCACTTTTGATGACGTGCATTTTTCTTAGCACCGAGCCATTCCTCATGAGATTCGAACTTACGACCGGTTGACTCTGATACCATATTAAATTTTCTTAGGAGGGAGGCCGGTAAGGACTATGCTCCCCAAAATCTCAAAAAGCCCCCTAAGGTTTTACATAATTTCAAAAAGCTCCCTGAGAAATCAAACCATTATTTTTTTTTCTTTTTCTTTTTTAAATGGGTGAGTGGTACATATTATTTGATGCAGCCTTCATGCCCAGGGCAGGAGTCTCTAGTTTCTGGAAATCAAACTACTTTATTTAAACCTTACATAAGTTACATTTTTTTATTAATTAGTACATTCTAAAATTATGTTTTCAACATAGCTTCTACTCTTTCACTGGTTTCTTATAAATTGTGATGTCTCATTGATGCATGTCACATTTCAACCAAAATGAACCACTATATGAATAAGTTATACATACACAACCTTAGTTTTCATTAGTTTGATGGTCCTTTTACCAAAAACACAAGTTTGACAGTCTGTCCTACTTCGAAAACATTGCCTTCAACCTGTTGGCATACTTACGTTCAATCATTTTCAAACGTGCAGCATGATTGTGTTTATAGTTATTATGCTCTACCAAATTGAGGGTCTTATTTAAGACTATGAGGCAAATATGAGCCATGTTTACTAAATTCATATACAGTATCAAAATCACACAATAGCATGACCAAATAAATTTAACCATATTTAAAAATCTTCTGGCTGAGAAGGGTTTGATTTTTTTTTTTCTTGTATATCTCTCGAATATGGTTTTTAAGAGATACTAAGTTATTGAGGAGTGGGCTCCACCTGAGATGGAATATTGAACAGTATTTTCATTGTCTCTACTAATGTTTCGAGGTTTTGGTACAAATAGTTAACTAAGAAATTTAAGATGGTATCACAGCTAACTGCTCATGAGTTTAAATTCAGGCAGGATGAACGACTCGATGCATAAAAAAAAAAAAAAATGATCGGTCAGATACTTGGGCATGAGTTTTGTTTGCCTTTTGTTTTGGAGAGTGACTTTGCCCCTTGTTACTACAAATTCTCTACTTTTCAGAAAAAAAGAGAAAAAAATTTCACAAGAAAAGGCCAAACTATAGATCAATACACCTAACTTAATTAGCTAAATCAAAACAAAAAATAATTCAAAAATACAAACAAAACAAAACAAAATCCATGAACAAGCAACTACACACCAGGAGTATAGCTCTTCTTTTTCTGGAACTTCTCTCCCCACACCCTTCATTCAAATGATACCGAAAAGCTTCTACAGATTCTTCAACCTGTAAAGCACATTTCCTGCACTTACATGCAGTGAATGTGATCTGGTAACTTTTGTTTGAAAATTCATCCAAATTGAACCCATCTCTTTCTTGCAAGGTACAATGCATTACCTACCTTACATGAAGACAATTTATTGCTTATCACAAAAAGTTAAATGTATAGCTTTCATGTCTCAAATACCACAAGCTTGAGTACACAACACATTAATCAACATGCGCATATCTGGCACTGGGCTTCACCTTTTTTTAAGGACAACACAACGAAATGCAATTTGGGGCACGCTAATGTCTTGATGAATGAGAAAGATTCAAAAAATATTCTTGATGTGATGCATCTAAATGAAGAGGTAACATCTATGCATAGAAATGCTGTGTTATGTAACATCTATAGGTAGGTCTAGGATGGCAGTGTAACTTTTGTATTACCTTTGTGTCTTTTTGTTGGTATTACACGAAAAGATTTAGGAATAAATGCTAATAATAAGAACTTTTGGTAAATTATATTAATGTAGTTATATGGGGAATTGAACCGGGTGAATCAGCTAAGTCAAACTCAATCAATTAGATGACTTCAAGTTGAGCCTAAGTCGTTTGATACCCCACTTCTCATCTAACTGTCAATTATTGAACTCTTAAATTCTTTTTCACATGGGAGCAAGATTTTCTTCATACATGTCTTCATTTAGGAGTAGGCCTCTTTCCCAACAACAATGTCTTGTATCTTTGGTAGCCATATTAGTCGTTATGGGTTAACTTGGTGCAATTAGGTATGAGGGTAGTTTAGTCTTTCTGTATCATGCTTTACATTATCATGTGATGTAACAATCACCCTAAGCACAACAGTGAGAGAGAAAAAATGAATAGATGAGAGCGCTATCCATGGATGTATAGGCACCATCGCCGAACCATATACATTATTATTATTATTATTATTTTTTGTGTAATTGTGTAGATTTGTGTATAAGTTGATCACAAGTATTTTCTACTGCACCATAGTACCTCTAACTATCCAAATAAATATTTTACCACACCTCTACTTTACTTTCACATGACTTACCTTTACTTTTTCTATGATGTATCATATGCCCTTGTGGTGAGATTCCTATTGTTTTGTGGAAGATGAGCTTCACATGCTTAGTCTTTAGTATAACAATTTTTAGGGGATCATTCCACCAAGTTTTATTGTAATTCTAGTCCCAAACCCAAACCTCTGTTCAGACAGTTTAGATCTAAATCAGTTTTTATTCCATATAATAGTAAAAATAATGAAATCTGGTACAATTACAAAAGCTGGTGGTTTCAATTGTTGCTTATTATTGGCATTGTAAAATGAAAAAAAAAAAAAAAAAAACCCCTTAGCTTTATCTCTAAGAGCTGAAAATATTTAAACCTTGATGATACTCTTGAATTAGAGGTTAAAGTGCCTACATGACCCCTATGTTTTACAAATTTCTCATGTCACAGGGAAACATTTCCATCCTTCTCCATCTCTTCCCCTCACTTCAAATCAGTGCTTTAGAACAACCTGCTGGCTCCTGAAAAATCCCCATAAGCAGAGGATATGATGCTCCAAAATCTGATTCTCAAATCAAAAGCTCGAGTAAATTACTGTGTATCTTCTCGGCCGGGGCCCCATGTAATTCCATGTTCCTATTGTGATGGTGTGAACAAGACCTGAAAATTCAACCCACCCATGCATGTGACAAAGATGGGTGGTTGAAAATGCGTCTTTTACTTTCTCTCTCTTAAAAAGTAAGAAAAGATCATATTCCATCTCTATCTCTTTCCACACTTGGATGGTCCTTTGCATGGGATATAGAAAGTAGAGATTCACATCTCAGACCATATACTTGAAATCAATCAACTTGGGAAAATCAAAGGCCTCAACACCACACCTTCTAACACATGTTTGTTATGTCAGAATGAGGATTCCTCCTTTGATTGAACTCCACCTGTCAAACAAAGTATGGAACAAAAGTACTTGGGATTCCTTTTAGCTTGCAGAAGTAGATAATTGGTTCTTCCTCTCTAGTTTCTGGGATTCTGGTCCACCAAATCTGGTTGAGAAGTTTATGCTTATTATGTTTATTATGTGCCTTTTTGCTTCTTATGGTTTTATGGTTAATTATCTAAATATGCAATGGACTTGGATAATGTAAGCATGGTTATATAGGAACTTTATTTTGGCCTTGCTTAATATATTGAACTATTATACAAGTAGAAAAAATGGACCTGAGGATGTAAACTATAAAGGGATGTGATCTAGTGAGAACTATTCTCACGGAGTCCCGTGAGAATTTTTTTGTGGGGCCCACTAGGGGGGCCCCATTTTAGAATGGAACGGGTGGGGATTGAAAGATCTATATGAGACCACCCTGAATATCAAGTTTGGCCCCAATTCCATGCTTCTAACCCCTTCATCCATGGCCGACAAGTCCAATCCATTCGTATGGGTATATACTCGATCAAACGGTCTAGTTCATTCACATTGGTGCCAAACCTTGGGGCGTGTGAGTATCAAAAGGGTCTATGTCCATTGCAAGGTTTGGATTAGGTGATAGGTGGCCCCACCCCATAGTTCTCACGGTTTGAACCATGAGAACAGTTCTCACCTGATTATTTTCCAACTATAAATATCTTGTGCCCTTCCAAACTGCACTTTGGCACCCATTATGGCTGCAAATGGGTTGGGGTTTGAGATTTATCCTTTTTGGGTTTTGGGTAATTGGGTCCAGACCTGCATATGTTGATGAATCTTATGAGGGAAAAAAATTGGATATGGAACCTTTTTTTTTTCTTCTTTTTGGGATTACCTATCATGATCATCATAGTCCTACTTCATCTATTTACAGTCAACTTATGAGTTCTACCTTTTCAGTTTATCTTATTTTTAGCTAAATTAAAAAAAAAATGAGAATCTTTATAACTTTTGAAGTTGTCATGAAATCTTTAAGAACACCCAAAAAAAAAAATGAGTGTCCTATTATTAGGATCTTACTTACAATAAATTGATTTTTGATTGAAAACATGAATTAGGCCACATGCTAAACAATTTGGTCCTGTGAAAAGGTGGAAGAACCCCAGTGGCCTGACCATCAAAAAGAGGATTTAATTGATAGCTATATAATTAAACTTTGATGTCATTTAATGTTTGCATGACTAATTTCCACAAAATCTAGTATAATCCAATATATAAACATTACAATCAAAGATAACAACAGCCAAGAAAACAAAAATCTAACAGCACACAACGTCTCAAGGATGTCTTAGAACCTACAACAATCTCAATAGATTAGATTAATATAATACCATTATTATCCAACAGCATTTTTCATATCTTAACAATTTCTAGTTGTTCAATCAAATACAATGTTTTGAACCATTCATGTTTCCATTTTCATCTACAATTCTGTTGCTATTACTTGATAGAAAGCCTGGGCCGGCATTGTTTGAGGCAGGCCTAGCCCTGGCTAGGCATGCCAAGGCTTGGGCTGAATACAAGCCTATTTTTCAAAACTTGGCCGGGCCTGAATATGCCTTAGCCCAGCCAGACGTGGCCCATGAACTCCCCTAGTTTGAGTAAGCTTGCCTTTTGAAAATAAAAATATTTTTAAACCAATGAGCTACAGTACTTTTTAGCATGTATTGATGGTTATCTGGTTTGCTAATATAGCCTTTGAAGTGCACACAATTTATTTGGAACAACTAGCAATTGGTTTCATAAATTGTTCTCATGAGATTCTCTAAGAGGATTCCTCTAATTTCATTGTCCAGTGCCCCCTAAGAAATCCTAAGAAATCTAAACAATTCAAAATTATTACACCCTCATGCATTCAAACTAGCAAAACATGCAGGTGCTATATGAATTCAAAATAATCACATGAATGATCCATTGCATTAAATGGGTCATTCGAATGCCTAATTAACCTATTGCTCCACGTGATTCCCTGATTTTCTATTGCTACGACAATCATAAAAGACTTATAAGGACAGGGGAACCTATTTAGATGGATGACATGAATTTTTAACTTCTTTTTCCATATGCATGTTGCATGAGAGAGAGAGAGAGAGACAAAGAAAGATACCAAAATAAGATGGAAATTAATTTAAATGTTACTAAAGATATTATTATTATAAAATAACAATACCAGTTATTAATATAGTAAAATATATAGCATGATAAGGCCGAGAAAGAGGGTGAGAGAGTTCGTATAGATTGAGACATGCATGGGTAAAGACAACTCCCTCAGTTTTCATTAGGAGGTTCAGGCTTTGAACCTGGCCTCCCCTCTCCTTGCATATATCTGAGTTGCTATTACATCATATGTGCGAGTTGTGTCTCCTCGCATGTGCTAGTTCTCGTGACCTCGCATGTGCAAGTCTCATAGGCCCCAACCCCTTAACTTAGAAAAAAAAAAGTGCAAGTGAGTAAGATGTACTCAAAATTAAAGGCTAGATGGTTCGTGAAATCAAAGGATCAGCCATCCAAGGGTAGCCTTTAGGTGGGCCTATTTGTTTGAGGACACCAATGAACTCCAGTGAATATGTTTATGTGAGAGGCCCACTGCCAAATCAATTAATAATTTGGAGGCTGATGGCCAAATAAGGCTATTACTTCTCTATATTCGGAACATGTCCCTACAACGGTTCTATAAATTTTACGAGAGTATTGAAGTGAGAGATTTTAGGAGATGAGTTAGAGATAAATAGTAATGTGAAAGATTTTAGAAAGGGAACCAGCAGAGAACAATGTGCCTTTGTATTAGGAAACGTGAGGGATCAAACTTGATATGAAAATATCAAGAGTCTCATGAGTCTGGTCGGGTTTAAAGTTTAAACTCTTATTGAATTTGGTAAAAGAGAAATTTTTAGACTCTTAAAAAAAGGTTCATATTCCCTCTCTATCTAACATCTCTAAAATCTTTCACTCAAGTGAAAATTGGATCAAAATTAAAATCAAAATTGAGCTCCAATTTTTCAATAAATTACAAAATTGGAGCTCAATTTCACAATCGATCTCTATCCTTTTCATACATAAAAATAGGTTGAAGCACAAGTATAACAAGTGAGGGCAAGAGTTGTAAACCCATTCCCATTGCAAGGTGTAGTGATAAAGCACACCCTCTATTGTGGCCGAAAGTAAGGTTCAATAGAGCCTTTTTGTTTACCCGAAATAAATAAGAATCAAATACATAAGAATTGAGTACACAAGAACTCATGGTGAAATGAGCTCAGTCAAAGATCATTAAAGAGGTGAAGAAGGAAGGATATGAGGTGGGCGGTGAAGTATATAAGGTGGAGATGTAGATGAGACCTTGATCTCCCCGGGTATTGAATCACTATGGTGATGATTGCTCATTCATTTTTCATCTTCCATTAAAAGAGAGTTTATTTGATGGTCATTTTTCAATATTCACATTTTATTCATTTTTGATCACTTACATAAATACAGTCATAAATACACAATTACATGAACCAAACTGGCCCTTACCAATTGGGTATTGGTTAATTAGCATAAGGCATGGGTTCTCCACATCGTGTGTTTGAATCATGCGGCAAACTTATCCAGTTTTAGTATATGTTTGTGAGTTTCTTTCATGTATACGGGAGATTAATCTTGTCGGGTTAAATACCAAGGAAACCCTAACCCTAATGTTCATAAATAATAAAAGTAAGAGCTGGCCAATAAAGCAACTTTTCAAGTCAAAAAAAAAAAAAAAAAAAAAGAAAAAAAAGAAAAGAGGAGGAAGATAATGAGAGTAATTGTTTCTGAAACAACATGTACGATTATTGTCTGACCATTTTGTGGATTCTGTTGATTTGGTTGCCCCATCATTGCTATTTATCCCGGCTAGTTTTGTATTGGCGAATCCTCTTGAAATATCTCTGTCCCATTAAAATTGGTTGGTACACTTGCACTATTGCTGCTCATGTATAGGCAAACCGCAAATAACTCATAATTAAAACATATAAATGAAACCTTGATGCCTTGATGTGACCAAATCAATCATCCAATGACACCCATGTCGGATCCTATGACAAGTAATTAATTCAGGTAGACCCAGTTGGAGACAAAAGTCCTATGAGTATCCCATGTGGATTGGGCCTTGAGACCCATTGGCTCACCAATCAGTTGCATTACTAAATTGCTTTGAAAACTGGGTTGGGTCAGGCCTGAGCCCGCATGTTCTGCCGGTCTGCCCACATGAAAATGTAATTTATAGGCTGGGCTTGTTTTGTTTCAAGCTCAAGCTTGGGTTTTCTTGGAAAATTATTGATGATTTTGGTTAAAGGATTGGGTTTTCTTGGAAAAATTATTGATGATTTTGGTTAAAGATACGTTATTTTTTAAATGATCAAAATAAAAATATGTTTAAAATATTTTCTTAATTTCCCCCTTGTCTTTATTCTGACTTTCAATAAGACCTTTTCAATTTCGGAAAATTTTTGAAACATAACATCATAGAGGAAATACCATTTCGAATAAATTTACCATATCATGATCTTATCACGATAATTTCAAAATGAGTGGTGCTATTGGCACCACGAATTTTTCTCTCCTCACCGCAGTAGAAGACAAACTTTTTTTCCTAAACTACCCCTCCTCCTCCCTCTCTTCCCTTCCTCCTTCTCCCTCCTCCTCCTCCTCCCTCCTTCCTCCCTCTCCCACCGTCTTCCCTCTTCCCTTATCTGTGCCCACCCCCAGTTGTCGGCGGGGAGGGAGCCCCGGCCGGTAGCCAGCGGCGGAAGCCCCGGCCGGCTAGCCGGTCTCCCTCCCCCTCTCCCTTTTTCTTCCTCCCCCGCCTTCTCTTCTCTCTTCCTCTTCTTCCCTCTCCTTCCCTCCCCTACTCTTCTTCTCCCTCCCCCTCCCCCTCCCCCTCCCAGTCACCGGCAGGGAGGGAGATCGGGCTGGTTTCCGCCTGCTGCAGCCCCTGTTCTTCCCTCTCTCCCTCCCTCTCCTTCCCTCCCCTACTCTTCTTCTCCCTCCCCCTCCCCCTCCCAGTCGCCGGCTGCAGCAGGGTTTGGAGAGGGAGGGAGAGAGGGAGAAGAGGGAAAGAAGAGGGAGAGAGGAAGAACGAGGGAGAGGGGGAGGGATATCGGCCAGCCAGCCGGGGCTTCCGCCGCCAGCTGCCGGCCGGGCTCCCCGCCGGAGACTGGGGGGGGGGGGTGGATGAGGGAGGGTGGAGGGTGGGAGAGGAAGGGAGGATGAGGGAGAAGGAGGAGGAGGGAGAAAGGGGGAGGGGTAGTTTAGGAAGTTTTTTTTTTCGCGGTGGGAAGAGTAAATTTCGTGGTGCCAATAGAGCTCCCCTTTCAAAATATATGTGATATTATTGACCATTTATCACACTACTAGCTCAAAATCTCTATAAAGCAACTCCACCTCTAGAAGAAAGGGATAGCCCAATAGTCAGGTTCCCCATTCTCACTCAATCTGGGGCTCTTCACTCCCTTGTGTGTTGGTGGTCTTCTCCCCAACATGTGCAGGGTTTAGTCAAGTCTATCGAGAGTCCAACTACATTGGTTAGTTGGCTTGTGTGTGTGTGAAAATATATATGAGGAATATTTATGTGCATTCATCCCTCACCATATGGTGAGAGACAAACTTAATAGGGCCCACTTAGGGCCTCACTAATCATGGGACTTGAGGGGGATGTAAAGAGACATTTTGGATGGGCTCATATACTAAGTTTGGGGTCAATTTTATACGTCTCACATTTTCATCCGTGGCCAAAGAGTTGAACAACTTTATAACAAAGAAAAAGACTTGAGCCTTGATCCAACGGTCAAATCCTTTCAGATAGGTGAAAACTCAAGGGGTCTCGTGTGTAGATGGTTTGGATGTTTTATAAAGTTGACATCACTATATTGTCTCTCACCATAATATAATGAAGGATGGTGTACATGAATATTTTCATATATATATATATATATATAGGGCAAGGCTTAAGCTTAGGATAAGATTCCATAAGCAAATGCTTCTGGGGCCTATCATTGGACTAAACACACGACCCCCCTAAATTGCACATGCCCACCAACTTTTGTTCAAATCCAAATTTACTAGACCGTTGGATCGACTGTGTACCGATTCGAATGGACCGATGACCATTAAACTTTTGGTGCCCAGATGGAGATGATAGAAACCACGATTGGAGCTGATTTTTTTGTAGGAAGGAGGGTCCTAGGGAGTCATATATATATATATATATATATAAACACATGCGTACCCTTGTCTCTTTGTCCACAAGTTAATTAAAACATTCTAGAAATAGAACCTTTTTTCTTCCTTAATTCCCCCATCTCACGACATACTGATGTACAGTAGTAACTTAGGCTTTGTAAATGGTAAAAGAGAGTGAGTAGGAACTGTAGCAAGAAGGAAACGCCAGAGAAATTTCGTTTTTCTCATTGCATCTTTCTTTATCAGACTGCATTGGTAGTACACTTCAAATAAAGATCAAAGGACAGTAAAACCAACTTCCTTTATCTGTCTTTCTTTCTCCTTTCTTGGTTGATTTTGGCCCTTGATGGAGAGAAGATGAACAGCTCTACCACCTCTGAAGCATCTGTCTGGGGGAATTGGAACAGCTCTACTCCCCCTATCATGTCCTTTGTAGGCCTAGAAAGCAACACCCAGAAGCAGTTTTGGGAATGGGGCACCAGCACCAACGCCTCCAGTACTCACAACAATGTCAACCACCCTTTCATCATCCCAACTACAAGCTTCACTGATTTCTCTGCTACTTCTGCACCCACAAACTTCCCTCTACCCTACCCTCAAATTAACCACTACTCATCATCAATGGCCAACTTGTTATTAAAGAGGGAAGATGGTTGTTCTGGGGTTGATGGGGGTAGTTGTGGGAACGCCAGAATTGGGTTGAATTTAGGCCACAGGACCTACTTCTCATCGCGGGAGACAGTGGTGATAGATCGCCTTTTCAAGCGGTCTCGAGGGTTTTACCAGGCGAATCAGATCCCGCGGTGCCAGGTTGAAGGTTGCAATGTAGATCTCACCGATGCCAAGCATTACCACAAGAGGCATAGGGTCTGTGAATTCCACTCGAAGGCCACCAAGGTTGTTCTTGCTGGTGGCCTAGAACAGCGTTTTTGCCAGCAATGCAGCAGGTAAAGTGGAATTTGGAATGCAAGAACATAAACATTGCAATTGAAATTTGGAAATTTGGGTTTGGGTAACACTTGAGTAGAATTGCAACATCCCACTTCTTATTTTCCTTGTTTACATGTCGGTTTTTCTTAGGCAGTAGATGAAAGCTTGATAATGGAATTGATTTCTTTTGTTTTTCTTTATCATGTTGTATGAGCATTCTCTTGCTTTGCTTCTCATGGGTGGTTGAAGAGAGCTTTGATCAGGGCAAATTCTATAAGAGAAACAAAAAGACATAATAGACTTGAGAGATTAGGTTTCAAATGCAATGCAACACTCGTATAGGTTTCAAAATACCCATGTTTTAGTTTTTATTTATTTATTTAAGAGCTCTTGTTGATGAAGCTTGAGAATGGAAAAGGGTCATTCTATTATACTCTTCTGATGTGAGTTGGGAATTTTCTTTCTAGTTGTTCTTCTCTTGTGGGAAGGTCTGATAGCAGTTCATTGATTAGTAATGCATAAGGCAAGTAGTGGCAAAGTAGTCAAGGACGAATGTACAATTTATTCTCTCTTTTTGCACAAAACATGTGATAGATTTACTTTAAGTCTTTAACATAGTAATGCAACTCATGGGTGGAGCTGATTTAGAGCAGAATCAGCAGGTCACAAAAACATTTGCTATCTTTTATTTGATTTCCTTCTGTTGGACTAAATTAGGGTTTAGAGTAGAATGGGCTTTTTTCCTTTCTTCCTTTATTTTTGCCTTTGCCTAATTATGTTAGATTTATAAAGATACTATTTGAGATGTGGAGTGTAATGGTCCATTTCAGTAGGATTTACATAGCCCATGCTTTCTTCTGTCCAGCAACAATCCCAAGAAATTATTCTTCCTCCTTTCTTTTCATCTTTCCCTTCCTTTGGTTGCAAGGGCAGGAAAAGCCAAAGCCTTTTTCCTAGATATTTGGGAAGATTTGGCCTGCAATGTAGCATTTGAAAGGGCTCCAACTCTGCTACCAAGAAAGAGCTCCGACTTACATTATCCATGTTCTTTTTTCTTTGTTTTCTAATATTTTAGACATTGGTGTTCTCATTTTTTTCTTTACCATGGGCCTTCTCTCTCTCTCTCTCTCTCTCTCTCTCTCTCTCTCTCTCTCTCTCTCTCTCTCACACACACACACACACACACTTTTTTTTTTTCTTATTCTTCATCATCATCATATATCATCTTCTTCTTCTCTATCTCATCTTCGTTTATGCGGATAGGTTCCATGCTTTGTGTGAGTTTGATGAAGTGAAGAGAAGCTGCAGAAAGAGATTAGCTGATCATAATCGGAGAAGAAGAAAGCCACACCCTGGAATAACATCAGACTCAGTAGCTAGAAAAAAAACACCAAATAGCATAGAGAAAACCCAAGAAGCAGAAACAAAGACGAGAGGTTTGTAATTCCCTCTCCCCTCTCATTTCCAATTCATAGTATTTTCCTTCTCAATCCCTCTTCATTCCAACAGCATCTCCATTCCCTTTGCTGATGACAAAAGACAACAAATTCAGCAAGCAAGAAGAATTAAACCACTTCCAGCAGAAGCTAGCAACACCCCAATTGCAAAAAGGCCCCGCGCTCTCTCTCAGCGGCGCCGGAGCTGTCCAAAGAAGCTGTGAATCTCAATTCACATACGCCCACCAACCATTCTCCTCTTCTTCCTTCTTTGATAGAGAACCAGTCTCTTCATCTTCTTGTTTCATGATCAATAGGAATTGCTACAGAAATAATTTGTTGAATGAGGCTTCTGAGTCTACTGGGGCAAGATCCAATCAGACCCATCAGCAACAACCAGAAGAGGTGCAGAATTTCTGCAGTTGGGTCATGCCATGTTCGAAGTAGAGCTGCTGTGATCTGGATTTTAATTCAGTGGATTTGCTTTAAAAGACAAGAGAGATACAATGATAGAAGAATCTGTCTTGTTTCTAATGATCTCTTGTTAGAACTAATTAAGGAAGTATTAATCAAGAAACTTTTTTTTTTTTGGCTGTGTATAGGAAGATCAGATTGTTCATTCAGTGGGGCGGCCCATAGATGGGCCGTGCCCAAGAACTCATGCTGATCAATCAATCTCAGCCCTTCATTCTAAGGACCTTTTTATGGGGGGAGAATGGAAGGTCAGCATAACTTTGATTGATTATTTATGTCAAGTATCCGGTTGCTTTTCTCCAAAGCCATCCAAATGGATTCTGATTCTCCAATCAGTGTGGATCTTGGGCTATGGCCCAGCTAATATAGTTTTTCAAACTAGTGGTGAATGCTGTGTGCACTGTGCATAAAATCTGTCCATTCATATGTACCACCTATATGAGTGAGTCCTTCAATACCCACGTTTTCAGTTTGGACTTTGGAGAGCTTTCCAGTATTAGTCTTGCACACACACACAAAAAAAGGAGGAGCTAGCTGGCCACGCTTAGGTACCCACAATAATTCCATAAGTAGGTCTCCCCTCAGAGAATTATCGTCTTCCTTGTCGTCCTCGCCATTATTATTATTGGCGAGGAGATGAGAAGGTAATCTGCCCTGTGATCAATCTCTAGGTGAAATCTTAGAAGCCGAGGTGCTATATATTCACAAGACAACCTTGTGATTCCCACCGACAGGCAAATTGATCACGATCATTATTTTACCATTTTTCATCTACATGGATTTCTGTTTTTTTTTGTGGTTGAAACTTTTTTCTGCCGCAAAAGTTGCCATTGTCACCTCCTTATTTTATGTCTAAGAAAGTGGATTGGAAATAGCGGAGAAAAAAAAATTGGCCGCAAAATATGACCTTTGGTAGAAAAAAGAAACCACCACTAAAGGTCTCTCTCGTTTTATATTGTTTCAAAATGAGCTGTACCCACCGTCGTATCTCTATAAATTTTTATATCACCCCAAGTGTGCTGCTACTCTCTTCACAGGTATGGTGACATTTAATAAGGTGAATTTTACATTAGATAGGTATTACTACAATTTGTGTCATACAAATTGTTCGCTATAAAATAGAAAGGAAGGTTAATACATATGAAATAGATCATGAAGATATAGTTACATAGACCTATTATCACCATTTCCTTTGGTTGATGATTTCGGAAAAATAAATAAAAAAGGAAAAAGAAAATACAAAGATCAAATGGTTACACTAGTAATCCAAAGGATATTTTCCACTTTCAAGTGTGTGCTTGTTTTATCAAATACAAAAGGGGTGTGCTTGTGCAGTAAGAGAACTCTACATTAAAGAAAAAAAAATGTCTTGATATTTTGTATAACCCAGCATTCTGTTGTTTAGTGCAATACATATCCCTATGGAACAAGAAAAAGTAAACTGATTCCTTACACACAGGATTTCATTCTGTACGGAAACAAAATCCTAAGCAAAGTCCTCTAATTTAATTGAATAAATAAGTCCTAGGTTCCAACCACTTTTATTTTTTATTTTTGGCTATGAGAGAGAGATGAATACCATGTACGTAAAGTGGCATAGAAGACTGACATCTGAATCTGTCTCTGTGGAGAGAGAGAGAGAGAGAGGAGAGAGACCAGTGGAGGAAGAAGGTAGAGGTCATGTAGAGAGAGTAGTAGTAGAAGGTAGAGAGACGAATAATAGTGGAGTAAGAAGTGGAAGGCAGCAGTAGCAGAAGGGGACAATCATAAATGGAGCTCGTACTCTGGTTGGTGGCACGAGGAAGTTGTGTCATTTTCATTATTCCAGGTTTTGGGATGAAGGGATGGGTTGGATAATCAATGGAATGGGCCTGGCTTGTGACAATGTATCCTCTAGTGGGCTCTGCCAGAAAGCTCAGACTAACATCTTTAATTCAGATCTTATAAAATAAAAGAACATGCATATTCTCTTGAATCAATCATCTATGAAACAAAAATCAGAAATCCACTTCACATTCTTAGCAATATAATCTAAAACAACAAAATGGATGGTACGTGAGGAAAAAAAAAACCAAAATTTTATTAACTATTATCACTTTTAACCCGACAATCAACAAAATAATTTTAAAGAAATAATTTTTTGTAGATGTTTAATCTATAACCTCCACTTTTATTATCACATGAGATCCACAAGCATGCCATATGAAGCATTTGAAAATGATTGTTAGATCTTGGTTAGCCATCCCTTATCAGGCCTTGTCCAAATTGCTTTCACTTGGATTCGGGCCCTCATGCTGGATTTAGCCTTGACTTTTGGAAGAAAATAGTAATTGGGCTTGCATACCGAAAGGTCAGACAGGGTGGCCCAACTTTGCCAGATGATTTATTTAAACTCATCAGGCTTAGGGTGTAATTGGATCAGGTGAGGATAGACTCGACTTGTATACCAAATGGACCAAAAAGTTAAGTCTAAACCTGGCCAATGAATAGATGAGTTTTAGGCTAAGGTAGAGAATCTGACCTTTTGACTAGTGGGTCAAGAATTTAAGAAAACTACTTCTATCTATGACATTATAAATATTTTATTTCTGACCAAATAGATATAAAAAATTGATATTGGCACTCCTTTTTTTTTTATGGAGGCACTCCAATTCAAGTCGATTTCATTCTCATCAGTTACATTGAAAAGGAGTGCCTCCATAAAAAAAAGGAATGTCAATATCAATTTTCTAGATATAATGAAGGTTGACCTAAGACTGACCCAGTCTAATTGTCAGAATCAGCCCGGGCCTACCGTATACTATAAAGAGTTACTTGTTCAAACCCAAATCTGATCAGGTTAGGCTAGGATGATTCAGGATATTTGGCCCAGACTCAAAAGTACATCAACCAACAACAAACAGGTTAGGCTAGGATGATTCAGCACAGCCAAGTTGCAACCCTAATTACAAGGTGAGATACACCATCATGTGTGCATTTTCATTAGTTTGGCATTTTACTTTTAAAATAAAGTGGAGTGAAGTGAAATGAAAAGAAGGAATAAAATATATAGTGGGTTATGATAATATTTTGTTTTTAGTTGTTTGGGATGAAATATTTTTGACTTTTTGTATGGGAAATAGATTTTTTTTTGTCTTTTAATTAATAAAGGTAGTTGCTTTTTTATTTATTTTTGAAAAAAATGAAGGGAGATAAAAAGTATTTTTGATGTGATGTTTAACTTGACTTGACTCTTCACTTAACTTTAGAAGTAAAATTACCAAACGTGAACTATGTGTTCATTGTCCTTATGAATTCAACCTTTCAAAAGGCCTATGATCTAGTAATCTGTACCAAATTTTTAATGTCTTTTCATGGATTACCCCAATATCTGTTCTACATTGCAAGATCCTGGCCATTGGTCTACAAAAGAAGACTACACATTGGATGGGTAGAATTTCTTTTTATCTAATATCACTTGGGCCATCTCTTCATCACATCAGCAGAGGATAGCAGAGGATTTACATAGATTTTGCACTTACTATAATGCGTCAGAACTGTCAGTTTCATGTGGGCTGTGAATGGGCCTTGACTGAGTTTTTTCAAGCCTAGAGTTTGAACTTGATGGCCTGGATCTCTTCAAATTGTCAATCCTCCTCAACCCAGGCCTGTTCCATTCATAAGCCTATTTTTGAAATAGAGAAGACAGAGGAGAGGAAAAGATCTGAATTCCTGAAATTTCTCCAAACCATTTGGGTTCATGCCACGTTGCATATGCCCAATTAGGAAAAACGAGATTCCCTTAATATTCAGGTGAGAACCTTTTTGTGGGGCCCATTTGGGGATGGGACCTGGGGGGATGAAAAGATCTATGTGAGACCACTCCAAGTATCAAATTTGACCCCAAACCCATGCCCCTAACCCCTTCATCCGTGGCCCACAAGTTTAATGGCTTAATATTCAAAAACATATTCAAGTCTCGACTCAACAGTTCAATCCATTCAGATGTGTGTCAATCCTTGGGATTAGTGACTATTAAGGGTTCCCCTTTAGTTGATAGGTTTGGATGGGTTGCTAGTTGGGCCCTGCAAAAAAGTTCTCATATAATAGGTGAGAACTAGTTCTCACTTGAATATTTTCCCCAATCAATACTCAAAATCAACTGGAAACAATGGACATGGTCTCTCAATAGGGCTATTCATGGGCCGAGGCTGGCCATTTTTTTATTAGGACTAATATCTAGGCCTGGATCTAGACATGGGCCAGACCTATCTCATTTGCAGAATGCACATATACCTAGGGTTGCAAATGGGACGGTTCCGGGTCAGAACCATATTAGACCTAGACCCGTTTCTAAATAACGGTTTTGGTTCTAGATTTGGTTATGACTTGAAACCTATTTTGTTGGTTCTAGATCCAATTTCGATAGGAGGATTTGGATTCGGTCCCGAAGCCGGTTCCAACTAGAGGACTGGAATCTAGTTTCAAAACCAGTTCTAACTTATTTTCATTTTTCTTAATATTTTTTTTTAAAGTAAGGATATCATTCAACTTATAATAGTACATCAAGTCTATTGCCTAGATTAAATTAAAAAAATGTCCAACAAAAAGTAGATTTTGAGCTACAATTGGTAGCATTGAAACTTGTATGCTGGGTCCCAAGTCCAGGGGCCTGTATGGTCCAAGAATGGGACCTGTAACCTAAATTGGGGATCCAAACCCGAACCCATTTATAAATTGGAATGTAAAAAAAGTTTCAAACTTGATTTCTTACGAGTTGAAACCTTTGGATAATCGGAGAATCAGATACCCATTTACATTCCCTACATATACTAGATGATCTGAGTTCCATTTAAGGAATATTAAAGAAATGAAGAGTGAATGATATAAGGTGGAGATGTAAATGAGATCCTATTTTTTTGAGTGGTGCTAATGGCACCACGAATTTTTCTCTCCTCACTGCAGTAGAAGACAAAATTTTTTTTCCTAAACTACCCCTCCTCCCTCTCTTCCCTTCCTCCTTCTCCCTCCTTCCTCCCTCCCTCTCCCACCCTCCACCCTCTTCCCTTATCTGCACCCACCCCCAGTCGCCGGCGAGGAGGGAGCCCCGGCCGGCAGCCAGCGACGAAAGCCCCGGCCGGCTGGCCGGTCTTCCTCCCCCTCTCCATCTTTCTTCCTCCCTCCCCTTCTCTTCTCCCTTCCTCTTCTTCCCTCTCCTTCCCTCCCCTACTATTCTTTTCCCTCCCCCTCCTAGTCGCCTGCTGCAGCTAGGGGTGTACATCGGGTCGAGTCCCGGGTTATCGGGCTGGGTTTGACCCGACCCGATTATTTTATGCACATCGGGAACCCGACCGAATGCCCGGTTAGCTATAGCCGGGTTTGTCGGGTTCGGGTTACCGGGTAACCTGGTTACAAATTTTAAGTTTGTCTTTTTTTTTTCTTTTTTTTTTTTTTGGAGTTTAAAATTTGAGGGGTAAAAAAGCCTAACGTTTATCATTGCAGTACCGACATATAGGGGAATAATGGAATATGTAAAGGCTTTGACCTGACCTGACCGGTACAATATTTGAAACTGTGCTTTACTGCTTTTAAACTTGATCACATTACATTGAACATTCAAATGGAAAAAAGAATAGAAAAATTTACAAAGACAACTTTTATGAAGTCCTCCAACTGTCCAACAGGACCAACACACTCAATAATCAAGCTTGATGGTGCATGACTAGACCCAGCAGCATGCAGCATGCAGGGATTGTGCATTAGCATCTATATAAAATCAAATCATCAACCAGAAAGGGAATAAGGAAAAAAAAAACCATGTTTGCTAGTTATTCAATAATTTAATGTGTGGAAGTGAAATTATTGAACAATCACCACTTTGGTTACATGAATAATCCACACCTCCCCTAATATTTGGGCAGGCCACAGTTGCCATGTGTCACATGATGGCAACAAGTATGAGCTGCCAATTCAGGCCAGCCAGTGGCGTCACATTCTAAGAGGGTTCACAGAGTCACAAATACAACTCTGCATATATCCACAAAGTTAAAAAATCACATGCAGCAAGTTTGTGGCTTGGCCCTGCACTTGCAGGCAGTTGAGGGCCCATAGGGCAGCAGCCAGCATTATTGGAATTCTGGATGCTGTCATTCTTTAAGAATAAGTTAATAGACTAAAGAATTTGCAGAAATCAACACACTTTCTCTAGCCCTAGCCCCTAGGTATTATAAAATTTATTTATTTTAATATTTTTTTATAATCGGGTTGTCGGGTCACCCGATAACCCGATTAACAGAACATGCTTAACCCGGGACCCGGTCCGGATTAGTTGTCGGGTCGGGTGAGACCCGACCCGGTCTAAGACCATGTTTCACCCGCCCGAATACGTCCGGGCCAGGCCGGGTTACCGGGTCGGACCGGGTTTCCAAACCCGGGGTACACCCCTAGCTGCAGCCCCTACTCTTCTTCTCCCTCCCCCTCTTCTTTCCTCTCTCCCTCCCTCTCCCTCCCTCTCCTTGTGTTATGGTCATGCCGACAGTCGTTCTCGAGACTACAGTGTCCCTCTCACTCGATCTCTTTCCTTCCAGCTCTGCTACTATTTCGTACAGGCAATGACATCGACGAATTGAGTACCCATTAGTTCTATCCATGGCTTCATTTCATCCATCCTTTTCAACGTTTTCTTTCCCACTAGGATTGTGTTTGAAGTTGTGAGCGTACGAATAAATAATAATGCATTACTTAACAAGTTACACCACCCAAATCGCCAAATCCCAATCCTCTTTGGTTGGTAGTGATTTTGGGCAGGTTGGATGTCAAATACAAAGACAAAAGGACAATGGTGAATTCACAAGGGGGCCATTTTTTTGGATGAGATTTTGACAAAAAATTATTGGTCAAACGTGCTCCCACAATGGATGATTATCCTGAGAATAAAGAGTAGCCCAGCTGTTGTTGGGAGACTAGCTCTTTCAATCCACGTGTCCTCTCCGCTACACGAGCAAGAGGTCCAATTTTATGGTTTTGTAGATGGGAAGGAGAGGAAGGGAGAGAGGGACAAGAGGGAAAGAAGAGGGAGAGAGGAAGAAAGAGGGAGAGGGGGAGGGAGGCCAGCCAGCCGGGGGCCCTCCCCGCCGGAGACTTGGGGGGGAGGGTGGGAGAGGAAGGGAAGATGAGGGAGGAGGAGGAGGGAGAAAGGGGGATGGGTAGTTTAGGAAATGTTTTTTTTTTTTTTCGCGGTGGGAAGAGTAAATTTCGTGGTGCCAATAGAGCTCCCCATTTTTTTTAAGATTTGTTTGGCTAGGGTAACTGCTAACTAATTATTTCCCTTAAATAAAAGAATACTTGATGGCTAAATGTGGATCTTAACAATTATGCCTTCAATTTTAGCCGCTCAGATAAATATTACGAAGGCATTTAATTATTAGAAGTCCTAGAAATTCAATCAACACTATACAAAACAAATGGGCCATCGGTTGGGTATTTGCATTGTCCAACCAGTTTGAGTTTCTAGGATTGGCTACCATCCGCCTATGATGATCAGGGGTGTACACCGGGTTTGGAAACCCGGTCCGACCCGGTAACCCGGCCCGGCCCGGACGTATTCGGGCAGGTGAAACATGGTCTTAGACCGGGTCGGGTCTCACCTGACCCGACACATACTAATTCGGACCGGGTTCCGAGTTAAGCATGTTCTGTTATTCGGGTTATCGGGTCGGTTATAAAAAAATATTAAACTAAATAAATTTTATAATACCTAGGGGCTAGGGCTAGACAAAGTGTGTTGATTTCTGCAAATTCTTTAGTCTATTAACTTATTCCTAAAGAATGAAAGCATCCAGAATTCCAATAATGCTGGCTGCTGCCCTATAGGCCCTCAACTGCCTGCAAGTGCAGGGCCAAGCCACAAACTTGCTGCATGTGATTTTTTAACTTTGTGGCTATATGCAGAGTTGTATTTTTGACTCTGTGAACCCTCTTAGGATGTGACGCCACTGGCTGGCCTGAATTGGCAGCTCATGCTTGTTGCCATCACGTGACACATGGCAACTGTGGCCTGCCCAAATATTAGGGGAGGTGTGGATTATTCATGTAACCAAAGTGGTGATTGTTCAATAATTTCACTTCCACACATTAAATTATTGAATAACTAGCAAACATGGTTTTTTTTTTTCCTTATTCCCTTTCTGGTTGATGATTTGATTTTATATAGATGCTAATGCACAATCCCTGCATGCTGCTGGGGTCTAGTCATGCACCATCAAGCTTGATTATTGAGTGTGTTGGTCCTATTGGACAGTTGGAGGATTTCAGAAAAGTTGTCTTTGTAAATTTTTCTATTCTTTTTTCCATTTGAATGTTCAATGTAATGTGATCAAGTTTAAAAGCAGTAAAGCACAGTTTCAAATATTGTATTGGTCAGGTCAAGTCAAAGCCTTTACATATTCCATTATTCCCCTATATGTCGGTACTGTAATGATAAACGTTAGGCTTTTTTACCCCTTAAACGTTAAACTCCAAAAAACAAAAAAAGAAAAAAAAAGACAAACTTAAAATTTGTAACCGGGTTATCCGGTAACCCGGTTACCCGACAAACCCGGCTATAGCTAACCGGGCATTCGGTCGGGTTCCCGGTGTGCATAAAATAATCGGGTCGGGTCAAACCCGGCCCGATAACCCGGGATCCGACCCGATGTACACCCCTAGGTGCTTGATTTTAAGGTTAGCAGCTTCTTTCTTCTTTCTTAGTTTTATAAGTTCTGGCTTCAAGACATTGAATGCTTACTGTAAAATCATAAGAAGACTTTCATATTTTTTAATAACTTTGTAAGTGGTCGAGTGGAAAAAGTGGGGTACCCATCGAACTGGGGCTTTATAAACTACTCTTATATATACTCGCTAATGTACACTGAGGTCCATGTTCTGCCTGTGTCAGGGTTGATCCTGACACTGTGGGTTCGACCCTGGTAGTGTGGGTGAGAAGAGATGCCCATGAGTACTACTTGGGTTGGCTCGCTCACTCTACTAATAGGCTTTATATTGTTCATCAATTTTGAAGTAACAGGATATTATTATATATATATATATATATATTTTTTACGCCAAGTTAGCCTAGTGGTCAGGGGAGAGTGAGAAAACCTACCCACCCAAAGATTAATCCCTGTGTGGGATTGTTGGGAGCGGGTGCGCTATCCACAACATCCATTTTGTGATTCCCTAGTAAGACTAATGGTTAAGAACATATATACTTATGCCCCCTTTTTTTTTTTTTGGTGGATTGTTTGTCTACACCCTCATCTCAAATTTGTTGAACATAGGAGCAACTGAGGGCCTACATATGCACATGGAAAAACTGGAAAATTTAAACCACTCGAATTGGACCCACATGTTAACAGGGTTTTGGTGTTTTCATATATTTTTTTTTCATTTTTCTTTAATTGCTTCTTTTCTTAATAAATTTCTCTTGGTGAAATAAATTTCCTCTTGCATGAGACTACTGGGCAGTCGCTAGATTAGTAACAAAAGAATAATATGCATGAACTCCACACTTCACAATATTCGGTAAAATCCAAACCAGGAGTTGGAGCACTATATCTCTGATTGATCACATGCAAAACAAATTAGAGATGATTTGTTTCGATTGCCCTGGCAGTAGAATCCCAACATTCCCTGCATAAGAGAATCCAGACCAAAGGTTTGTATGATCAGCATGATGTTTCTTAGGGGCCATTGACCCAAAACAAACTACCAAATGGACTGCCAGATAAATATGATCATGTGGAAGCCAAAGGATTTTCCACCATCCACCATCAATGTCACGAATAGAACAGTTCATAGATTAAAGACTTTAATGTAGATTTTGTGAGGAACATGGAGAAAGTCACATGCCTAACCCGACGGCGAAGGCAATGCCAGACTTTTCCATTGCAAGTCTTTCCTATCATTGCAAACACCCCACATGCAATGGCTACTTGTTCTTATCATTGAGTTATCCTTTGCATGTGAATTCCTTTGTCTGGACTGGAAATTGCATTTGGAATATTCCTACATTCCCTTTTCTTTAATTTTTTTTTCTTCTGTCCTAGGGATTGTATAGCTTTGACTTCAAAGTTAATTACTGAAAGACAAAAAGAAAAACTTAAACAATAATTGATTTACATAAAACCCATATCATGGCTGTAGCAGATTATGCTTTGGTGCACATAGTAGTATTTTAACCAATCTTTTATTAGCCGCGCCATAGCTCGAACCAATTTGAGTGGTGGTTCTGCCCAAATTGGTTTGTTCAATCGTGTCTGACCATGATCTTGTAGAAAGAAACATTAAATATATGATGAATGATAATAAAACTTGGTCAGAGCCATATTTTTTAGTTGCCTTTGCTTGTCTTCTAACACATTAAGGGAATCGAGATCAATGGGAGTAAGACAAATATGATAACGGGGATGATCATGTTGATGATGATTAAATAATAAATAGTGATTAATAAAATAGCTAAAACAGGGAAAAACCATCAATTCACATAACATGGTATTTTCTTTTACATGTTTGTATGGTTTTCATCTGTTTATGACCATTTGAAGGGTATAGGTGAGACTAACTGTCCATGTCCTAGGTTTCAACTTAGGAGGTCTGGTCCAGCCTTTATAAAAAAGAATTTAGTCATATCTTTGAATTAGTAGATATCACATGAGAATAAAAGATAACAGCTAGTTAAAGTTTGAAAGTAGTAGTCAGAACTCAGAAGTGACATATTGAAGTGCGCTGATGGAGAATCCTCTTGAAAGTTTGTGTTTGGCACGCACAATCCTCTCAACCAGGAAAATGTGCATGCACTTAACTTACTTAACAAGGAGAACTTTTCCAAATTCCAAGTCAGAAACACATAATGCTTTGCATTTGCATTTGCATTTGCATTTGCATTCTTATTCAAAGCACTAAAATCACTCCCAAAACAGCAAATACAACAACCAATTTAATAAAAAAAAAAGAAGAAGAGGCCTCCCAACTTCAGTTTCCAAGAAGAATAACATTTCTTAATAGCCAGACTGTAATAACCTGTGTCTTCTCTTCAATCCCATCCCTTTCTTTAAGTCTTCTCTCTCAATTTGCTCTCAACCCTATGAAGATTCTTGACAGATAAGAACAACCCATCTCCCATTTCCTCCATGTCAGCTTCATACATGTACATGCGTGTTTATGTGTATATATGTAGTTTCAGACAACTCTTCCAAATTCGGAGGCAACAAGAACCACAGCTATGGATCATTTCCATTTTATTATCCTTTTACTTGTTCTTCCTCTCTATATCTTTCTCCCCACAGCTTCTGCTCAGCTGAGGCAGAATTACTACAGCAACATATGTCCCAATGTCGAGTCCATTGTGCGCGGTGCGGTCACAAAGAAGTTCCAGCAGACATTTGTGACAGCTCCAGCAACTCTGAGGCTCTTCTTCCATGACTGTTTTGTCCGGGTTTGTCCAATTTCTTTCAATTCCATAGCATTGTCTTTCCTTATTAGCTGTGGTTGTACTAAGCCTTTCCATATTGCAGGGGTGCGATGCATCGGTGCTTATTGCATCCTCTAATGGCGGAGCAGAGAAGGACCACCCTGATGATATATCGCTTGCGGGAGATGGGTTCGATACAGTTATTAAAGCCAAAGCTGCCGTCGATAGTGATCCAAATTGCCAGAATAAGGTCTCTTGTGCTGATATCTTAGCCATGGCCACCAGAGATGTGGTATCCCTGGTAAACATAGTTTTCTCTTATCCCTGTTCTACCATTTTTTTTGTTTCTTTTGACAATTTAGTTTGAAAACCAGACTTAACTTGAGAACCATACCTAGCCACGTCTACTCAAAGTTTCAATTGAACAACATTCTTAAATACGCATATGATTGAGGACTTCACTTGCATAGCAAAGCACCGGAAGAAGTTACAGTTAATTAAAATAGAAAACAACACTACTACAATTAGTACACAGAAAATGCACATATCTGTTGTTCGAGAGTCTCCATTAAATTCAGGAAGGTGAGCTTGAAGCAAGATTTGACTCATCTCAGTTCCCGGTTTAATAATATCGAGTGTTAAACACAATGCTTCTTAACCCAAATTGTTAGAAATATGATTGTACTTCCTAAAGATGAGTTAGGCCACAAGGGTGACGTATTCTATGCTTGTGTACTTTCTGACCTTTCTTTTCACACTCATTTGCAATATACACTGAGAGAGAGAGAGAGAGAATCTAAGCATAAGCTTGTAGGTCTTATTACTTTTGTGATGCATAGTATTATATTTTTAAGTCATTTCTTGAGTAGGACATGTTAAGCCAACTCCAGATCGATTGGATAAGGCTAAGATAACGATGGTGATTATACTTCCGAATGATTTCTATATATAGCTTTCCGTGTATCAGTGACCGCTGATTAGATATAATGAAACAAAACCATTACTTGCGACTCTTTTTCTTCCTTTAATTACATGATACTGGTTATAATTTGTAAGACTGGTGGACCATTTTACGCGGTTGAGTTGGGGAGACTTGACGGTAGAATCTCCACAAAAGCGAGTGTGCAACGCCAACTTCCTCAACCCAGCTTCCAGTTAGACCAGCTTAATTCCATGTTTGCTTCTCATGGACTCACTCAAACAGATGTGATTGCATTATCAGGTACTGATGACACCATGCTAATTAATCTTACAGTTACAAGGTTGTCTAACTAGTATTTCTATTAACTTTTCATTGGTGTGATCTTGTTGCAGGCGCACATACAATTGGATTCTCTCACTGCAGCAAGTTCGCGGGGCGAATTTACAAGTTCAGCAGAGGTAGCCCAATTGACCCAACACTGAATCCTTCTTATGCAACGCAGCTGCGGCAGATGTGCCCTCCAAATGTTGACCCTAGGATCGCCATCAACATGGACCCAACCACGCCTCAGACATTTGACAATGCCTACTTTAGAAACCTTCAGCAAGGGATGGGACTCTTCACCTCAGACCAGTCCTTGTTTACAGATACAAGGTCGCGCGACACCGTAAATCTGTTCGCTTCGAACAATACGGCATTCCAGCAGGCATTCATCACAGCCATTACAAAGCTTGGAAGAGTGGGTGTGAAGACTGGAAAACAAGGTGAAATTCGGCATGATTGCAGTGTTGTCAACTAGAAGAATGGCTGTTATCAGTGCCAAGCTTATGTGAAACACTCGTGCTCGTGCCATTATGAGGAGCTTCTTTGTATGCGAATTCAATTAATAAGAAGTGATTATGAACTGAGAATATGAATGTTTTCACTGTCTTTATTGTTCAATTCAGGTGAAACAGGACCGAAAAACAGAGGTGATTTGCAAGCAGATAGGTTTCCCAGTGACTTTGTACTAGATAGTAACTGGTTGTTTGATTTTTTATTTTGAAATCTTGATTTTAAAATATTCTAAACACAGATGTTACCTCAGGTAACTAATTGTTAATCTATTCTACATTAAGGCTCAAGATCTTATATTTAAAAGCAGGTGGGAATTTATCTAGTACAAATGCAGGGGAAAGCATTCTGAACTAGGCCTTATCAGGGATGGCTGACCTAGATTTCACATTCATTTACAAATGTCCGTGACATTCACCTGTTCTCTCCAACTTTTTCTCCTCAATGAAACAACCTTTTTTTTTTTTTGTGGGGAAAAACAGGGGTAGAAATCAAACATAGAACCTGTCCATATCACAGATTTGAACTATGGTCAGTTTTCCCCACTGACTTTATCTAGAGTTTCTCCACATCCATTCAAAGCCTTAAAACATATATTGATTTTTGGGGATTTGAAATTTCAATGGCCCTTAGACATTTAATTCCTACTTTTATGACTAAATTTCTGTAAATGTCACCAGAGTCATTTGACTCTGGTACGTTTTTTTTTTTTACTTTTTTGCCCTCGATGCCATGATATCATGGGAGTTTAAAAACCCATGATATTATGGAATCTAAATATTAAAAGTTGAAAAGCTACTCGGATCCCATAATATCTTGGATTTTTAAAAACCCATGATATCATGCGATCCGACTCTGGTGACATGTCATGAAATTGGAGATTGAGTGTCTTAAGGGTATTGAATTGTCAAATCCTCTTGATTTTTTTTTGGGGATAGAAATTGATAGACTTCTTGGAGCCAATTGCATTGACATTGGATGATCTGATCCAATGCATGCCCTTTGCAAGAAGAAGACACAAAACACTGTTCCTTCACATGTAAATGGACCTTTTTTTTAAAAGTAAATAACAATATTTGAAACCGCACTAGATTTGCTTGTAGGTTTAGTGGGTGCCACCTGGGGTTAGTCCTATTGAGTCAAATACCTCAACCATACCGACATCATAAAAAAAAAAAAATTACTATATCGTATTGGAGATACCTCAAAATCCGAGGTTGCTGTCAATTAAATAAATAAAATGAAATGGAACGAAAGTACCCGATCGATGCTTGATTCCTCGGGTCCTGTAGAATAAGAGAGCGACGGCGCTGGCGGCGGTAGTAGCAATCGCAGAAGCACATTTGATGACGCACTTTTTAGGATGAGTTACACCCCTTGAATTGAAAACCCAGTGTGAAGGTTCGCAGCAAAACCGCCTCCAGGATACAACGACTTACAATGACAGTATAATAAATAGGTTTTGACCAGTGTTCAAAAACATCTTAATCATAATAATAATTTTATTTTTAATAAAATTTATGCAAAAATATTGCTAAAATCAAAATTCCATTTTTTTTTAATTTTCTAAACACACAAAAAACCCAACATATCCAACATTTACAATCCACAATCTAAATTGGGCCCCACATGCAAAGTATCATAAAAGACTTAAATCAGTCTAATTGGACACAAGATATGACCCAAAGTTCAGCTCCTTTCCTCTCCTTTGCTCATGTTGGTTCCAAGTTCCAACCCCAGAACTCCCTTCTTTTTTTCTTCTTTGATTTTCTTTTGACTTTTATTGACCACCTTGACCTTCAAAGGAAATAACAGTCTCAAAGGCCCCAACCAAAGCCTTCACCCTACTCTTCCTCTCCTCTACCAGCTTGCTGGCTGTCTCTTCGATCACGTCATTGTATACCTGAGATTCTCTCCTCCCATGGCTGCCTTGTCGCCTCGGCTTCTTCTCCTCCGTCTCTCGCTTTGGTTCCTCAATGATGCCCACATCTCTTTCTTTGAACTCCAAGCTCTCCTTTTCTGCGATTTTGCTCTTATGTTCCTCTTCTTTTTCTACATTGATTTGTTCAAGGGTATCAGTAACATCTGGGTTATCTTCTAATTGTTGTGGGAGCTTGCCATCTTCACATTCACGGTTCTCTTTGGGTTCTTTTTCTTCATTCTTCTTGCTACCTTCCTCCTCTACTGCAGCAAAATCACTGAGTTCTTCTGCGAGGGATGATGTCTCACTAGCTTCAAACCTGTTACTGCTATCAGAGATATATAGGTCCACATCTACATAGTCAATGGGTTGAATCTCATTGATGTATTGTTCTTCTCCATCACTTGTAAACATATCTAGTGGGATCTCATCCGCTTCTCTGTCTTCTTGCTTGTCAGGCAAACTCGCCAATTTTCCAGCAACATGATGACCATTTGCAGCATGAGCAGTGGCAGTAGGACTAGCTTTAGTTTCTCTTTTCTTCAAACTGGTTTCCCTCTTGATGGTCTTTGTTGGCTTCAATGGGGGCTGCTGAACTCTTCCATTTCTAAGTGTTTTTGGTGTTTTGTCCGAGACGGGTTTCGGCGAAATGGCAGTTTTAGGAGAGGGAGATGAAGGTTTGAGGAGTCTCTCTCTGGGGCTGGATAGTGTAGGTGTTCTTTGAGATGGTGTTGGTGATGGAGGTTTCTCCAATGACTTCTTTCTAGTCAAGGAATTGGCAGTCACAGTAATAGAGGGTGGTTTCTTCCTAAGCTTGTTGGGTTCATTGGTAGAGCTTGCTGTGGTCTTTAGGTAACGTGGGGTTGATTTGTCTAATGGAGTTGAGTTGTCTCTACCAGGACAAGATGCCCCAGAAGATCTGGGAGTTCTTCTCCCATTGGGGATATGGATGTTTTCAGGTGTTGAAGGGGATGGGCTCCTCCTCTCCTTCCCATTAGCACCTTCCTTCACTTTTGTAGCCATGCAAATAAGAAGGCTGTTTGCTGAGAAAAGAGGTAAAAAGAAGGGGAAAAAATAGTAAATGAATGTTCATCATGATGAGTAGAATAGTTGATAAAAGTTGAGCATGGTTTGCAAAAACCCTGGGTAAGATTGCTTTTTAAAAATTGGAAGAAGGAAACCAACTAGTGCTGAAGAACATACATTAAGATAATTAATGAAGGGATTTTTCTTAACAAAACCCTAGAGTAACATGAGTATACGTACCTATTCAACAGTTACGAAAGTTAGAATACCTCAAAAGTGTTTTTTTTTTTTTTTCTCTAATGCAATTATTAATTAGCTGGCAGGGTTGGTAACAGGAAAGTAAACTTTTTTTACTTAATTTTTTAGGGGTTGAATCAGAAATTTTGCCTTTAAAGGAACCAAAGTAAATGTTTCAAAATGAGAAAATATTTATTAAAACAGAGAAAAGTTATTGAAGTTTTGATTAGTAGTATTATTATAAGAACAAAGTCCAATGTTTTAATAATAGTATAAATATAAATAAAAATGCAGAACAAGTTACCATTGGCAGATTAAATGATAGCAATGACCCATGCATTCCTTTGCCATTCTACTATTGTCACTGAGAGTTCTCATGGAAAAATTGTGGATCTCAATGGATCCAGGGGAGGACCTAGTTATTGGGCTTTGGGGGCACTGATCAAAGGGCTATGGCCCAGACGACCCACACCTCAATTAGAAATAAGTCCCCACCCCCTTTCAAATGACAAAATGAAGAAGGAAGTACTATTATGGCCATCGTCTGCCCCCCTTACGACCAAAATCCTGGGTTCGCCATTGAATGGATCGAAAATCGCCAATATCATTTATTGACGCACTTGTAAAGCATTTCCTTCAATGATGAACACGGGATTCAAACCCTGCTGTTTGCTTTAAGAAACGAAAGTTTGTTAATGAATTAAATCGCAATTAGCCAAAAAAAACAAGAAAATAAAAAGACCCCTAGATTATTCTATCACCAAAAGACTAAACTCGAAAAGGCCAAGTTATAGACCATCCTTTTTGACCTGATTATTAATTAGATCTCTTAATTGATCTTTAACTGAGTTTGAGTTGCTAGCAATTATAGCCATGCATCTGCTAATTCTTCATCACAGTCTTAAGTAAAAATAGCAGTTACATTTCTATTAGAATGTGGAGAATCCGACGGTGGAATATTTGTTGATGAGATTAAGCAATAAAACACAATGCTGCTTACGGCCATATATCTCATATCATTTAGATCAGACACTGCCATTGGTCTACATTCAAGGTAAATCCACTCTCGGGTCCTTGAGTAGGGACCAGATTGAAATTGATATATCATATTAATAAAAATTATATATATATATATATAAACATGTAGATTTAGTATCAGAGACAGAGGTCAATCCATTAGAATCAGATGCAGGTCTATCTTTAATGGGGTCTGGGTCCATCATGAAGTTTATTCTTTTGGTGGGGAAGAGAAAACTGAAGTGTGTTCAGGTGCTGGTTTCAGGCCAAGAAGGCAGCATTGATGAGATCGAATACAAGATAATTAGAACAAATCAAGAGCACCTAAAAGAAGAAAACCGAATTCAATGATAGAAACAACACAAAGATTCCAATTTTTAAAGGTTAAAGAAAAATTACAACACTTACCTTCGTTAATTAAAACTAAGAAGCAATCAGCCTTCTTTGCATATGCTTCAAAGATTGGAACAGTGTGGATGAAGGAGGAGAAGAGGATTGATTCTTCCTTCTTGAGGTGAATATATTGAAATGAGAAGGAATGGATTGATATGTGGTGGGGAGAGATCCACGTAAAATTGTAGGGAAATAGTAGCGTGCACGTTCTTAGATGTTGTGGTGCTGTGGTGGTAGACAATGCTTCGGTTTAAACCAAACAAGACAGTTTAGCATCCTGACCAAGTCAGGAGATAAGTGGTTCGTGGAGTTTGGATTGTACTCACAAAAATTGGCTCGAAATCCATTAGTGACGCATAATCTTGAAATTCAATTGGCCCAAAATCACCGTACCACCTTGTCCACTGATGTGAAAGTAAATTCAATCTTTAGAATTACTGTAAGTGCACAGCTGTCTTTTTGAGATAGTGGCAATTACAGGTCGATCCCACAGGGAGTACTACTAAGTTAAAATTAAAAATCTATTTTTTTAAATCAAAGATTAATGAATAATTGAGATCTAAGAAAAACTAGAAGAATTCAGAAACAAACTAATCAAATATATAAAAAATAGATCAGAGCATCCAGAATCCACTAAGCAAGATAATTAATCCATCTATGCAATTATTCTACTATTTGTCTCAAA
Source organism: Litsea cubeba (assembly GCA_012931725.1). NCBI lineage: Eukaryota > Viridiplantae > Streptophyta > Magnoliopsida > Laurales > Lauraceae > Litsea > Litsea cubeba. The sequence goes on along the minus strand of CM022945.1, from coordinate 110,329,163 downwards.
ATAAGTCAGATCAGAAACAAATCAATGTTTCGGATCCGGACGATTTGTCTTTCGCAAAAAATAAATTTTTAATAAGAATAAGGTCACAACCCTAGACCTCCTTCACCTCATAAAGAATGAAAAATCATAAGCACGACTCATCGAATTAAGCATAAACTATCAAAGGATCTCAACCCTAAGCATATATAATCTATCAAAATAAGTATAAATCATCAAACTATTTTCATTAGAAATCAAAATAGAGGCTGCCTGAGGCATGAAGACAGATCTATTATTCTAATATAGCATGCATTTAAAAGAGACAAGAAAGTAATAGAAAAATCACATAGATTAAATTAAAGATCTACTTAGTTTCATCTATGTGCTCCAATCCAGAAATTTAGTCAGCCATTGAAAAGAACTCCATAAGTAATTTCATTAATAGCATATCCTTGTACAATGGTATCTTAGAAATCTCTCTTCTAAAATTCCTAATTGTTGGAACAGGGCTCCAGAATACCCAAAAATAATTATTAAATTCTATTAATTAGGATAAGAAGAAAAAAATGAGAGAGAATATTGGTGGACGTCAAAAAATGAGAGAGAATATTGGTGGAGTGTCATCCGTATCCTTCCTTTGGCTCATATTATAACTCCGGTTATCTTACAGATACATTCAATCTAGACACATTCTCTGCAAATTTGATTTATCTTCATTGATAAGGTATATCTTTTATCTTGTTTTTAATTTGAATGATGTGGAAGCTTTTGGAAACCTCTGGATGGCTTGGCTAATCTTCAGATGGGGTCCCACAAGGGATGTGCAGCAATTGATTATCAACAGTGTGGATTTAATTGCAATCCCGTCTAAAAATGGACATGAAAATCTACAGGCCCAAAACTTTATCAATCTAGCTCTGATTTGCACATTCTTGGGCTCCAGAGATATCTACTCTGAATAAGCTTTCCAACGGCAGGTAAATTTCATCGATCCGACGGTCGGATTGAAAGTTATTGCAAAGGATTCTATCTCTGCACAATTTTTATTTTCCAAAGGAGATTATGTGGATGATTCAAACTCTTCTTCTTTTGTTCCAATTAGAATTGTACTCTTTGAATTATCCATTAATAATTTTAAATCTGCAACTACTACGAACCCCGCCATGTAGGACATTTCATCTCTGCTTGAACAGTGGGCCCTATGAGAAATCTTCTACTGTAGTTAGGCCTCTTCAACTGACATGATGAGTGGACCCCTCGTTTGATTGATTTACACATGGCTTGTGTATGGGGTCCACATGGTGAGTTCTTCAATTTACTTCTTTTCAAGCTTCAATTTAGCAATGCAGGGCCTATGATGACTATGTGTGCTTGAAAATGAGTTATGTGACAGAAGCCTGCAATTCTCATTTTCTTCACATTTTAATTCAGCACATCAAATACTGAATGACCCATATTGAAGTGGGATCCATCCGGACAGAGTCCTACTCTAACTGGGACTCTTCGGAAAAAATTTGCAAAATATTCTAAATTAATGCAGAAAATGTATGAAAGTATGAAAATTCAGGTTTCTAGGTGAAAATGCATGAAATGATGGAATTAGATGAAGAATGATGTAATTCACCTAATTAAACCCCTAATTCATTATAAAATGATGCGTAAATGTGTAAATTCATGAACTCAACATCCACCAAGAAAAAGAAGTTTCAAAGTAATCACTATGGATCCTCTGAAAGCGTCAACCTAGAGAAATCCTAAGTTAAAAGAGTGTAACTCCACGATGGAGCCCACCTATTCAAATCTATACCGATCAGAATAAACTCCCTCATGTTACATCGGTATCCTCAAATTGAGACGTTGGGATTGATTCTTTGATGAAAAGAATGATAAAGAATATGTGCAAGATTGTGTTGATCATATTTTCATCGAATAATCAATCTAATAATTGACGTGAAATTTGAGGATACGGCTCATGTTTTGTATGATTCCGATTTCAACTGATGGCCCTGATTGTGGAGTTTCCCTCCCTTTTATGGATCGATTCCTATGTGGAGCTGTGGGAGCCGGACTCTATCCACAGAGACAGCCCTGTGATTCCTGTGGAGTTCCACTCCTTTAGATGACGATTTCTATAGGTCAAAATTAAGCCTCATAAAATCCAGACTCAAATTTTGACCATCCAGATAGGGGCCACCCCATGAGGTGTATCAGTGTATGCAATATAATCTTGTTAGACGGTTAGACCTCATCACATGTGCCATGCAAAAGAGTAGCAGTCCCAGCATGATCAACATAGAGATCAGCAGTCCCAAGTTTTTCTTAGCAATCCGACCGTCTGATCAAAATCAAAAGAGTCGTGCTCATTAACCTTCACTAAAACTTATGAAATCATGTGAAAGTCAACCCGGAAGGTAGGAGACCCTGAGAAGTCGGATGATTTTTACAATGGGGTAGATCATGAATCAGAATCACACTTTGCAGGGGATTGGGGTTGGCTCCAATCGAGTGTCCACTCCACCTGATATCAACTAACATGAAATTTATTAATTGCATGCCTCACAGTCTTCAAGATGAACAGATCAGATCTGAGAAATGGGATCAAATGGGCCCAGAAATTAAATGGGTTCTCACAGAAACCCAAAAGAATGCCTCAAGTGTCTATGATTCAAAAAAACAACAAGGCGAGCATAGAATTGATAATCCCCCTCTCATCTCTAGATCTGATCCATTATAGTAGGCATAGAAATATCCAGAAGCACTTGCAGTTAGAAGTTATGAGTCAGCCATCCGGATCGCACCCATCCGGTCGTAAAATCAGGTAGTGACCGGTCCGCTGGATCGTGAGTCAGGCCAGAATAGCTCGTTGGATCGGTTTTGTTAAACGAAGCCTCGTCCATATCCAAGTCACGACGACCTCTACCTGCATTTACCAGTCCACGAGAAGCTCAACTGCCTCCACCTGAGTCTGAACACGACTGAGCTCCAGAGAGTGAACTGATCGCATCCCCACCTGGTGGGAAAGGTTAAGTCTATCAGAGAGGATGTTTTTTCCTTACTTCTCATTTGTAACCCTCTACATTAATCAAAGTCACCATTTGGAAGTGGACGTAGGTCACGCTTGACGACCATATAATCTCTCATCTCTCTTCAATTATGCCAGCCTGACCGGTGTGTCCGAATTTGCCTTGTTGGCAAGAAGTGAAATGACAAATTAGGCCTATAGCAGAGAATGTTTAGTGTCATGCTACAGAAAATGTATTTCCTAAGGAAAGAACAAGTTACAAGGCCTACGTGAAAAATGTGCAATGCAATGCTTTATGAGAACTATGTGGGAAATGTAGAGAACTGCTAAAAACTGCTACTAAAATATGTAATGTACACTGGCTGAAGACAAGAAATTAAGCATATGAATGATGAACCGATCTTGAGCTTGAACCAGGATCATGATTTTTTTTTTTTTGTTTGTGCAAAAGTGATCAAATCTCAATCAAATTGGGCATCCAGCTGAGCCAGGGTCCCAACGTATGTTTAATTGTTATACATACATTCACTTATAAATTGGTTAAACGTTGGGGATTAAAATCAAGGGAAATTTTCTGGTGCGCTCCTTCCATGCGAATTGGCTATGCAAACCAGCTGTGGAACTACTCCATATATCAAGTTTGACCCCAATCACAAGCCCCTAACCCCTTCATCCGTCGCTCAAAAGCATAATGACTTCATAGTTTAAAAAATAAAAAATTAAACCTCCATCCAATAGTCTAATCCATTCATATGAGTGCCAAACCTCAAGATCAATAACTATCATAGGGTCCCATTTTTGGTGACCAGCTTGGATTGATGATAGGTGGGCTCCACGGTGTGGTTCGCACAAAGAAATTCCAAGCAAAGCGGATGTACTAAAAAAATTCTCTTTCAATCAAATGGTAACCACCATCAGATCATGATATGTAGCTCATGAACGAGAGGCTGTGGTTTTTAACTCCATTCTCTCCCTGGGGCCACATGCAAAAATCTGACTCACCTAATGTGTGGGAAAGGCAAGGACCTTTTTATTATTATTATTATTATTTTGCAAAAAATTGACACACTCGGGTTTGGGGGGGGAGACATGAACTATTTCTTTTTTTTTTAATTTTTTTTTTAGAAGGAGGCAGGGACTTCACATGCCTCAGGAAATAATCGATTTTCGAAAAAGCCCAACACCCTTGTTACAAAAAAAAAAGGATTTTACAAAAAAAAAAACTTTATGTGGCCAGTATACCAAACATGGTACTTTAGCCAAACTCACATCAAATATGAAAACTTTTTTTTATCATTTTTTTCAAGTGTGTTACCATAAATAAATAACCAGACTTTTCCATCATTGGATTGAGATTAGGGAAGAGAAGAAGAAGAAGAAGAAAGAAGATGGGGAGTTTATGCCTGCTCAAGGTTGACGGCAACCCTCGGAATCCAGAAAATGAAGGTCGATAGCGACCACAAAAGAAAAAAAATTTGACTTTACTATACGAATTTTCAATTTGGTGTGAGTTTGACTGAAGTTCCATGTTTGATGCATTGGCCATGTAAAGTTATTTTTTTAATAAAATCTTAAAAATAATAATAATAAGGACATGCATTTTTTTAAAATACAAGTAAAAACTCTGGTTTAAATTTTCAGTGAAAAAAGTTTGGCCGGCCGTCCATGTAGGTCTTTTTCACCTTTGTACAAGAACAAGGTCTTTGAATTTCTAACTACACTTACTTTACTTCCACTTTACTTTTGTCGTTACTTAGTATTCTCCTCTCTCTTTCTCTTTCTAGTCTCAACTGAAACAAATCGAATTCGAACGAAAAGATCCTTCAAATCTCCGCAATCAGAAATCTAGGGTTTCTTCTCCTTAAACCTTTAACAAATCTAACTGAAAATCAAAAAACCAGTGCGAGTACGATGAGCGATCTCATCTCCGCAGCATCGGATCCTGCGGCCCCAACCGAATCGAAGAGCGGCGGCGGCTTCGACACAGCGCGAGTAGCCCAAGTCAAAGCGTGGCTCGCTTCCCAGTTCGACGCCGCCGGAAAAGATGTCCCGGAATTCGAGTACACCCCGCGAAGCATAGCTCACCTCCATGCTCTCGCCACCTCCTCCCAAGCCAAGACCCACGCCGCCGCCATCGTCTCTGCCGATCTCCGCCAGAAGGCCAACGAGTACCGCTCTCAAGGTCAGACCTTGGGTTTTTCGAATTCACATCAATACACATGTATTGTAGATTTGGCATTGCAATCTCATAGTCTTTGGGTTTTTCTTTTCTTTTCTTTTGCAGCTGTGAGGATTAGGGAGATTTTGGAGAATGTGGGATTGGCGCAGGAGAGCTTGTCCCCAGGCGCCATTGGGTCGGCGCAGGTTCTTGCCAATGTTGCCAATTTGCTCAACGTAAGGGACACTGAAATGAGCAGGTAATTGTATTGTGTCCTCCCTGGATTGAATTTGGATTTCCCCAAAAGAACTTGTCGGGTGTTGTGAATACTTCATTTTATGGTTTAAGATATCTTCTGTTGTGTGCCAATATGTATGAATTCTGTGGTCAGTGATATGATAAATTAATGTGGATAGATGTTATATAGTCTGTTCACATTTATCAGCAGTGTTAGTTGATGCACAATGTGCTAAATTTTTTAACATTTTCACTTGATTTCCATGGCTTTTTGAGAGGAGAGCTGGGGAAATCTTTTTTAGTGTATTTAAGGAGATTTTGGCATTCTAAACATGATGAGAGGCACCAATTGTCAAATTTGATGTTTTCTCGAATGCTAATTTCTGTGATTTTTTTAGCTAAATTTATCAGTTTTGAACTACAATTTCAATCCTATTTCGCTATGATGGGTACTAATACAATGTCTAAAAAATCATCTGTAATTGGGATATACTGATCAGCAATTGCTTTATTAGACTACTTCTCAATTCTTTATCGAATTTTCTCCCCTGGCTTTTGTATTTCATACTTAAAGAGCGTTTTGTGCTTCAATATTCATGGAGAATGAGTTTTTATTTCTTAGTTTATGAATAGAATGAAATAGTACATCAGTTACATCTTTGATGTAATTTAATTTTTGTTTGTATATTTCTTTTGCAAACAAATTGGATAGAATTGCATAATATCATTAAATCGAGTAAGGATTAAGCAGTGATACAGGACCTGCATGATCCTTTGATGTCCAATACATACCCATATGCTTTGCTTTGATGCACTTAAACACTAAGTATGGCAATGTTTCAGACTTTTGGATCTATATCTTCTTGTTAGTCGGGGCAAAAAAGCCACCTGATACAGAAAATACAGTCTATAGCCAATACACATCACTTTTCAAGTTGGCCAATACACCCACTGAGACCCTGTTTTGAACCATGGTTAATATATTTGTATGTAGGTTCACATGTATGGGATGTGGGCTGTTCATTTTATGGGCCTGTGGGTTTCTGACTCTCTGTACCCTGTGATAACAGACCTTTTTGTGGATTAAAATGGATGGCTAGTAAATGTCAATCCAAAAGCTGATTTCCATTGAGCTACTCCAATTTGCTGACTAGCTGATCACCTTCTGCAGTTTTATTTTTTATTTTTTTATTTTTTTAATTCCCATGGGTGATCCGCAACAGTGCCCAAAGATGAAAGGTCCGTATCTTGTACATGATTTTATGTTCAATGATATAATGCAAGGGTCTAAGTCTGAATAGACGAGAAAAAACATTTCTCTGGCCTCGCCCTTTTGCCTTGAATACTTATTTATGCAATATCATTTTTATGTATAATTAAGATTATGATGTGAAGAGATGATGGGGGAGTGTGCAGTTTTCTTGTAGCAATGGGAGATATTTCTCTAAGGAAGACAGGTGTAGAGGAGAAGAGGGATAAGGTAAGGAAGGAGTCAGAAGTTCTACTCGACTACACTCGGAAAGCCCTTGCAAGGTTGACATATTTGAAAAAGTAGGTTCTTAATCCTCTATTTCTATTTCATCCTGCATAGAGTACTGATATATTGATTAGAATTTCTACTTTTGGAGTTTACGATCCAATTCTTTGATGTATCTGTATATTATACAAATCTTCTTATGAGAAGTATTCTCACAGTATTACGGTGAGAACTTCTAGTGGGCCCACCTTATGATCCATCCGAACTATTCACACACGGGACCTCTCCTATAGTCCTCCGACTATGGGGTTAGCAGCTCCCCTCTCTTTTGAGATTTGAGGGTCAATTTTTCTTTTTAATATAAGCTGTTAAACTTGTGAGTCATGGATCAAGGGGTTAGAGGCATGAGATTGACTTCATTTTTTATATTTAGGTCCCACCCATGTCCCATGATCTGTGGGGCCCCACTAACTGATGTGCACAGTTAGACCATGCACACGGGATGCATAGGAATATTACCCATATTGAGTCAGGATTGAAGTCAGATCCAGGTTCAGTTGGGTCCATTGGAGTTGGGCCCATGTTTAGATATCTGCAGTTGACTGAGCCTGGGACCCCCATGGACTTTATTTATTATCAGTCAGCTCTGTGGTGGTTCAAACTTCATCCTTATTGAAGGTATCAGTTGTTTCACTTATCATTTCTCCGTGATTTGTGGAAGCATTCTGTAGTAATGAACATGTTTGTTGTGTGGACAATACTTGTACATTGTAAAATCTCACTTTAATCTTGGCAGAACCCTTCAAAAGTTGGATGATGAAGTAGCAACTTGTGAAGCTCAAATGCTTCATTGGAAGACAAACTTGGCTATTATGGTTTCGAAAGAGAGGCAATACATACAACAACATTCTAATTATAAGGTACTGTCCCGTGACTCCCGTCTCTAATACTTCTTCCTTAATGACTTCCACATGGGAATGGAACAAAGTGCAAAAGATCTTACTAGGATTAATAATTAGTCGCAACCAAAACAGCTAAAAATTTATAGAATCAAGTAGTATACAAGTAAATGAAGTGCCAAAAAAATTGAAGTACTAAAAAGTGAGTACCATGTCTTGAGCCTTGTATAAAACCATGGTTGTGGAGGGCATTATGCTCAAGCTGGAAAGTGATAGTGGCAATACTTAGAAGTTTGCAGCCATCACATTCTATTGCAGTGTGAATTATAGTATGACCCCATGCAAAATTACCCAAAAACTCCAAATTATTGAAAAATGGTAAAATCTATTTTTCCCCATTTGCTCATAGTATAAGGGCATGTAGTAGACTCACAGTCATGTCTTATCTCACTTTTTTTTTTTTTTTGAATTGTTGAATTTTTTTAAGTTATATGATTGAATCAAATGTGCTTAAAGAAATATACTGTCATTTTAATATTTGTTCTTTTTTTAAATATAAAACTGGCACAATAATTCGTGCTAAGAACAGGTGTGTCCACCAACAACTGCAAAATATATTCTACGATCCATTAAAAAAATTTAGATAACACAAAATCATTCTCAAACACTTATTGATAGCGATTTGGTTTAGATAGAGTACCTCTTTTCTCAATCAAAGAGTCCGTAGAGTAGAAATGGCTAGGAGAAGTGGAGTAGAAAGAAAAGAGAATGAGATTTGGGATGGAAATGAAGTTGTTGTGGAAAGTAAAAGGTGGAAACAAGCCTTGAGTGGTTACAACTTACAGTTACAGTTACATGTTGGGAAGAAGACTTGAGTGGTTACAAACTTACAGTTACAGTTGTATTGCTTGGTTATAACTTCCGGTCAAAATCAGCAATTGCAGACAAAGTTAACTTCAAAACCCTCAGCTTGGTAGCCAAACATGCATGAGCCTCAGCGGGAAAAAAAGAGAGCTTTTGAGATAGTTCTTCCAATCTTCTGTGTTGTCTCCATACGCTCTTCCTTTCATCCATGGATGAATCCTTCTGCTTCCACTGTACTATAATTGGTGATAGGGCCCACCTTGCCATCTTGCACATTGATTTTCAGAATTATATTAGTTCCATTGTGATTATTAATATAAATTGTTTATCATAGTAAATATCTGTTATCAAATATATATATATATATAATATGGTTTGGTCCCATCCTGATTTCCAACATTATATTAGTCTCCCTACAAGTACCAATACTAGATCGGTCCCACCTCGATTTCCATCATTAGCAAGTTCCATTGTGGTTTCCAACATTAGATGGGTTCTATCATGGTTGCAGATATTAGATGGATTTCTCAGTGGAAACCAACAATAAATGTTTCCTACATCTATTTCCAATTTTAAATGAGTCCCACCATGATTATCAACATTAGATGAGTCCTACAATGACTTCCAACATTAGATAGGATCCATCGGTTAGGATGGGTCTTGTTGTATTCAAGATTTGAAAAATCGTGACTCGGACAAGACTCGTCAAACTCTAAAAATTGGCTCAGAGACAGTCAACACAATGACTTGGGAGAGTCATATTTGAAAAATACCAAATACTTATAAAACTTAGATATACATGTATTTACACGTATCAATAACAATAGATTCAAATTACTAAATTTATATATGCAAGAAAAACACTCTAATAAGAAAAATAAAAGGGAAAGAATCTTGCACATTAAATAATTTTTAGCAAATGTCAAATGTAAAAGATCAAAAACATGTCTCTAATTACATTTCAATCTTCATTTTTAAATTGCTAACTCCTAAACTCAAGCATTAATTACTTAAAAATAAATATCAATTGTTTAAAACCAAACCTACTTAAAATGATTTAAAATGCATACAATTTATAAAACAGGGGCGACTCGGCTGAGTTTCTCCTATCTTTGACTCGGTTTTCCATCAAAATAAGGTAACTCGGTAGAGTCAAGAGTCAACTCGCTGAGTTTTCCAACCTTGGTTGTATTAACATTAAGTAGATTTCCGAGTTGTTGCTAATGTTACGTGGGTGTCCAGCCTCTTGTTTAAGTTCAAGAAATCTTCACAGTTGCCAAAACACTTCTATTCAGAAGTTGCTGAATTTTGCAGTAAGTCAACCATTGCCAAGCAACATTGCTAGGCTTAATATTCCAATACAGGCCGGTAACGAAAAGTTTGGCTGTGAAGGTTGATGGCCCACCAAGGGGAAGGGGTAGGCCAAAGAGGACATGGATGGAGCTAGTAAAAATAGATCTGAAGAAGTGCAACTTATTTGAGGTTTTGGCTCAAGATAGATCAGAATGGAGAAATAGAAATCGTGTAGCTGACCCCAACATAGTTGGAACAAGGCTTTGATGATGATGACGATGATGACAACGACGATGATGATGTTTTTGTGCAGATAGTTTCTTAGACTAAATAGTCCCTTAGTGATCCAGATAATTTATATGATGGAATCCATGTCAATTTCATATATCTGATGGGACTCATAGTGGATCAATGATAGAAATAGTGTCTATATACAATGTTTTTAATTTATGAATTTAAATTAGTTTTTATTGTACATTGAGTAATTAGCTATTATGTTCATTGCCACATGAGGATTGATCGTAGCATAACATCTAAGGATTACGGTCTAGGACTTCTATTCAAGTGGAGGCCATCTATTAGTAATCTGGCATTTTCACGTTGTGGGAGCCATTGTGGTTTATACACATTGCTATATATGTATTTTCTAATTTGAAAATTAGGGCTCAATTCCTTATTTCTTTATAGTGATTCTAATTCTTGGGTGTCTATGCAAGTTGATGATCTAGATTATATAAGTTGGATGAACCTCTAGTGCATCATTGATACACAGATATGATTTCTGTTAAATCACCAATTTGGATTTCTATTTCGCTAAACTTCGTACATGATCAATTTGTTTACCTTTTACTCCTGACTCCTGAGGATTGAATTTGACTTTTGTGCAAGTGGACACATTATTTAGTGATCTTGTTTCAATAGTGGATTGACAACACACATGGCTATATATAGCTTTTCAAATAATTTATTTTGTACATAGAGTCCACCGTGGTCATTAAGTGATGCTTTCCTTCTTTTAAGTCTGAGGATTAAATCGTAGGATTGGCTTTAGGCTTTAGGATCAAGCTTTTCACACCATCTTTTAGTCATCTTTTGTCATTTATCTGGTGGGACTGATAGTGGATCGACAATGCACATGGTTGTATACAATACACAGTCACGTGTTCAAGGTCCAAGCTGTCTCAAAGTGGGACCTACTCACCTACCTGCTAGGTTCCTTTTCTATGGTGATCATTTAAAATATAATCATTTGTTTATATACATGGCCTCTCTTTTCTGTTAATCTGAATTTTGAATTTCTCATTCTTGTGGGGGCAGGGATTACTAAACCGTGTAGGCTACACACCAGATATCAGCCACGGTGTCCTCACAGAGATGTCCGAGCATAGAAAGGAGTTGGAGAAGAAAACAAAGCCCATTTTGGATACTCTGAGAAGCTACCAGGATTTGCCCCCTGTATGTACCATTTTTTCATTGAGTTATGATATGTAATCAATTATTAAAGGTAAATGTGAACACCTTTCCACAAAAAAATCAAGGTAAATGTGAATCTCAAATGCGTCCTATTTTTGCAGGATAAAGCTCTCGCCGCTTTGGCTATTGAGGACAAAAGAAGGCAATATGCCGCGGCAGAGAAGTACCTCGAAGAAGTACTGCATTCGGCTCTTACTACCACAGAGTAATGATTGATGTGCATCATGTGTGTTCCATTGTATTGTAGACTCGATCTAATGTTCATCATTTATATAACTTTGTTCCAGGTTCATTTTTTGATGTGACTGATACTTTCCCAACAACTCCAAAAGTTTGTATCTTTGTTCTGATTGTAACAGATTTTGGGCGCCATTTATTCTTTAAGGGCACCATGTGTAAAAAAAAAAAGGGTCTATTCTTCTCAGGCCAGTTTATTGCTGCGTGTTGTCTAAAAGAGTAGTGCTCTTAATGAGAGTTATTATTTAATTTGGCATTGTTTTCTGCCCTGTGTGCAAATCTAATTCAAGGTATGTCATACCCCATATCAGAATCTCTCATCTTTGAGTATTCAATTCTGCCAGTACAAGGTGGTGCATTCTTGTTCCTTAATCCTAATGCATGAATTAGGTTTCTAATGTCATGGGGCTCAGTCAGCGCCCATCTTCATTCAGCCATACATGCTAATGCAGTGTGTTTTTAGATCTCCCGACCTGAAACCCGAGCCAGTCCATTTGTCAATTTGGTGCTGCAGGTTTATTAAATGTGGATCAATCACTAGTTCTTATTCTTTTGGGTGGCCATTTTGAGCATTGTGGCCATCTGAGCAATCTGCACTTCTTTTTTGCTGTGGAAATTTTCCAAGTGAAAGGAACCCTTATGTTGGATAAGTGTCTGATGTGCAAGATAGACTCCTTGATAACTATTGTATTCAGATAGATCTTTTAAATATTTATGAATGCAATTCTCACTTTTGCATGAAAAATGCTCCACTTCCGACCTAGGGATGTCAATGGAACTCTGATTACCCAGTTAACCGAAGGACCACAGTTGAAAAATCAGCATCTTATTATTCTCTGTTGTTTACGGTGACAGATGTGGTGAAATAAATAATTGAATATAACATCTATGAATGAAAACACAAGAAAATAATATTTTATAGAATATAATCTTTCATTTTTTAAAGAAGAAAATTTTGTACGTTTGGTAACCGAAGAAAAATTTGAACAAAAGATTTTTTTTCAAAAAAACTCAAAATCTCCTCCTATAGCTTCCCCATGTAGAAAATTTTTTACAAGATAAGAATCTTTTAAAATGACGATTACAAAGTGGTAGAGTATAAATAGTTTAGTTCATAAAATCCATCATGATGTGTTTGTTTACATATATGGTAAAGTAGAGCAAAAGTAAATGCCACGGCACGGTAAAGATAGGGTAAGTAAAGGTGGGATAAAATATATGGTGAAGTAAGTGAGAATAAATGATAAAGTATTTTTTTTTTTTATACTTTACTTTATCGCATTTTATCGTAGTTTTATATGGTAAATAAAAAGTGACTTGTTTACAGGCGTGGTAAAGTAAAATAAATATTGATATCATATCATGATAAAAAGTGAGGTAAAGTAAGGTGAGATGAAGAATATATTGTAAAATAAAGTGGGAGAGAGAGTTATAAAATAGTTATTTTTTTGTATATTTTATCATGGTTTTATGTGATAAAAGAAAAGTAACTTATGGTAAAAACATGACAGTTGAACTTTATTTTACCACACTACTTTTTTATCCAAACGTGTTAAACTACTTATAAATTAAAATATTTCATAAAAAATTATTCTAATAATGTAATTTACTTTAATCATGGAACTTTCCAAACAACCGGATTTGAAATCTATAATATTCTTTAAAATTTGCCAAATATTGTAATATTACATTATTTTATTCTTATAATATTTAAATCTGTTAATATTTTATTCTGTAAACATCCGAATGGGCACTAAACTATGAAATAATAAAATGGATAGACTCTCTGCCATATCTGTAATATTGTTGGGAGTCCAAGGCAGCTATGTGGAGCATTCAGGAGGGGGTCCTTGAGGGAACCGCTTCAAATCATTGCAGTAGTTGTAGATCATATAGTTTTTCTGCACCCAATTCAACCTTTCTTGGCCTGATGGATCCAGATCCTGCGACTGCCAGTCATTGTTGGATGGTGACGCTGAGGGAGATTGCATAGTGCAGGAAGAGGCACCTGAAGACCAGATGCATGCTTGGGCATTGAAGTTCCTATATGATGCTGTGAAGGGTGCCTGTGACCAATCGGTTTTGACGAGCCCACCTCTCGTGGCCCAGTCATCTGCGTTCCAGAGGCTTGAGTAGATCCTCATTGGCTGGTTCTTTGGGAAGGGAATACCGCTTGCCTCTTCGTTCTTGAATTGTCTAATTGGAGTGCCATCCACGGAGAAGCTGAAATAAAAGACAAACCATTCAAATGTGAGAAAGATTCATGTATAAATATAGTTATTTGGATTTGACTGCATGCTTACAGGATCTGCTTCGGATTCCACAGAATGGAGTATGTGTGGAAGTCTGCTGTGGGGTCGAACCACAGGTAGAATTGCTTCTCTCTGCTACCCTTTCCTTGTGTGAACACATTAGTATGGAGGATATAAGGGTCTCCACTAAGGTTGCCTAGGAATTCAAAGTCCATCTCATCCCAAGTCGACCCCTGAGACTGAAAGCTGCAACACATTAAAATATAGTCAGATATCGTCGTCATCATCATTAGAGCTTAATCTATCCCATCAATCTGAAACAGCTAAAAGTATTACAACTCAGCTACTCAAAAGTTTATAAAAAAAAGCTCCAAGTATAAGCTATAAGATCACACAGTCCACCTCATTTTCAGCAAATTGATAGTAGCATGGAAACTCACATAATATGCTGTCACAGTGCCGGCGGAGTTGCCGGGAACGAGCTTGAGCTGCATATCGATCTTTCCAAATAGATACTCATTCTTGGACCTGAAGCCAGATCCGGACGCCTTGTCAAGGGAGAGCGTTAGCAGCTCGCCGTTGTTCAGTATTTGTCCGCGGCCATTGCCCCAGGTGATGTCGAAGTCCTGGGAGAAGTTGCTGGCAGAGGCAGCCATGAAGGAGCTTGCCAATACAGAAAACAGCAAGAGTGGCATCATGGAGATGAGATAGGAATTAGAGAAGGCCATGGTGTGAAGGACTATAAACACAGCTTATAGAAGAGGGGTTTGGTTATGTCAGAGTAGTATGTATGAGTTTTGGGCATTTTATAAGGTGTGAGTGGAGAGCAAGGAGAGCATGAGAGAGGGCATTGAAAGGTTCCTCTTTCTACTACTGCTACTAGGTGAGTTGGTCACAGCTGATGGTTGTATGGTGCTTGCTTGTTGAGTTCTTTTCACGCGGTTTTAAGCTTGCATTGCTCCTAATCTCACGGCCATGAACTAACCACTACCATTTTTTTCATATTTTAGTATGAGATGATCTAGTGTATGTGTTGATAGATCCATGCTGTGGGGTCCACTTCTCTTCAAACCCGAACCGCTGGATCAAGCTCTTCAGCTTGAGTGTTAGACTCAGATTCCGAGTTGATTTGAAAGTATGTAATTGACAAGATCATTATCACTTATGTAATCATTGTCATTTGCCACTGTCTTAACATCTGATGGTGAATATCATCTTGATCACAGCTAACTGATATGGTCAAAATCCAAACTCTGCTGGCCTTTTTTAACAGGCTGGAAACACAGAATACTTGTCGGGAAAGAATTAGCAATAAAAGAATTGACATATAGGCCAGTGCCGTGCCGTGGCAACTGGCTTGCTAGATGAGTGTTCAGGAAAATTTTAAAACAACTTATGTCAGTTGTTTGATAAAAGATCATTTAAGATGCACTTCCTATGGAAACAAAAGTTTGATTACCATTCATGTTTATGATGCATAGATCAACTAACAACATTCAATATGATCTAAAGGTGTTTTAGGGTGGGTGTATACTGTAGATGAGTTTATCCAAAAGGACAGATCTAGACTGAAAAGTATGGAGAAACCAGTAGGGTCTTCTATTTGGCATTAGTTTTTATTTACAGGGCCATTTTAAAAATGCTTATGTTCTCCAGGATCAGAAGAAATTCTAGAGACTGTTTTAAGAAGAAAAACAGATACAAGCTTGGACTGAAAAGTGGAGCTAAGAGTAGGGTTCTAGTTAGCATCAGTCTTTATTTATATGGGCCCTTTTAAAAATGCTTATGTTGTATAAGAATCAAAGAAACAAGCTCATATAACCAACTACACCACGACACCATTTGATGTTAAAAAACTATTTCTTATACTGAATTTGTGTCATTGCACATTAATGATAAATTGTCACATGGAAAAACCTGATCAGCAAAAGGCATGGCTCTAAGTGACACATAAACCAAGTTATGTGCTATGATGCCCAGATACGGCACGGATATGATAAGGACATGCCATAAACACGGATGGGACATGTATTTTACATGTAGAAAGTGAAGTATCAGATATGATACGATACGATACATTGCTTATTTTGAAGTATCCGTGCATCATAGGTTATGTGCACTCAGTCTAGCAAAAGTCAAATAAGGCCTCATGTTGATGTGCAACATTGGATCAAGGGCTTAAATTAGTCTTAACTAGGCTTGTCAATCTGATCCTTTGACAAGAGAGTGCAACTCAGTCTAGCCCGCCAAAACCTGCAAAAAATGAGAGGTTTTCTCCTTGTCTTAAAGCCCAAAGGTACGAGGGCGTACGTGCTAGAGAAAGACCCTCTGTCCATTATACTAATATATAATTGTATGCGTGACAAACACGTGTGTAAATATAAAAAACTAGTTTTTGTCAATATATTAAATAAATACAGATGTTTTTTATGTACATATGTATTCAACTCCAACTCCATGCAAGCAAATAAGTCCATTTGACAATAAATTTCTATATTTCAATTCCATGAAAAAAAAAAAATAGGCCCATGCAAATCAATCACTTTTTTTTTTTAATTCCATCCAAACTACGGGCTCATTTGACAACAAATTTCTATTTATTCTAATTCCATGCAAACAAACAGACTCCTTTGAATACATAATTCTAATTCTGTGCTACAAACACAACCATAAGAGCCTATGTGAATGTATAGATAAAAGGGGAAAAACTGTGGAAAACCCCGCCCACTTGGGAATAATAGATGTGTTGAGCTCAAAATGAGGGCCGTTTACATAACAAAATTCAAACATGTGAATTATTTACATACGTAGGGTTTCAACCGAAGACCTTCAGTGTGTTAGACTGACATGATAACCAAACTACATGCACCAAGACACCTTATATTTTAATTGTTGGAAATATCATATTTCTATAGAAGTTCATAATTTGTTTCACACATTCATACAAAAATTGTCACTCACATGAAAACCTGGCTATCAAAAGGCATCACTCTCAGTTACACAAAGTCTAAGTTAGACAGGCCCAAGTTCATGGGCAATTGGATCAAAACCTCTAAAACTGTCGCAGCCTAAGTGAAAAAAAAAAATTAAAGATATTAAAATTGAAGTTACAAGAAATATATATCCATTCCACTCACATGAAAGAACCAAGTTACAAAGGCCTTACTATGTGGGAAAATGTGGCAATGGCAATGGAATTTTATGAGAACTATGTGGGAAAATGTAGAAGAACTGCTAAGAAAAACTGGTACTAAATTATGTACTGCACACTGGCTGTAGACAAGAAAGCATATGAATGATGAACCGACCTTGAGCTTGAATGGAAGAGAATGTTTTGACTGTTCTGGAATGAGGGTCGAAGGCTTTTGAAGATACTTTAACATGGTACCAGGACCATGATTTTTTTTATTTTTATTTTTTTTTTCAAAAGTGACCAAATCTCACTTAAATTGGGCATACAGCTGAGCCAGGGTCCCAACGTATGTTTAATTGTTATACATACATTCACTTTTTTAAATTGATTAAACGTTGGGGATTAAAATAAAGGGAGTTTTTCTGGTGCGCTCCTTCCATGCGAATTAGCTATGCAAACCAGCTGTGGGACTACTCCATATATCAAGTTTGACCCCAATTCCAAGCCCCTAACTCCTTCATCCGTGGCTAAAAAGCATAATGGTTTCATATTAAAAAAAATAAAAAAAAATAACCCTCCATCCAATGGTCTAATCCATTCATATGGGTGCTAAATCTAAGGATCAATGACTATCGTGGGTCCCATTTTTGGTGATCAGTTTGGATTGATGATAGGTGGGCCCCACTGTGTGGTTCACATAATGAAATTTCATGCAAAGTGAATATACTCAAAAATTCTCTTTCAATCAAATGGTAACCGGCATCCGATCATAATTTGTAGCTCTGAACTAGAGGTTGTGGTTTTTAACTCGCGTTCTCTCCTTGAGGCCACTTGCTGAGGCAAAAATCTGACTCACCCAGTGTGGGAGAGGCAATGACCTTTTTTTTATTCTTTTGCAAAAAATTTGACACGCTCGGTGTGTGGGGGGAGACATGGACTATTTCTTATTTATTTTTATTTTTTTTTTCTAAAAGGAGGTAGGGATTTCACGTGCCTAAGAAAATAATCGGTTTTCGAAGGAGCCCGACACCCTCGTTACAAAAAGAAAAAGAGGATTTTACCAAAAAAAAAAAAAAATTTATGTGGTCAGTGCTCCAAACATGGTACTTTAACCAAACTCACATAAAATAGGGAAACTTTTTTTTACCATATTTTAAGTGTATTACCTTAATTATACACAACCAAACTCCTCCATCATTGGATTGCATTTGGGAAAGAGAGGAAAGAAAAAAGAAGAAAAAAGATGAAGAGTTTATGCATGCTCAGGTTGACAGCTACCTTCATTTATTATAGCGAGGGTCGTTGTCTACCCTCAACACAGAAAATAAAAGTCGATAGTGACCAGAAAAAAAAAATAATGAAAAGAGTTGGTTTTGCTATACGAATTTTTAGTTTGATGTGAGTTTGGCTAAAATTTCCCCTTTGGTGCGCTGGGTACGTAAAGTTAAATTTTTTTGGTAAAATTTTTAAAAAATAAATAATAACAAGGACATGCATTTTTTTAAAATACAAGTAAAAACTCTGGTTTAAATTTTTTAATGAAAAAAGTTTGGCCGGCGGTCCATGTAGGTCGTTTTTACATTTGTACAAGAACAAGGTCTTTGAATTTCTAAGTACACTTTACTTCCGCTTTACTTTTGTCGTTACCTAGTATTCTCCCCTCTCTCAAGTCTCAACTGAAACAAATCGAATTCGAACGAAAAGATCCGTCAAATCTCCGCAATCAGAAATCTAGGGTTTCTTCTCCTTAAACCCTTGACAAATCTCACTGAAAAACAAAAAACCAGTGCGAGTACGATGAGCGATCTCATCTCCGTAGCATCGGATCCTGCGGCCCCAACCGAATCGAAGAGCGGCGGCGGCTTCGACACCGCGCGAGTAGCCCAAGTCAAAGCGTGGCTCGCTTCCTAGTTCGATGCCGCCGGAAAAGATGTCCCCGAATTCGAGTGCACCCCGCGAAGCGTAGCTCACCTCCATGCAGGGGCGGATTCAGGACTTCTAATGAGGGGGAGCTGTACTTAAGTTACACTAAAAAAATAACAACAATGTCTCACCAAAAGATATAAAAAATAGCAACAATGTCCCACCAAAAACTATCTATGTACTATCTTCATAATTCATTAATTACAAGCATCATACCAAAAGAGTGATTTTTTTTTATTATACTTCTCAAAATCAACAAAAAAATGTCTTCACAATAGATCTTGACGAGTATGAGAAAGACAAACAAAAGTTAAAACATGACACTAGTGAAATCTTGACTTGCATGGCTTCTTATCAAATTCATCTATTACTAACTCTATGTCGACTTCATTAGCAAACTCTCTTTCGATGTAAATAACCATGCAATCCGCGAGAAACTCGTCATCCATCTTGTTACGGAGTCGTGTTTTGACAAGTTTCATAGCTGAGAAGGCTCGTTCGGCAGTCGCCGTGGAAACAGGAAGAGTCAAGACAAGACGAATCAATCTATCAATCAAATGATAAATAGTTGACTTTTCTGTTTCAATTAAAGCTCGACATAACTCAGAAATGGTAGACAATTTCTGAAAACGGGGATGACGATGCACATCAAGCTTATAATGTTGCAATTGACTTCTCAAAATATGTATCTCTTGCTCCGTGAAGTCTTCACAATAAAACTTCTCAGCGAGCTTGCAAATATCATCAATATGAAAGTACTTAAAAGCATCTTTCGGGTCCAAAGCTGAACTAAGAGAAAGAAGCTCAATTGCCTCCTCAGAGAATCTACTCTTCAACTCCAGCAACTGGAAATCTATTACAGCATTGAAAATATCAACGCAATAATGATGCTCAACTATAATACAATCATTATGTTGGCAAGAACGGCGTGTACCAATCATATGACGAGAGCCCATATCAGGAATATCAATGTCATGTTTTCTGCAAAAAGAAATCACATCCTCAAGGAAGCTACCCCAACCTGTTTCTCTCAACTCTTGAAGAAGTTCATTCGTACTTGAGACTAAACTCATGGCATTTAGAATGTCTTGTGACTTTACTTGCAAAGCTTTACATAGTATATTTGTGATTCCCATAGTCTTATGCAATAAATGAAACATAAAGACAAATTCAAAATTTCTCATAGCAACATAAGAACCCTTAGCTTCTCCACGCATAGTGTTACTAGACCCATTCTTCATGATGCTTTCAAGAACCATGCAAGTCGCATCATACATCTCTATCAAGCTACAAACAGATTCATAGTGAGAGCTCCATCGAGTATCTCCAGCTCGTTGCAATGTGCGAACTTGATTAGCACCCCGTCCACTATCAAGCACACCACTTGCCAATAAATTATCGATTTCTATTTTTCGAGCTTTCTCCAACTCTTTCTTCCGCTTAGGCGTAACATGGAGATTAACAATGGATGCCAACTTCGAAAAGAATAACCAAACGTCTGGCACATCTTTAGAAGCTGCAACTAATGCAAGTTGTAGTCTATGCGCAAAACAATGCACATAATATGCATAAGGACACTCCTTAAGAAATAGTGCTTGTAATCCATTTCATTGACCACGCATATTACTAGCACCATCATAACCCTGGCCTCTCATATTTCCAATAAGCAAATTCTTGTGAGCAAGAACATTGGAAATCTCTTCTTTCAAGGTTAATGCAGAAGTGTCTTCAACACCAACAATAGCAAAAAACCTTTCTCTAACAAAACCACCACGATCAACAAATCGTAGAATAATGGCCATTTGTTCTTTATGTGAATTATCTTGTGCTTCATCCACAAGGATACAAAACTTTGCATCACCAACATCTTCGCGTATTTTCTTTCTCACATTTTCGGCAAATATATGCAAAAGTATTTTTTGAATACCATGTGAGGTGTGCTTGGCATTTCCTGGACAATCACCTACTATTTCGGCAACTTTCTTGTTCAACATTTTCGAAAACTCGAACATTGCAATGAAGTTTCCACAATTCTTTGATTTCTTCGATTCATCATGTCCTCTAAAAGGAAACCCTTGTAGTGCAAGCATCCGAATACATTGAATAACATTTTGGAGAAGCAACCGATTATTTGCAATTGCTTCTTTAGAAAGTGTATTGAAAACATTATCTATATGTCGAGAAGGATTCATTAGATTCTCACAATACATTGTCGCCGACCTATGTGGAGAACAAAGACCACCTTCATGTTTCAAAAAAGGACACTTCTTCCCATTGTTAACCTTCTTCCAATTCTGAAAACCATCAATGGTAAATACCGGATGCTTCGGAGGATTTGTTTCAAAGAGAAAGCAATAAAAACAATATGCTCTATCCTTGTGGAGTGAATATTCTAGCCAAGGGAATAGTTTGTACCAATTAGCGTTAAACCGTCGGCCTTGCTTTCCAAATATGGTCACCGGATAATCTTTTTCTTTCTCATGAGTAGGTCGACAAGGTCCCATTCTAAGATAAGCTACCCGAACTTCATCATGTTTGTTAAGCGGGTATTCATATATAGCAATGCGTTTACCTGGATCACATTCAAATGAAGAAGTGACATCAACTTCCATAGGTGCAACTTCTTGAGCTTTGGAAGAATGTTCAACTACGACTCTTTGGACTCGAGAAGAAGGTTCAACTCCTTCAATTTCAACAACTTGAACTTTGGTAGGACGTCGCTCATCCTCATCAAGTTTAGAAATATCAGGAATAGATGTGGAAGTTTCGCCACTTTCAGATTTATCATCTTTTCTCTTATAGAACGATAGGAGAGTTACTCGTTTTTTGGGCGCTTGATGATGCGACATTATAACCTAAGATAGTAAATAATCATCAATATACAATACATTATACATAAGACAATGAAGTTTTATCAAAGCTATGAGAATTACTGTCTGCTGCAACAATGGTAGGGTAATTCCTCTGATATTTTATTAGAGAAGAAATAGCAGGATTTAAACCCATGCTTGTAAGACTACAAGTTGTGAAAGTAATAGTGACAAGGCCAATATAAAATTCAAGTAACCAAGTAGGAAAAACATGCAAAATTTCACACTGGGACGACAATA
Source organism: Litsea cubeba (assembly GCA_012931725.1). Taxonomy (NCBI): domain Eukaryota; kingdom Viridiplantae; phylum Streptophyta; class Magnoliopsida; order Laurales; family Lauraceae; genus Litsea; species Litsea cubeba. The sequence goes on along the minus strand of CM022945.1, from coordinate 110,307,106 downwards.
AGGGCCCAAATGTTCAAACTCAACTCCCAGGGACACTGTTTATTTAGAAGGATAACATAATGCCTTCTAGCTTTTTTGCACAGTATATCAAACTCAATTGGGAAACTTAAGGAGATGAGATTGTAAAATGACAACAAATTTTCAAGAAATAACCCAATCTATAACCTTTTTCTTTCTTTCTTTCTTTCTTTCAAGACCCAAAGGAACAAACAAAATAAAGAAAAGAAAGGAAAGGAAAAATGAGACGCATTCTTTAAAGCACTTTCTTCCTTTTGAAACCATAGTCACTGGCTTACACATGGAACTAGATAAAAAGATAAGATATTCTTTTACCATTAAAGTAGAGAGATATCAATAGACTAATGCAGAAATGGGTTCTGTGAGAAAGGAATTTTAAACAACTATAAGATATTTCTCCTCCTTGCTTTGCTGTGTCTTCCTTAAATTGATAATCCTTTGACAGCTTGGTAATGGTAGGTATCATTAGCTTATAGGTTTTGCAGCCGTGTCGCCTTGTTGTATGATATCAATGATTCCTTCTCCTAAAGCATCTTCATTGTTAACCATGTCCATCTGTAGACAGAGAGGGAACTGAAACTTTTAAAGGTTGCTTGTTGTATGATATCAATGATTCCTTCTCCTAAAGCATCTTCATTGTTTCAACTTCCAGCACTCACTTTCCATCCCTCAAAGCCACTAACTAGAATCTTACACACTCATGACTCAACCACTTGCCACACAGATACCTCACTTTCTTGTTCCTAGCTAGTAGTTAAAATCTTATATTATTCAATAGTCTAATAGTAGTGCTTCTAAGCAGACCCAGTAATTGGGGAAAAAAAAAGGCCCGGATGATGAAAAGGTATCTAAACAGAAAATCCGAAAAGAACCCAGATCTCTAATCCCACTGATTTCGACACCCACTAATCATATCAATTAGAAAACTCATGAAAAAACTCAATAATTCAAATCATCAAACATCACCAAAATGACCAAATGAACAATAAAAACCACCAAAGCTATAGACTAAAAGAAAACCCATGTCTGTGCACAAACTCTCGTTTCGATTTCCATCATCCAAATACGAAACTTTGACAAAGAGACGTGAGTGAATACATATCGAGGTGTGTTGAAATTTAAGGTGACAGAAACATATCGAAAACACGAAATCCGTATCTACAAAAACAGGAGATGAGATTTTAGCAGAAGAGAAGGTTGGAAGGGGATCGAATACCGGTGTCTCTAAATCACCAAGTTGGGCATATATATACACATATCTTACTTGTAATCATACAGTCTTGTAATCAACTAATCATACAGTCATACCCATAAAAGAAGAACAATTGAAAAAAAAAAACCAGAAAATCTGAAAAATGAACAAACCCATGTAATAAAAACACCCCAAATTCATACCTGAGATCCGGAGGCAGGGAGAGAGTCGCCGGAGAGCGTCGTTCTCGCCGGAGAGAGTCGCCAGCGACGAAGGCAGCGGGCAGCCTCAATGTTAAAATGGGTGAAATCTGAAATGGGTGGGGCTGACTGCTGAGGCTTGAGAGAGTGAGTGGACTGGTAACAGAGAGACAGAGACAGAAAAAAAAAGGGGTTTTGACTTTTGAAACGTCAAACTTGAGTTGAGCTGTAACTTGAGTTAGGTTAAAAAAAAAATTTCTTCCTTGGCTCAGTTGCTACTTTACTTGGATCTTGGATGGGGCATGTGGGAAACTGGGTTTTTTTTTTTTTTGGGCTGAAATCTTGGGTGGGCTGCAGCCCACCCAGGCCCCCCCTTTCATCCGCCCCTGCCTCCATGCTCTCGCCACCTCCTCCCAAGCCAAGACCCACGCCGCCACCATCGTCTCCGCCGATCTCCGCCAGAAGGCCACCGAGTACCGCTCTCAAAGTCAGACCTTGGGTTTTTCGAATTCACATCAATACATGTATTGTAGATTTGGCATTGCAATCTCATAGCTTTTTTTTTTTTTCAGCTGTGAGGATGTCGAGAAGTATTGTTAACATGATTAAGTTGCGATGTCCAGAAGTATTATTAACATGATTAAGTCGGGATGTCGAAAAACAACTTGCGGTGTTGAGACAAAACTTAATAATTCAATGGTTAAAGTGTACAAAAATATGATACATTGAGGTGCAATATGATTGACAAACAATTCTGAATCTGAATGAATGATTTATGTAGATGTATGTAGTTGTATTTCGAGAATAGTTACTTTTGTTTCAATTCTCGAAGTTGCTAGTTTATTCAAGACAAAATAAGTAGTTAATATTTATTTTAAATCCATATTCTAAAGCAATAAATGTCGAGGAAAAACACCTCAACTTTGAAGGAAATCCCTTCCATGACTGTAGTAAAAGTTCGGTTGCGAATAAGGAATGCGGCAAAGCACAAATTTTTGTATATATATATTTTTTTGTAAAAACAAAAAAAGTTAGATTTTTTTAGCAAAGTCTCCACAAGTTGTAATAAGAGAATGCTAGCTGTGACTACATTTTGTTGAAGAAACTCATAATAAAATGATTGAACTCATACATCTACATAATTTATTCTTTCGTATTTAAGATTGTTAGTCAATCTAAATGCACCTCCATGTATCATATTTTTGTTAACTTTAACTACTGAACTTTTAAGTCTTTTATCGACATCGCAAGTTGTTTCTCGACACCGCGACTTATTCATGTTAATACTTCTCAACATCCCAAGTTGTTTTCTCGACATCGCGAATGATGTTGGACACTTGCCTTACGAGTGTTATGTCTCGAACTTGCGAGAGATAAAGTGAAGGGCAAGTTGGTCTAAAAAAAAATGAAGTCTGCTGTGTAAGATGCTTTTGGCCATTACATGTATTTGAGGATGCTTTTGGAGGTATAGGAATATTTGAGGATGCATTTGGTAAAAAAATAAAAATAAAATAAGCATATTCAAATATCCCTATACATCCAAAAGCATTCTTAAATATATGTGATTCCCAAAAGCATCTTATAGAGCATACTCGACTTTGCCCGAACCAAATTGACAACCACCCCCCCCCCCCCCCCCCTCTCGCGAGTTTGATTTTTTTTTTCTGCTTCAAACCCTTTTGTAGAGCATTTCTCTCCCGACATTCTGAAGACACGATTCCTTCCATTCAACGGGAAACCAAGTGGAGAAATTACAACCTAGTGCGACGGATTTGAATACATAAAGCACCCATCCTCTCTTTATCTTTCATCTGGATTTGTGCCTTTATTTTGTGATTTTCCTGTATTGGATGGGTTGATATCAGTGAACATCTTTCCAAGGGATAACACCTACTAAATTGGTGATTGAGAAGGACCAACGTAATGTTCACATTCACTGTTCACACCAAGTACGCAAGAACGAGGCCTTGGCTGCCCGTGACGCTCAATCCCTTGGATGTTGGCTTATTTTGCCAGATGGTTTGTCCACCTAGATTTTTATATTCCTATATAATTATCTATATTACTAAAGGGATGTATACACTTCCTGGAGGAGGACACTTGGCATGTCTTGGAGATGGACATGTGGCAGCAGCCAGCCTAAAATGGTATTCTGCTAATCTCTCATTCTCCATCTAAAATTTCTCCATCTCTCCCTCTCTAAAATCTCTCCTTCTCCATGCTAATGCAATCCCTAAAATCTCTCATTCTTCATCTAAAACTTCACTTCCAAGACAACCACATAAAATGGGGAAGAGGAAAATCTCAAATTGTAAAGGATTGAAATATAATCCTTAATTCCATAGAAGAAATCTGTGCTCTATGTGGGGCCCACTTGGGGCCTACATCACTGTCAAGGTTGGGACCCACTGATCATCCTAACCAATACAACAGGAACCCACAAATTTTAATGGCTTAAAAAAAAAGAAACAAATAGAGTGGTCGATTGTGGGCTCAATTGGTCAGAATGGGTGCAAACCTACATGGATCCATTGTGATTCAGGGGAGATCTCTGTTTTTTATCCATTTGGATATCATCTACACATCTAGCAAGACATTTCTGTCACACCCTCGTGATTTGATTAAAATTATTTTATCAATCAATTCATGGGTCCCGGCCCGCATCATATGATTTTATGGACGGTTAAAATAGAGATGGTGGACCCCATTTATCTGGGTCTCACTTAAACATATTTGATCAATTTGTTAGGTCTACGATTATTTGATCCTTTGATCTTTTTAAATAAATTCATGGGTCATATCCCGCATAATATGGTTTTATGGACGGTTATAATAAAGATGGTGGACCCCATTCATCTTAGGCGTCCCACTTAAATAGGTTATGTTGGGTCAATTACTGAGGTCTATGATCATTTAATCTTTTGATCTTTATCAAGCAATTCATGGGTCCCAGCCCGCATCAAATTATTTCATGGACAGTTAGAATATAGATGGTGGACCCCATTCATCTTGGGGTTCCCACTTAAATAGGTTAGGTTTGGTCAATTTGAGAGGTCTATGATCATTTGATCATTTGATCTTTATCAATCAATTCATGGGTCCCGGCCCGCATCATTTGATTTTATGGACGGTTAGAATAAAGATGGCGGACCCCATTCATCTGGGTCCCACTTAAAAATTTTTGGTCAATTTGTTAGGTCTACAATCATTTGATCTTTTTAAATCAATTCATGGGTCCCATCCCGCATAATATGATTTTATGGACGGTTAGAATATAGATGGTGGACCCCATTCATCTGGGGTCCCACTTAAATAGGTCAGGTTTGGTCAATTTGAGAGGTCTATGATCATTTGATCTTTATCAATAAATTCATGGGTCCCGGTCCGCATCATTTGATTTTATGGACGGTTAGAATAAAGATGGTGGACCCCATTCATCTGGGTCCCACTTAAAAATATATGGTCAATTTGTTAGGTCTACGATCATTTGATCATTTGATCTTTCTTAATCAATTCATGGGTCCCATCCCGCATATTATGGTTTTACGGACGGTTAGAATAGAGATGGTGGACTCCATTCATCTGGGGGTTCCACTTAAATAGGTTAGGTTTGGTCAATTTGTGAGGTTTATGATCATTTGATCTTTATCAAGCAATTCATGGGTCCCAGCCCGCATCATATGTTTTTATGGACGGTTAGAATATAGATGGCGGACCTCATTCATCTTGGAGGTCCCACTTAAATAGGCTAGGTTTAGTCAATTTGAGAGGTCTATGATCATTTGATCATTTGATCTTTATCAATCAATTAATGGGTCCTGGCTCGCTTCATTTGATTCTATGGACGATTAGAATAAAGATGGTGGACCTCATTCATCTGGGTCCCACTTAAATATATTAGGTCTACGATCATTTGATCATTTGATCTTTTTAAATCAATTCATGGGTCTCATCCCGCATAATATGATTTTATGGATGGTTAGAATATAGATGGTGGACCCATTCATCTTGGGGGTCCCACTTAAATAGGTTAGGTTTGGTCAATTTGAGAGGTCTATGATCATTTGATCATTTGATCTTTATCAATCAATTAATGGGTCCCAGCCCGCATCATATGATTTTATGAACGGTTAGAATAGAGATGATGGACCCCATTCATCTTGGTCCCACTTAAATATATTAGGTCAATTTGTTAGGTCTATGATCATTTGATCTTTCTTAATCAATTCATGCCTCACCTAAAGAATAAAACATTTGTAAAAAAAACATAAAGATCAAATTAACAACAAAAAAAAAGGACTCACAAGTTTACTAATTAATAAATTTATTAAAAATAATTCATATCAGTCTGTGCATTTGGTGGTTTCGTGGTTTTCCACGGGGTTTTGCTAGTATATATTAAAGCAAATGGGGAGGTGGGCTATGGAGGGTGCCACGTCAGCATGAAGGAGTTCTCCTTTTAAATAAATATCGAGAAAAAACATAGAGTACTTTAAGGTGCCATATCATCACATGCCACAAAATTTCCTCCAAAAAAATCTTTTGATCCATATCCTCTGTCTCCTAAAGTCTCTCAATCAATATCTCCTAAAATCTCTCTATTTTGTTACAATTATTCTCTTTCTCAACACCATTTATCTTCCATCTTCTCAAGATTGTCATCTTTTTATTTAATATTTGGGGCCCACCTTTCAACAATTCAAATTGATAAATTTTTCATTAAAAATATCATTTTCTTTTAGTTTTTAAATAGAGCTCTACTCTATTCAAAGATTGTCACATGTGAATGCCACACATGGACCACCTCATGGATGGTCCTGTGATAAAAATATTTTGAGGTTGGAGTTTTTTTTTGTTGAATCTTATAGGCATCCTTTTCTGATATGATTATATAGACATATGACCCTAGGTTTGCCCACCATAAATTACACTTCCGTGGGCTCATATGGACTCATAATTAAGAGATATATACATTGATCCAAAGTGGGCAAATTATTACCGGGATCAAATAACCCTAGCATGTGGTTTTTAAGTCTCATAATTTATGGCTTTTAAAATTAAGATGTTTATACAGTTTTTATAAATATAGAGCTAATAAACGGTTTGATTAGTTCTAAAATGGTATCTATCTATATTACTAAAGGGATGTATACACTTCATGAGAATTCCTGGAGGAGGACACCTGGCATGTCTTGGAGAGGGACACGTGGCAGCAGCTAGCCTAGAATGGTGTTCTGCTAATGCAATCCCTAAAATCTCTCATTCTCCATCTAAAATTTCTCCATCTCTCCCTCCGTAAAATCTCTCTATAATACTTTGATCATTATCAAGCAATTCATGGGTCCCAGCCCGCATCAGATTATTTCATGGACGGTTTAAATATAGATGGTGGACCCCATTCATCTTGGGGGTCCCACTTAAATAGGTTAGGTTTGGTCAATTTGAGAGGTCTATGATCATTTGATCTTTATCAATCAATTCATAGGTTCCGGCCCGCATCATTTGATTTTATGGACGGTTAGAATAAAGATGGTGGACCCCATTCATCTGGATCCCACTTAAAAATATTTGGTCAATTTTTTAGGTCTACTATCATTTGATCATTTGATCTTTTTAAATCAATTCATGGGTCCCATCCCACATAATATGGTTTTATGGATGGTTAGAATTGAGATGGTGGACCCGATTCATCTGGGGGTTCCACTTAAATAGGTTATGCTTGGTCAATTTGTGAGGTCTATGATCATTTGATACTTTGATCATTATCAAGCAATTCATGGGTCCCAGCCCGCATCAGATTATTTCATGGACGGTTAGAATATAAATGGTGGACCCCATTCATCTTGGGGGTCCCACTTAAATAGGTTAGGTTTGGTCAATTTCAGAGGTCTATGATCATTTGATCATTTGATCTTTATCAATTAATTCATGGGTCCCGGCCCGCATCATTTGATTTTATGGACGGTTAGAATAAAGATGGTGGACCCCATTCATCTGGGTCCCACTTAAAAATATTTGGTCAATTTTTTAGGTCTACGATCATTTGATCCTTTGATCTTTTTAAATCAATTCATGAGTCTCATCCCGCATAATATGGTTTTATGGATGGTTATAATAGAGATAGTGGACCCCATTCATCTGGGGTGTTCCACTTAAATAGGTTATGTTTGGTTAATTTGTGAGGTCTATGATCATTAATTGATCCTTCGATCTTTATCAAGCAATTCATGGGTCCATCCCGCATCATATTGTTTCATGGATGGTTAGAATATAGATGGTGGACCACATTCATCTTGTGGGTCCCACTTAAATAGGTTAGGTTTGGTCAATTTGAGAGGTCTATGATCATTTGATCATTTGATCTTTATCAATCAATTCATGGGTCCTGACCCGCATCATTTGATTTTATGGACGGTTAGAATAAAGATGGTGGACCCCATTCATCTGGGTCCCACTTAAAAATATTTGGTCAATTTGTTAGGTCTACGATCATTTGATCCTTTGATTTTTTTTAAATCAATTCATGGGTCCCATCCCGCATAATATGATTTTTTTGGACGGTTAGAATAGAGATGGTGGACCCCATTCATCTGGGGGGTTCCACTTAAATAGGTTAGGTTTGGTCAATTTGTGAGGTCTATGATTATTTGATCCTTTGATCTTTATCAAGCAATTCATGGGTCCATCCCGCATCATATTGTTTCATGGATGGGGATGGTTAGAATATAGATGGTGGACCCCATTCATCTTGGGGGTCCCACTTAAATATGTTAGGTTTGGTCAATTTGTTAGGTCTATGATCATTTGATCATTTGATTTTTATCAATCAATTCATGGGTCAATCCCGCATCATATTGTTTCATGGATGGTTAGAATATAGATGGTGGACCACATTCATCTTGTGGGTCCCACTTAAATAGGTTAGGTTTGGTCAATTTGAGAGGTCTATGATCATTTGATCATTTGATCTTTATCAATCAATTCATGGGTCCTGACCCGCATCATTTGATTTTATGGACGGTTAGAATAAAGATGGTGGACCCCATTCATCTGGGTCCCACTTAAAAATATTTGGTCAATTTGTTAGGTCTACGATCACTTGATCCTTTGATTTTTTTTAAATCAACTCATGGGTCCCATCTCGTATAATATGGTTTTGTGGACAGTTAGAATAGAGATGGTGGACCCCATTCATCTGGGGGGTTCCACTTAAATAGGTTAGGTTTGGTCAATTTGTGAGGTCTATGATTATTTGATCCTTTGATCTTTATCAAGCAATTCATGGGTCCATCCCGCATCATATTGTTTCATGGATGGGGATGGTTAGAATATAGATGGTGGACCCCATTCATCTTGGGGGTCCCACTTAAATAGGTTAGGTTTGGTCAATTTGTTAGGTCTATGATCATTTCATCATTTGATTTTTATCAATCAATTCATGGGTTCCGGCCCGCATCATTTAATTTTATGGACGGTTAGAATAAAGATGGTGGACCCCATTCATCTGGGTCCCACTTAAAAATATTTGGTCAATTTTTTAGGTCTACGATCATTTGATCCTTTGATCTTTCTTAATCAATTCATGGGTCCCATCCCGCATAATATGATTTTATGGACGGGTAGAATAGAGATAGTGGACCCCATTCATCTGGGGGGTTCCACTAAATAGGTTAGGTTTGGTCAATTTGTGAGGTCTTTGATCATTTGATCTTTATCAAGCAATTTATGGGTCTCAGCCCGCATCATATGGTTTTATGGACGGTTAGAATATAGATGGTGGACCCCATTCATCTTGGGGGTCCCACTTAAATAGGCTAGGTTTAGTCAATTTGAGAGGTTTATGATCATTTGATCTTTATCAATCAATTAATAGGTCCCAGCCCACATCATTTGATTTTATGGACGGTTAGAATAAAGATGGTAAACCCCATTCATCTGGGTCCCACATAAATACATTAGGTCAATTTGTTAGGTCTACAATCATTTGATCATTAATTTGATCTTTCTTAATCAATTCACGGGTCCCATCTCACATAATATGGTTTTATGGACGGTTAGAATATAGATGGTGGACCCATTCATCTAAGGGGTCCCACTTAAATAGGTTAGGTTGGGTCAATTTGAGAGGTCTATGATCATTTGATCATTTGATCTTTATCAATCAATTAATGGGTCCCAGCCCGCATCATATGATTTTATGAACGGTTAGAATAGAGATGATGGACCCCATTCATCCTAGTCCCACTTAAATATATTAGGTCAATTTGTTAGGTCTATGATCATTTGATCTTTCTTGATCAATTCATGCCTCACCTAAAGAATAAAACATTTGGAAAAAAACATAAAGATCAAATTAACAACAAAAAAAAGGACTCACAAGTTTACTAATTAATAAATTTATTAAAAATAATTCATATCGGTCTGTGCATTTGGTGGTTTCGTGGTTATCCACGGGGTTTTGCTAGTTTGTGCTACTTTAAAGGGATAGAGAAGAAATTTGTACAAAGGGATTGAAATGACCATTGGCCTATGTGAAAATAAAAAAAGAGTGGTGCTATTGGCACCACGAATTTTTCTCTCCTCACCGCTGTAGAAGACAAAAAAAATTTTCCCTAAACTACCCCTCCTCTCTCTCTTCCCTTCCTCCTCCTCCTCCTCCCTCCTTCCTCCCTCTCCCACCCTCCACCCTCTTCCTTTATGTGCGCCCACCCCCAGTCGCCGGCGGGGAGGGAGCCCCGACCGGCAGCCAGCGGCGGAAGCCTCGGCCGGCTGGGCGGTCTCCTTCCCCATCTCCCTCTTTCTTCCTCTCTCCCCTTCTTTTCTCCCTTCCTCTTCTTCCCTCTCCTTCCGTCCCCTACTCTTCTTCTCCCTCCCAGTCGCCTGCTGCAGCCCCTACTCTTCTTCTCCCTCCCCCTCTTCTTCCCTCTCTCCCTCCCTCTCCTTCCCTCCCCTACTCTTCTTCTCCCTCCCCCTCCCCCTCCCCCTCCCCCTCCCAGTCGCCGGAGGGGAGGGAGTCCGGGCTGCAGCAGAGAGGGAGAGAGGGAGAAGAGGGAGAGAGGAAGAAAGAGGGAGATGGGGAGGGAGGCCAGCTGGCAGGGGCTTCCGCCGCCGGAGACTGTGGGGGGGGGATGAGGGAGGGTGGAGGGTGGGAGAGGAAGGGAAGATGAGGGAGGAGGAGGAGGGAGGAGGAGGAGGAGGGAGAAAGGGGGAGGGGTAGTTTAGAAAAAAGGTTTTTTTTTTCCGCGGTGGGAAGAGTAAATTTCGTGGTGCCAATAGAGCTCCCCATAAAAAAAATGGTGCATTTGTGCAACGAGAGGATTGCACATTTTTATGATTTTCTTTGTTAACAATATTATGTGTTTAGTGTGATGTATTTTCCTTTCATAGAAGAAAAAAATGAATCATTTTTCCTTAATAGATATGACTTTGATTTTCTACGAAAATACAAAAATTCGTTCTCATGAGGAAATAAAAATCCGCATAAACTAGAATTCTCTTGTAGTACAAACAAGTCCAAATGGGGGTGGCTTTGTTTTATTGAGCTTTGAAACTATCAATGGGTCAAAAACTTAAATGCATTTCTTATTACTAATTTTATATATATTAACAAAATTCTCTTTTCTATATCTTCTTTAGTAATTATTGCTGTTATTATTATTTTTATGTTGTTATTGAATGAATTTTTTAATTTTATCTTTGTAATAGTTTATTGTTGATATTGTCCACTTGTATTTATGATTGAAGATGTGTTGACTGTTTTTATATAAATATGGATGAATATATCCTTATATGTTTATAATTAATTTTGATATCTCATAAATTTAAAATATAATATCTTATTTTTGCCCCGGGTTAAATACGGGGCGTTGTTGCTAGTCTATAGATAGAATAATGAAAATCAAAAGATATATAGAGATGTGGATCCATCCCACCACTTTCCTTGTTTTTAGTTTAATATTAATAACAAGGTAATGACTAAATATCATTTTCAAAGGAGATATAAAGGCAAGGTTGTGAATTGAAGCTTTAATAGAAAGTTTCTTAAAAAGAATATTTAAGATATCGTGAGAAGTACATGTCCCGACTTAGCGACATAGTGATGACAAACTCGCGAATTACATGCTGACTTAAAAAATGCGAATTAAAAAAATGCAAATTAGAAAATACTCGACATTGGGGTTATTGCATGCACCCACAGGCTGACTTAAAAATGCTAATGATCGACTTCTGTAGAGTAGATCTATGGGTTAATGAGAAAAGGAAAAAATCAACTAGCGAATTCGAAAATTGAAATTGAAAAAAAAAAAAAAAACACACACTAGCCTATAAGTACTTTAATGCGCCAAATCAAAGCTCAATGTCACGAGAAAGGGGTTAAACTAGCCTCCAAATACTTCAATGTGCCAAATCAAGTCTGAATGTCGCGAGAAAGGTGTTGAACTAGCCTTAAAATATTCAATGTGCCATGCCAAATCAAGTCTTGATGTCGCGAAAAAGGGGTTGAATTAGCCTTAAAATACTTCAACGTGCCCTGTAAAATCAAGCCTTAATGTCACGAAATCAAGTCTCGATCGATGTTGCGAGAGGGGTCGAATAAGCCTCGAAATACTTTAATGTTCAAATCAAGTCTCGAAGTTGTGAAATCAAGTCTCAATGTCACGGGGAAATGGTTTGAACTAGCATCGAAATACTTCAATATGCCAAATCAAGTCTCGATGTCTCGAGAAAGAGGTTAAACTAGCCTCAAAATACTTCAATGTGCCTTGCCAAATCATGTCTCGATGTCCCGAAATCAAGTCTCGATGTCACGAGAAATGGGTTTAACTAGCCTCGAAATACTCCAAATCAAGTCTCGATGTCGCAAAATTAAGTCCCGATGTCGCGAGAAAGGAGTTGAAGGGCAATTTGGTCAGGGAAAAATCAAAGTGTATTGTATAAGAAACTTTTGGCCATTATATGTATTTGAGGATGCTATTGGAGGTAGTGGCGGACCCATAATTTTTATTTGAGTAGGGCTTACAATGGTCAACTAAAAAGGTCAAAATCCACGTCAACTAGCAATAACCAACACAACTACCCATAATCTCTCTTTTTACCCAGAAAAAAAAAAGTCTATCCATAATCTCCAATTATTCCATTCTTTAAATGCATTTTAGTAAATTAATTATAAAGAATTCATATCAGACTACTAACACTCAATTCCTGTATAAACTTTTAAACTACACTATCCAATTCGTCAAGAAACAAGAATTGGATAGTGTAGTTAAAAAGATTGGGATGCAAATGAGGGCAGCACTGTTGTCTGCAGTCCAGTGGGTGGTCAGGGGAAGCCTTCCATGGATATCGGTGGATGGGAGTTGGAGAAGGAGATGGAGAGGGAGAGGACTGCACAAGTACGGACCCCATTAGTAATGCTAGCAACATGAGAATTGTAATGAAGCTGCAACTTGAGGAACCCATCTTCTTATGAGAGAATGAGTGAGGTTTTCAGTAGGGGTGCAAAAAAAAAAAACCCGCTAAACCAAATCGATCTGGTCCGATCCAAAACGGGCGGTTTGGATTAGTTTTGTAGTAAATTGGTTTAATTAAGGTTCGGATTTTCTTTAAATTGTTCTGTTCGGTTTGGTTTTCGGTTTGAATGTGCGGTTAAACCGATCAAACTAAATCAAACCAAACCGAACCAATTATATAAATATATATATTTTTATAAAATATATAAATAAATATGAAAAATCACTTGAAAATGACTCAAACCCTCACTCTGTTACTTGAAGGCCAACGTCTCACCAATTAACTGCCATTTCTTTGTGAAAAAAAAAATAAAATAAAAAAACCGTAACAGAACCGAACTGAGCCAGTTCCTTTTGGTTTGGTACGGAAAAATAGAAAAAGGAAGTGTTCGGTTTGGTTGATGGTTTTCCATCTAAATTAATCTGAGCCGCCCATGTACACCCCTACGGGAGAACCGAGAGCTTCAAGTAGTAGCCTAGGAGGATGACCATTCTATCCATAGCTCAATCCAGAAAACTTCGCATCAGGAGCAGTTTGATCATACGGATAACGGGCTTCTCATCCAATTCTAAGCCATGTGGAGCCAACTACGCTTGGTTGGTTAAACTGCCTTTCAGAGCAGAAGCCCTTGCCTCTTTTCATCGAGAATAGGAAAGTCCTTTGGCTTCTGTGGTGACTACTCTCTCTTCGAATGCTATTGGTTGACCATTAGAAAGCCTTGGGGATTGATGGAGTTGGTGGAAGTGTGTGTGTTAGTTATTTAGTTGGCAATTCATTAGATTTTGGAACAAAACTTAAGTTCAAATCGAGTTGTAATTTTACTTTTTTAGATATAGACTTTATATTGAAGAATGAATGAAGTAAATGAAAGATCGTCGGAAGATTCAGTGTGCAGTCATTCCCAAAGTCAAAAGGCTAGTTCGCTCTAGCGAGCTTTGCAGAATTGTCGCTTCAAGGCAGTGTGGCCCCTTGTTCAAGCGACTATCGCAAATTGATGATGCCAAAATAGGATTTCGGACACCACCGGTCAAGTAATAAATGTAGTAAATCTAATAATTAGAGAAGAGAGAGAAGGAATTAGAGTGGTTCGGTCAAGATGACCTACGTCCACTTCATAAAGGCAGAGATTGCCTATGGTGTTTTACTTCCTCAATGATTATTACAAACTAGAGGAATACAAGCGTCGAAGTGAATAAAGAGAGATTCATCCTCCTTCAAGTGCTGGTGGGGCTCCTTGATTTATAGTCCTCCCCTAACAGATGGGGACGGCTCTTCAGCAACGTTCGTCCTTGGAGCCCTCGAACTACCATCGCGCTGGAGGAGGCAGGTGAGGAACTGCCCTCGCGCTGGACGAGGCAAGTGGGATATTTCTCCGCAGGACCTGGTAGGAGCGGGATTGCTTTCGAAGCAACGTGGCTGCCCTGACTTGGTCTCTTCGTGGGCTTGGACCTGAGCTTCATCCTCATGGGTTGGGTCATTTGGGCTTGACTCATCACAAATTCTCCTCTGAGAATTGGAAAACCTTCTTCAAGTTTCTCTCTAATTGCTATTCTTATTCCACTAAAAAAGAGAAACCCTATCATGACCCGGAGGCTATTTAAACAAACTCTTGCAACCGTAAACCCACTTTCTCTCAACCTAAGATTGAGAATCATTTGAGAAATTTTTTAGAATTTTGAAGCCCGGTATTTGGGTGCTGAAAGTTCAGAATGCATCTGGTAAAAGTTCAGAATGCATTTCAATGTCTTTTGTTATCAGTGTCCTTTTGTATCTTGAGATCTCTATAGCTTCCTTGGACATGGTGGCTGGTATAATGCTTAATGCGACTCTTCTGTGTGGAAAAAAAATATACAGAATCTTGTCAAATTGCGAAAAAAAAATATATGTATATAAGTAATGTATAAATGTTCTTCTATTGTTCTTCGGCTGGTTAGAGATATAAGTGTATGACATATTCGAATGAGTTCGAATCCACACATGTTCACGATCGATGGATTCTAAAAGTTGAACTGGTCACACCAAGACCACTAGACCAATGTCCCAATGAGAATAAAAAAAGGTCTCTGGCTGCAAGAGGCCCATACAAATATTGGCACAGACTGACTGAGCTCATTAACTAATCAGTCCTAAGAAACTTTTGACTAATGAATCCCATGAATAAAAATTGATCCTTAACCTCTTGTGGCCCACTTGAAAAATTGATCAAGCAATAAATAACATACTTTTTAGTGGCTGGGCAGTGGGGTCCACTCCTTCCCCTGAGGTAACAGCTCAAATATTAAAGACATGATCCTGACCGTCCAATTCGATAACCGCCTTTATCTCACCCTCATCAACCATCCTCTAATCGATATTAACATTCCCCTTCATGTTTTGTTTAAAAAAGCCCAGGGACAAATCCTGGCCGTTGGCTTCTGTTCAAAGAAACACAGCGGGGGAATCTCTCAGCCGTCGGATCCCGTTCCGGATAAGAAAACGTGCTACGGAGCAAGACCCCGAAAAGGCTATAAATACGGGTTTCGTTGGTCTTCCGAAAACGTTTCTGGCAGGAGGAGAGGAGATAGATATGTCTGTTGAGGATTTTGTTGCTTTAATGGTAGATAGGCTGGATAAACTTCTCAGTAAAGAAGCACAACTCCTTGGAGTGCATGGCGAAATCAAACATATTCGAGTAGAGTTAAATCAGATGCGACGCTTTTTAAAAGACGCAGATATGGAAGATGAGGATGTGTGGGACTGGATAGAAGACATTAGAGACATTTGTTTTGATGTTAATGATGTTATTGACATCCTCGGTCAAGGTCAAGGTCAAGCTGCAGAGGGGAATCATGGATTTGTAGAGCGTCTCAAAAGGTGCATCAGCGATCAAATAATTCGGTACAAGGTCGGCAAGGAGATTGAGCGAATAAAGCTGAATATCAATGGCATCTCAAGAAGCAGAGAATCTTATGGCATAAGGGAAATCAATGAAGAAAGACAAGAGGCAACCTCTTCAACCCAACGTTTAAAATCAGATGGGGGATTTTCTACTCTCTCTTTCACTCCTTTCATGTTCATGGCTTCGACGAAGAAGATTACTCTGAAGAGCTCGGATGGCCAGACATTCAAAGTCGATGAGGCGGTCGCTCTGCAGTCGCAAGTCATTAAGCAAATGATCCAAGACGATTGTGCCGACTTTGGAATCCCTATCCCCAATGTCACCGGAAAGATCCTCGCCAAGGTCATCGAGTACTGCAAGAAGCACGTAGATCCTGTCAGGTGATTTTTCCCCCAAAACCATGGAGTTAGTCCATGGATCGGTCCATGAATTAGTCCATGTAGCGGGGCTCATTGTTTGCACACTTCTTAACAGGGTTGAATGGAAAGATCTCATTCTGTTACTGTTTCTGCTTTCATATCCTTTTTATTACCCTCACAACATAGTTAGTCCTGCTCCTTGGCATCAAGAAGCATATGTCAAATCACTTCTGGTTTAATAAGGCATATTAGAGTGGATACTTTTCATCTCGCTTTTGTGTTTTCTCATCAAACTCAATAGTTAGTAGCAAATACTTTCACCTTATTTTATGGAGTAATTCTGTAAATTGTACCTCAATTGCTGACTATATCAGTTAATTTATCAAAATAAAATATTCCCAGTAGTTCACATAGTTCATGCAATGCAACCCACCTCCCCTTGGGGGCGAAACGGTGTCTCAGATGGATACACCAATTAAAAAAAAAAAAGCTAATACTGATAGATAACGAAGGAATTTTCTGGAATTGTAGGGGGGAGCTAAAACAGCTACAACTGTCCTCCAATTAAAAAGATTATGTCGTAGCCAAATTTTTTGTTCCTACTTGAGACCAAGTCTAATGAATGATGAGATCAAATCCGTAGCCAAGAAAAGCAAATTCCCCAATGTAGCCAACTATAATAGCTAGAGGCCTTGCTTTATTCTGGAATGAACAATTGGGAATAAATGTGCTAGAGAAGGATAAATGGTGGACCTTGGCTCTGTAGGTCCTTCTTTTACTTGGACCAATAAACGTAAAGGCCTTGATCATTAATTATTAAGGAGAGGTTAGACAAAGCTACTGGGAACATGGACTGACAGAAAATTCCCGGAAGCCCTATTTGCAGTTCTAACAGCAGGAGGATCGGACCACTCTCCTATCTTTTTTTTTATTGATGGGCCTAATAAAACTATAGTCTCAATACCCTTGAGGGATGAGCAATGCAAAAATGTCATTTAGAAAAGTTGAAATCAACATATAAAATAGGGATTTTTACGCAAAAATACATTTTAGATGGCCACCATACGCAACAGTAAACTTTAGTCATCTATGCACTTAACAGGGAATCCATACAAGATTCCCAATTTTTTTTTTTTTTTACCATTTTGTTGGGTGGTTGAATTCGACCTTCATTTGCTGTGTTAAAGGTCGAATTCAACCTTCATTGCAGCGCTGGAGGTCGAATTCGACCTTCATTGCAACGGTGGAGGTCGAATTTGACTTTCATTTGCAGTGTTAAAGGTCGAATTCGACCGTTAGATATAATTCATTATATATCCAATCCCTTCTTCTGTTCGTGCATTCTTTGTAAGTTGGCATCCGGGTGTTAATTTCGTGTGCAATAGAGGCGAGTTCATCACCAAGTGCATCCTCCGACCATGATATAAAATTTAAAATTTGGTTATTTTACTCCTAACGTCGCATTCGACCTTGTAAAGTTCACTGTTACGTGTAGTGGCCATTTATAGCTTCATTATTAATAAAAGAACACCTCATCAAGGAGGTTCAAGAGGCTTGGCTTGATCTTTGTCTCAAGAACCTCTTTTCTCAAATGATTACAGCACACATATAAAAGTGTATTTACAACAACCAACATAAAAGTGGTTTGTCATCAAAGCAAGGCAAGAAACATATGAAACACACGCTTCTCTTTATGAAGACTGTTTCCTTTACCCAGGGCCGGTCCTGACTTTTCAAAGGCCCGGGGCGAATAACTAAAATGGGTCCTTTATTCATTTTCACAGTTTTTTAATTATACATATATATATAACATGTTTTCATATATTTAGCCCAAAATAGTAATTTTATTAAAATCATATCATATGATAAATACATTTAAATATAAATAAATAAATTTCTCATATAAGTCAAGCTAAATGTGACTAGAAGTTATGAATTATTTATTAATATTAATGTCATACATCAAAATTATTGCTAATAGCTTACAAAATTACAAAATATAGACAATTATATTTATGCTTTGCTATTTTGATTGAGCAGTGGCCGAGTGGTCCATAAACCATCTCAAACCAGTTAACCAAATAGGCAGATATAAAGAATTAAAGATACTTTATTCTGTTATTCATTTTCTAAATTTTATCTGTATAAAGCTATGAAAAAATCATATGATTCAGAATTTCAATCTTCAGATAATCAGATCATCGGATAAATACATAATTACATATTGTAACAAAATAATAAATCTATTATAGATTTATAGAATAACTGAATAAGATTATTAAATTATAATTTATAAGAACTAAGAAGTAAGATTAATGGCTGACTGCATGGCTGCATCTGAGGTTCGGATTCTGCGCAGGAAGAAACGAGCAGGCGTCGCTGGAAAAGCTGAAGGGAGTGGAAACGTTTTTCAGTTTTTGGAATTGGGCCCCCCCTGAAAAATGGGCCCTGGGCGGCCGCACCTCCCGCCCTTGCCCAGGGCCAGGCCTGCCTTTACCAAGCATGAAAGGAAGGTATGAGACAAAACCAAAGCAGTCTTTCAGGATTTGGCCAAAGTAGTCTTAGAATGACGAAACAAAATTCATGTAACTCACGCTAGATATGATTGGAATAAGCTTTCATGGTGATGGATTTTTTTTCCTCCCACTTTCACCTTATGAATTGGCACTCATCTCGATTTCAAACCAAGAGTGTAATGCACTATTGGATTGGTCACATCACATGTAATCAACCCAATGAAGGTTTTCACATGACTAAAGTGAAATTTTTTATGGTCCTCATACATTCATGAGCATGTAATATAGAGCCACATAGAATCATGAATAGTGAGCCCTACACAGGCTTGAAGAGGAGAACATGCTACATGGAGAGAGCCTAACCACTAAATGGTTACGGGTCACATATTGAATCCCAATCCGTACAAGAAGAGACCACCATATTAAATGAAGCCTTTTACCCCCAAAAATAATATTAAATGAAGCTGCATTGTGCAAATTAGTTAGGCAGCATGATCCTCAGCATTCAACCAATGGCCACGAATTAGTTTTATCCCTTCGCTCAAAACACGCTCCAATCAGCTAATCTTAGCCATCCAATTAGTTGAATTTCCCACTGTGGATGTCGACATTATTCAAATATCCATTTGGGGGCTATAGCTTATCCATAGTGGGACCCTAGCATCAGAAAGCAGAATGTGACACCCCTAGGCTCCAATCCCATACTTGTTGTTCACCAAATTCTGGCTGAGGAAGGTTTGGAGGAGCGGTGCGGGATGGATCTACGGTGGTCGGAGCAGGAAAGGGAGAAGACTCGCCATTTGCAGAGAGATTGAAAAAAGGATTGATTTTTTTTTTGTTTAGTCGTTTGGGAGAGAGAGAGAGAGAGGAGAAAAGGTGTCGAGCCGATAAAGAAGAGAACTTAAGAGTTTGGAGGGTTTTGAAGAGGGAAACAGAGGGCTTGGGGGCGTTTGAATGAATTATATCTAACGGTCGAATTCAACCTCCAGCGTTGCAATGAAGGTCGAATTCGACCACAAAAAAAATGGTAAAAAAAAATTGGGAATCCTGTACGGATTCCCTGTTAGGTGCATAGATGGCTAAAGTTCACTGTTGCGTATAGTGGCCATCTAAAGTGTATTTTCGCGTAAAAACCCCTAGAAAATATAAATGAAACCCTTCATGGTCTTGGGAAAGATCTATTATATTGGAACAAGCACAATCTTGGAAATGTGGAGGCTCTCATAAGGGACACTAGAGCCAACTTGGAAGATATTAGATCCAAAGGCCCTAATAGAGATGACATTGATTTAGAGTTAGACCTTAGTAGAAAACTAGATAAATATTTAAATAGGGAGGAAGAATTATAGAGGCATAAATCTAGGGAATTATGGCTGAAAAAAGGGAACAAAAATACTAACTATTTTTATTTTTGCAGCATTAATAGGATAGTTAAAATAAAAAATATGCTTGGCAATTGGATAGAAGGGAGAGAGTCAGAGAGAAGAGATTGACAATGAATATAGGGTCTATTTTAAAGACCTTATGGGGACCTGTGGAAGTTGGGATTTGAGTGGTATCAAATATTTGTTTAGCCCTATTGTGAGTTTAAAGGAAAACATTACTTTAACTAAAACTCTTTCTGCTTCGAAGATTAAGGAAACTGTTTTCCAAATTGGACCCCTAAACTGCTTGGGTCTGGACGGATTCCCTGCCATTTTCTATCAACATACTGGGGAGTCCATTGGCCATGATATTACCTCCATGGTGCATGATTTCTTTGTGAATGGAACCCCACTAGACAAAATTAACAAAAATCACATTACCCTCATTCCTAAGAAGAAAAACCCACAGAGAGTGATTGTAGACTCATCAACTTGTGTAATGTTAGCTGTAAAATAATTTCTAAAGTCCTGGCTAATAGAATGAGAAATGTCTTGGATAGAATTACAGAACCCTATCAGAGCGCCTTTGTTTGTTAAAGGCAGAATGATTTCAGATAACTACATCATTGCCCATGAGGTCCATCACTCTTTCAAGAAAAAGAAGAAAAACAAAATGATGGGGCTAAAATTAGATATGGTTAAGGCCTATGATCGAGTGGAATGGGATTTTCTTGAAGCTGTTTTGGAAGCCTTTGGCGTTCATAGAAATTTTATAATTATGATGAACAAATGTGTCTCTTCTGCCTCTCTGTCTATACTCCTTAATGGGTCCTCCCTTGAAGAACTTATTCCTTCAAGGGGACTTTGACAAGGGGATCCTATTCCACCCACGTATGATAATCAATACGGAAAAAGTTGGATGTATTCATGGAGTCAAAATTGCTAAGAAGGCCCCTAGTATTTCTCATTTATTTTTAGTTGATGATAGCTTTATTTTCTGTTATGCCTCTATGGGCGAGGCTAGAGCTATTAAAGAAATTCTAGGGAATATTGTTTAATTTATGGATAACTGGTCAATCTTGAGAAATCGGTGGCCTATTTTAGTAAGGGTGCTTGTCCTCAAAGGCGTAGGGCATTCAACCTCCCTTCTGGGAGTTAGGATGATGTTAGATTCTGAGAGGTGTCTTGGTAACCCTCTTCTTATTGAAAAGAATAAATCCCTCTGTCTTCAAACTTTCCTAGGAAAAAGTTAAGCATAGAATCAATAGATGGGACATCAATCTAATTAAACGTACTTTCAATGATGTTAGAGATGTGAAGGACATCATGAAAATCCATATTCCTTATTCCCAACCACCTGACAGGAAGGTTTGGATTTTTCCCAAGAACGGCGAATTATCCACTAAATCATCTTATTAGACTCTAATGTGGTTGCCCACCGTTTGGTTAAATTGAACTTGGCTTCTAATTTTGATTCTTTCTGGGTTGGGGAGTTCCCAGGGTGGCTAGAGGGCTTCTTGGTTCCTTTGTAGGGTGCATGTTGTCTTTCTTTCTTCTTTTTTTTTTTTTTTAATGAATTCTTGTTCTACAAAAACAAAAAAATTTGCTGATATTGTACAGCTAGATCTCATGCACGTTTTGCTCCCACATTTTCTTTGTTCTTTTTTTCTTACGATTGATTCATATCAAGTCACTGCTCTCGATTGAAGTGTCTCAATGCTATGCCTTCCATCAATTGAAGTAAATGATACAAAAGACTCTCTTTCTGCTAGATGATTACTTTGATAGCTTACCTTTCTTAGTGAAGTCCCATCACTTTCAAATATAAGCCATTTGGAGATTTTACAATAGCTATTATATATTGTTGGGTGATCTACACAAATATTGGTAACTGTTCTCTTCATTGTAATTGATGGATAGTTTAGATTGGAGACCAAACCTTACTAAAACTGTGGGGCATTGGAATTTGGAATCCATTAGGACAGTTGTTTTGTATTAGAAGAGGGGGAAAAAGAAAACGGTAGGCTTTCTATTTCAGTTACATGACTCACAACTCCAATTGTAATTTGTGTTGTTTCTCTCGCCATATCTGCTTTCAAACTCTCTGTTGCAGAACTTGAATCGTGTTATTTAATGATCTCTGAAATCTCTTTTGCAAAGAGAAGTGCCTTTTTAGCATGGAGTATGCTAACTTGTGTTGATTATTTGGTTGATCCGGATCACACCATGACTCCATGTTTAGTTTCTAAGCAAGCTTTAATTGAGGCAAGTACAAGCAGTTGTTTAACTCTTTAACTACTAAATCATAGAATAGAGACCTTCATAATGCAGTTAAAAAAAGATCAATGCAAGTAATATTAAAGTGACCCACCAGAAAGTAGAATAAGTAGTCAGAAAGGAACCGATTCGGTTCGGTCATCGGTGACCCTTTTTTATTTTTTGCACTCCTATACTATTGGATATCCACAGCCTATATGTTTGAAAATAAGAAATTTCTCCAGACTCATTAATGGTACTCTCAATCACTTTAGATTTATATTGTAACATAGTTTTTAAAAATGTGATGCAAATATAGGGGAAGGGGTGTCATGGGCAGGATTGAGCTGGGGTGAGCGGCATCCAGGCCCTGCCCGATGTTTAAGCAACAGGCCCAAGCCAAGCCCCAGCCTGACTCGGGCAATAAGGGCCTGGCCTGAGCTCGGTTTTTAGGGATAAAAAGGCTTTCCACTCACTATAACAAAAACGGAAAATTGGAACCGATTACCGTTCCTAATCCGTTCATCCGTTCTTAAACCGTTCATAATCCGTTAATCCGTTCCAAAAACAGGAAAATGGAACCGATGAATGGATTAGGAACACACGGATTAGGAACGATAATCCGTTTTAATTTCTCGTTTTTGGTATAGTGACTAATTGATATGAGCTCAGCTCGTTGTGACCTATATGCATGTAATTGTTTTTGCTTAAAATGTATTCAAGTAGCTAGGTGGGAATATGTTGTGATAACATTTCATGGTGAATAAAAGAAATTCTCATCTATGCATGGGCCCACTTCTTTGATCTAATTTGCTAAAAGCAATTCACTCAATCTGATTCAACAATCAAAGAAATCTTAATCCCGTCACAATTGAATCGACCACTAGATTGATCCTACATAGGCATCATCCAAATCGTTTAATTAAGGTGAATGTCATCTCCTCCAATAATATATTGTCAAGTTTCAGCTAAAAAACGAGTAGGTCCTGGTACCCAATTAAGTTTCTGTTAAGGTAATCAATTGGATGGTGGGACCCACTCCATTTTAACTAAAAGTTAATGATATTTTGATTGGAGGAACTGAATATTCTGAATTATCTCTACGTGAGCTCCAAGATAGAGTTAAAAATAATTGTATTAGATAGGTCCGCACGAGCACAGGATAAAATTAAAATATCCTCTCTTACTCGCTCTCCTTATTATGGAGCCCACCTATTGAAAATTTGACCTTAGATGCAGCGTGTAAGTTACATATGATGAAAAGATTCTAAAACCGCGTGATAACGGCGTTAGGGACTTGAAACCTCCCACCTCCCTCCCTTTTTCTTATAAATATACGTATCCCGTCCCTCTCCTTCACTCACATTCAAACTTTCGCAGTTCCTTTTCAGCTCTTAAACCCAACGATAGGGTTCTTGTTTTCGAAGCTCTTGTTTCTTCCAATCTTTTTTCTCAAACGAACAGGAATAAAGCCCTAGATTCAGTCTCTTGTTTTAGTGTCTGCAGCATTCTTGGGTAGATTCTTTCGTTCGATTTGGGGAATTTTCCAGGTTTGGGGGGGGATTTCGTAGTGTAATTGAAGGCTGTTGTTGTTGTTCTTGGATCGATTGCAGTGATGTCTCGTTGCTTTCCATATCCGCCTCCTGGGTATGAAGCGAGGGAGAGACCCGAGCTGGAACTGGTTTGTTGAGCTTATCTCTCTTGTGTTTATTCATTCATTATTGTTGAATGAATTGGGTTTTCATTTTTCTTGTTATAAATGTAATCAATGACTGGAATGAAGTGGGTTTTCATTTTCTTTGAATCAATGTACTCTGTGTGTGTTGTTGTTTAAGATTGTATCGGTGGAGAAGGGTATGGGCGCTGTTCTCTCTTTTGTAGATTTTTATATATGAGATGCATGTGTATACAATGAGGTCTAAATTGGCGGTGATGGGTTTGGCTGCTGATCTCTCTTCCTTCTTTCTTGTCCTTCATTTTCATTTTGGATGCAAGAAAAGTGTTATTCTAATGAAAAAATAATATCCATCAGTGAAGATCTACTGGGGCGAGTGCTATTTTTCTGATCTAAAGAACATACCAGGGACTAGTTGGAGAATAGAGGTTTTGTGTCATCCTATTTTAGGAAAAAATTAGTGCTGATTTGGGTACCCCTTTTTAAAAGACTAGGTTTTTAGCAAAGGTGCATAGGGCATAGCAAAGATTCCATGTTGTTGTTAAGATGAGATTTCTTCTTGACAATCTTGAAGAGGTCTTTCCAAGAAATGTTTGTCAAATTGAAGGACAACTTTCCAAAATCTCCCTTCTTTGTTTGCTCTTTGTAGCACTACAGAATCTCTCTCCTAAAAAAAAATAAAATAAAAAACTATCCCATCTTAATCGGGACACAGGGTATACAATACATTGTCAATTGTCCGATTGCAGGCCATCATTCCTGGAAAGCTGCCCCACACAGTACCCCTGCCTTAAATCTGAATGCTTACCTAATAAGTTCTATCACTAGCTGCAAACCCCATTGTTATGTGGTTGGAGGCTAAAACAGATGATTGTTGCATCAGTTAAATCTTATTGGAGTAGCTGAGTCCCCAAAATCTCCACCGTCTACCTGAGAGAATTCCCAAGTGGTTAGACCGAACATTCTGATTCGAAGTTATTGTTTTGTATTCATGGAGATCCAAAACTTGTTTGATATTAGGCATACAGAAATGCTAGCAAATTCATCACATCTTTGTACTTATATAGCATTATTGGAGCTAGAATAGAATGAAGCTTAATGAATGAGAGGATCAACAAGGATTCAGTGTGGTGAGGTTGTGGATAATTTGACCAAATCAATTGAGTGTTAATCTCGGCTTTCAAAATATAAAGATCTACCATAATGGGACACTAGAGTTTCTAGAAATGGGCGATTGTTGTATTACAGTCAGAGTTTCTAGAAATGGATTATTTTGCAAGTCTAGAAATACTTTCCAACTAGTCTTCCTACTTTGACTCTACCTAGTTTTAAACCCTTGATGCATGCCAGAAGCCTTTTCGGATGCAAAAATTTCTATTAACTTTCATGAACTACTGTTTTTGGACACATTTTGAATGGCTTGAATATTTTTTAAATGAGATCACTTTCATTTGTCTATTCTGTGAAGTTGAATTTGCTTCTGTGCAATATGCATTTATGATGGCTTATTTTCAAGAGCATATTATTGTTGCTTTGTGATTCTTTTGGCTGATTGTACACTTTTTTCCTCTGAGATGGTTTTTGAGTTGGTATTTTGAATTAGAAGTTTTCCACTCCAATTCTAGCACATTATGTAACCATTTAATCTTGTTATGGAAAACAAGTTCTATAGAAGGGTCATATACGGTTTGCTTTGGTCGTTTGATTGTTGAGATAATTTCTTTTGATTTTGAGTGGCTCGTTCGATTTTCAAGTTAATCTTGTTAATTGATTCGGCACTCAGTGGTCGTTTCTTACCATTGACCACTCTCAATGAATATATAGGTTTAGCTGCTTAGCATGCATAGAAATGGGACAATGGTGCTAATATCAAACTTAGGAATTGAGCTCATTTATGTGAAATTCTCTTCCATCTATTACCAGTTTGATGCATCTAGATGTATGATGTCAGCTCACAATTTTTTCCTATTGTAACTTCCGAAGTTTTGATTTCATTGTTTATGGTGGACCTCATCTATGTTGGTTGTCATTTTGCTTTGCTCTTTCTCCTCTCTTCTGAAATTTGACACGCTCCCTGGTTCATTTTAGCTCCGGAGAGAAAGGGAGAAGGCCAAGGAGAGGAAACAAAGGAAAAAAGAAAAGAGAGAGAGGAAAGAGAAATCCAGGGACTATGGGAAACTGGAAGAGAAAAAACACAGCACTGAAGATAGGGGCAAAGATAGGCAGAGCAAGGCAGATCAGACAAGAGGAGATGACAAAAAGAGAAAACTTAAAGAAGTAGAACAGGTGGAGAAGAGTAACATCACAGAAGAACATGGTCAGCCTGCCAGTACTCAGGATTTTTGTGGTTCTTCTTACAGGACACAGAGCAGTGCCAAGAGGAGGAAGCATGACATTGGTGCCTATGCTGGCCATAACCAAGGTTCTACTTACAAATGCAACGCATTAGAAAGTAGTAATCTCAGAATGGAAGCTCAGCGCAGAGACCTATTGGATAACTGGAAGCCTCTAGAGCTGCAGATTGAGAACCCTGACTTTGACTATGAGGATTGGCTGCTAGAGAAGAAACAGCAAGGAGAGCAAGGTTGCAAAATCTGCACAGTTGGTGGTAACTCGATTTTTTGGACTTCTTGTTATTTTCCTGCAACTGAGATGTTAGCATTACCATACGTTGTCCCATACTAAGGGAAGTCATCTGGTTATCACGGGCACAATACACACGGCAATGGAAAAACAAGAGCCCTGTTGCTGGTTCCAAGGTGGTTCAAGTTCATGTTTTGGTTACTATTCTTTTTTTTTCCAGTGGTTACTATTTGGATGTGTAGAAGAGGGTGGTTGGATAAAGTTTTCACAGTTGTTTATAATTCCTTTCATATATAGATGTAACCCATTGTCAGTTTAATGTAAGTGCTGGTATAATTGTTTGATGCGTATCCTTCTGGGAAAGTAGAAAAAGACTGAATCTTAATATGCTGCTCTAGCGGTTACTCATGATTTCCAAATACGCAGATATATTGCTGGATTGAAGCATGGTAAATAAAGAGTGAAATCTTCATTCTGGCGCCTGGTTTGGATAGCACTGCACTCATAATTGACATGAAGATGATGTCATTCTGGCTGTGAATCATGTCAAGTCTGTTTACACTAAATAAAAGGGGGATCATAATGATCTAATGGTCCGCTTTGACGACGATGAGAGGTGGTGCCACATGCAAATTTCACTCACTTGAATCTGAACTTACAAGATATTTTATATTACCATGACAGTTGAAGTTAAAAATGGATTTAACAGAGAGAGATGAGTTATTACGTTATGATACATTTTCCCAAAGTTGATACAATTTGGGGCCTTTGGCCAACACCTTGATATAAATTTATTAATTGAAAATTACATGGTCTTTAATTTCATGTTTAATCACAAATGGGATCTAATTAATCGAGGTGAATGTATCTCATAATTGATGGTTTGTTCATTTGTCTTCATCGTAGAATAAAAAATGCATTTATCTTCATGTGCTATGTGTGATCTATAGTTGCATAGTCCTGCAAAAGAGAGCAGAAATGATCTATTCATATATTTTTATTTTATTGAGAAAGTACCTCATTTTGCAATGTAAGAGGTCCATTTAAATGATAGGTCCTAAAGATTTGGTGGTTAGTTGCTATACTTCAACCCAAGTATAAGATATATTATATGTTATAGGCTGACATTAATTAGTTGATCTGTGACAATACTAAAATGAACAATTCCTGAAAGAGGGAGGGGAAAAACAAAAAGCTTGACTTGGGCTAGACCTATTCGGACTAAATCCGGTCCCAATAATGGTTGAAGGGCCCAGATCTGGGTTGGGTCCAACATGGACCCTAGAAGCTAGATTCAATAAGAAATATAGGAGGTCTGAGCCTGCCCAGTGGATGCCCCAATCTAATTAAGCCCCAAACACAAAAAAGGCAGAGCCCATTGAAGGTCTACTTTCAGTGAAAAAAAAACCTCTTCTTTTACTATTGAAATGAACTTAAAAAAAGTATATACATGCATTAAGATCTATGTATAACTATAGTCTAAATGAGGCTGGAGCCCAAAGCTCAAGTCTGGCCCTATAAAGCATCTGGATCGACCCCAAATTTGCATCCATGCCCTGCTCATTGGACAGTCCAAATCCTTAGGTTTCAGATTTGGACTTGGGTGGATTCAGGCCAGACCTGGGTCCATCAACAGCCTATTTTCCAATGGACTACATCCTTTATGAACTATACAGAACTATTACATGTTCCATCTGTCAAAACAGGAAACATTTTTTTCCAAAACTAGTCAAATGAAGAGCTAAGAAATAAATATATTATCCAACTGGCATGTTTCCATTTTTTTTTTTTTTTTTTGTCTTTTTAGAAAGAATATTTATTTAAAGAGAAAGGATAACAACAGTAGATAAGGAAAACAACAAAAGACAAAAAGAAAAATCAGCATAACCAAAGCCAAAAAGAATAGTCGAAGCCCTCTCCCAACTTATATCATGCCTAACAAAGTAACAAATTTTTGCAAGCTTATGAGCCTGCCCGTTTAGGAACCTACAAATATAATTAAAGTCTAAAAAATGGAAGAAAGAAGCCAAGGTTATAATGTAATAAAAGACCACAGTATCACTAATTGCAAGTGTATAATATTCTTTTTAATTCCTTGGGATAGATATGGGGAAGAGGAATTGCGGCCTTTTTTTTTTGTTTTTTTGTGTGGGGGGTTTCCTAACCCTTTGGGCTGGACTAATCCCTTCGGCTCTAGAGGGAAGCCGAGTAAACTCCCTTGTAGCCCCAGCATGGTAGTGCAGTTTCAAACCTACAATTTTCGGGTGCAAACCGTAGTCCGAGACCAACTGAGAGCTAAACCCTTAGGTAGCGTTGGTTCACTGTAATGAAGGTCGGAATGGAATGGTCATTCCAACGGAATGGTCATTACAGCGTTTGGTTCGCAAAAAAGTGGCGTAATGACCATTACCTCCGGAATCTCATTCTCTTATGTAGAGGAATGACCATTCCATCCAGGATGGGAAGGAATGGCCATTCCATTCCTTTCTATTTTTTTTAGACCAAAATACCCTTCTTCACATCTATACATTATTATTAAAATAATAAGATTATAAAAGAGAAGAACTTGTGTGGGCCCCACCTATATAATAATAATAATATAATATATACATTATTATTATAATAATAATTATTATAAGATTATAAAAGAGAAGAACTTGTGTGGGCCCCACCTATATAATAATAATATAATCTATACATTATTATGATAATAATAATAAGATTATAAAAGAGAATAGCTTGTGTGGGCCCCACCTATATAATAATATAATATATACATTATTATTATAAGATTATAAAATAGAAGAACTTGTGTGGGCCCCACCTATATAATAATATAATATATACATTATTATTAGTATTATAATAAGAATATAAAAGAGAAGAACATGTGTGGGCCCCACCTATATAATAAATATATATAATATATTATTATTATTATTATAAGATTATAAAATAGAAGAACTTGTGTGGGCCCCACTTATATAATAATAATAATAATAATATATATTATTATTATTGTTATAAGATTATAAAATAGAAGAACTTGTGCGGGCCCCACCTATATAATAATAATATAATATATAAAATATTATTATTATATTATAAAATAGAAGAACTTGTGTGGGCCCCACCTATATAATAATAATAAAATATATATTATTATTATTATTATTATTAGAAGATTATAAATAGAAGAGCTTGTGTGGGCCCCACCTATATAATAATAATATAATCTATATTATTATTATTATTAAAAATTATAAAATAGAATAGCTTGTGTGGCCCCCACCTATATAATAATAATATAATCTATATTATTATTATTATTATTATTATTATTATTATTATTATTATAAGATTATAAAATAGAAGAGCTTGTGTGGGCCCCACCTATATAAATGATAATATAATCTATACAATATTATTATTATTATTATAAATATAAGACCTTGTGAGGGCCCCACCTATATAATAATAGTATAATCTATACATTCTTATTATTATTATTATTATTATAAATATAAGACCTTGTGTGGGCCCACCTATTTAATAATATTATAATCTATACATTGACTGAGCCAAAGATAAAACTCTAACAAGGGTATTTTGGTCAGTCTCATGTAAACTTTATTCCATTCCATGACTCATTTTAACATACCAAACGCAGGAACAGGAATCAACTGGGTTGATTCCTCAGCGTACCAAACGCTGGAATGGAAATGCTCATTCCTGCCTCATTCCATTCCAGACTCATTCCGGTCTCCATTCCATTCCCGCTTACAACCATTCCAGCGAACCAAACGCTACCTAGAGTTAAAAGAGGAATTACTATTGGAATTGAGTTTGGATTAGCCGAACTCAAGCCTGAGCTGACTCATTACCATCCCTAAGTTGCTCACTCCTTCCTAGTTAGCATGGACTTGACATGAGCACAACATGTAATGTGCTGAATTTGGACTGTATTTTTAGGCTCTTGATATGAACAATGGGCCTGTTTTTCTTGATTGATAGTTAAATATGTCGTGTTATTCTAATAACATTTTGACTTTTACAATTGTCAGCAAAGACAAATCCATGAAAATAATCAAAATCTAAATAATAGGTTTCAATTGCCATCCATGGATATTGAAAGCTAGGTAAAAGCTTTTTTTCTTTTGCTAGATATTTATTTATTTATTCATTCATTTATGTATATATCTACTTGTGAGTGGTCCCATGCCATTTGCAATGTTATCAATCTGGCTACTCAATACTACACATGTGGACTCTCAGTAAAAACAGCTAATGACCATGCATCACATATTGATGTACACATATCGTGCTTAATGAAGATATATTGGGCAGATTGGAACTGGTTACCGTCCAAGCAAATGCTGAATAATAATCAGGGGTCCCAGTGTCGATGGGATCGATCTGCATTATGTATGATGACCCGCCAAAGATCTCATTAATTAGATACTTTCAAGTTTCAACGTCCAGCCATGCTTAGCATGATATTAATTACTCCAATATTATCACTTTTGATATTGAAGAAGCCTATTTTTCATTGCATCTGTTTCTTTTCCAAAATATTCCAAGGAGAATAAATAAAAGATATTATCATTAGAATATTAGAGCCCAGATTTAAGTTTTTTATTTGGTCCAAATTAGATCTTTGACAACAGCAATGGCAACATGTCGAGTTAAATGGGTGGTCCAAATCGAACAATTCCTTGGGTTTGATCGATAGTGATTTTTTTTTTCCGAGTTCAATCAATTACTTGTGACCAAAATAATTAATCGGATATTTTCTAACAAATCTTGATATGAGAACTTAATTATGTGGTGGAATGGATAGAGTACGTATATCTCAAAATATTGAATGTATATTAATGTTTTTATTATAATATTTCAGAGAGAGTCAAGCTTTGACGACTCAAAAGGGTCATGTCTTTTCTAAAAAAAATATTTAAAATAGATCAAATACTTAAGAAATCTGTATATACATGTACCAATAATAATAATTAAATTTAAGGGATTTTTACCAAAAAAGTGTCTGTAAACTCGTATTATACGGATTTAGTGTTAAATATACGGTAATGCCCATTTTAGTGTTTGTACAGGGAATTTTTTACTCTTTTACCACTCCTGTTTCGAATGATATCGTCATCTACGTACCTTTATTCTACATCATCACATCCCTGGTTTTCACATCGTCCCACCAGAGCTTCTCGATTTCGTTTGCTTTCCCTTATCCTGCCTGTGGCTTCGGTTCTCTCTTTCTCTCTCTATCTCCGGTCGATGCGTTCTCCTTCCCTCTCCCTCTCCTCTCGCTGTGTTCTCCTCGCTGCGGTTCTTGCTCTTTGTTTTCCTCTCCCTCTCTGCTGCTGCTCTCTCTTTCACTCTCTCCGACATCTCGGCTCCTGCTCTCCCCTTCGCTCCCTACTATCTAAGCAATTCCGGCCAGATCATCCGGCGGAACTCCCACGACTCCTGCAATGTCATCTTCCATCTGAGATTTCAGTGAAGGTGATTTTCTCTGTTCTTATCTCTTCCACATTGTCTATTTTCTTGTTTTCTTTTCATTTTCAGTTTCCATAACTGTTGGAACTGTCCTATTCTGGAGAGGGGATCTTTTCATTTTCATGTCATTAATCACATGCCAAGGCCATGTCTTTTGTTCAAAGTAACTGAAAAAACAGCGCATAGAGAGAGAGAGAGAGAGAGAGAGAGAGAGAGATCATCGGATACGAAGTACACTAAGCAGGTAAAAAAAAGCTTCTTCATCTCTGTTTCTCTTTTCCCCAAATGTCTTATAAGAATTGTGAATCCTTCATTTTTAGTCATTTCATTTCTACTTATGATACAATTGTAAGGGTTCGTTTGAACTCCCAACATTTTTATCTCTCCCATTCCAAACAGATCCTTTCTTCTTCTTTTTCTTCTACAACTTGATGCTGGTGTTTTCATGTTTTCATGAGCATCCTGTTTGGTGGGGGTCCAAGGATTACATGCAATTGGTCCATGCCACAACTTGATGTTGATGTTTTCATGTTTTCATGAGCATCCTGTTTGGTGGGGGTCCAAGGATTACATGCAATTGGTCCATGCCAACCAAGTGTTTGATGGAATGCCCCATTGATTTTCAGTTCCCTTTTCTTCTTCTTCTTTTTTTTTCCTGTTATCATTTGCAAGGAAGATGTTTGAGCTGAATTTTCTCAGTGTGATCAGTAATCCTTCTGAAAACTTTCTATTTTTTCTAGACATAAAAATTGATTGAGTACTAATTTGCATCTTTATTGCATTTGTGATTTATGTGAATTTGACATGGACATGTGGGGGCAAATGGCAATGTTGCTGCATCCATTTAAAAACCCCAACACAATGGTGCCTCCATACATCTGTAGGATATCATTTTTTTTTTGGGTGTTTACAATTTACATGGGGGAAGAGGGAAGGGAATGCCAGATAAAGGTGCTGTGGGGACTATTTTGTAAGTCTATAATACTCAATCCATTGGTAAAAAACTTTATCCTCCATTGGACTTTAAAACCATATAGTGTGAATAATAATCAAATCATATAATGTGGGTCATGTCTGTCAATTAAGTTCGAGCTCACCAATGTTGTTTTCCCCCTCTCTCTCTCATGGTCATCATCATCATTATCTTCTTTGTCATCTTCTTCCTCCTAATTTAAGTATTTTTTTTTTTGGTACTGTTGTCTCAGAGAAGCCCAGAGTTGAATGTAGCAAAGATCTGCTAACAGCTGTCGAATGACCATCAATGAGAGAAAATTCATTGAGAAAGCATTGCTTTCAGAACTTAGAGTTGATGGCCGCCGTCCCTTTGACTATCGTTAATTAACTCTCAAGTTTGGGAGGCACGTACTCTCTCTCTCTCTCTCTCTATGTCTCTCTCCCTCATAATCCATTATGATCTGTCAAGTGGACAATGCCACAGGTGTATGTCTATAGGTTAACCTTCTTGCATAACCATCTTCTCTAATGACTTGATTGAAGTAGTCAAATTTCATCTTCCATCATTGCCGTATATAGCACATATGATGTGGTTCTTTTGTCTTTTCTTGACATTGTAACAGCTCCAAAAAGAAAGAATAATAGTATAATTAGCTGAAATTATAGTGTGGCATGTGCAGTGAAGAGGGTTCATCGGAGGCGCAGCTTGGCCAAACTCATGTCATGGCCTTTATGACTTCTCAACTGGTGCAACCTTATCGAGATCGACCAAATGAAGGGACTCTTTCTATATTCACTGAGTTCTCACCCATGGCTGATCCTTCGTTTGAGTCAGGGCGTCCTGGAGAATATGTTGTGGAGCTAGGACACAAAGTTGATCGTCGCCTAAGGTGGGAACAATTCATTTTTTGCTTGACCACCTTTACTTAGAGATTTACTTTGTGCCACGAATAAAATTTCATTCTTATTAAGATTTATTGTGCAATGGACAAATTTTTTAAAAATTTTCTTCGTCACCTTTATTTATAGATTTAATTTATGTCATGGATCATCTACACAAGACATATTTATGTATCTATCACTCATTTACACTGGGCTGATAAAAAAGTTACTTATTATGTAAGCATATATGTTAATGTCTAATTAAGTAATTATGCCATAGTCCTTTATTTGATTGACAAAGATTGTTCTATTAAAGGAATTGTTATTAGTTTCTTAGATTTTATGAGTTGAATCTTATGATTTAAATTGAATATTATGTATCTATTGTTCGTTTACACTGGGCTGATAAAAAGTTTCTTATCATGTAAGTATTATGCAATAGTCCTTTATTTGACTCACAAGATTGCTCTATTAAAGGAATTGTTATTAGTTTCTTAGACTTTATTAATTGAATCTTACGATTTAGATTGAATCTTATGGAAAAGAATTTGAAGCTTTTTTTCTTCAGGTTTTTTACGAGAATCTTACAATTTTGCTCTTATGACTTACGAATCCTTGTATAAGGTCATGGTTCTATTCAACAATCCTTACGAATCCCTGACACTATTTCTAGCAAAATGAGTCTGGTATGGTTATGTGAGCATTGATACTCTCTTCAGCAAAATGAATTCTAACTGAAACCTTACTAAAAGAGCTTTTAAATTTACTTCCTAGTTTGAAAACAGGGAGTGTGTGCGTCTCTAATCAGACCACAAAGTCTACGATGAACTTGCATGTGTACACTCTTCTTTTAAAAATTAAAACCTGACTGGAATACAGGTCTAGATTGATCATTAGGTGGACACAGGCAAATTTATTTTCCAGTAGTATTAAAAGAGGAAGGAACTTTCAGCAATATTCCTTGATCTTGAAGAATGTGTTTCAGCCACAGAAAAAATAGAGAAAAATAGTTGCAGCTGTAGAAGCTTGAGTTATGATATAAATTGTAGAAGCAAGAATCTCCAGCTCTTCACTGGACTTCCTAACCACACTAGCAATTTAAGTGTGGGTAACAATTTAAGTGTATACCTGTCATGATTTCCAGATGCTCAACACCCCATGCGGTTTGGCTATTTGACTCGCGGCTCAGATATCAGACTTTGGGATTGAATCTTTGAAGCTTGAAGATTTCAGATACTAGGACTTAAAACCCAAGTGTAGAATCTGTGAGCGGCAAACTATACCTAATAGGAAAATGTATTTCTGAGCCAAATCCGTAAGCCTTTCTCATTGTTTATGCACCCCATTATAAAATCATAGTCTTTTTGTTGTTGGAGACAAGAAATGGGCAAAGAACCTATAAATAATTGTAACGATATCGTTATCATAAAATTTTATAAACTAGATTTTGAGTGAAATCGTAAGTCTTTCTTATTGTTTATGCATCTCAATATAAAGTCACCATCATTTTTTTATTGGACACAAAAAATGGATGAAGAAACTATAAATGATGGTAGCGATATCTTTATCAAAAAACAATGTCGGGCACAAAATTCTAGTTCGTATGAGTAGGAATTCAAGTTCTTAATGATTCCCCCCCCCCCCCCCCCCAAAAAACCATTTATAGATCATCATTTCTGCAATTATAAAATATATTTTCTTATGTTTGTTGCTATTCATAACCTTACTTATGGGTGCAGCCATTTCCAACATCAACATATGACCTGATTTATGGGTCTGGGGATGTCTGTAGTTGGTGCCATTTGATAGAGTATATGCATGTTATGAGAGAATATTCTACAATTGATCTCGTGCTACATACCCTTAACAAGGCTGTTAAATGGTTAAAAGTGCATCCTTAAATTGAAGTGATCTCCACTTACTCATCGGTTAACAAAGATTTGGTTCTCTTACACGGTGTAGTGGAAGAAACCTGTGGATGTCAATAGAAGTATTCATTTCTATTTTTTCTCTCTACCTGAATGGTTCTGTGGTTGACATAAGGTACATCCTAACAAAACAATAGTTTCAATTTCTTTGGCATCCATATCTTGGCATGTGAATGATCTTTTGTGACTGATATCTTTGTAAGTAGTATCATACATAAGCAAAAGTAAACTTGTATTATACGGATTTAGTGTGAAATACATGGTAATGCCCATTTTGTTGTTCATACAGGGATTTTTTACTCTTTTACCCCTCCATGTTTCGAACTACATCGTCATCTTTTTTTCCCAAATTTCAATCCCAAACGAATGAAATTAATTGCTGCAGCCGGCCCTTCTTCTCTCTCTGCTCAGCTTCCGGCCAACTTCCCCTCTTTCCTTCCAAACATTCCAAATTCTCTCCTTCGCCACTTGTCGAATTCTCACCGAAAACGCCCTCTTATGGTGAGTTTGATTGATGCATATCGTTCTTCATCAAAGATTTCGTTTTGATTTCACGTAATGGAACTGTAGAGACTTGAAAGGTTGTTTTCTCAGATGCTGAAAATCTCGGATTTTGTATGGGTTTTTTTGTATGTTGTGTTCGATTCAATGGAAAGAGGGGACTTTAGCAATTGATGATGCGTTTTAGTTATGATTTTTCTGCTTGCATCTGTGCTTTTCCATTGCTGTGATTTCACTATGAAGAGAATGTTCAATGATCAACGACGAGTTCAATGTCCTTTTTGTTTTGTTCGGTTTGAGTTTCCAGTGTTAAGATTCAATGGATTGGTGTATAGGCGTTTCTGCAAGAGAAATGGCTGGAGAGTGATTTTTTCTGCTCAGGGAATTTTGGCATTGAGTGCGAAACTCAATACATGAGAAAAAGGTGCTTTCTCCATCCCATAAGTTTTTATGCAGTTATCAAAGAAATTATATTGTCTTACCGCAAATGCGGTATTTTGGGTATAACTCTAATTACATTTAACAGAATCCACCAAAGGGCTACATGTCATGGACCGAATGAATTCCCTTGATTTTTAGCTCATGTGGCGCTTGTCCACATCTAGTCAATGACTCAATTTGTGCCATTTTACACGGGACATGTGGGTATATTTTTGGGTCCTTGAAATAAATTTGTTTCAACCACCCAGTAATTCTACTTCTGGGGCATAATGTTTTCACTTAACTGTAGTGACTGCTTTGTCATGGCAGAAAAATTGTGGAGCATATTTTTCTATTGAAGGAGAATGAAGATTTATCTAATGAAGAGGAGAAAGACATGCTGGATTATCTCTATACTGCCCAGTATCTAATGGGTGGAATAGTTGCAATATCACTAAGTGAGATATTTATTTCTATTCAGATCCATGCACATGCTCTTGTCATCTCTATTATCTATACATTATTAAATTCCAAAATCAAATATGAAAGGAGATCCTTATTTACATTTTGTGTTTAACAATGCATCCTCTAGGATAGTTGTGTGCGTGCGGCGCGCATGGGTGGGTGGGTGGGCTTTCTTGCACTTATGGGTTCAGTTACAACTTACAATGAATGGGTGTTTGTGAAACAATAGTTAAAATAGAATTATAATATGCAAGTTTTCACATACGATGGGCCAATGAATTGATAATTTTAATAAATTAATAAAATGTGATGATGTCAATTAGTATTGGATGAATCATTACCAGTCACCACCACATTGAAGTTCTTTTTTGCATATATTGGTGAACTAGTTATATGACAACATTTTGCATGTACTGTCACTGTCAAAGCATGGACAAAATAGGTCAAAATTCACAGTAGATATGCAGTTTTAATCATATGATACTTGCTGGTGCATATCAATCTTAAAGTTGCACAAGAGTCATCGGCAATATAATGATACTTGCATCAGTCTTGAAGCCAACCATTGCAAACTCTGCTGTGGATATTTTAAATGTGATAATCAATTGATTGTTTTGAAGTCAAGACATTTAGTGTACTAATATCATAATCCTCTTTTGAAGAATACCTTTCCTGAGAAACCATAAAAGGATTGAAAGAAACTATGAGGGGTTTTATATCAGAGGACTCAGATTATTCTGTGTTGCCTTTGTCTTTGGAACTTCCACAAAACAAGTAAAAATGATTATCCGTTCATGTAGATATTTGTTATGAGCATTGCCATATAACTTGTAAATGGATAGATGCAAACAACACGTGATCTGTTATGCACATAATTTAAATATCTTATAATTTACAATAGCTTGTATCCAGAAAAGGTACTGCTGGTTACAGAAATGGGAAGTGAGAATTATAGGTTTTTTATGGGTTGATTTGTCAGTACTAGGAAAAATGGATTTGGAATCTGTTAAATGATAAGAGTAGCTTTTATGTTTTTTTTAATAAGGTTCAGATTTTTATAAATGTCAACTCCCTACACCCTTTGGCCAGCGGCCAACCTGAACTCTTTCCCCAGCGGCCAACCGAACACCCCTCCTTCCCTGCCCGCTGCCAGTCCTCCTCCCCGGCTGTGCTGCAGTTCCTCCACCTGAACCCGCACAACCTGAACCAGCCACCTGAAACCAGCTCCCCTAACCCTAGCCACTGCCCCTTCCACCTGCACTGATCTCAGCCTGCACTGCCCCTGTCTAGCCACCTGTACTGGTCCTCCACCTGTGCTGCCCAGCCACCTGATTTCAGCAAATAAGCCACTTGATTTCAGCTGAAACCCCCACTTGATTCCAGCTGAAACCCCACCTGATTTCAGCCTGAATTACCACCAGATTTCAGCCTGAATGCCCAACTGATTTCAGCCTGCAACTCCACCTGCACCGCCGTCCCCCTGCACTGCTCTTCCACCTGCACTGCTCCCACTTGCAACATGTCCAGCCCACTGCAACAGATTCAACTCCACCTTAGGGATGTTTTCCATTATTGGTTTGACATGCATATTTTAACTCTATGAATTATCATGTCAAGAAGGCATTTTAGGATTGACTTGCAGGTCATGGCTTGTTAAGAAGTTAGAATGATATTATTTAGAATGATATTATCTAAGACAGAGGCCCCAGCGAGTGATGTATAATAGGTTGTTGGCTTTGGCTTCCCATGCCTTGGCCAATGTATGACCTTTAATGTTTATGTGGTAGGAGAATGCACATTTTATCTCATAGTAAGGTATTTTTCTCTACTATTGATTTTGGGAGTAAATAAACCATAACCCAAAGACTTGTGTCAAATTCAGTAAATTATCATTCTCGTTGGACACCTTGCATGTGTTGATCCATTCAATTAGATAGCTAGTGGTATTACTCTCTCGCCTGTGTTCACCAATAGGGTTTCAGATTAACTGGTGTATTAGCCATATTCCACTTTGGAGGAGATTTTGTCTAGGATAATGGAAATCCCGGTCACTGACCAAAAGGTTCTAGGGTTTTTATTTTTTTGGTTGGGGTGGAGAAGTGGGGAGGGTGTTGTTCCAAAGTATGCTAAGAACTCTTAATAAGCAGAGTGCTTTCAGATGTACCTTAACCAGGGATGCCTACGCAATTGGATCTTTAATTTGGATAAAGAAACTTTGCCCCTTGAATTTTATCATGGACTGTTTGTATTTTCTAGCTGTTCGTTTGATGACCATTAACTAGTTAAGAATTTACGATTGTCTGATCAATATGATGTTACACATGCAGTGGATCTTTTGTTTTATATTTTGTGTTGATCTACATTTAAGCCACGCATTTGGTGGGACCTTTGATGATTATGAAGATGACAACTTAGAAATTACCCAGTTGTTTGATTTAGATAATAGATTAAGAGAAATTATACAATCAATGCAATTCTTGATCTTTTGTACAAGCACTGTCTCTTCTAGTCCAAAAACTAGATGGCTAGGTTGACCCACGTGAGTTCATTTATTCTCTCTCTCTCTCTCTCTCTCATTTTGTTCCCATTTTGATTCTGATCATTAACCAATTCTGATGTAGGATACTTAGTAGCTCAAATGAAGAAGTGTGACCAGTAGTAAGCAAGATAACAAACTGGCATGGGTGTCCTCAATGAAGCTCAAATGGCTATGTCTGTACCAAGGTCCGAATTATTTCACCCTCATTCATAGAATTTTGTCATAGCAAAAGGAACTTGAATTGAAGTGTTGTGCTTAACTTTATTGCATATGGCCTCATATAGTTTATGCATGTGCAGGTTTCGGCCAAAGAAGTTGAATTGAACCTTTAAGAAGATCTGTCAGAATGAAATATGTAAAGAAGATCACTTGGAGTTTTTGTAGGGTGTTATCTTTTAAGATTCACTAGGATCACTCTACCCCATTCACGTTGTTGTCACTTTAGATACATTTGTATTTATTGGATATGTTGCCTAGCCTAAATTAAGTCATGTGATTGCTGAGGTTACTGTTCTAACATGTAGACAGACAACACTCTATTTGGTGACTCTTTGTTGTTGCTTTGTATTTAAGTGGGTGTTTGAAAGACACACTTGCAATTTAGTTGTTGTTTGATTCAAGTTTCTTTTTGGAGGATATATATTTGCTCTTTGTAGCATGCATAACATTGTAAATTCCCAATTGATAAAAACATTATGGATAAACATAAAAAAAAAACAAAGAACTTGACATAAAAAATATGAAGAATAGATGGGATAAAGGTTTGGTAATAACAACTTATTTGCTGACTGCATATAGATGGGATAAAGGTTTGGTAATGATTGTGTTGGTGGTTGTAATATAACAACTTATCTCACCAATTTGTTTAGAAATGTCCTATTGCTTGTTATGGATTAGAAGTTTCAGATGCAAGTGCCCACCATTTTGTTTCTCTGAAGCATGTGATTTTTATCAATGGTTCTTTAAAGATTGATACGCAGATTCTGATTCTTGCGCCCCTTATGTCAATTCCTAGATTGTTTTTCTATAATAATGGGTTGGGCTATTTCCAAACATTGTAACTAAAATCGAATTCCATCAAATGTGGCAAATTCACTGTATTATTGGGAAATGATCTATACCATAGCCAAGGTGGGCCCCAAAGTAAAACCTCCTCCTGCATATAGGATAAGCAGGAAGTTCCATAACATGGAGGAGGAATAATAAGAGGTACATGGACACCATTTGCACACATGGATCCATAAAGCCATAAATAGTAGCATTCACATCCACACATTAATATCACACAATATCAGTTAGTATATTTAAAAAAAAAAAATCGATATACTAGCTTGAATTTAAATGTACAATTTACAATATTTAAAAATACATAAAAACATAACACAAAATCAACCCATAACTTTATGAGAAGGTTCATCCACTTCATTTCTAAAAGAAATAAAAAACCATAGAGTCGCCGAGTTTTGTCTTTTTTGGTGGAAGAAGCCCACCAAATAAATCAATCTTAGCCCTTTCTCTATCTTTACTTCCATGACTCTTTCACTATGTTCTTTCCTTCTTCCTATCATTGCTTCATTCCTATCCTGTATCTGTGAATCTCCCATTGTAGTCTGCTGTATGCCTTCATTTGCTTCAACAATTTCCACTTCGGGGTGCCCAATATGAGATGATTGGGGTGATTGCACAAGCAAGTCTTGATCTGAACTCCTTGGATTATATGGGTAGGCTGAGGAGTATCCTGCCTCTTTTGACTTGAATGACTGCTTGTTGTCCTTACTAAAAGCTGCATTCACATGAATAATTTGAGAGCAAATATTTTATCAGCTCTCTTACTCGATCTGTTGTTATGGTGTGTTAAGTTGAACAGGCAACACACATGCTATCAGCTTTAATTTCAGTTCTGTAATTAACATCAGAGAGAGAGAGAGAGAGAGAGATCACTTAATACTTTCCCATGTTTAAGTGTAGCTAGCAGCACATAGTATACCCATTTTTACATCCTAACTTTATAGGCTATAAGTCTCATAATATAAATTTTACAACACAACACTTAGAAGCAATTGGCAACTACAACACTTAGAAGCAATAAAATAAGAATTTCCAACCTGCAAAGAAGATACAGTTAGAAGCAATAAAATAAGATCTTCCAACCTGCAAAGAAGATATATATTATCAGATGGATAAACCAACATTGATTTCCACCATCATATGAGAAGATATATTGCACAACAAACAGAGGCCATAGATAGGAATTTCCAAAAGGCAAAACTTTGCAGCACCAATGTACACATGGCAAACATTCATGAATAGTCAAGACCTAAGTCCATAAGTAGACAGCACGTGCCTGCCAAATACCATATGATAAGAAAAACCAAAAAGGTGCAAGCAATAATCACAAGTCAACTAACACGAGTAAAACCAACCAGCCAAAAATCAAAATCAACCTGATAATAAATTTCAGCCCAAAACAAGACCAAAAGTGCGTATGTTGTGAAGAATACAAGACTAGGCAAATCAAGCAAAATATGTTGTATGATCTGACAATAAGGCAACATCATTTATCACTTCATAGCACTGAAGTAAATCTCATAAAGATTAGAAGAAGAAAAAAAATACCAAAAAGAGCTTCAATTAGTGACATAGATATCAAGCAAACCTCAGGCTTTATATGTTGTATATCCCGCCGAAACACAAACACCATCCATCAAACTGTAAAATATAATCCAAAGCTATGGATCCATAAAGAACATAAACACCAAAAACAAGTTCATAAACACAACAAGAAACACAAAAACAGATGCATAACCTTCATTCACAACAAAGTTCAAGAAATGGAAAACCTTCTGCGTGGTCCAACCATACTCAGGGACTCTCAATTGAATTCGAACAAGTTGGATCTGTAAATTACAGTATATCAGCACTTCAAAGCATATAATTCAGATCGAAAACAACAAACATGATTCAATCGAAACTGAGATATAAAACTTTATAAAAGAAGCTGATTTCTCTTTTGTCATGTTTTTACTATACTTTCAGTTGATTCAAGGAGATTTTTCAAGAAATCAAAAGATACTTTCAGAAAAACAGAGTACTAATGAGAACCTTTCTTTTAAAATCCTAAAATTCATGATACGATTTGATTCATCCTCTTGAACGATTTGCACTACACTTTTAATTTCCAGAACAATGGATATGAGAGCTACACTCCAGACACCTAAAGACCCACAACCTCTAAAAGGTCTCAACTCCTTATGTATATCTACAATTTCCACTATAAAGGATGTTGCTCTAGATCGCTAAAACTCCACCATCATTGACTAATGAGAACCTTTCTTTTTCAACCAGACTCTTATCACCATTCCCCCTCATTCTTAGGAAAAAAAAATTGCCACCTCTTTTGACTCTTATCAAATGCACATATTTCAGAGATGCCAAGTTTCTTTGAAACTCTTCCAACTTTTCTGTAACTGAGACCTGAATAAAGTGTCATCCAACCTCTAGAAGACATGTCCTTTCCTAGTGGAGAGTTTCTTCCCAAATTAGTGACAACTGGGTTCCAGATTGCCTCTGAGCAATGATTAGACCCCAATGGTAGTCAAGATAATCATAGATCCACCACCTCTATATATTCAATGTATCTATCTAAAGAAATGTGGGATGACATGGAAAGACTTATGAAATACTTACATCATTTCTTTGTTTTGATTCTATCAAATAACAACTTCTTACATTTCTTTTGTCATACATTTTTCTTTATTAGTAAATGATATCCTTATCCTCATATTCAAGTTCCATTTAACAACAGAAGGTAAATTCCTGAAAAATCACAAGAAACAAATAAAACAGATTCAAGTAATAAGCACTACCTTTTTAACAGGGCAGGCAAAGTACTTCCTACCAGCATCTTTCCCATCCTTTTCAGTTAGAACAATGCACTTTCCAGCCCCACAAGAGCAGGTTGGGTATGGAGACTCAACAACATTAGGAACCCCATCCACTACAAGACTCGACAACATTAGGAGCCCCCTTCGGAAGGATCCTGTCATTTGCACTCAAATATTTCCCTCCATCTTTTGCTATAAGATGGAGGGAACGGTGCCTGTTTTGTTAAGAAGGGGTTTTCTTTCATTTGAAGCAGTTTTTTTGCTGTTGGAGCGGTTTGACACCGCGTCAAAATAGAAACGGCCAAAGGCCGTTTCAAACCACCGTTTCAATTTTCAATTTTTGGTGTAGTGCATGATTTGGTTTAGAGGAGGAAAAGAGGACAC
The DNA here is from genome assembly GCA_012931725.1 of Litsea cubeba. NCBI lineage: Eukaryota > Viridiplantae > Streptophyta > Magnoliopsida > Laurales > Lauraceae > Litsea > Litsea cubeba. The sequence continues at coordinate 110,263,092 of CM022945.1, read as the reverse complement.
AGAGTTATTTAGTCCGTTGAACAATCATTTTGCATCATACATGTACCTTGTACCAAATCTTACTAATCCCTAATAATAAGATACACATAGTGAATCATTCAACACAGTCCAAGGATCATCATTCATCAGGAACTATGGAAAACCAAGATTTTAGAAATATATAACAGCATAAAACCCATTGATGGTCATCATTAATCATCTTCTTCTTCAAATATGAAGCATAAAATAAAAATAGATAATTAAGAAGTAAAACAGAAAAACATCAAATAACATCAATTAAAAAATAGAAGGCTGTGATTGAGCAGCCATGAATAAAGATATTCACATCAAGTCAGAAACCACCTCCTGTAAGACACTGCATGGATGGCCCAAAGAAGAACTGAACAAAGTCCACAAGGGGGATTACCATGTGATAAAGTTAGATGGTTCACATGGGGCTCCATATGTTGTCTCATACGACAAGCCATCCATATCTGATATAATTATAATACCAGTGTATGCATTTCAGATGCATTGTGATATTCACAAGGAAAAATGTAGCTTTTAAAAGCCCCTACTCTTCACAGTCTCCAGTTGCTTCTACTGTCATCTATACTGCAGCCACTACTGGGTCATTTCCTAGAAGCTAGTAGCTGTAACATTCAAAGCCAAAACCATCTTGCTCTTTAAAAATCTGAGATGAATCCAAGACCAAACCATCTGGTTATTGAAAACATGACCCAGCCATGTTTGGGACACCCAATGAAAATCGGGCATCATATCAATGCCCATACAATATTTCATGGAAGTAATGGTTAACTGCCCATACAATATTTCATTCTACTTCTAATAACACAGTATAAGTCACTTTACAAGAAAGAAACACCACCACAAACAGGGGATGAAGTAAGCAAGAAAACATCTTGCAGTAGAAGAAGAGACACAGCAAGGGCCGAAATTTAAACCATTAAGCATGCCATTGTTTAAAATAATGTTTTTTGTTACTTTGTAGTGGACCCTATAATCCCTCTATGCAACCAATAACACCCACATAAATGGCAAAACCAAAAAATCAGTTTCTAATCATAGAAGTCACACAACAGCACAATGGTTTCCATTTTTCGATATGAAATCATTTTTCGCAAATCTCTAGCATGGTATTTATCCTTGGATAAAACATAGCATTATAATACTACTCACATTGTACTTATCCATGGATAAAACATCTTACAAGCTTACACTATTTATCTGGTTCTCTAATGGAATGTATTATAACATTTTGTTGATAGGAATAATATAAAAAGTTAAAAACCTCCAAATACTATAACTATGCTTAGATGAGATGACTTTGGGGTTGGAGCCATTGAACCAGTGGCCAGTGGTTTCTAAAGCCTATACTATCCTGATGCCCACAAATATTTTGAGATAATGGATTCTAGAATTTCTTCTTTCCAGGTGGAATCACTGAAAGTACTACACCAAAAGTATATAAAAATATGGTTCTGCTAAGCCTTTGATTAATACAATTTATACCATATATAAAACACTCAATCAATTTCCAATGCCAAATCTCATTAAGGACCGGGTTTCTCAATTTGTCACTAATTATTATCCCAATGCTCTTGTTCCACCATTTGTACTTCAGATACCCATGTCATGGGTTGATCCTCAATACTTTAGGTGAAAGTAAGATGCCCTGGCCACTGCATACTTCTATGTCTATACTCTGCCCAAGCATGTTTGGACAACCATGTCAATTACCTTTCATATGCTAATAAAAAAACATTAAAAGATTTTCACAGCAAACTTTAATGATGGAAGTTATAGAAAAGCAAATTCCACAAACTACAAGCACACCCATCAACATAAGTAGTTGGAGAATTCTACTGTTCCTTCAAATGTATTTTAAGTGTTTTTCTTTATTAGACAATAAAAATATAAGAGAAGAGAGCTGCCAATGATGTGTTCTGGATTATGGAAGGATCTTCAGTGGTCTTATTGAAGTGAAAAGTTTTCCTAGAAAATAACAGATGTATCTTATCTCCTCCAATTTGCATCACAAGAATCATGCCACCCAGCATTTAGTAGATACTTAACTCTCGTCAATGATTTCTTTCAGTTGAGATGTTGATAAAATAATACCAACTTAGGCATCAGGTTTATCTACTATTTCACCAAAAGGGTAAGCCAATGGTCAAACAGAAATTTCTTTCATTCACTAAACAGAAAGGAAATGTGCCGAACCACTCATAACTCAATGGTAGGGGTGCTTCACTTGCCAGGGAAAACACGAGGTTTGATCTATGGTGGTGAGACCTTTAGTACTCCACTGTTCCAATGTAGCAAAATAATATAATAATTAAATAAGCAAAAAAAGTTTTCCTTGTGATAATTAAAAAAAAAAAAAAACATGATTCAATAAACCAAATAACCATATTGATTCTAGAGTCAACAGAATGTGTTTATTGCCAATCAATACCATATAATTTGAGCCATGATTACTAAGATTTAATGGCTTGTATGTACTAGATGTATAAATAGGAAACTATAGAAAATGAATGCATGAGGATTATAGACGGAACAGGAAAAAAAATAAAAATCATCCCATATAAACATATGCAGCAGTGAGAGCATCTGCTCATAAAGATCCATACCTCTGAAAAGAGTGATGGCCACAAAAGAATGCTTCATTATTTGTGCCATCCAGTGGACCATCCCTATTAACTCACAAGTAGGCACAGGAGAACAAAATGAAAGCACAGATTCATAGTTTTCACTTTAAGCATCCATCCCTTTCATGATTCATATTTATGTTTTCACTTCAAACACCAAGTTCATTGAGTATATAATTTAAAATAAAATGGGACAAAGAAAGCCAACGGATCTATGTAGTGCAGTTAGAGATTTCGACTGAACAAGTAGTACTAATAATATATAATTAGTTCATTGTTAGAAAATGTAAATCACGATATAGAAAAAGTTACCTAAATCACAATATATTCCCATGAGACTTACATTAATTTACAAGCATTGCACATAAAAAGATAAATGGACATATGCAACATTTCACTTAGAGATTTTTGAAATCTGTGATGGAGGGAACACACATCTTCACAAAACTGCAGTATATCTGAAGGAAGGTATAAAAAAAAAATATGGTGGTGAAATTAAACTCAATGGAAAGAATAACATCATAAACAATGAAAAGCTAAATCTACACATTTGAAGAAAACATAAAAACTAAAGCAAATGAACAAACTCCTTGAGCCCGAAACACGACCCACAACCACCTTCACTCTCCCAACCAACCAGCCTACCTGCAACATTCTCCCAACTAAACTCTCTATCATCTTATCTGGAATGAACAACCACCTTCACTCTCCCAACCAACCAGCCTACCTGTGACCGCCCCAGATACAAACGTGGATCCGCCTCTGCTCTTGGAGTTTCTTTTGAATGGATGCCACCCATTCAACTCTCTCGCGGATGTCTTCTTCTGTCTCAGATTCCTCTCTCCCTTGATCAGCATTACGGGGGGTCTCTTCTTCTATCTCACCCACTGCATCATTGTATTGTCTGCTAGTAGAGGCTTCAGCGTCCATCTCCATTACTACATTGAAGCAACCATCAAGCAGCAGCATTTCCAGAAAGTCCCCCCTTTTGAGCTGCGTTATGCTTTTTTGGTAGAAGCTTTTTGCTCGGTTCTCCTCTTTCTTAAGTTCTTCAAACAAGTCATTTAGGTGGAGGTGAAGGTCGAGGATGTCTTTCAGACACTGTCATTTACGCTTCTGCATGTTGTTGAGATGAGGAATTCCCCGATGATAAGGACCAATGGAGATGACACGGGGCTCATTTGCTTTTTCGACACCTTGGCCAAATCCTCTGGGTCCTTTGGGGACTCTGGGAATGGAGATGGTCTCGGTCTTTGCTGCTTCAGGCCTTGTGTACTCTTGGAGTTTCTTTTGAATGGATGCCACCCATTCATTTCTCTCGCGGATGTTGTCTTCTTTCTCAGGTTCCTCTCTCCTTTGATTAGCATTACGGGGGTCTCTTCTTCCATCTCTATGAATGAAAAAAGCGGCCGCCACGTATGTAACAGCCGATATTTTTATACATGCTTAGGAGACACTTGGGATCACTCATACGTGGCGGGCGAATACGTGGCGGCCGCTTTTTTCATCCATGGAGATGGAAGAAGAGACCCCCGTAATGCTAATCAAAAGAGAGAGGAACCTGAGAAAGAAGACAACATCCGCGAGAGAAATGAATGGGTGGCATCCATTCAAAAGAAACTCCAAGAGTACACAAGGCCTGAAGCAGCAGAGACCGAGACCATCTCCATCCCCAGAGTCCCCAAAGGACCCAGAGGATTTGGCCAAGGCGTCGAAAAAGCCTACGGAGCCCCGTGTCATCTCCATTGGTCCTTATCATCGGGGAATTCCTCATCATGCAGAAGCGTAAATGACAGTGTCTGAAAGACATCCTCGACCTCCACCTTCACCTTCACCTTCACCTCCACCTAAATGACTTGTTTGAAAAACTTAAGAAAAAGGAGAACCGAGCAAAAAGCTTCTACCAAAAAAGCGAACTGCAGCTCAGTAGTGGGTACTTTCTAGAAATGCTGCTGATTGATAGTTGCTTCATTGTAGATTACCTTCGTCGTGCTTCAACGGACAAATCAAAGACCAGAAGATGGAGTGATGATCAAATACGTAATGATCTGCTATTGCTAGAGAATCAGCTTCCTTTCTTTGTTGTCGAGTGTATAGATCGCTTGGTCAAACATAAGAATGATAACCAAAAACTGGTAGAGATTGCCGTGAAGCTTTTCCACAACTTCTCACCCAAAGATCTAGGAGTTGATAAGCCAGAGAAAAGGAATTTCAAACATTTGCTCCATTTATATCACGCATATCTTTTCGGTGGGGAGCACCATGGCTGCACAGGAGCATCTCGAGTGCGGACAATTCCTAGTGCAATCCTCCTCCAAGAAGCAGGAATCAAGTTCAAAAAGCGCCAGATGATCGACAGAGCTATAAATGTAAGATTCAAATCTGGAGTCATGCACATCACACCTTTGGTCATAGACGCTTTTACTATTTCTCAATTTCTAAATCTCATTGAGTTTGAGCGGGCCCACCCTGACATGGAACCTCGGTTCAGATCCTTTCTTCAATTCATGGATTGCATCATAAACACAGCTGAGGATGTCGCACTGCTCCGAAAGAACGACATTCTCGACCATGCATTTGGCGGTGATGAAGAAGTTGCCGGTATTTTCAACCGGTTAACCAGTGGCACTTTCCACAAACTATCTTGGGAACAGAAGAAAGTTTATGAAGGCACGAATAAACATTGCAAAAATAACTGGAACCGCTGGTGGGCGACCCTGTTGCGAGACCATTTTGGCAGTCCATGGGCAGCTATAGCCTTTCTGGTTGCAGTTCTCCTCCTTTCTTTTGACTTCATTCAAACCTTCTTTTCTGCCTACTCCTATTTTAGGCCTCCATCTGCATTTTAATTTTAGTCCCAATCAATGAATGTATTGTTGTGCTTAATGTTGTTCTCACATTTCAAACCATATTACAAAGCAATTTATAGACTTGTGCGTGCACTGATCAAATTCTGTGAATGCATTTTTATGATGATGGAAGATTCGATTTTAGTAAGCTTGGTTTAATAGGAAAGATGCTAATATAAGAGATGAGTAAAGCTTCGCTCGAATGATTTTTGTATTATAATGTGTTCATTCAAATATTACATGGCATGAGAGATAAAGAACTGCAATAGAAAAATATAGTATTAGCTTTAATTTTGTGTAACCATTTTTCACGGAAAAAATAGTAGGTTTTCATAGAATAATGCATTTCCATGTGTTTGGTGCAGTCAAAGTCCTTCAAAATGAAATTCAGCCAAGTCAGCATTTTCCAAAGGAAGCTTGAATATTTTTCACGTTAATTGGGCCCAGGATTGGATTAACTGATTGAAAGGCTTCTCGCTTCTCCGAAAATCCATAAGCGCTACTGCATCTTCTTCTCTCTAGGTAGAGAATGTAGCTGATCATATCTCCATGGATATGATATCCAAGTCATGAGCACTTTTCTAATGAAAATGAAGATTGAGACAGCTGATTGTAAACACGCTGACGAGGCTATTAGATATACTTTCTACTCATATATAGTTGAAGAATATCTCTTAAAATGTAAAGTACCGGCCATTGACAATCTGTAAACGTGTGATCATGTGATCTCACCCAATGTAGTGACCATGCTATATATACAATCATTGGCGGACCCAGGACCCAGGTTTTCGTTTAGGTGGGGCTAAACTTTTGCTAGGACTTTTTCACATTGACAATAGCAAAAGAGAAAATGTATTTTCCATTTAAATAAACGCAAAATATTTAACTACATCAACTAACATATATTTTTTGATCGAAATGATGACTATATTCATTTCTCCAGAATTTACAGTATAAGAGAAGTATACTGAAAACAAAAAAGCCCCCAAAAAATATGGGCAATCCAATCATCCCCAAAAAGAAAAAGTTGACATCAATTGATATACAGCTACAACAATAATAAAGAAACTCTAAAGAAGTAATAAACATTATCATGAAAAATTAGTATCTCTTTGTTCTTTCCTTATGCTCCATAAAGTTCCTTTATCATATGAATCCAAATGAGAGCACCTGTATTTATAAATGAACATTTTCAGCATGATAGGTAACATCTGCCGTCTCCCATGAATTAGCACCAGCCTAATTCAAACCCATTTAGAATGTATGATGTATCTAATGTTAAAGCAAAAATAAAATTGTATAATTAACTACCACATTCTTTGATGCCATTAAATTAAGAACATAATTTATTGCCCAACCCTTATCCATGATTGACAAATCTCACTCATTCACAGATTAAACAATAACACAAGATCCAAAAAAAACCCAAAATCAAGTAATGTAATAAAGAGAATGGTTGTTGAGTTTTATTTTTTATTTTTCAGTCCTGTGTATTTAAAACCTAAAGACTTTAGGCTATTTTTATTGTTATTTCTATGTAAAAATAAAATAAAATTAATAGGCCGTGATCAAGAAGGAATTAGGAATGGTGAGTTTGTAAATTTCTACTTTGTATTTAATGTTGTTATCTTGGATTAACCATCTGCTTATTATTTTTTATGAAAAATATTAAATACTCATGGTCAGTTAATATCCAACTGAGAATATATTAACCAATTACAAAAGCCCTTTCATGCCACTGAGAGTCTGAGACTTATCTGGTTTTGTGTGCACTTGAACATTTCTAAGTCTATTGCCCAGAAATTATATATAATTCTGATTTTATGCAATTTTTTTAAAAGTGAAAGTGCAGATGCATGTGCCCAAGTCTGCAGTGAAGTAAGGCAAAAGACAGGATACTGGATATACATCTAGTAGAGTAAGCAAAAGAAATACCAAATCTAGTTACTGTCAGAAACACTTAAAGATAAGTAAAAAAAAAAAAAAAAGTTGGAAGAATATGGACTAACTGACACAGGAGTGTCCTGTAATGGTCTTTTGAATGATGGGTTACTTGAGGTTGGGTTGGCAATGCAAATGAATGAAGTTATGGAGGCTGTTTACTGTCAGTCCATGGGCCAACTTTGAGCCCGAATTTGCATCAGTTATTTGCATGGGAAAATAAGCCTATCCTATGTGGTTTTCAAGATTAGAATGTCATCTTTCCAGCTAGTCCAGCCACTCATGCACTGGAGTTCTGTGCAGGGAGTTATGGCTGTTTCAAGTTACTATGTTCTGCTTGTGTTTTCAATAAGTCAAAAACGTGTGCTATTTATTTCTTATTTAGTTTTCAGTCCAATTCATTTAATTTGGTCTTAATACTATTATTTTGGTATTTCCTTAGACTTGGAGGGTAGTTCCAAGTATAAAATGATGTTTCAGACCTTGTATTTGAACCTTTTGGGTGAAGATTTAATCAAAGTCCTTTGACTTGGTCTTTTGGCACCTTTCAAAGGCTCTGTATCTCCATTGTGAGTGGTGAGCTTGTGTCCCTAAATCCTGTATCTCTAAAGTGGTGAGTGATCTGTATCTTTAGAGTGGTGGGTTATTGCATCTGTATCTCTTTGGTTTTGTACCTTAGAGTGGTGAGCGTAAACATACTCTGTGCGTTGTGCGTGTGGACTGATTTTCATACCTAACAATCTAACATGCTAAGCCCTTAAGTAACATAACCCTAACCCAAACCATCAAAACATTAAAAAAAAAAAAAAAAAAAAACCTAACTTCTCTGTCACAAATCACAATCATTCATATGATTAAACAAGAACACAAGATTAAAAAAAAAAAAGCCCAAAATCAGGTAATGTAATCAAGAGAATCATAATTAAAAAGCCCTAAAGCAACATAACCCATAACCCCTAACCCTAACCATCAAACATAAATTATAAAAAAAAGAAAAAAAAAAAACCAAAACCCTAACTTCTCTATGCAATGCCTAAAATAATAAATGGAATCATTATTCATGGAAGATTGGGAGAGAAGGGGAAGAGGGAGAGGGAGAGGGAGAGAGAGAGAGAGGCGACGATGACATAGAAGTACCATTAAAAAGACTAAAAGAGAGAGACAGAGTCGACAGAGAAACGCAGAGGTAGAGGGAGAGGGAGGGAGGGAGAGAGAGAGAGAGAGAGAGAGAGAGAGAGAGAGAGAGAGAGAGAGAGAGAGAGAGAGAGAGAGAGCGACAAAGAGAGAATGAGATAAATTTACCTGAAGCTGAAGAACGATTGTCACAGCCTTACAAGCATCCGACGAGAAGCGATTCGTGCATTCAAAGGAAAGGAACAAGCCAAGAAGGGTTAGTGGCTGGCTGAGGTCGAAAGGAGTGAAGAACAGAAATAGGGTTTTCTTTTCATCCATCGACATCGATTATATTTATACATGTGGGGGCGTGGGCTTTCATTCATTTTGGACGTGGGCCAGTGGCCCAATACAATTTTAAGGGGAATTGCAAGTTTGATCAACAACGTGGGTCCGCCTCTGTAGGAATTCAAAGTCCATCTCATCCCAAGTCGGCCCCTGAGACGAAAGCTGCAACACATTAAAATATACTCAGATATCCTCGTCATCTTCATTAGAGCTTAATCTATCCCATCAATCTGAAACAGCTAAAACTATTACAACTCAGCTACTCAAAAGTAGCATGGAAACTCAGCTAAAAGTTGCCGGGAACGAGCTTGAGCTGCATATCGATCTTTCCAAATAGATACTCATTCTTGGACCTGAAGCCAGATCCGGACGCCTTGTCAAGGGAGAGCGTTAGCAGCTCGCCGTTGTTCGGTATTTGGCCGCGGCCATTTCCCCAGGTGATGTCGAAGTCCTGGTTGAAGTTGCTGGCAGAGGCAGCCATGAAGGAGCTTGCCAATACAGAAAACAGCAAGAGTGGCATCATGGAGATGAGATAGGAATTAGAGAAGGCCAATGTGTGAAGGACTATAAACACAGCTTACAGAAGAGGGGTTTGGTTATGTAAGACTAAGAGTAGTATGTATGATTTTTGGGCATTTTATATTATAGGTGTGAGTGGAGACTGGAGAGCAAGGGGAGCATGAGAGAGGGCATTGAAAGGTTTCTCTTTCTACGACTGCCACTGGGTGAGTTGGTCACAGCTTATGGTTGTATGGTGCCTGCTTGATGAGTTCTTTTCACGCGGTTTTAAGCTTGCATTGCTCCTAATCTCACGGCCATGAACTAACCACTACCATTTTTTTTTTATATATTTTAGTATGAGATGATCTAGTGTATGTGTTGATAGATCCATGCTGTGGGGTCCACTTTTCTTCAAACCCAAACCCCTGGATCAAGCTCTTCAGCTTGAGTGTTAGACTCAGATTCCGAGTTGATTTGAAAGTAAGTAATTGAAAGATCATTTTCACTTATGTAATCATGACTGTCATTTGCCACTGTTGTGAATGGTGAATATCATTTTGATCAAAGCTTAACTTGATATGGTCAAAATCCAAACTCTTCTGGACTTTTTGACAGGCTGGAAACACAGAATACTTGTCGGGAAAGAATTAGCAATAAAAGAATTGACATATAGGCCAGTGCTGTGCCATGCCAACTGAGCTTGACAGATGAGTGTTGTGAAAATTTTTAAAAAAAGTTATTCAATCTCAGCTATTTGATCAAAGATAATTTAAGATGCACTTCCTACATAGAAAGTTTGATTACCATTCATTTTTTCTTTTTCTTTTTTTTTTTTTTTTTTTTTTGCATAGATCAACTAACATCATTCAATATCATCTAATAAAGGTGTTCTAGGGTGGGTGTATACTGTAGATGAGTATATCCAAGAGGACAGATTTAGACTGAAAAGTAGGGAGATACCAGTACGGGTCTTCTATTTGGCATTAGTTTTTTATTTACAGGGCCATGTAAAAATGCTTATGTTCTACAGGATCAGAAGAAATTCTAGGGACTGTTTTAAAAAAGAAAAAAAATACAAGATTGGACTGAAAAGTGGAGCTAACAGTAGGGTTCTAGTTAGCATTAGTCTTTATTTATTTGGGCCCTTTTAAAAATGCTTATGTTGTACAAGAATCAAAGAAACAAGCTCACGTAACCAACTACACCACGACACCATTTGATGTTAAAAAACTATTTCTTATAACTGAATTTGTGTCATTGCACATTAATGATAAATTGTTACATGGAAAAACCTGATCATCAAAAGGCATGGCTCTCAGTTACACACGAACCAAGTTATGTGCACTCAGTCTTAGCAAAAGTCAAATAGGCCTCATGTTGATATGCAACGTTGGATTTAAGGGCTTAAATTAGTCTTAACCAGGCTTCTCAATCCGACCCTTTGACAAGAGAGTGCAACTCAGTCTAGCCCTCCAAAACCTGCAAAAAATGAGAGGTCTTCTCCTTGTCTTAAAGCCCAAAGGTACGAGGGCCGTGCTAGAGAAAGACCCACCCTGCCCTCTGTCCATTATACTAATATATAAATGTATGCGTGTATATGTATTTGACAAACACGTGTGTGTAAGTATATGAAACTAGTTTTTTGTCAATATATTAAATGGAAAATATTCAAGTGCATCCATCCCTCACCAAAATGGTGAGGGACACTTCCCTTTTGGAAAGTGTCAAGTACAAAAAGGGGAGTATCAAGTACATAGAACTCCCATTTTTGTACTTGACACTTCCCAAAAGGAGAGAAATTGTGAGGGATGGATGCACTTGAATACTCCCCATATTAAATAAATACAGATGTTTTTCATGTACATGTGTTCAACTCCTTGCAAGCAAACAAGTCTATTTTACAATAAATTCCTACATTCCAATTTCATGAAAAAGAAAATAGGCGCATGTGAATCAATCACTTCTTATATATTTTAAGTCCATGCAAACAAATGCCTCATTTGACAATAAGTTTCTATTTATTCTAATTCCATGCAAACAAGCAGACTCCTTTGAATATGTAATTCTAATTTCAATTCTGCCACATACTTGGGAAAAAAATGTGTTGAGCACAAAATGAGGGTCATTTACATAATAAAATTCATATATGTGAATTATTTACATACGTAAAATGACATAAAAATAAAAAAACATAAATTTGGCGTCGCCCGGGTTTGAACCGGAGACCTTCAGTGTGTTAGACTGACGTGATAACCAACTACACCACGACACCTGATAGTGTAATTGTTGGAAATTACATATTTCTATAGAAGTTCAAAATATGTTTTACATACTCGTACAAAAATTGTTACTCACATGAAAACCTGGCTATCAAAAGGCATCACTCTCAGTTACACAAAGTCTTAAGTTAGACAGGCCCAACAAGTTCATGGGCAATGTTGGATCAAGACCTCTAAAACAGTCGCAGCCTAAGTGGAAAAAAAAATATTAAAGGTAATAAAATTGAAGTTCCTCAAGATTACTTTCAGAAATGCACTATCCCGAAGTTGATAAACAGGTTTGATTTCATAGCAAGGTACTTAAAAGTAGTCCCAGGAGGCTCCAACACACCAGCCTTCTTTTTATTAGTACTTTTAACGACTATGCCATTTTCAATCAAATTTTCACAATGACCAACCTCTTTTGGGCCTGCCCTTAGTTGATACACAACCTGTTCACTTCGCATGCCATCCACTCTGCGTAAGCACTGCACCAAATTTCACTCCAACTGAGTTTTTACACTGCTAAATTTATTGCTCAGAACAATATTTGTTTTAAGTTCAACCGGTTAAAAGAAAAACAGATGTAACTTTACTGGGTTGTTTTTCCACATAGAATACACAGAACTTCATGTTCAAATAAGCTCTGACAAGATTTATTAAAGAGGAGGGGGTGAATGGATATGGATTGAGAGATGGAAAAATAAAAACTAACAATGAAGATGCAACCCTCACTTTCCTATGATTTGAATTACGTGGGTGTGATTTGGGTATTCACTTCCTAACTCCCCTTGTTCATTTTCCACAGTAGAAGAGATATTTTGATGGCCATTTTTCAAATTTTACATTAGTTTCTTTTAATTTAACTATTTTTAGATATAGAAGTATTATGATTCCTATGTTTTCAATTACACAAAACAAATAGGCCCTAAAGATTTATAGAATTGTCCAACTTTCGATCCCAAGTATACATCCAACTACAATGCTCCAAACTCATTTTGAGGCTCACCACAACACCTCATCCCCATCCAATTATTACGTCATGAAGCTCAGCACAATAATATCCAAACAGATAAATGATGACGATCAGTTACTGTGTGGACCCGATGAAAATCTAAATCCAGATTTTTATTGTTTTATCTGGCCAATCTTGTTTGGATCATTTGATTCTTACTGATCGTACTTTTTTAGATGTCTCAAATAATTTTGAGTCCTATCCTCAAGAGGATCCAGATTCCTGACAATAATATCAGTCTCTACATAATTTCAGTTACTTTAACATGCAAACAATTCGAACTATAGCTCACTACAATTTGACCTCCTTCCATAAATAGAATATAGAATATAGAATATAGATTGATAAATGACAGCAGAAAACTTCCTAATTTTCTCCTTGAATTGTTCATATGTTCTTCAGTCAGAGATCATCCTCCTCAATCGATTGTATCTCCAAAAGCTTGGCAAGTTCACCACTTTCATATGCTGCCACGGTATCTGAAATCGAATGAACCATTCCCAATTAAATTCTTATAGAACATGTTTGCACTTTGAAACTAAAAAAAAAAAATTGACGGAACAAGAGAAGTAGACTACTATGGTAAGTTCATTACCATCTGAGCCGCCAACATGTTTTCCATGTATAAATACTTGGGGGACAGTACGCCTTCCAATGATCTCCCTCAGGGCATCCTGGATGTCTGACCCATCATCTGTGGAATGCAAAACTAATCAATTGATAGGAAAATACCTGCACATGTTAGCTACCTTATTCTCTGGACATTTTCCCAGATAATGTGAATTGATCAACATTTTTTTCCACTTGTTTATTGTATTAGGTTCATTTTTAAAACAATCTTACCACCTTGTTTAAATTTCCCTACACAAGTTGGTTTTTTGGAATGAAGTTGGATTGCACAAAGTGCCTGCTTCGAGCCTTTATTTGTTTGTCTTAATAATGGAAACCTTAATAACAAAGATGTAACATGAAGTTCCTTGGCGTATGCTGTTTGTAGATGGGATGGTACCAATCAGTCTGACAAAACAAAGAAGGAAATGGCAAGGATAGAACTTTAGAGAGGCGTTCAATTAAACGAGTTGATATATGCAGATCAAAGATAACATGTGAATTACATGTTTAGTGGATTTGAGAGTTAGGAAGATAAGTAAATTTGATATTTAGCGCTGTGCATTAATAGATATTGATATCTAGGAGCAACTATTGAAAAGACAGAATGTTTGGATTGGATATTGCAACAGGATTAGCACCTCAGTCGATAGTGGACAAAGTAGAGAAGATGATGGATGTAGTGGAGTCTTTGAGAGCCACTTCTATCAAAGGAGAGGTTTTTATAAGATGCAAGTTAGACCTAGAGCTGAATGTTGAGCAATGAGGAAAAGAGAAGATGAAGTAAATGTAGCTGAGATGCACAAATTAAGTTGGATTTGTGGAGTTAAAAGGGATAAATTAGGAATGATTACATATGAGGAGATTCATCAGTAACTTCAAAAAATAAACAAAGCCCCAGGAATGTCTTTTGAGATGGTTTGGGTGCAGACACAGAAGGTATACTCTGTTGTTTAGAGCTGAATGTTGAGCAGCGAAGAAAATAAAAGATAAAGTAAATGTGGTTGAGATGCACATATTAAGTTGGATATGTGGAGTCAAAAGGGATAAAATTAGGAATGAGTACATAAGAGGAAATCCATCGGTAATTTTAATAAATAAGAAAGCACTAGGAATGTTGTTCGAGATCGTTTGGGTGCACAAACAGAATATCAGAAATAACCCCAATAGAACATATTCAAAGTTAAGTTCAAAGAAATAAATTGCTAATGAAAGACATGATAGATAACATTCATCTTAACTGCTATAGCACCCAGCATACACTATACACACAATAATATTTTAATATATTCTTTTTTATAAAACTATTTTCTTTATATTGTTGAACACACAAGTCATAACTTTTGGGAAACATTAAATTAAAACTCCATATCGGTGGTAGGTTAACTCCGCCTATGTTGGGGTATCCTTGACATAGCCGGTCCCAAGCCCTGACAAAGGAGGAGGGTTGTGCGTTAGGTAGCCGACAGCCAGCACAATACTCAGTCGGATTTCTTTATAGATTTGAGACCTAATGAAATTTCGTGGGGACGTCCCCTACTTAGCGACGCGCTGTATGGTCCGAGTACAGTGATAATTGAGCAAGGACCGCTGCGTCGGCGCCCGGGTGCAGTGCTAAATAGGCAAGGGTCCTCACACTTTATTGGACGAGTGTGCGGGGTAAGGAAGCTAGTCCAAAATAGAAGGCTGAGATTGGGCACTTGGAACATTGGGAGCCTAACTGGAAAACTTATGGAAGTGGTGGATACAATGGAAAGGAGACGAATCGCAATTGCTTGCTTGCAAGAGACAAGATGGGTGGGACACAAAGCTAAAGAGATTGAGAGGACTGGGTATAAGTTATGGTATACGGGACTTAATAGATCGAGAAATGGAGTCGACATAGTGGTAAACAAGGACTTAAAGGAAGATGTAGTTAATGTAAAGCGCCATGGAGATAGGATTATTGCAATTAAGTTAGTGTTAGGAGAGGAGATAGTGAACGTAATTAGTACTTATGCCCCCCAGGTGGGCTTAGGAGATGGACATAAGGAGAAGTTTTGGGAAGACTTGGAAGGAGTGCTACTAGAGATACCCCAAGGAGAGATGGTCTTCATATGAGGAGATTTGAACGGTCATGTAGGACGCGACATAGATGGATACATAGGAGTACACGGGGGACATGGGTACGGTAATAGAAATGAAGAAGGGAAGGATATCTTGGAGTTTTCAGTGGCTTATGATCTCATGGTAACTAACACCTTTTTTTAGGAAGAGAGAGGAGCATTTGGTGACTTATAAGAGTGGCTCATCGAGGACACAAATTGACTTCTTCTTAACTAGGAAAAGAGATCAGCTTGTAAAGATTGCAAGGTTATACCGGGGGACAGCTTGACTTCCCAACATAGGTTGTTGATCAT
Organism: Litsea cubeba; assembly: GCA_012931725.1. Taxonomy (NCBI): domain Eukaryota; kingdom Viridiplantae; phylum Streptophyta; class Magnoliopsida; order Laurales; family Lauraceae; genus Litsea; species Litsea cubeba. The sequence goes on along the minus strand of CM022945.1, from coordinate 110,247,408 downwards.
AGATGTGCAGCTACAAAGGTGGACTAGAAAAAAGAAAATGTATAGATCCTCAAGGACTAAATGGTGGAACCTGAAAGGTGATAAGCAACTAGCTTTAAGGGAAAGAGTGCTAGAGGAAGACGTTTGGGCGATAGATGAGAGTTCAAATAATATGTGGGATAAGGTAGCAGAGTGTATTAGGAGGGTAGGGAAAGAAGTCTTAGGAGAATCCAAAGGGGGTGCTCCGGTACATAAATAGGCATGGTGGTGGAGCGAAGCTGTCCAAGACAAGATAAGAGTTAAAAGAAAGTGCTTTAAAACTTGGCAAAAGGATCGAAATGAAGCGAACTTAGAGAGGTATCAAGAAGCAAAAAGAGAAACCAAAAAGGCAGTTAGTGAGGCCAAGGCAAAGGCATTTGAGGAGCTATATAGGCGACTTGACACTAAGGAAGGCGAAAGAGAGATATTCAAGCTTGCTAAAACCAGAGATCGGCGGACCAAGGACTTAAACCAAGTTAAATGCATTAAGGATGAGGATGAAAATGTATTAGTAAAGGAAGAGGAGATAAAGGAGCGTTGGAAGAGCTACAACAAGTTATTTAACGAAAGCAGTAGTAGTGACATACAATTAGGGTAGCTTACCATTTCTAGAGAACAAGCGAATCATATGTTCTATAGGATAATGAGTAGGGAAGAAGTTAAAGAAGTATTGAAAAGAATGAAGAATGGGAAAACGGTTGGGCCAGATGGTATCCCTATTGAGGTATGGAGGTGCTTGGGGGAGGATGGCATTAGTTGGTTGACAAAGCTTTTTAATGTAATGCTAAAGAGCAAGAAGATGCCTAATGCATGGAGGAAAAGTATTCTTTTACCCATATACAAGAACAAATGAGATATTCAGAACTGTGCGAACTACCGCGGGATTAAAGTGATGAGCCATACGATGAAATTATGGGAGAGAGTTATTGAGAGAAGACTAAGAAGAACAACAAAAATTTCAGAGAATCGATTTGGTTTCATGCCTGGGAGATCAACCATGGAGGCTATCTTTCTCCTGAGAAGGTTAATGGAACAGTATAGAGAAGGTCAGAGAGATTTACACATGGTGTTCATTGACTTAGAGAAGGCCTATGACCGGGTTCTTAGGGAGATTCTTTGGAGAGTTCTGGAAAAGAAAAGAATGTGTGTCGCATATATTGAGGCGATAAAGGATATGTATGATAGAGTCGTGACATCTATAAGGACGACTGGCGGCGAAACTAAGGAGTTTCCTATCACGATTGGTCTACACCAAGGCTCGGCGTTAAGCCCGTACTTGTTTGCCCTAGTTATGGATGAGATTACAAGACATATCCAGGATGAGGTGCCGTGGTGTATGCTATTTGCAGATGACATTGTTTTAGTGGATGAGACAAGAGAATGAGTGAATGCTAAACTAGAATTGTGGCGGAAAACATTAGAGACAAAAGGGTTTAGGCTAAGTCGATGCAAAACGGAATATATGGAATGCAAGTTTAGTCAAAGTAGGACACTTGGTAGCATAGAAGTAAGTTTGGGCACACAAAAGATTGTAGAGAAAGAAAACTTTAGGTATCTTGGATATATGGTGCAACAGGATGGAGGGATTGATATTGATGTAAGTCACAGGATTCAGGCCGGATGGACCAAATGGAGGAGTACTTCGGGGGTCTTGTGTGATCGGAAAGTCCACCTCAAGGTTAAAGGAAAGTATTATAAGGTGGCGGTACGACCAGCGTTGTTATATGGATCAGAGTGTTGGGCAGTAAAGCATAATCATGTCAAGAAGATGAAAGTTGCGGAGATGAGATTGCTAAGATGGATGTGCAGGATCACAAGGAGAGATAGGATTAGGAATGATGAGATTAGGGGCAAAGTAGGAATAGCACCGATTGGAGATAAAATGAGAGAAAATCGACTGAGATGATTCGGCCGTGTTAGGTGCGTCCAACGGAGGCACCTGTTAAAAGGTGTGAAAGCATGGAAATTGCCAGTAGGAGAGGGAGAGGGAGACCCAAGAGAAGTTGGAAAGAAACTATTAAACATGACCTTGCTTACATGGATCTAACGGAGGACATGGCCCTAAACAGATTTGATTAGCGTCGTCAAATCCATATAGCCGACCCCACCTAGTGGGAAAATGCTTGGTTTGGTTTGGTTTGGTTTGGTTTCGGCAGGTTCCAACATTCAGACAATCAAATTCAGCTCCATTGCAGTTATTTTCAACTTATGCTTTTTTAACTTTTAACTAAACAGGTTTTCCATCTAATCTCTTTGCCTACAAGTTGCAACTGCTCGCTTTCTTTAAACGTATAAATTTCAGAATCATGGCTGGCTCTGACATTTTTCATCTGAAGTTGCAGAGACTAGCAAATGCTTGTCCAAACCAAGGCCACTACAAATCTAATTACTAATTAAACATTTGGGCAGACAGAACAAGACGTAGACATTTAGTTATCGAGAAGAATGGAACAGTCCCAGCCCACTGCCTAAGAAACTCAGCCCAAGTTCATCCCCAAGTGGAATCAGCTGCTCAGACCAGCCCTGTAGTGACACTGACACCACACTAACAAACTCAGCCCAAGTCCATCCCCAAGTGAGCTGATCTGCTCAGTTCAAGCCTGTAGTAACACCACACTCATATACCATTGTGTTTCAAGTAACTCTTTAGTTTAAAGTTGCAAGAGATGCCACATCCATTTAGAATTGCAGAACACAAAATGACAAATCCTGACAACAGCAAGATCATTCAGTAGTCAGCCAAAGACACTATCGCACTAGCAGACAAACCTCTCTGATCAAGCTCAATGACATAGGCTTCCTTGTTCAACTCTTTGAAAACAGATTTTGCTTTTTTGCAGTACCTGTTCATCACCAAATGAAAGTTGAACAATGAATACATTGTGAAAGTGAAATCAGTGCGAGTGAGGAGGCTTGCACGAACAATGAATACATTCTGAATGTGAGTGAAATCACTACAAGTGGATGCTTGCATGTATAGATTGAGACAAAGCAGTGTGACTCAATGAAGTGAATACCCACTCCCATAAAGATAATAACTAAAACATAAATTTTGTTAGAATACAGACTGATATGGCCAGTAAAGAAAGCTTCAGAGGTAATCATGCTCTTAGAATTTAGTACCAAACTTCTTTCAATCAGTAATCTCAAATGACAACTCAGCCTTACTCTGTCGCTTTATGTCTGCCTTACTACTACTCTTAACAATTAATTTGTGAAGGAAAGTAATAGGTAAGTCAAATGACCAGACAAAAGAAGTTGATTAAAGCTACAACATATCAGCTACAAGGGCAGGTTTGTGTAACTTCTTCTCCACAGAAAAGTAAAGGAAAAGCACGACGTTTTTTCACAGAAAACCTTTTCCATTGTTTGGTGAGAACATGTTTTTGCAAGGTAAAGCATCATAAGCAGTGCAATTTTATGTGAATCTGTAGGAAAAGTGTTTCCAATGAGTGGTCCGCAGACAAAAAAAAGTGCCATAAATGAGTAGGTTGCACAAGTCTGATGTAGCTATCACTGTTCATTGTGTACTTTAGCTGTGTGTGGCAGTAAGTAATAAAATCAGTAGAAAGATGTTCGAGAAATTACATCATATCCTGAAGATAGGGAATTTTCTCCAATGGGAGTCCCACATGGAAATACATAGGTGCCTATAATGCAGGGGTCCTGCTGCTCTGGACAGCCGGGAATGAATATCCCGCACCATCCTGTGCAGGACCCCTGTAGGTGAAAATTTTGCTCCTGAAGAAATGCATAAAGCCTCAGGGCCTAGAGTCATACATGTGCACCCTATGTTTAGGCAATCTAACTCAACACCCCCCATGAATAAACCATTACAAAAACAAAGCCAGATTGAAAATTCCAAACAATCTATACTAGGTCTCCACTTGCTTAAACATGGATTTCCCTCTATCTTTTTTTCATTCCTATCTTAACATTCTATTTGCAAGCTATTGACCAAAGAAATCATGAATCCAAATCCAAGTAGTTATTAAGTAAATGAGAATTTGCTGAAATTGGTATCCAACTCGACTCAAGTTTCCAAGAATTAACACCGAAATGAGACGCCCACAAGAATGTATATACATGGAAAGTATCTGATCACTAGTATGATCTTTGATTCAATATTGCAATAAATTGACACAGAAATCATTGCTAATAGATCTCAGATTCAGATGGAACCTTTTGTAGCTTCAATCCATATAACAGAATACAAACAAACCTGTAAAATTATCATACAGAGAGAAACAACAGGAGAAGTTCGAGAGCATGCAATTTACAAGTAAGGACTTCCTAGCAATTGGAATGGCTCATCTGCAAGGGGGAAGAAACAAATTCTCTTCCCCTTTTTAGGTGCATTGGAATGTTTCCCAAATCACAATCTTTTTTAAGAAACTGCATTCAGGGGAATATTGGTTTTTGACATTACTCAACAAAATCATTTCCTGCAATTTGGGTCTGCATCAAAACAGGTTTACAGGTCATATATGCATAATGAGGTGATCCAGACATCACAGCCATAAGAACACCAGGGTTTGAGCTCTGGTCACCCTGTTGGAAGGCAACCATCCGGACCAGGGTGCCAGCCTACAAAAAAATGAAAAAAATTTCTATAGGAGAGGGATTCTAATAGCTTAAGATGAGTGCTATCAGTTCTGGGAAAATTAAAACTTTTTCTTTACCCTTTTCGGGAACGTTTGGATGTTACCCAAATCGCAATCTGTCCGAAGAAACCAGTATAAGCAATTCTGTTTATCTGACTTTCACCACTCCCAAACCATCATCTATCCCAAATTCCCAATCCCGGTGCTGATTCAAAAGATCCCAAAATCAAATCATATGTTGAGCTCACACTATATGGGTCTGCACCCAAAAGAGTCGTGAGGAGAAGGATTTTAATAGCTTAAAAGAGGAAAGCAAACCTTTTTCTCCTTCCAGGGTGCGTTTGGATATGACCCAAATCACAATCTGTCAGAAGAAACCCAATTCAGTGAAATACTCATTTTTCTCCTTCCAACAAATCTACAACAGTCCCAATTTCGATACTGATTTTGGGTATTACCCAATTCAGATCAATCTCAATATGATTTGGGTCATCATCGAAATGGGTCTTCAGGAGATGGATTCCGATAGCTAAAGTTCTATCATTTCATAGATTGAAGAAATCAAACAGTAGAAACAAAAAGAACCAAATGGGGAAAAGTGCAAATTCAAGATCGAGAGAGAGAGAGAGAGAGATATTACGGGCAATAGGATTTGGAGAAGACGACGATGTCGTGAGAAGAGATAGTCTTCCTAACGAAAGCCCGGTGTTCTCGAGAAGCTGCTGCTGCGGAGAGATAGAAAACGAGAAAGATAACGGAGAAGATAACGCCGTTAGGACTCCTCGCCATTGCAAATGTTGGCTTTTGATCTCGTCTTCCTGCACCTGTCGTTTAAAAGTCTTTCTCTGCTACAAATGCATACATCGGTTATATTGAGGGAACTTTTGCAGTTCACCACTTGCTCTTTTAGGATAATTACAAATAACCACAAGATCTTTGTCAACTGGGTGTTGGGTCATGGGTGGCCAATAGAATAAGAAATTAGAAAGGTAGGCTTCCAGGGTGGATCCTCCAAGGCTGTCTCATTCAGGAGATGCGTGAGACAAATGGAACTCTATAGTAGTGACTATTTATTAAAATTTAAACTTTTTTAAATAAATACTTATTTATTAAATACGGTGAAATTTTACTTCAATAAGAATTAGTCCCACCATAAGATTAAGCATGTATGAAACACGTTATTAAAATATCAAATAATTTCTTATTTTTTAGTAACGTTCTTTGAAACACTTTGATATTGATCCTTGATCAGAACAAAAATGACGAATCTAATTCTAAGAGCATCTAACCTCATACCTTATTGGCATCGTTCTAGGAATGCTTTCATTCTGTAAATAAATGAAGAAAAACTTAGTTTCTATCCCTTTTGCACATATATAAAATCTCTCCTTCTCTATCTCCCTCCTCTCTCTCTCTCTCTAGATTTTTCTCCCTCACAAAATGCCCACCAAAAAAGTTTTTCTTCGTTCATTCTCAAAATGAAAAGTTTCCGGAATGATGCCTAACAGGCCTTGCATTGGTGCTCATCAATTTCACTATCAGAGGAGATGGTGGCAGATTTATTTGATTTCCCAAAGGCAGTGGGCTCATTTGAATAAAATGAGGGTTGATTTGCATGGAATGAATGCTCAGAGGGAGAGAGGTTGGCTATGAATACCAGTGCTTTCTTTGATTTCAACCATTATCTTCTCTTGTTACTCAGATTTTCACAATTTTTTAGCATTTAAGCTTTGAACCTTTTTATCTTGACCACAATTTAAGAATCTCTTTGAAAAGTAAACGCATGCCTAGATTCAGTGCCAAACACTGGGGCAGGAAGTGACTAGTGGTTGCCCAAAATCACTCTAATCAAATATCCCACCCCTTATTTAGGGTCTAAAAAGTATAACAATTATATCAGGCATGTTTTATGATGATTCAATCAATGGTTGGATCCTTGTCAAATAGGGTTGATGCCTATCCTTGTCAAAGGTGACTGAGGATTGCACTGATGCTAAGCAAACCCCATTTTGCACAGTAAATGAGGTAAAAATTGCGCTGCAACTCCTGATGATCGAGTATCATGTGTAGTGTGTTAATGTTATTAATCAAGCATTATCTTCCTCAAATACTGTAGTTTGGAGCTTGAATACTGGAATTCCACACAACAATGCTCAATTTCACCCTTAAAAGACCTTCTGCAAAACCACATTGAACTTGAATAGAAGCATTTTGGTAGAACTTTATACAACAACAAACAGAAACATAAGTCTCTACAAATAGATTCATACATCACCAAGCTCTATTTATCATAACCTATAGATACTCGCAGTGGAAGTGTCCTCTTTATAGAGAACTGAAGTTCTAGTTCCTAAGAACCTGAAAACATGAATCTGCTCCAGTTAAACATATTTTTAATCTTTGAAAAACATAAATCTACTCTAATTAAACATATTTTTAAGCATTGATTCTAAGGTTTTCATTTTCTAAAAGGCTTGTCTCATCTGCCTTGGTTTGATGCAGATTCACACACGAGCAGATGGGATGCTTGTGACGAGAGCTTTACTGTGTTCCTTCCCCTTGGCCCGCCAAGAACCGGACGACAACACAAGTGATGTTGTCTGCACTCCCTCTTTGATAAGCTTCCTGCATCAGCCTCTTCGCTGCCTCTTCTGGGTCCTCGATTGATTTGATCATGGCAACAGCTTCCTGAATGTTTGCAGAACCAAGGAAAAGGAGTCACAGTAAAAATGAGTGAAATATGGTGAACATCAAATGAAAATGGAAGGCATCAACTTAAGAACTCAAAAGTGAAGACCTCATTTGTAACAACATCCCATAGCCCATCACTTGCAAGAATAAGAAATTCGAGCGAGTTGTCAATCACCTCTTCCTGCAATTTCCAAAGCCATGGACATGGCCAATGGAAGCAAGAACAACCATGTCAACAAATCAAACCAGAGAACAAAAGACTCATGCTTCACACATGCAAATCTGGCACACATGACAAGATCAACCCGTGTAAGGGGGCCCAGCCTTGCAGATGCCTTGGCCAAAAACCAGTTTGACTCACTCATCTGGTGAGATAATCAAGGATGCAAAGAATAAAAGTTAGTACATATTATTCGACAGAATTTCTTTCGTATGCATTCCCAAAAGTAAGCTGGGTTGGTCTGACTTTAGCGCAAGAGCATATAATCAGCATGGCCTTGTTATAGATGGCCTGAGTTTTGTACGCATGATGCACGTGGAAGAGCTCGTCAGATGATCTTCAAAGAAGGTAATATTCGAAACCAATATATTGGAAAAGGGGCCTAGAGTCTAAAAGCTAATATAATCTATTGGACAGTTTACTAGGATATCTCAACTTCAACCGTTAAGATAATAAAAATGCCAAGATGAAGGACCTGAATCTCCGGATCTGCAACAACATACTGCTTCAAAAGCCTATCACCAAATGCCCGGGAAACAGCTAGAACACCACCAACACGCCAGGTGCCTACAGTCACATTGATCATTCATTATAACAGCAAATGGAGAACAACTATATAAAACGGTGAGCAGCAAAAACATTAGGAAGTTCAATAATCAGATAAAGTGTGGATGCCCACAAGGAGGTATCATTTACCAGCCCACATGACAAATCCTCCAGCATCCTCAATCCGCTGCCTCTCATCAGTTTGGTCTGGCTTGTGGTCGCGTGAAGCAGCAATAGCTGTGGGAAGGAACAAGATGGAAATGAGTAAAGAACATAAATATGACGTTACAAGCAACTGTGTGTGTATAATTTTATTCAGCTGAGTGCTACCACTCAAATGAACTTCATTGGGCCACCCATAAGGATTGCCCTCACCATTGAATTCCACTCATCAATTGTCAAAACAACTTTTGGCAAATCTCCTCCAGATTTGATGACCCCCCATTCACACACACAAAACAAAAAAGGAAAAAGAAACACAAAAGGCCCCACCCTTCCCCACCAAGGTGGATCCCACTGGGCTCTCACTCATGAAACGCATGGGAATCTTTCTCAGGAGAATACACAATAACAAGAAGTATGACGCACAAGGGGCAACAGTGTTTAAAAGGGTTGGAAATATAAGAGGACTTTTAAAAATCGAGCCGCTGGGTACACTTGGATGCATGAGAATAATGAGAGACAGGAGATGAAAAGGTATATGCCCTAGTGGGACCACTAAGGCCATGAAGTCAGACAATTTTCGGCTCTTAGATCATCATCATCAATGCCTAATCCCATCAATTTGTTCTACTCCTAAGACTCTGCTTTTTTTTTTTAATGTGCCTTGAACCAAAAGCCTCAAGGTTGCAATGGCGAGCACCTTCCATTTCGCCAAAGGCTCTAGTATTTTACTCTCAAGAGACTCTAAATAAGCCAGAATAAATATACCTATACACCTTCCAATGCGCCACGGGCTCTAGTCTTGTACTCTTAAGAGACTCTAAACAAAGCTAAAATAAATATTCCCATACGGAACATGAAAGTAGGGTTTCTTTTTCCTCCCCCCACCACATATCCCCTATAAGAACACATCAACAATATTGGGGTATTCTCTAAATAATATATTTTAATTTTTAGACTTGCGTACCTCAAATTAGTCAATTTTCATCAAGGATCTAATCTATCATAATCATCCCCCACATTGCCTTAATCTATCTATTTAGGGGTTACCTTGTGCGGGTTCTGTTATTCCACTTAACCTATTTGAAACCATGTTTTACTAACTCCATATTTTTAGCTCTCAGATAAAACATGATTTTAAAGTGCGGGGCATTTCATGACTAAGTGTCCTTTACATCTAAACAAACAATTTTGTTGAGCTGTGTAGAGATTCCCACTATTTCCTTGCCTTTATTGTTTGAGTGTGGTCATCACGGTGTGTCTTCTTTTTCTCTAGGACATGAAGGTCTCCATGTCTCCAGGTAGGAATCACCATGGGTTGATTTTTGAACCTCCTACTGCAGGATTCTCACATGCCCTTCTACCGTCTTTAAAGACATTTGATAAGCTTCATTGACAGAGCACAACTATAACCTAACCATCTAGCACTAAATCTTTTGCTAAAAACCCATCTTAAATAGAAAAGTATCTGGTAAATCACATGCAATGTGGCAGCACACACAAGATAAATAATTTTTGCATGTATTCCTCAACTGTTAGACTAGCTTGTCTCAACGCGACAAGTTGCTCAAAAAGAGTGCCATCATAATCTGGAGGCAACTATTTCTCCATCAATTTCCATTTCATCTCTTCCCACAAACTGATAGGAGGTTCTCTAATTTCTCAGATACATTCTTCTGTCTCTCCACCGTATGCGTGCATTGCCTTTGACCTTCATGGTAGCCCTATAGGACACTCTGTCATCCATGTAATGTCATTTGAAGAAATATTCCGATAGGGTTCTGGTAGTCTTCCAATATGGTCAGGTCTAAGCATCCAAAAAAATTAGAAACTTCAACTCACATCATCAGCTTGACCATGAGATTGTTAACAAGTATTAGAATAAGTGTCTCCTGGAAGCTCACTCATTATTATCTCTTCCATCGCAACAAACTATAGGACCACAATAGAATTATTTGAACCATCCTCATTATTCACTCTATCATCATTATTATAAGAACCATCTCAATAATGAGGCTGCCCATAACCACCCCCTTTGCTAATGCTAGATGATTGTTTATGCCATCCGTTCAGTTCTTGCATCAATAACCATAAGTAGATGTTGTTGTCGTTGATTAGATAGCCTTCCTTAATAATGCTTCCTACTCCTTATGGACATGCTGAAGTGATTATGGCAATAGTAAGGCTGCATGAGGCTATTTGAGACATAAATCAATTAAGTCTTAATGGAGAATTAGTAGCTAAAAGTCTATGTTTTTGTGTGGTGAAGAGATTAGGGGAAAATTTTAGGTTTCTTCAATGTGAAAGTTGGGGAGTGAGGTTTCTTCAGGTTTATGGCTATGGAGTCAAGTTTAAAAGTATGAGGGTTGAGGTCCTGGATCTGTGTCCTGTAAGGGTTTATCAAGGTTTCCTGACAATAGTGGATATTAAGGAGAATGTTTGAATGTGAAAAGGAGTATTGTAGTCAAAGGTTTGTCTAGGATCACCAGAGGGGTTATGTGCCTCACCTAGGCCTCATGCCCTCAAGCGATGCCTCATTTTTAGGCACACTTGATTCACCCCCAGTGCATGTGCACCAGGGCAAGTGCCATTTTTAGACGCGTCTGGTGTGCCTAGGCGGGCCCAAGCACCTTACAGTTTCCAACTAACTCTTATGCAGTTAAAAACCTTAGGCCCATAAATTGAGATAATCTCTTTCTTGTTAGGATCTTTTTTTTTTTTTTCTCTTTTTTTTTTCCAGAAAAAAGCTCATTGAATAAGAACTTGAATGAAACTAAGAAAGAAGAGAAAAAAATTTGAGAAAGGTGGTTTCTATTCTTCCTCCTCCTCTAATCTGCTTTCCTCCTCTTCTTCATCGAAACTTTGTTACTTAGCTGGATTATTATAGTCGACCATAACAACCAGATTTTCCCCCTCCTCTCAAGAGATTTGGCTTGCGTTCAATCTTCAGACCGATTTCATCCCCCACTACATCATTATTGGCGTAAGATCTTTGGCTGTGTTACATATCAAAGTTGTGGCTACATCAAGTGGTATCAAAGCTTTGTCTGTGACAAGTGGCACTAGCTTTTGCATCAATCATCCAAGATAAAGAGCGAAAACCCAAACAATACGTATAGTTAATTAATATTCACATAAATAGGCCTTCATTGCCTTTGGGACATGACACAATGGGAAGAATTCCTTTTTACAACTGTATTTGGCCAACTTGGATTCTTTCCATTCCAACAGCCAGGAAATGCTCCTATAATATTTACTAGTTTTGACTCCTTAGGAGAAATCCTAAAAATTATTGATTTACTTTGGCCCTCAATGATATGGATATACCTACCAGATAAAAAGCAAATTCTTTTTGGCAAAAAGAAAAAGAAAGAAAGAAAGCAAATTCTAGACTAGATATTTCGAGGTTCTGCACCCAACATGCCTTGCACACAGTTGGAAACCCTTGGCTGCATCAGGCAACCAGGAGAATCCGATCAGAATGCTTTTGGGCCACAAGCAATCCAAGTTGCATTATACGACCTATGTAGACAGTCAGCAATACAATATGATGCTCGGATACTTCAAAATAGGTAACATATCATGTCTTATCATAATATCCGATACTCTACTTTTTATGCATAAAATCCTTGTACTTGCCATGTCCATTCCCTGCTGTATTTGGGCATCATAGATGTCAACTTGCTACAGTAAATCATTCCCCTAAAGTATTGTATTTAATTTGTGGTGATGATTTCCAACATAGAACCAAATGTAGAGGAACTCAGAAGTTTCACAATGATCCCAGTAGAAGAAATAAAGCAAGTTAACCAATAACCGTGTGAGACTCAAAACATGAGGATAATTCGATATCATTTCCATGATGTGTACTCTAAGAAACACTGTCAGTGTCATGTTATGTTAAGCCTTTATTACCAGCTATATATATCTTGGAAGAAAGGAGTTTTTGAAAACAGAGTCCACTGTGGTACACAAGTCTAATTGGCTGAGTATAATAAAGAGGAGGGACCATGCATGGAAGAAAAGAAACATTAGCGTGTACCATTTCCACCCCTGCAGATAACTGCCCTGGAGTCCCCAACATTTGCAACCAGCAAACGATCGCCCACAAGAATGGCGGTTGAAGCTGTTGAACCAGCATCTCTGTTCTGACTATTTTCTGACTTCAGGAATTCGCTGTCTGTGTGGCTGTAAGCATCAGCTGGAAGCAGGTTTGGGGAGCAAAACAATGCAAGAAACCAATTTGTCAAACGAAAGATATACTTAACACCAAACTAAGAATTCATATAGAAAGCAAATAAAGAATAGGGAATACAGAACAAATGTACAGCACCTATAGCAGACTTGGTATCAGATATGAACTTTGGATGCCTGATCAAATTGCTAAAAAGATTTTGCTTGACATACTCTGCAGCTCTAGCACCTCCATGACCTGAAAATACAATCATAAACTAACAGAAACACCAAACAAGGACAGACACAGCACTCAAGCTACAAAAGTAATCTACATTACAGTTTATTTGTTAGTTTCTTTGAGAGAGAGAGAGAGAGAGAGAGAGAGAGAGAGAGAGCAGTTCATATTCCATGGCATTTGTTTTTACTGGAAGTAGTTCATGGTGAAATTGCTCACATACTGGAAGTAGTTCATGGTGAAAGTGCTCACAATTTAAAACAAATAATCCTGCTTTTATGACAAACAATCTTAAAAGCAGAAAAACAAAAATACTTACCATCAAATACTCCAAATAAACCAACTATTTCGCCATCAACACCATCAATTCTGGTTTCATAGAAGTCTTCCATTGAAGATCTTTTCCCAGGAGAGCTTGCATATCCATAGCTAAACTTCGCATTCTGGCTGTTGAAAAAAAGGCTCTATAAGCTTCTTCTTCTTCTTCTTCTTCTTTTTTTTTTTGGAAGAAAAAAAAGGCCACACATCACATTAAAAAGAACAACGTTATAGGCTTCCTACTTTTTAACAAGCCATTAGTCGCCGAAACCTCATCCGACCTATTTGGCGTATAGACTTTGTGAGTTCTTTTTCCAAACACCCTACACCTACTTAAACCCATATTCTCTCTCCTTTTTTCCTACCGGTCAAGAGTCATACTTTCAATGGGAAGACCCCCAAATCGATCCATTGGCCTATGTGTGATGCTAAGTTGCTAACACCACTCAATCATGAGTGTGTTCCCAACTTATCTCTCTTTAAATTACAGTTTAACATGTCTTTCTAACTACTTAATTCAATGTCTTCGTTGACATTCCCTGCTTAATCCCTTTAACTTGTAACACTTCAACACTTTGTACGAGGCTGCTTCCCATCACTTGCCTTCTAGCATATGTCTTGGGTCATAATTCTATTACTTTTCCCTATATTAGGAATGTTTGAAATCAGTGTCTGCTGAGATAACAAAAGGCATTGAACAAAATAAGTATAGGGGCCTAAGCCTTAAAATACTTTGCACTTTCTGATTCCCACTCTCCAAAATTGCAGCCCCATCATCATTTATAGGCAATCTGTAACATAAAATACAAAGAGATCCTATACCCATGATCTAATTTGAGCGAGTGAGAAATTACAAATCTCTCCGAATTAATTATCACAAACCATCATCATAAAAGAAAGCCACACCAACTAAAACATTCAACAACTTCACAAAGCAACTATACTCAAACCCCAGATCAAAACCATTACAATACATACAAAAGATCAAGAGATTGGAATCAAATCACCTGAGGCCTCCACCACTGACAGGAGAATCTTCGACCTGCGCGCCGCTCGTCGACAAAACGGGATTCAAATACCCCATGGCGCCGGTCGAAACCCAGAGATCGGAAATTGAAACAACAGAAACAAGGAAGAAGATGAACCTCTCCGTGATTACACACTCAGATTCTCCCAAATTACCTCGTCCTCGCATCCCCCTTGGACATCCGAAGCCGATCCTGCATGGAATTAGGGAAAAAACACGAATTCAGATTGGGATTTCGGAAGATCCAAAGGAAATTTCAGAAGAACTACAAATTCCAAGGAATTGAGAGAAACCCAAACCAGGAAGAAGAGAGTAGAGAAGAGATCCATGCAAAAGAGGGGGTTTGGGTTTGGGTGGGATTTGATTTTAGGAGGAGAAAACGAGAAAACCAGAAATATGGAAAACAAGAAGTGGCGGGGGCTGTCTGTTATTTCCCCCTTTCTGCGGAAAACGGACATATATAAATTGTTTTCTGGTGTATGTAAGGGGGAGAGATGAGCAATCAATGACTAGGTCAAAAATTAAAAATCATCATTTTGTCAACTTCATCATCAGTGGGCCACCTTGTCTAGACTGTTGTGTGGGCCATGACATTACCATTGGTTGTGGTTGGATGGGATTCATTGGGTGGGGGATGTGGGGTGGGCTTGAGGGTTTTTGCAAGGTATGTGCAAAATTTAGGGAACCCAACGGTGTGGTTGTGGTTTTGAATTGATTCTCCCAGTTTGGCAATTTAGAAAGTTAGTAAAAATAACGTAAAAGTTTTTATTTTTCAGACAAGAGATAAAATTAAAAGTATATATTTTTAAATTTATTTAAACCTATATAAAAAAAATAACTTCTTTTCTGTGCTAAATAATAAAAAGAATACTCATTTTTTCAAAAAAAGTAAAAAAATTTCCTATCAATCCACAAAAGACATACTACCATAATAACCCGCTTATATTTGTATTCTCTATTGATTTGATTCTTTAAAACACTTTTAATTTAATAGTAAATTGCCAAAAGGGCCATTTGCTTGACTTACAACTTCACGTGTCCAAAAAAAAAACAGTTGGTTCTCAAAGATGCCGAACACTCCGGCAGGAGGGAAAAAAAAGGTGGGCACTAATAGAAAAGATGATGATCAGATCACACGGTCCAGATTTACACCTCAGTGACAGCTGGCTGTAACTGAATAGATTCCCTCTACTTGTATTCAGTTCATTGAATTGTGTATATATATATATATGAGTTGTGACAATGAATGTAACTTGATTGAAAAACACTTGAATGAATTGAGAGCATTGGGCTCCTTTCTTCTCTTTCTCTGTCTGTTCATATCTTTGAGATCTTGTTCCTGTTGTCATGGTATCAGAGCGGAAGGACTAACGTCAGTAGATCCTGCTCCTCTTCTGGAATCTTCTTCTGCAAGATATCTCTGCAAGGCTTCCTTCACAAGCTTTGCACAAGACTGTGTTCAGTTGGTGTTGTCTTCTTCAACACGATATCTCTGCAACAAGTCGTCTTTTTCAAGAACGACTGTCATCTTCAGCTTTCTGATCATTCAGCTGGATTGAAATGAAGATTTCTTCAAAGGTCTGTTTTCTTTTCAAGATCTGTCTTTATCTCAAGATTGAACGAAAGATCTGAGAGTTCTTCGAGTTCTTCAAGTGTTTTCGAGAAACAAGATCAAGAGCTGTTTGATCTTATCAACTGTTTGGTGCACATCTGTTTCTCTCTTCCGTTTCCTTTTATTTTGTGTTGATTGTGTATCAATGGCTTCGTTTTCTGCTCAGTCACCTGCATTTCTGTTTTCAAACATTGGAAATCTTATTTCCATCAAGCTTGACAGCCAGAATTATCTACTGTGGAAGTCACAATTTCTTCCTGTGCTGAGAGCACATGGCATGGTTGGCTTTGTTGATGGTTCTTGCATTTGCCCTCCTGAATTTCTTCTGGATTCTACAGAAGAAGTGAATCCACAGTATCTAGCTTGGATTCAACAGGATCAAAATGTTCTCTGTTGGATCAATGCTACTCTTTCTCCTACTGTCTTGGCTCATGTTGTTGGACTCAAAACTGCAAGAGATGTTTGGATTGCATTGGAGAAACGATTTGCTTCCTTGTCTCGTTCGCATATCATTCAATTGAAGACTCAGCTGCAGTCCATCAAGAAAGGATCTCAATCCGTCTCTGAATACATTCAACGAATCAAGCATTTCGCAGACAGTCTTGCAGCTGTTCTTTGTCCTGTTGATGATGAGGATCTGATCATTCACACATTGAATGGCCTACCTTCTGATTATGGCCCATTCAAGACTTCAATAAGAACTAGATCTTCACCTATCAGTCTCGAGGAACTTCACGTTCTTCTACTCTGTGAGGAATTGAGTCTGGAAAACTCACAAGCTACAGTTCTTGATTACTCTTCTTCGGCCTTTCTCTCTATCAAAGACAATAGTTCTGGTCGATCTGGTTCAGGATCGCAATACAGAGGATCTGGTCGCAATAATAATCGTGGCAGAGGTCGTTGGGGAAGAAACAATAAGGGTCGTGGTTCTCCTGGCTCCACTCAGGCTACTGCTCAGACTGGATCTTCTTCTTCCAAGCCTTGTTGTCAAATTTGCAATCGCACAGGACATACAGCTCTTGATTGCTATCACAGGATGGATTTCTCCTATCAAGGTCGTCATCCTCCTTCACAGCTAGCTGCCATGGCTGCTTCCTTCTCACCTGATGGAGAACAGAATTGGTTTGCTGACTCTGGCGCCACTACTCATGTCACCAATGATTTGCACAATCTATCCATTCATTCAGATTACAAAGGGAAAGATAAACTTGCAGTTGGTAATGGCCAAGGTTTGGCAATCTCTCACATTGGTTCCTCTACTGCTCATACATCTGCTGGACTCTTCAAGCTTAACAATGTTCTACATGTCCCTCAAATTTCTTCTAATCTTCTATCTGTTCATCAGTTTTCTAAAGATAATAATTGTTTTTTCACTTTTGATTCCTCTGGTTTCACTATACAGGATCGAGTGTCGAAGAGAATTCTTTTTCAGGGTCGTAGTAGGAATGGTCTGTATCCATTCCATCCTACCACTACAGCTTCCTCATCAGCTTCCTCAGCTTTTCTTGGTGCACGTTCCACAATTGATACATGGCATCAGCGTCTTGGGCATTTGTCTGCTTCCTCTATGCAACGTCTTGCTTCTACTATTCCAATAACAGGCTCCAATTCTTTGAATTTTTGTCAACATTGTCAATTTGGAAAAAGTCATAAACTTTCTTTTTCTCTTTCAGATTCAGTTTCATCTAAACCTCTTGAACTTGTACACAGTGATGTCTGGGGGCCTTCCCCTGTTATCTCTGTCGGAGGTTTTCGTTACTATTTGATTTTCATTGATGATTTTTCACGCTTTACTTGGTTTTATCCCTTGAAATGTAAATCAGATGCCTTCTCTGTTTTTCTTTCCTTTAAACTGCTTGTAGAAAACTTACTTAGCAGCAAAATAAAGTGTCTTAGAACTGATGGTGGAGGTGAATTTGTGCACACACAGTTTCATAATTTTCTTGCTTCTAATGGCATTTTGCATCAAATTACTTGTCCTTACACCCCTGAACAGAATGGGTGTGCTGAGAGGAAGCATCGCCACCTAGTTGAGACTGGTCTCACCTTGTTGTTTCAAGCCTCTATGCCTCCCAGGTTTTGGGCTGATGCTTTTTCTACTGCTACATATCTCATTAACAGGATGCCAATGAAGAGTTTGGATTTTATTTCTCCTTTGGAATGTCTGTTTCATACAGCACCTCACTACTCCTTCTTCAAAGTATTTGGTTGCTCCTGCTATCCCTGGTTACGCCCTTACAACTCAAATAAACTCCAGCCCCGGACAAAGCAATGTGTTTTTCTTGGTTATAGCCTCTCTCAGAAAGGCTACAGATGTCTGGACCCTGTCACTGGGCGCCTTTATATTTCTCGCCATGTTGTATTTGATGAAACTTCATTTCCCTTTGCTTCCAGTTGCTCCACTGCTTCTCTTTCCCCTACTGATCGTGCCTCTCTTCTTTCCCATTGGCTACCAGGCTCCACTAACACTTTCCCTTCTTCTTCTTCCACACTTTCTTCTCCATCCACACTTTCTTCTCCATCACCCTCTTCTTCTTCTACATTGGTTTCTTTACCAGTGCCTTCACCCTTTACTTTATCTCAGACCCTTCTTCCATCAACCAGTGAGATTATTGCTACTGGTTCCCCCTCACCAGATTCTTCTTCTGTGGCCATTTCTCTTCCAGCTCATCCATTTTCCTCTTCTCCTGCTCCATACACTCCTACCACTACCACTTCCTCTTTGTGCCCTATTTCCACCAATAAACACTCCATGGTCACTCGGTCTAAAGCTGGGATTTCTAAAAAGAAAGTTTTCCTTTCTACCAAACATCCTCCCACCCAACTTCCTACCACTTCTTACTTTTCTACCACTGAACCATCCAACTATACTGAAGCTTCCAAACTTTCTGTCTGGCGCCAAGCTATGGCTGAGGAGTTCTCAGCTCTTCAACGTCAGGGGACATGGTCTCTTGTTCCTTTCTCCCCTGCCAAACATATTGTAGGTTGTCGATGGGTGTACAAGATTAAACGTCATACTGATGGCTCAATTGCAAGATACAAAGCACGATTGGTAGCAAAGGGGTTTCATCAAGAATTTGGAGTTGATTACACTGAGACCTTTAGTCCAGTTGTTAAGCAAGCCACTATCAGGGTTGTTCTTACATTAGCTGTCCATTTTCACTGGGCTCTTCATCAATTGGATGTCACTAATGCATTTCTTCATGGCTTATTGAATGAAGATATTTACATGACCCAACCTCAGGGCTTTGTTGATCCATCCCTTCCCTCCCATTTGTGTAAATTACACAAATCCTTGTATGGACTGAAACAGGCACCCAGGGCCTGGTATGAGCGCTTCTCAAATTACCTGATTGGCTTGGGATTTCAGACTACTTATGCAGATCCTTCTTTGTTCATCAGGCGATACAATGGCTCTGTTACATTGGTTCTTCTCTATGTGGATGATCTTATTATTACAGGGAGTGACAGCATTTATATTACTTCCCTCCTTACTCAGTTGAACATCCTATTTGAGATGAAATATCTGGGCCGGCTTCATCATTTCCTGGGCATTGAAGTTTCTTCTACTCCTGCTGGATTGTTTCTTTCTCAGTCTAAATATGCACGAGACTTATTGACTAAAACATCTATGCTCGATTGCAAACCAGTAGGATCACCCTGTTCTTCCAACCAAACTTCACAGCCTTCTCCTCCAATGCGTGACCCATCTCTCTATCGGAGTATCACTGGTTCACTTCAATATCTTACATTAACACGACCTGATCTAAGTTTCGCTGTAAATTTAGCATGTCAATCTATGCAACAGCCGACTGACTCTGATTTTGCTGCTCTCAAACGTATTTTACGCTATATCAAAGGCACCCTTTCTTATGGTCTTCCTATTACTGATGGTCCTCTTCGTCTTGTAGCCTTCTCTGACGCTGACTGGGCAGGGGATTCAACTGATCGCCGGTCTACTACAGGATTCTGTGTGTTTTTTGGTCCTACTCCAGTCTCTTGGTGTGCTAAGAAACAGCACACAGTGGCTAGATCTTCTACAGAGTCAGAATATCGCTCTTTAGCTCACACGGCTGCTGAGCTTTCATGGCTGCGAATTCTGTTCAAGGATTTGGGATTTTTTCTTTCCAAACGGCCTGTCATCTGGTGTGATAATGTGTCAGCCATTTCTCTTGCTTCAAATCCAGTATTTCATGCCCGGACCAAACACGTTGAGGTTGATTATCATTTTATTCGTGAACGGGTGCTTCGGAAAGATCTTGATGTTCACTTTGTGTCTACTCAAGACCAAGTTGCAGATATATTCACAAAGGGTCTTCCTCCTCGCCGGTTTCAATTTTTACGATCCAAGCTACAAGTTACTGATCGTCCCTTGTGCTTGAGGGAGGCTAATAGAA
This sequence comes from Litsea cubeba, assembly GCA_012931725.1. NCBI lineage: Eukaryota > Viridiplantae > Streptophyta > Magnoliopsida > Laurales > Lauraceae > Litsea > Litsea cubeba. Next base: position 110,227,402 of record CM022945.1, on the reverse strand, counting down.
AAGATGATGATCAGATCACACGGTCCAGATTTACACCTCAGTGACAGCTGGCTGTAACTGAATAGATTCCCTCTACTTGTATTCAGTTCATTGAATTGTGTATATATATATATATATGAGTTGTGACAATGAATGTAACTTGATTGAAAAACACTTGAATGAATTGAGAGCATTGGGCTCCTTTCTTCTCTTTCTCTGTCTGTTCATATCTTTGAGATCTTGTTCCTGTTGTCAGGCACCACATGTTCGACCTAGGGGACAACAAAATTTAAACCGCATTTAACACACATATAATCCGACCCTGAACTTATATGGGTTGGTCTTGGAGCAGATAAGTCTGACTTGCAATAAAATAAAATGGGTTAGGGTTGACATACATAAACTAATGATGGATTATATCTGGGTTGACCACTTGACCTCCATATCTAATTGATTTAAACGATTTATTGGGTTTAATATTTTTGTGCTTTTTATTGGGATACATCTAAACTCAAATATAACCTTACACTTCAAATATATTAGGCTTGGGATGAACTGCTAAGTTGGTTGGGCATGGCCATGTTAAATGGGTTGGCCTACAATGGATACAGGTTATCCAAGTCGGGTTGGGTTGACCCATGCACATTAAATGTGGGTTAGGGTTCCTTGGCCATTTTGAACTTCAACTTGTAGATAACAGACCTTAAACCGACTTGCTTTAAACAGACTCGACATATTTTCCACTCTTAATTGGACATTTTGAAGCTTAATTAGGAGAGTGGTCTCATGCAGGTTCTATCATTTAGCCTTTTAAGCATTATCCTTCAAAAGCAAATGCATTAGTCATTCCTGAAGTATAGAACTATCTGAAGATACACATGCACTTGGAACAGTAAGATTATGTTACATGTTATATAAATAACTTGGTTTACAACAATGTCATTCAATTAACACAAAATACAGGCCTGCTAAACTAATGTAATATGGGAATTCATTTCTTAAATCAAAGACTCATTGATGGATCCTTTACATGGCTTGGCTTCCTTCTCATTTTCATTGGCTTTGCCCCAGAGCAGCAGGTAGAGACCAAAAACAACCAAAACTCCTCCAATAATGCTGCAAAAACAAACATAACACCCACAAAGAACCTGAGTTAATACTCATGATTTATGGGCAGACTATTGATGAGCTGCCAAAAGATCAAATATTTGGTCATCCAAACTTTGACCTAAGGGAACATTTCATGACATTTTTATATCATTTAATATATGAGCATTCACTTATACTATCTATGAGCCCCATCAGATGGGATGGTCCAATTCATAAAATATGAACTCTCTTGTCCATTAAGAAAGTGTTGATATATATTATTATGACGTTCACTAATAGCTCGAGTTTTTGGTGTTTCTCGACATAAAGCATTGGAACACCGCTCATGTCTTCATGCATCAGACGTGTGTACAAGTAGCCCATGGAACTTGACCCAGTGGGTCACTCTGTGGATGGAGATGGCTTAGTTCTTCCAATTGGAAGATCCTAGCCATTCAGAGCATAGCAACTTCTACTACTATTAGTACTGCAATAACATGACAAGGCAAGGTGAAATATACCTTCCAAGATGAGGTCTCTTCTTGAGGACGGCTGTTTCGAGAAGGAATGAGAAGACAATAACAAGTGGGTTAAATGCTGATGTGAAAACTGAGCCCCTCTTGCGGATGCACCATGTTAGTGCATATGAAAGGAGGCCTGTCATTGCAATCCCCTGACCACCCAACAAAATATTTTCATGAGTGAGCGAGCATGCACCTCCTTGAGTTAAAAAAAAAAAAAAAACAATATGTTTTCATGTTCCTAAATATAAATGGATCATCTTATGAATGGTTCACAGAAAGAGAAAAGGGTGAGAATTGATGAAATTAACTTAATATTACAAATTCTAACAATTGTCGCAAACCGTGGGTTCCGCATCAAGATAAAGGAGAAGGTTTGCATCAAGCAGGTTCACAGCCAATATAAAACTTTTGTCACAACCCCACATGAATTCTAACAAAAATACTGTTATCTTTTTCAAATTTAGCCCATATAAATTGTAACGAGAAACAAAAGTCATGATGTACCTGACGCAACATAGTTGAGAAATGCCTTGATGATGACAATGAGTAAAAATTAAACCATTTTATTAGCCTGTTAAAGATGGAGAGAGAAGAATGTCACATTGATGTATCAATGATTTGAAAGATGCATGGATGTAGAATTACATTGTTTGCCTGATGGATGTAGAATCATAGATTGTTTGCTTTCTGGCAGGAAGCATTATAACCCGGAAGAATTCAATGTTTTCATCAACTTAAGAAGTCTCTCTCTCTCTCTCTCTCTCTCTCTCTCTCTCTCTCTCTCTCTCTCAATGAGGTTTATATTTCCTGATTTTCCAAATAAACCATATAATAGAATCATTTGTTTTGGAGTTAAACCAACTGAAGATCATTTGTAAATAACCCAAATTAGGTGTCTAACTAACCCCATAGAAGATGCCAAGTAGCACTAGACCTCCTTCCAACTTCAAATGCCAAGACTCCCTTGCCACAAAAAATGCAGCGATGATAGCCGTTTGGATGGTCCCAAAGAAACTCATCATAGCCGACAGTGAAAGATCTGCTGGATATTTCCGACCCACATGACCCTACAAAAATACCCAAGAGATGCTATGAGGCCACTAATTTTATCATGAAATAAGAACCATACATACAATATTCAAGAAAAAGTACATCCTATCTGCTTTTAAAAGTCTACAAGTTCCTCTACGCATATATTTTCATTTTTCATATATCCTTGGTTGGGGAGTGGTGTGATATTAGTTCCCATGTCGAATGCAAGGTTTAAAATACAACACTTCATATCTGATTCAATTAGTTTTGGCAATTGATATTGGCACTCCGGGGAGGGGAGCATCCCTTGTAATAATATATTCAAAAATTTTAATTTAATTAATTGAAGTTGGTCACGCCATAAAATTGAGCACATGGCTGATAACATGTTAGCACAATCTTATTCATTATTACTCATATGCATTAATCATGTTATAAACATTGCTTGATCAATGAACTCCAATGAGTCAACATGCCATGCAATGTGGTGCCCATCCAACAACACATTGCTTGATCTTTAAACTCAATGGGTCATGAATCACATAATGTGGGGCCTGAATGACAACTCAGCATGATGGGTAAACTCAATGGATCTTGAGGCATGAAATGTTGGGCCCACTAAATGGACGGTCCAAACCAAATCGCCTACACTCACCAGAACTGACTGGGTCAAGAACCAATATTCAGTGCAGGGCCTACGAGCAACTTATTGCTTGATCACTGAACTCAATGGATCATGAGCCAAGCATGGCATGACCCACATAATAACCATTGTTTGATCCATGAACTCAATGGATCATGGGCCCACAAAATGGACAGTCCAGACCAAATCACTTACACTCACAAGAACTCAATGGGCCACGGCCCAAGTAATGCAGTGTTAGCACAGTAACACATCGCTTGATTGTGGACCCAATGGATCATCAATAATTCCCAGGTCCACTGAATGGATAATCCAAACCACAGTCCGGATCCCCAGTTTAGTAGAAATAAGAAAATATCGTTTCATCCAATCCACATTCGTCAATTATGTAAAATCTAATGCCAGCTAATGCACCCTCTCAATTGCTTTCTTGGAATGAAAAAAATTCAAGGAACAAATCTTACATAGTTAGCGAATGTAGATTGGATGAAACAGTATTTCTATTCAACCACAAATCAGCTTCACTCACCATGAGGAGATTCCAAGAGGCCCCGGAAAGTATGGCGAGGGAGATCATAGTGGCACCGATGGTCTTGTCATGGGAGGCCTTGGAGGTAGTCAATAGAGGAAGAAGAGCTGGTCCAGTCCACATCACCATCACTGTAGATCCAACGGCTGAAACAACCACACCCCAGATCTTGGCCTTGCCCATGGATGCTCCAGAATCGAAGCCTCTCCACCTTGAAAATAACAGCCAATACGAAGATCACTGCAGTATTTGTGTTCATGGCAACGCTCTGGAATGTCGCCCCAATGAACCCCAGACTGAGTGTTAGAAATAGTTGGCTTAGCGTTACCCTGTGATCACAGCCATTGAATCAGTAACAACTACTAGGTGTTGTTTATGGCACTCTCCAATTCCTTCCTCTCTTCATGGAAATTCATTTTTGTTCGGGGTCATTAGAGCAGTTCTAAAATTAAAGTAAACGTCAAAAAAGTAAGAAAACTAATGGTTGTGCAAAAAGGATAAGTATATTTTCCAATAAAATAAAAATACATTTATTTTTACGAGGTAAAGTTATTTAAATGAGATGACAATTCAATAAGCTGTAAAGTAACCGTTTTACTTGTATTTTATAGAGTTGGCAAAGTATAAGTAAAATTTTTTATTTGGTAGTTGAAACTTCACTTTTTTGCTTATTGTGACCAGCCAAAAAGTAAAATTCCCAACCATTAGAATTACTTTCCCCCACATTCCACTTTAGCTTTTGAAAAACAAACATTGCCTAAGGTTTTTCACCTAATGAGGAAAAATAACTCCAATTTCTCACACATGCACAACCACTAACCAGTTTTCTCCTCTTTCAACAATGGCTAACCCGTGCCTTCCACCTCTCAACATCTTTTTTGTATTTTGTATGGCAACAGCAAGGGTAGTGCAATTATTGTGACAAAGGGACAGCATAAATGGATGACTCTACTACTCAGATGTTTAGACGCAGATAAAACTGTCAAAAAACTCATTCAATACATACTGATGATCTTGAAACAGAGTACCCCTTTCAAGTTCTAAGTATCCGCAAATTTTAGGATAAATAAGTGAGAAAAAGAATAAAATAATAAAGCCATAGAAAGTTTATTTTTACTATTATTTTTTCCACAACTGTTTGAAAAATTAATTTTACTGAGGAGTGGGCTCCACCCAAAAAGGAGTATTAAAAAGTATTTATATTGTTTCTACTAACGCCTCGAGGTTTTCATAAAAATGGTTAGTTAAAGAAACTTAATATGGTATCAAACCCAACCGATTGGGTTTAGTAAACCTTCAAGGTTTTGGTTTTGGTTAGCTAAAGAAACTTAATAAATTTATATTTTATGATATTTCTTTTAAAAATTTCTCAAGGATATACCATTCAAAGTGATGCTTTTGACACGGGGGTACTCCTTCCCTCTGCACGTGCGAGCTCCGCACGAGAACATACACACAACATCTCAAATCCGAATTTCTATTTGCACCGTGGAAATAACCGAGCACACCCACCTTTTAAAAAAAATTATTACCAAAATACCCATGTGTGAAATGACGAAAACACCCATTAGCTTAATCTTCTCTGCAAGTGCATGGCTCTGAAATCCCGTGCATATCTCATGTGCACGGCTGTGAAATGTCGTGCACATGATATATGCACGGGGTTTCACAACCGTGCACCGCTTTATGTGCACGGCCCTGAAACTCTGTACACCCCACCAGCGAACGATACACGTGAAGAAAAAAGAGAAGATGGTCACCGGTGATGGTAGGACAGATAGGGGAGCTCGCCGGAGGAAGAAATGGTCGTCAATGATGAGGCGAACATCTGGTCGCAGCTAGTGGGAGGGAAAGAGAAGAGGGAAGAGGAGAGGAGAGAAGAGGAGAAGAGAGGGGCGCTCACCAGTGATGAGAAGGGAAGAGGAGAGGAGAGGAGAGGAGAAAGAGGGTTTCATGTGGGTATTAAATAGAATTTCTCCGTGACAAAACTCAACTCTCCTCTCTCTCCTCTCTTTCCTTTTTTGTCCTGATTTGAAAATTGGACAAAACTAAAGCCCTGTTTTGAAATCTTCCCTTTAATTGAAAGAGAGAGAAAATTGACAAACATAAATCGCATACACTGTTATATGGTATATAATAGTCAACTAGCCATCCAGACTATACACTAACCAATGGTGTAAATATGTTTCCATAACTTACTGGAGAAATCCCAAGAGGAAAGAGTAGCAGACTATCTCAAGCGTCAGCGGAGGCCTTTTCCCTCTGCAACACAAGAAATGAGAATTACTACTTGGAAATTGAGATTTCCCGTGAATTTCACATTACTTGGAAAGCTTACTCACTTTTCGAAGAAGAATGCGAGGGCGAACAAAAAGACTGTGGCGATGAAATGCTGGTAGACAAGTAAAACGAGACCGTTGATACCGTTGGAGAGGAGAGATTGAAGGAGAATCATGTAAGTTGCAGGGAGGAGTGCAGAGACTGATGACATGACCAGATATGGCTTCCATTCCTCGAATAGAACACCAAACCGTAGTTTCGACTCCATCTTCTTGAATTTGAGAGTTCTTCTTCTTCTTCTTCTTCTTTTTTCAGGGGTCTTTGGGGAGGAAGTATTCTATCTCATTGAATGGAGAGGGAATAGAGAGATGGTGGAGATGAAGAAGAGAGAGAATGGCTCTTTACATGCTTTTCAGAGGAGGATGAGTCATGAGAGTGGACCTGTTTGTTTTTTTAACCATGAATTTAACTTTAGCACAAACTATTTGTTAAGCCCACGAGCAGTCTGGCGTCATCACTCATCAATGTCTTCCCCACGCCACTCGTGGTGGGTGGAAGTAGGTAGCCACAGGTAGGTCTTCCAAATTTTGAAATCCCCTCTCCAAAACCTCCATGAAAATTTCGGATCGGCTCGCAAAGCTCATGTGAAAATCTTGAGTTTGTCTGTAAATTCCAGCCGGTCCCTCTAAAATGAAAATCCTGAATTTGTTGAATCTATTGGGTGAACCACGTATGGATTAAAAAAGCCGTTCAAAATGAACGTCAGCTCCTAAAGTGATTATATGACTTTATTTCACTAGGAGTTAGTCCCACTATAAGTTTGAACACATGATTGATAATGTGCTTAAGGCTTATTTTTTTACCAAAATTTCAAATCCCTGACATTTGAATTGCTATGTTTATTTCATCATCATTCTGAGTTCCAGCCACATAAAAGGTCTTAAATGACCTTTTGGAATTTTTTGAATTTCATCTTCAAAGACTAGGGCTGCACGACAGGATTTCCGGTCCGGCCTAAAATGAAGGACCGGACCGGTCCGAAACGGTCCGGTTGGACCACTTAAGTGGTCCGGACCGGTTTTAATTTTTTTTCCTAAGTTTTTTTTTTTTTTTCATTTTCAGCTCACTTCTTATACCTTATGGGTCATGTTGGGTACTTGGGTTTGGGTCTAAGACTGGCCCATAGCTGTAACCATTATGGTCCTCATGTACATTCAATCCTTGAACCCAATTCTCCAGCGCCAATGAGTTGCTCACATGGTTAAATATTTTGATTGAATAAGCATTTAATCATCAATGTCATAGTAGAACAGGTGTTTTGGGTTGGTATCTCTGACAAATGATGGACAATGTGCTAAGCAATAAGGTTCACTGGCAGGGACAATTAATTGAGAGACCACCATGGCCACCTTTCAAATGACTAAAAATGACAAATGATGCGCCCGATCCAAAACCATTCAGACTACTTTATCTGATGGGGGCCAAGGAACCAAAATAACTCTTTTGATCAAGCTAGAAAACTTTTGACATTATCAGTTGACAACAAAACAGCAATTGATCACATTATGCTCTAACATCTCATTTAAAAAAATAAAGAATTTTTTTGAAGTTCTTAGAGAAACGATGTTTGGGCCTGCCCATTTAATTGGAATCTCTTCTCTAATAACTTTTTATTTAAAGTGATCAAGTAGATGATAGAAACCTAGCGAAAAATAATAATAAAACAAAAACAAGTGGAAGATAGAAAAGCCACCTCTCCTGCCTTGTAGTGGGCCCACCAAGATACATGATCTTGAGGTCAGTGTCTTAAGTTTAATGCTTGCTTTTCAGTAGATGCCCAACTTAGTTGTCAAATAGGGCCCACTATCCATACACAGGGGGTGTTAGGTAAATGTTAATGGCTTGGATTGATCATTGGTGGGCCTCAGACATGTGAACATAAAAATGACCATAAATTAAAGGGACTGTTGCTTTAGAAACGGCCTTATTGAATGCCTGAAACAATTAATGGACACTGGGTCCGGTTCTATGCAGCCCTACTCAATACATTTGTTAGGAATCTCAAATGCTCCACCAAGAGGAGGGATTTGAAATTTCGCCTCAAGGAGACAACTTTTGGAGAATTTGAAATTCCTCTAACCATGAAATTGGAGAATTCTGGTAAAGAAACATGCCTTTAGTATATTTAAGTTGTACTAATATTGTTATTAGTAATGTGGTCAATTTTATGGATGGACCAACTCCTATTTAAGTAAAATTTAAGAATATGTGATAAGAGAAGATGCCATTTCATTTGAATGATTTGGATTATGTATAGTGAGCTATCGGTCCCACAATGAAGTTCCATACATCCTACACACGGAAGACGGTCAGGGGATCCAATTCTAGTCTCAGTTGATGACCTTTTTTCGACTGAAAAAAGAGGTGAATTAGAAGCATTAAATGAAATTATAAAATGGGCACATTTATTTCTAGTAGTTCAATTAATTTTTTGTCATTGACAAGTCTTACAAGTTTCTGGTGAGCTTTTTTTTTTTTTTTTTTTTTTTGGGTTAATGAAAACTTCTGGTGAGTTGGTGACTTCGGGGCTTTAAGGCCCAAACTCAAAAAATATAATAAAAAATAAAAAATATGCACTAGGGATTCAAGTGAAATTTAATTTATAAGCATATCTATAAAAAATCTAAACCACTTAAAATAAATATCATCTTTTTTTATTTAAAAAATGTGAAAAATCTTCTTCCTATAAGATTGGACATAACAAAATCGAACTATTTAAAAACTCAAGTGTTCAGTATATTGTCAATCGAATGCTCAGTTTTCATGGTGATGGTCTTTATCATAGATAAAATTTTCTACATCTCATGTATTAGAAGATCATTTATCTATTAAAAAAAAAGTTAACTTTGGATTGGTCGGTCCCTCGAATAAGTTAAATTAAATCCCTAGGGCATGGACCCATCCATAACATGGCCTTAAAGGAAAGATAAATGTAGAAGAGAGGAGCAGGGGGTTATAGATGGGCCACGTCTCAACAAAGGAGAGTCAGACAGTTTGATAGTGATTCCATACCGGTGGTCCTGTTGCATCTAATATATGAACATTGTCGGTAGTGTGAGGAATGGGTTCTCAGGAGTCAGGTCTAGTTAATTTAACAGAGTCTCTGTGCCTGTGGTCTCCTTTTAGTGGGCTCCGTAATTATCGACAAAGAAGAGAAAATTAATTCTAGTTGAAAGTATAAGATATTAAATTATTCAATTAATTTTATCTCTTTTTTTTTTTTACTAATTTCGTGAAAGTTTAAATTTGATCATCTGTTTGCACCCATTTACATACGTAAATCACAAGTCATTTTTATATAGAGGTGTGTTTTTGTTAAGCAAATTTGGTCTTTCATACTTAATTTTCTTGCATTGGAATGGAGTTTGGGATTATTTAGCATTGTCAAGAGTGCAAAGATATAATATTATATTAGTCCAATGATTCTAACCCTTAATTCAAGGTCTTCTCACTGACTTTAACGGTTATACGGTGCAAAATTATTGTGATGAGATTTGAGAGTGATTAATTAGTCTCGAGATTAATTTCAAATTAACAGTAATTCCAATTCAATCGGGAGACAAGTGTTTGAAAGGGTGTCGCGATCCGGTCCCGAGATTTGATTAGTTCGGATAAACCCCGAGTCGCGAATACATACTTACTCCCGTAAATTCCGAATTAACAAAAGCTAAAACGAAACTCACAAGGGATATCAAATACAATACCTGTCAACTGTATACAATGGCGGAAATTATACATTGACAAAATACAATACACAAGTTTAATCTACGTTCAAGAAAGTCAATCGCCGTATATTTAATATAATACGGGAACTTCACTTATATTCAAAACTATATACATTCCAACAATTCATTCTCTCGCTCTCAGCGATCATATCCACTCGATTAAACCTCCTGGAGGTATCAGGCCGGCATCCTCCGCTGGCGGCGCGGCCTCTGCAGGACCGGCACGGGCATCCGGGCATGTGACATTCATCAATAGTACTATGAACACGACGGTTCAACAAATACATACATGTTATGATAGTTCTACCTATCATATAATCCAGTGAAACAATTCATTAACAATAATAACGGATCCAGTAATATCTGGACATTCTTAATTCATTTAATAATAATAACGGATCCAGTAATATCAGTAAGTTTATATCTACATGGACACTCTTTATTTAAGGGTTGTCAAATGGTATGGAATACGTCAGTGTCTTGATCAGAGATCACTAACTTCCACGAGATTCCGGAATACCTCAAACATCTGCTGCAGCAGAAATGGTTCATTATGCAATTCATATTCAATATAATGCGTTCATAATTTCAAGTGGTCACAAATTAGACTTCTAAGCCAAGCAAATGAGTGAAACATTCATTTTCCAATACTATTTTTGATGAATATCATTTGAATTATGTATTCGGAAAATTGAGTTTACACCTATGAAGGCTTATACATTAACAATTTTCAGCCTGTATACATTAGGCCTCCAAAACAAACATTACTGCACAGCGTCGGTTCACTTGTCGGTCAGCACATCGGTCGACCGACAGCTTCGGGCCGGTTGATCGACGGTGCGTCGGTCAGAATTCCAGCGAGCTGAAATTCTCTGAATCCTGAACCATTTCTATCGGTCGACCGACCTCATCACATCGGCTGACCGACATTGCATCGGTCAGAAATCCAGAGAGCTGGATTTTCAGTGAAAATGCATTCGAAACCCATCGGTCAGCTCGTCGATTCGTCGGTCGACCTGTCGGTCGACCGATAGCCACCCAAAAGCTCAGTTCGAGCTTCAGGTTTCTGAAGCCAAATCTCTGGCTTTTTGGTCCGATTGAGTTCTAACCATCCATAAAAGCATAAAACAAGTAAGTACTTGCCTTGTTGGAAGATTAAATGGAAGAAAACCCCTTGCTAGCTTGAATTTGAGATCAAGACCTCACCAAGCTAAGCTCTACCACTTCAAAGTGAAAACCAACTCAAGAAAGAGGATGAAGATGAAGAAGGCTCTTCCAAAACCACTTGAAATCCTAAGCTTTGATGCTTGATGAAGATGAAATGAAAGAAAGAAGAGAAAAGAGGGAAAACAAGGGAGGCTAGGGTTTTGGAAATTCCAAATGACTGTTCTTAGCTTATATAAGCTTTCGAATTGCGTTTAGCCCCCATAAGTCTCCATTAATTACAATTCAAGTCAAATGGAGGGTCACTTGAATCAATACTCGTCAAACGACTTCGAGTCTTTGACGAAAGTGAATGTACTCCTCGAGATACGCGTGTTGGCATCGAGGGTTTACGTATTCGATGAAATACGTATAAAAACGTATTTACACAAAAGTCCCTCAACTCCTAGTTTAAGTTCAAAACTTCATCCAATCCATTGACAATCCATTCTACAAGCTTAATTCACTCTCTTAAGGCTAAACCAAGTCAATTTGGTACTAAGCCCTCATTAATTTGACTAAACATGCTTAATTAGCCATAAGTGCGATTAATAAGAGTTAATCGTGATTAACTCGGGACGGAGTCTCACAAAGGGTAAGAATGATCCAAGTGGACCTCCCTCGATACAAGAATTAACAAAAGAGACCACCAGTGAAGAAAGGTGGAGAATTTGTTAAAAAGGATACAAGCAACTTCATTACTTAGAATTATCATAGGATGGCTTCAGATTAAGATGCCTGGCAATCGACATGGGTCTAAGTTAAGTTGAATAACTAATCCACAAACTCTTTTTGGATTTAATGTAATTTTCTACAATAATTTTGAAAGAGTGTCAGTTATCAAATATTAATAGGGGTGCGGGGCCAGCCTACTTTCTGTGGCTCTAAATGTACTATTTGGGCCGGGTTTGAGTTAAATGATAGAAAGCCCAAAGCCCAGCCTGCCCTACTCGAATAACAAGTGATTGTAATTATTGGTTAATTTGTCCAGACAATTGCTAGAAAGCCCAAATTAGCTACTTATAGAAAGCTTAGCCCAGCCCAGTCTGTTTGACTAATTGCATGGGCTAAGCCTGACATTTATTACCCCAAGCTCGGGCTGGATACGGGCCTCCATTTCTAAATAGGCCGGAGCCTAGACATGCCTCAACTCAGCCCAACCCGGCCATGAACACCTAGAATTATTATTAACCCGATCGACGTAGGCTAAATACAGGATATTTGACAAAGAGGCAGTTACATCCCTTTTTTTAAGCAGACCATTTTAACTTTTCCGTAGATTGTGACATTTTTAGCTTTGGTTGAGTTGATAATTTTTTCCCACAGTGCTAAACTGACCCTATAAGAGGTGTCATCTGGCCACCTTTGCTCACCCGAGGTCTGTTTTACCGCATCCGAGATCTTCTTCCCTCACATCAACAAATGTCTACTTTCCTCACCAAATGGTTAGGGTTCCAACTCCCAATCCCTTTATACCGGGTACTAAAAGAAAAAAAAATAATGTGGGAATAAACTTTAGCACACTATGGGGAGAAGACCACCCGCACACACTGAAGAAATGACCCAAAGATCAAACTCTATGTATTTACATGACAACAACTTTTCTTTCATAACCATGTATTTTTCACCTTTAAAAAGATAGTTTGTTTCTTAAAAAGAAAAAAAGTTAAGTTTGGTAATAGCTGTTGGAAAAATGGCTAGAGGACCCACTAATTTTTGGCCATCTTTGTGCCAAACTAAAAGTGGGACCCACTTATAGTTTTAGGTGGGAATACATGGGAATGTAATCTACTCTATGAGTAGATTAAAGACATGTATTGGGTTGCTCTAATCCATTAAGGAGTGAATGAGAAATTGCCTCCTAAACACTACTACTTGAACATGTTAAACATGGAAAGAAAGGGAAGTGAAAAACTTGCTTCCCACATTGCTTGAGAGCAATACATTTCTTTGGTATAAATATGTTTACCTTAGTGGTATAAGATGAGCCCCAAGGGGCATCCCACTTTTGTGGAGGAGGGAGGATGTAGATCTTTGTTGGGTCACCACCACACACGCGCGCCCCGCCCCGGGCCAGGCTTGGGCTTGGGTCGGGCCTGGCTCGGCCTACTACCCATTATTAATTTTTTGGAGAAATTTTTATTAAAATAATAATTTCTTTTTGGATTAAATGGGGTGTATCCAAGAGGTGTGTGTCCTTTCAATTGTGAAAAGGTGTGTCCAAAGAAGAAGCATCTGTTCACTGAACAATCACTCCCCTTTGAATGGTTTCCTGCAGCAGCCTATTTAAAGCCTTCAATCCCATTCGTTTTGTATCAATCAATTCACTTGCATTCAATTGCATTTCCTCACTGAGTCTGAGTCTGAGTCAAGAAGAGAGAGTACTGTTGCACATCTCTGGTTCGACTGACATACAGTTTGCAGTGCTGCAACTGTCTGTATTCGATCACTGTATCCTGGGAGACAGACGCCACTGAAGCCCGTTAGCACCGTTACGGGGGCGAATTTTGTCTTAAGGACATAGTGTCTAACACTAGCCTCGATCAAAGAGTCTTCTGCGAATTCCTGAGTCTCCTCACTTCAACAACAGAGAACTGGTTTCCTGCCTTTAATCAGTAAGAAGATTTCATTTATATATTACATTCTGGTTTTGCTGTTGTACTCGGGATAACAATATCTAATGAACGTGAATTTTTTTTTTTAACGCCCTCTTATCTGATCGGACAAGCTATACAAAGATTGCTGCATGTCATTCTTCTAGCTATTACTAGTTATTTTGTTTTGCATGGACTCTGTAACAGATTCTGAGAGCGTCTCCACGCTACTAGGAGGATTTAAAACGTGAGTACATTATCCAATAATGTGAATGGCTTGTAATGCATTCAAATTTCTCCAATATGTTACTTGGTCGAGAGAATAATTGCAGGATGATTTGGACTTTCCTCAATAAATTGTCCTACAGTTGTAAGATAAGATAAGATAAAAAAAAAAAAAAAACAGAAATTGTTAGATTGTCTCATTAATTTATGGGCTTATTTCTTTGTGCGGCCATGTATGTACCCTCTCGTCAAAATCAAATAACCCCCCAGTCCGGAGGCCAAAGGTCCAATGGCGTTGGCGAGGAATACCCTAGGTCATAAAAAAAAAAATTATGAGTTTATTTCGTATGAGGTTTTTACAAAGAAGACCCTATTTTAGAAATTTTCAAAAAAAATTCCTATATTTTTTTATTTACTAAAACCTTCTTTTGGGCTGATGGTGAAACAAATACTTGCCAGTTTTTGTAAGCAAATGAAAAATCCTTCATTTAAGCTTCACCAACCTCACTAACTCAACTTAAATAAAGTGGGGCTTTTCTAGATGCATTATGATGCAGCGAGGGATGACAATAGAAAGGCTCTAATGTGGATTAGAAAAAATGATTCCAACCCTTTAGCTTTACATCCTCAAAGTTTAATAGCTATACATATGTAAAACTTTGTGTGATAAAATTCAATAGTGAAGAATGTATAAAATAGTTTGAAATGAGATCAATTAAAATCAAGAGTCTTGGTTTATATGAAGAGATTTGATTGATCATAGATAGAGATGACAGCCCGGCACGGGCCATGCTTGGCCAGGGCCAGCCCGGCTAGGCCCACTTTTGCAGTCCTAGCCCTCCCAAAGGACCATGATTTGAGCTCTCTTAGTTCAAAGAGAGGGCTCCTTGTAGTTCTTGTCTTTGCTCTGTGCATCTGTGCCAGTAGGCTGCCTCTATGAGAATTTGTTGGCTCCAAGTTTCACATCCTCCTCTTTCCTCTCCATCTCTCGCTAAAGGAAAAACCCCCAAAATGAAAAAGGCTCTGAATTGGTGGAATTAGAGAAGGTATGAGTGGGTGTTTAATAGAGATAGAGTCCTCATCTACATAGTCCTTTCAAATTACAGTAAACAAGACAAACAAATGGATCAAATCTTACCCTACTATGATGTGATTAGTGGGCCATTAGGGAAAAAAAATGAACATCACAAAATTCCAAAAGGATGACAAGAATTGAAAGGGGGAGAAGCAGCCAGGGTTGTTTTTTTCAATCTAGATTCTAGAGCCATATTTAGAAACTAGAAATGCCCTCTTAAAACTTGTCTCTATTTTTTTTTTTTCATTCTATGAAATGCTCTTGGAAACTTTTTGCTAGTATGTGTGAGGAATTGTAAAATATCTCAGTCCTAAATTAGACTGATCTAAATCTAGGGATGATTTTTTTTCCTGCTACATGCTTCTGCAAGTGTGGTCCCCTAAAAGGGACCTCTTCAAACGGTGCTCCGCGGCATATGCTTGTTGTAGTGCTCCGCCATAGGACCATCATTTCTGTACTCTGAGGCATACGCTCATTGTAAGATGAGAAGCCCTTTACCACTTGGGCTGCCTTGTGGTTCTCGAATGCCCTCATAGTAGGGTTGTAAATGGGTCGGTTCCGGTCTAGGTCCATGGTGGACCCGAAACCGGAACTGTTAAAGAAAATGTGGAACCGGATCCGGACTCGAAATCGTTTCAGAACCGGTTTCTTGGCTCTGGAATCGGAACCATAACCATATATGGGATGGGTCTGGATCCGGTCCGGGTATAGGTAAAGAATGATATTAAAAAAATATAGTTTTTAGAAGAGATTTTTGAAAATTGATGTAATATGTCGGGTCTCGGGTCCAAACCAAGGTGGAACCGGACCTGAACCCATTTACTTATCGGGGCCTAAATAAAGACCCAGATCCGATTTTTAACGGGTCGAAACCTTCGAATAATCGAAGAATCAGGGACCCATTTACATTCCTATGATATGTACATAATAATATATAGTAGGATATTAAACATAAACTTACCTGTGTAGTAGATGATTTCTTCTTGCATATAAGGGTGTTTGGCTCTTCAAGAATTGATTGATAGTATGGTTTTATACATTTATTGTCGACACAAAAAAGTTGATTGATAATCAAAAGTTGTTTCGACTGATTAACCCATTATAGATTTTGGCCGGACAAACCAGACGGATAAAATGTTGGTCAACTTTTTTTGGCCCAATTTTAATAAAAATCACAATTCAAATGTTGAGCAAAGGAGTAGTTTGCTGCAATTATTTACAAAAGAAAAGGATGCACATGTATAATGGGTGTGCATCGTTATATTTGTTTTGCTACACGGTAAATGAGATGTGAAAATAGTGAGTAAATGAGGTTATTCTCAGCCCCTCGTGTACATACCTAAGGAGGTGGTAGATGATTGCACATTTGGTAAACTGGGGTGTGGATTGTGACATCTAGAAAAGTTGTGGGTTAGAATTTCAATCACTTTTATTTTATTTCATATTTTTATGGCTCCAAATTCATTATTTGACTCATGCATAATATTTATTGATCTAATAAATCATAAGACGTTTAATTTAATATATTAAATCTTCATAAATTTTGAGAAAAATATCCAAAAAATTTCAACTCATATATATATATATATCTATTTTTTGGACTTTTATGACCTCAAATTTATAATCTTAATAGTTCAATATTCTCATATTAATGATAGACGTAATGACTTTTAGTTTCATACCTTTAATATTCATGAGCTTTGATGTAAAGCTTCCCAAAAATACAAACACATATAAAATCATTTATTTTTAGAAAATGATGATTTTAACAATCATGGTAATTTTTTTCGTATATGAAACATTTGCGCATGTAACATTACATACGAAAAACGTAGTTTCTTATCCCATGTGTAAAAGGCAAATGGCCTATAAAGAAACCGGCAAGCAGTGCTACTACTGCAAAAAAGCATTAGGTTAGTTGACCTTCACTAATTTACTTATTTCCAGATTTTTTGTTGGATTTGGATTAACAACTCCAACCTGCTTAAAAATTGGGTTGAGTTTAGATCGAGTCTATTTCCTTTATCTGACCCCTCAGTGCAACCTGAACACAACTCAACCCAACGAACTGCACAAAGACCCGCGAAAACAACATGAATCTGATCTACTGATTATGGGTTCGACTTGAATTTTTTAAAATTTGGACTTGATTCAAATTGACATTTCAACTTGATCAATAAATGGATCAGATTCGAATTAAGATTGTACATATGTTACCACACTGTTTACACCTGACTCCAGCCAACCCTTGGCACCTGTGGACCGGTCCATGTGTTAATTTGACACACAAAGTTGGCTACAAGAAATTAGGCCCCAGGGGGAGTCAATTGATGAGCTCACTCTCGTGTCCGGGAACTTTATTAATATCACATAGAATGAAAGGTGGAGTTTTTTTTTTGGTTCTGTTATCCCACATAAGGGTTGCGATCACATCAGACCCACGACAGTGGGAGAGGCCTCGGATGATGAAGTGAGACATTGGGTGAGCTAAGGGAGCCCTCGGATGAGGGAAGGATACCTTGGGTAATTGAAGATACCATGTCCAGAGGTCGATCCCTGAGTAGTTATACCAGAAGACAGTGATTTATCGCTTCTTTGTCTTATTGTGTAGACTTTGATTTCATTCGTAGGACCCTAAATGGTCAAGCGTATAAGCTTGCTATGTTTTATTACTCTTTCAGGTAGGAAGATTTGGGGTGCCTCCCTTGCTTGTAGTAGGGCCTACTAAACCACTACTTTGGACCAAATTTCAAGAGACAGACTCGAAATATTTCAAGCTTGGGGTAACTCAAGTGAGTCTGCCTGAGCAGTAAGAAAAGGCAACCTGTCAGCCGAGTCGACTCAATCAGGTCAAAACAAATCAAAATGACTTTGAAACCATGTTAATTGAACACTAGTGGGGCCCAAGAGGATAAACACTGCTTGACCTTTAAATGATGTGAGCATCATGTGTCCAGAGTCAATAAAACCATAATTCCTATTAAGGTGGTCCCCTTCTGGTCAACCTACTGATAGCTCCCAGTCACCAAAGTCATATCCCCCACGATGGGACACACCATCTGCCTATGGCTGGGGGACCATCCGAATTGAGTAGTATTACACTCAAAATTTAAACTATGTAAATCTAATCTTATTTTTGTTGTGACTGTGCATCTTAATTCCCGTGTGACCAAGGGGCACTGCCATTTTGGCCACTACCATTTTACATACCTCACCACCCCAAGCCACTGACCCTCATCGGCACAAATTTGATCCCCGAGCCAAACCCAATGTCTTTGTTGGATATCCCTACCCACAAAAGAGGTACAAAAAGGTTACCGAATCTGTGACATTACTTCTGGGATCATTACACATCAAGAGATGTGGTTTTTCTTGAGACCACTTTTCCATTTAGACATGCCTCTATTTCCTCTCCGTTCTCTACTTCCCACCTTGTTCTATCTTTACCTCTTCCTGATGTGCCATTTTTAGATTCAACTCATCCATCCCAACCTCCATATCATGTCCAATCTGACACAGCAGAATCTTCACCTATATATACATAGATATCGAGTGATATCAACCCACCTTCCACGACCCAAACCCGAACCCAAGCGAGCCCAAACCTAAACCCATCTTTACCTTTCCAAATGAATCTATCTAATGCTACCCAAACCCAAACGAACCCACCAGTTCCCCATCCTCCATCAGACCTATCTACGACCCAATTCAAACCCAGCCCACCTGTCTAACATTCAACCTCATATGACTCCACTCCACATGTCCTTCCACCCCACTCAACTTCACCTACCCACATCGAATGCCATTCGATCACAACCGCAACCGAATCAGCCAGTTACATCTGACTCGGTACCTACCAACCCGGCCCACCTGACCAAACCCATACTCCTATGTCCAACAAGCGTTGCCTGCTCAGCAGACCCCATTTGCTCAAATTCCACTTGACCAGCCTCATTTGGCAATTGAGGTCCCACCACTTGCATCCCAGCCGGCACCATCAGGAGTCTCAGATTCGGCTCTGCCCTCTCGAACACGCCGATAACCTACTTACCTTCAGGATTATTACTGTTCTGCGGCTAGTCATTAACCTAGTTTGCTCAAGTCCATCTTCCTCTTCTTCCCCTGTTACGAATTTTCCTTCACACAAATTTATTCCTTTGTGACAAGTTACCTGCCTCTCATAAATCTTTCCTTGTTGCTCTTGATTCCGCCTTTGAACCTAAAACCTTTTTTTTAGGCTGTGAAGTTATCTCATTTGTCACGCCTGTGGCCCTGCTCCTGTAGAAGAGTGTTGGGTCCGACGAGCATCCACCTAGAAAGAGAAGGCGGGGGGAAACTCTAAAGGATTGGATATGTAGTGGTAAACAAGTCACACATCGTAAACACGGTAGTCCTGATCTTGGTATGTGTGTGACCTGACGTTAACTCCATAAGAAGCCTTTTAAAATCGTGAGACAAGATTGGGTTGAAAACTCGTGAGCCAAAGCGGATAAATATCATATAGACAACGGACCGGATCGTTACATCATTGATGTGATGCCATGGCATATAAGGCTGATGGCACCATTGAAAGATACAAGTTAAGAATTACATAATTGGTTTTGGTCGGGTTTGGAATTACCACTGTATATCTCTTATCCAATTTTATCTCATTAAATCCATCCTGAGTCCAGGGATGTTATGCATTTTCAATCACAGAAATATGGGCCACACTAATCAACTAGCAAGTGAGAAGCCATCCATTTCCTTTTCTTGATTTTCTGACACATGGGGCCACTGAATTTTATCAGGCCCAACACAGTAAGGGATTCCTGATCAAAACTCTCTTTAGAATCTCAAATCGCATTATGATCACCTTAATAAACAAAGCAATGATCCAGAAAATTCAAAGCAAATCACACCATCAGTTTCTGTTTTTTTAATCACCCCCATCAGTTGGTTGAATCTTTAGCCTTTCTGTTCAAGTCAACGCCTACAAAACAGTCTCTTTCCTGTACATGTGACTTGTCTTGAGGAATCTCTCCCAAGAGACAAAAGAACATCTCTCATGGGCATGGAATTTAACAAAACCTTTCTGCGTGTAGACTTGAAGTCTAATCTAACCCAATATTCTCTGCCTTTCTCTTTTGCTTTTGCTTCCATTGAATCAACCCAAGAAAAACAAACCCCACAACACAAATTACAAACACAACATGATAAGATGCAAAAGAAAGAGAATTCTAATTCAATTCCATGGTATTAAAAATAACCTCTTTTCATCTATCAAACAGCTATATACATACAGTTTGATATATCTAAAGAACACCCTTACATCTCCGTGTCATTAGGAAAAAAAAAAAACATTGGCTGTGGGACTGTGGCAATATAGGAAGGAAAAATAATAATGATAATCATAAGCTTGAAGAGAAGTGAAATGATCAACCTGCCCTGATCTTCTTCATGGGAGGGGTAGGAATGGGGATGAAGATGGAGCTCAGATCACAAGGAACAATGAAGAAACCTTGTTGGGGAGGCATCAATTTTCTCTTGATAGGAGGCTGCTTCTTTGGAGCCGGCGGGCACACCAAAACTGGCTTTATCCTATGATCATTTGATTTGGGTGTGTGGCACTCTCCGACGACGGCCTCCGGTGAATCCTTAATCTTTGTTTGTACTGGTGCAATTGATAGCAATTCTTTGACGCCCTCAGAACCCATAATTGAACAGAAGACTAGAATTTAGTGATCAAACTGTGGTCGATGCCGGAGAAGATACTAAGCATACGTTGTGGAAGAAGAGGGACAGATATAAGATGAAGAAGAGATATCTATACATATATATACATATAGTGAGAGAGAGAGAGAGCGTGCTAAAAATATTTATTGAGAGAGAGAGGGGCAGATGAAAATGTAGGAATAGAGAGATGTTAGCTGTGAGGGAAGAAATTATGAAGATAAATTTTAGGTAAGGGGTGGTGAGGTAAATGAATGAAAGTAATGTGGATTTAAGGGCTGAGTTGTGTGATTTTGAAGCAAAGAATAATGGTTGGTAGTACAATGGTATTCAGGACTCAGGAGCACGCAAAACTGAATTCCCTAGGTAGCCTGGCACTGTATACATTTGAGTGGCTAATTAACCTTTGAGTAGATGGACCCACTTTGATGGGTATGCCAAATGTCCCAGCAGCACTACACAGACATTACTGAAGAACCTGTTTCCTCTCAGGGACTTGAGATAATTATTCTTTGAATCCATTGCTGTAAATCCACCAGTGAGATTGAAATCAAAACCTCTCAAAAACACAGTCCCACCTTACTTTTTTGGCTATCTCACTATTGTCATATTGAAAATGTGTGGAACAAGTGAGTTGACAACTTTTGTTATTTGTAGTTTTCAATTAATAATTAATCTCGTACTAATGTTATGATTAATCCGAAAGGAAGTGTTAAATCTGAACAGACTGAAATTTTCTTGATGTTAGAACCAGGTGAGACACCAATTTGTCTGGCTTACATTACAAAGGTGCCCTCCATGATGGATGTATTGTTTGAACTCAGTCGATTTAGATTTTGGTTTGTATATCTTCCTATTTTGTAAGGGTGTTTTTCCTGTCAAGGCACCTTTTAAACTCTTTCTCCCTCCAATAAGGCTTTTCTAGGATGTATCCAATTCAAGGAGACATCAAATATAAACGTGTGCAAAATATCACTTTGATTAAGTAATCTTGACAATTAATCTCAGAGCCTCAAATTTATTGATTTTCCAATTGCGTTTACTTTTTGTGATTTAATATAACAATGGTTAATAACCGGTCTGGTGTCAAATTTGGTACACTGCCAATTATGAGATAGGTGAGTGTAAATGACTTGGATTTGTAAAATATGGAACTAATTAAGAATGAAAAAAAAAAAAGGCGCCAATAAGAGGCGCGCGTGTTATGGAAAATTGACCTTTAAAATTTAGACCGAGACTAATTAAAAGGCGCCAATAAGAGGCGTGTTGTGGAGAATTTACCTTTAAAACTTGGACTGATTTATCAGCTCATACTCACAAGAGAGATTACATTTGGGACTATCTGAGTCATTAAATTGATATCTGCTGACACAAAAAAAAAAAAAAAAAGATATTGTACTAATTGCTATAATCATGTGCTGCTTAGTAATTTTATCTACTTGTCTGGGATTATCATTGTTGTACTTATTGCCCTCGAATTTAGGTGATAGATTGGGTTGGTGGGACAAAAAAGAAAAAGAAGAAACAAATTATGACTCACTTAAGAGATGGCCCACTCATCAGACATCTTGTATTCATAGCCACATGTGCCAATCTACAATTTTTAGAGATCCTACCGCTCAATATCACCAATGTATATATTTCATTAATTGTGCAATTTTCTTAAATAATAAACTTTGAAATATTGGGAGAAATTGAGAATATCATAAGAATGAGATTGTTGCTTATATTAGCAAAATGCATATCATAATCACACAGCCATTTGTTGTGTATGTTTTCAATTTTGGAGGGAAAAAAGGGGGCATGTGTCAAAATACTTGTCCAAGTATAATGTCCATGTATTTTGGTATTTAGACATATTTTAAAAAAAATTATTTATATTATATTTTATTTTCCTTTAAAACCCTTGAAGAAATGCTGAAAACTATTGATAATCTCCCTTCGACTTTTTTCTTTTTGTTAAAATTAAAAAGGCGAAAGATTTTCTTACAACTAACTTGATTTAAAGCCTGATTAAATTGACTTAATTAATTTTGTGACCTTTCCATGTAATGATCTCTAATTTAATCCAATCAAAACTAGATCTGAAAATAAAAAACAAATCTCCCTGGACTAACCCATGTTTCAGCTCTAGGGGTGACCCATTTAAATGGAGTCCACAACCCACGTGCATGGTCAAGATTCATATCTGCTTTGAGTCACATAGGATTCTTCTATATACATGATCACAGCTATCAAAGTGCAATAAAATTCCTTCAATGCCATGTGAGGATCACATGGTTTTTGTTGGTTGGGTGATGGTGTTATTCCCCTCCCCATCTCTTCTATGAAAAGAAAACCGTGTGAGGATCAAACACTTCCTTCCTACTCCAACATGATTAATTCTCATAGGCCCAAACCAGGAACTTGAGAGAAAAAATGACAAAATCAAGAACAACATTTCCATGCTTAGAGAAATTAAGGCCATTCTCGTATTAGCCAGCAAGGATTGGTCTTAGATTGTGGTTTGATTGAGTTGAACGATGACCCAAATGGACCCGACCTGAAAAATAGTGCCATCTAGGTTTGAATCCATGGTTAAGACTCAGCAGATGGAAATACAATGACGAGGATGCAGCTCAATCATTAATAATAATGATGATGACGACGACAACAACGATGATAAGAATAGAAGCAACACTAAATAAATAATAACAATGAGGATGACTATGACAATGAAGAATTGTTGTATCACATTATTGTACTACCTAAATATTATATAGGTTTTGATCTAGGATGTATAGCGTGATGGTAGGGACATTTGACTCTCAGGGTCCCACTTGACCCAGTGAAAGACCTCCGTTGTAGCGGGCAGCCAAAAAGATAAGTGTTGTGCAGGATCAAAGCCATGTTCTTGACCTAATAATGTCTTCCAATGGATCCTTGCGTGTAGAGTAGAGGCGTGCTATAATGCCGCTCCATGCTTCTACTCTAAATACAGGCCCGCGGGCGCGATGTCAAATGTCACATAAAATATTGAATTGTACCTCTTCCATCACCAATTGATTTTGAAATGAATGATAGTTTAGTGGGTGTATAAGATCCTACAAGCAGTATCAGAGTTTCAGGTCCCGAGTTCCATATAAATGGACCAATTCCCGGGACAGATACTATTTTTTTTACTTCCATCTATGCCCCTTCAGCCTACTCTTTTTCTCATTCTCTAAAGGTCATCAACTTATATAAAAAAACTTATTCTCAAAAGAAATTTCTCTTTTTTGAAGTTCGTAACATCGTGAATTTGTTACTACCGGTCCCAAGCTTGACTGAAGGAGAAGTGTTGTGCGGGTAGGTTTAAAGCCAAAATAAAAATTTTGTCAACTTTAACTTGAATTTTTAGAAAAACAACCTCCATTGACTGAGACGACTAAGTATATGTAGTCGAGGATTCGAGTCTAATTGGCTATTACCCTGTACATAACCATTCCCATTACAATGCATAACTCTGCATCCAAAAATTGCAGTCATGACTACAGTTTTGTGTGGTGGCATGGAGTTCCAAAACCGGCCGCGCCATTGGACCTTTTTACATGATAATAAACAAAGAGAAAGTGGGACATGAATCCGGTAGGAGGTGTCATGGTAGAGTATAGCACAAGAAAGGAAGAGAGAGGAGATCTGAAAAATTATTAAAGACAACTAGAAAAGAACAAGGAACAAAAGAAAAACAAAAGGAGGGGGACATGAGATTGAATGAAAGTGAATTGGGTTTCTTTATATTAATCCTGTACGCTTAACAACCAGCTCCAAGAACAAAGAAAGAGAAAAAGGAGCGCAAAAGCACACATGTGGGAATTCATGTAATAAAATATAGGGTGTATTTGTGCAATAAGAGAAATCTATGATAGAGAAAAAAATTATTTTGATTGTCCGTGCAGCACCTTCTCCAATCGGTTGGTGCAGCTCCTTTGTTTCCATGGAAAGGGACAAAAATGGACTGATTTATTTGATTAGGAGGATTCTATCTCCCATGTGAGGGATGATAATACAAGAATCCTATCTATCACATACCCATGAGTTGATGAACAAGGAGGGTCACTACTCCCAAACTCAATTAAATAAGAAGAGTTGCATCAAGTAGGTTGGCCACCAGTGTAGAACTTTAGTCGCAACCTCAACAATGAACTAATCCTTGCTTGTTGAGTAACATTCAGGTGATAACCGTCCACATCTAGCCATTGTTATGTTTTTGGAGCCCAACTGGGGCCATGCCAATCATTAGGGAGATCGCGGTGTCAACCTTGCTAGGTGCATTTGTATGATCGCGGCCCATATATATGGTCTTTAAGTTTGGTGGTTTTAGAATTTTTTTTTTTTTTTGGGTTTTACAAGTCAACAAAGAGTGGACGGTTGGATCAATTATCAAATTTTGACCTGTAGCAGGGGGTGGTGTATGTGATGAGAGTAACACCTGAAATAGGTAGGTAAGGTCGGCCAGAAAGAATGTCTACATACAAAAATCCGCATATAAATTCTCCGCATTTTTGTTATAGGGTAGAATTATTATATTTAGTCTTCCATCCCAAACATAGTGGTGACTTAATCACTGTGCACATGGCATATGCAAACCGTCCAAATTAGGGGCATCATTTTGGATGTTGCGGATTATAAAACTCACTCGTATAACACAATCCTCATCATCCAATGGTTTCCATTCTCAGTTGACCAAGTTCAATGGTCAAAATTAGATTGAAAGGAGTCATGATGGTTCAAACTCTTTGAAATATGGCTTTACATCCCAAAGATACTTCCAAACAGGGATAAGATATATGCTTATTTCTAAATTATTTCTGTGGGGTCAGAGTTAGAAAACCTAATTGTCAGGATTGTGGGAGATCTGACGGTGAATCCGATCCAAGAAGGATTACAGGGGATTAGTCCTATTGGGTCAAATAGCGCAGGGATATCCTCATCAGCCGAAAAGAATGAAAGAAATAAGAAAAGAAGAAAGTTTTATTCCAATTTACAAATCCGGACAATGCTAATTCGCCCACATATTCTCCCTTATTCCACTAGAAATGGGACTCTTAATGACACAATTTACACAAATTAAATCTTATAGATGATCTAGATCAATTGTCCCTTTGTTGATTGTGTTTGATTTATCTTATGAAACAAAATTCAAATAGCTGACCCCAATAAATATGCGACAGGGCTTTTATGATGATGATGATATTCGTCATGATGCATATAGATATCAGTCCTACTGAATCAGTATCAAATGATCCCATACATCTCCATTTCTGAAGTGCTGATGCATTAAAACATTGAATCTAATACTTACAATATTTAAAAATCTTTTGGAAACTTTTGAGTTAATTACAAAATTCATGGCAACACATCAAAGGTAGGGTATTCGTCATAAAATCCCTTCAAAATAGCAGCTAGATGCCCACAATTACTTTGCCATTAATCGAACAATTAACAAAATCAACAAGGGCTTAAGTTTTGATTGAGTCCTCATAATCCTCTTTTATGTGGTGTAACTAGAGACTATGCTCTCCTCTCATGCTCTTTAACTAATCATTGGTTCCTCATGCACAAGGATTGGTGGCCAGTCTTTTAATAAATAAAAAATTACCACATTTATTAGAAAGCAATATAAATTACAAAATTACATTACAGTTCACCTATGGACTTAAACAATAGATAAGAAAAGGAAAACAGTGGCATCCATCTCCTCATATCTTCATCATTCCCATGGAGAAATTGAACATTCTTCAGGTAACTTGGGGTATCTTTCAGTGTCCTTGCAGTAGTCATAGATAACAAGGTTCCTTCCCACCCAGCCTAAATCCTCCTTTTGTGAGTCACTTAGGACCCATGCATCATATTGGTCCCACCAGTTTTGGGTGGTGGTGGAAACACATGGGGGGTAAGGATCTTCCCACTGGCAA
Source organism: Litsea cubeba (assembly GCA_012931725.1). Classification (NCBI taxonomy): domain Eukaryota; kingdom Viridiplantae; phylum Streptophyta; class Magnoliopsida; order Laurales; family Lauraceae; genus Litsea; species Litsea cubeba. Next base: position 110,200,796 of record CM022945.1, on the reverse strand, counting down.
GCATCCACCTTAAAATCCTGGTATGAAGAGACAAATGGGGCATTTTTCCAATCTGTCTTCTCAAGCCCACCTCTTGTGGCCCAGTCATCTGCATTCCATATGCTAGAGTACATGTACATTGGCTTCTCATTTGGGAAGAAGTCATTGGGCTTTTCTGTGTTCTTGTATACCCTTATAGGAACTTTGTCAACAAAAAATCTGTCATCACCATCACCACCATCATCATCAGAAAAATTGTCATAGCTAGTGCAGGGTTGCAACTAGGGCAGGTCAGATCGGGAAAGGGTCCAACACAGGCTCAACCCAGTTTGCATGTGGCTTAAATTTAATTCAAACCAAGGGAAACCCAAACATGCCCAACCCAAGCTCCATCCAAAATTGTATCCCTATCTGATAGTGTAGGGGTGTAAATTAGCTGAGCTTGACCAATATCAAGCGAGCTCAACTGCCTGATCCATGGCTTGAACTCAACTCCAGCAGCCAGTCAGGTATTTGTCCAACCCAGGCCCAATTTGAATTGCACGTGTGATAAATTGATTTTGACCCAAGAGAAATCCAAATATTTCCAGCACAGGCTCAACTTAAATTTGTAAAAATCCCTATCTGCATGTAGGATAAACTAGTCAAGCTGGGCTGAGCTCGATGTCAATCTCATCCTGACTGACCCATGGTTGTACTTGGCTCAAGCCCCTGTACTTAAGCTTGAGAAACCAAGTACTGCTTGAGCCCACTTTACCCAGTTTGTGCTTGAGCTTGGTCTTTGGCTTAGCTTGTATTCCTCATATATACATTTTACACATATAATGAGGTGAGGTTGAACTTAAGCTTGGGCTTATGCTAGTATAAAATGCTATGTATGTTAACTTATCAAGCTGGGATCAATCTAAGCCCTAACTCAAGCTGAACAGACCTTATGATTAGTTCACAGGCCGAGCTCAAGCCCCAGCTTCAACGAGACGAGTCCTAGTCAAGGGAAATTGAACTGTAATCATAAACATCGGAGGGATGTAAAGATCATATAAAAGCAATACATGAACTACTTACACAAGCTGATGGTTGTTCCAAAGAATGGAAAAGGTGTGGAAGTCTTCTGTGGGATCAAACCATAATATGTGCCTCATCTCTCTGCCTCCCACTCCACTCTTATATACATTGGTCTGTATTGTGTAGGGTTGACCTGTTCTGTTGCCCAAGAACTCAAAATCTACCTCATCTCTTTCTGGCCCTGTATCTGAGCTCATCTGTTGCAGCAACAAACATGCATGAGTAAAACATCCCTTTGTCCCCAAATGCAATCTCATATGGGCTAATCTGGGCCATCGAATCTCATCCATTTCTTTTATTTTTCTTCTTCTGCTTCTTCTTTTCAACTTTGGGTCATTGGTGGAAATGTGAGGCTACAACAAAACAACCCAGGGATCAATCTCTGGGCGTTCCTATGAAAGGGAGATGCCGACACTTGGAGATAAGAATGGGTTGGGTTAAATGGAAACCAGGCCCTACTCTGCCAGATTTGGTAGTGCTTTTGATGGATTTAGAGTTGGTAGAAGTTTCTAAATTACAACCTAAGTTGGGTTCAAGTTGGAACCGGTTTAAGTCAGCCGATCCTGTTACCTATTCATGACTTTCTTCTATTTTTATTAATAGATCTATATTTTTTTATAAAATATTTTAAAACTATTTATTCAGAGAGGGTAGGAAGATTAACCATCTATCAAAAATCAAACATGAATAAATACAATAATCTGTCTGATCTAAAAACGTGAATTGCATGTTGATGAAGAGATAAGGAAATTAAAAGGATTTTCTATTTCAATTGTTCACTATAAGATCATGATTGAAATATTTTTTTTTTCCAAACTCACAGCACACATTGAGTTCGGCTTAAGCCTCTAAGCTCTAACCATCACTGATATCTGTTAACAACCCCATGATATCACAAGAAACTGAAGAAACATCTAAAGCTAAAAACACAATATATTTTTAAAAAAAAAATTATATTACAATAAATTATATTCTGAAGTATTTCATCTCTAAAAAGAAATTCAAAACAACTAATGAAAAGGTCAAGACTCACATAGTAAGCAGTGACAACTCCAGCAGAATCACCACCAACCAACTTCAGCTTCATACTAAACCACCCAAATCTGTATCTCTGCTTAGTTTGGAAACCACAGCCTATCACCAAAAAATCATGATCTTTTCAATCCAATCTGCAAAGAGAAGCTATAAAAAATCGCACTTTAGAAAAAGATTTTGGTGACTCGTTTTACCTGTATTCTTGTCCAGGTTGAGATACCACACCTGCCCATCTTCAGATGTCTTGAAATGGTCTTCTGCCCACATAATATCAAAGTTGTCACTGAAAGAGAAGGACCCTTTGGAGGAATCTGCAGCTTGGAAACAGGGCATGAAAAATCCAAGTAGAGAAATGAGGAACATGGCCTTTGGAAGTGCCCCCATTTCCATCTCTTCTGCTCCTCCTCCTCAATGCAGATTTTTGATAGAGTCTGCCCATCACATAATAGAAGGGAAGACAAGCTATAAAGGGGGAACCCCACGTTATTCTTCTTGGTAGATCTGAGGATTTTATTATAAACTACTGCTCTGCTTGCTACTTGCAAGGGTTGTATTACTTGTATATGGAAATGGAATCCCAGTTGTCCAAATGATATGGCCCAAGATTTTTGGATATGGACCTCTTTTTTGGGGGGCAAATTTTAGTTTCTCTTAATAATCTGGCCCATATCCAAATACCCACCCAGCTAAAGCTAAGGACCCATTTGGATGCCAAGATTTACAAATCTCTAGGAATTCACTTTTACAAAACGTTACCACTTTTCTATATTGATTTGCATGAGAAAAGATTTATAAAATATATATTTCAAAATTAACAACTTATGGTGTATTGGTGTGTAAATTTTTATTAAAATAAAATAAAAATAGTGACAAGTTTTTGCCTATCCTCTGTTTTTAATGATATCTTTCCATCTTTTCTTACTCGTTTATTGTCATGCATATAGGTGTGCCTCATGAGCTTGGTGCCGGACCAAGATCATGAGTATGGATCCTTTCTGGGCCATTGGAGTCCAAATTGTATCTTATGAATTACACCCACGTCGTATTGGAGTTCGACTCAAGATCCCCCAAATGAAAGGCTTGATCCAGTTAAGAAATGGGTTCTGGATCGGCCCAACCCAAGCCAATCAGTTTTAACTTCAGTGGGAGGGGAAAAATTGAAGTCGAAAGCGGTGGAAGACACACAAAAACAGAAATGATTGGGAAAGGCCAGGCTGCCAATCGGCTGTACACATAAATCAAGGTGCGACCAGACATGCAAGTTGGGCTTGGGACAACATGCTTGCTGCGTGTCACGTGAACGGCATTATTTAGGGCTCCTTTCTTAAATCAGTGTGAAGATAAAATTGGGACGTCTGACCTTGCCACTTTGGTCACTTTCCATTACAGGGATAATTTTCTCCTACACGGAAACTGTGTATATAGACGAGATGGATATGCCCCACTTGAGCCCACTTTTGATAATGGCAGCTGCATTTATTTATTTATTTTTCTTTTTTTTTTTTTTGAGTTGGAAAAAGAAAAATTAAAAAAGTTTAAACCACCCGACCACGGATATGTCATTCAGAAGGGCAGCTGCTTTTACACTCTTTCCTCCAATAAAATTGCATGATGCTTAATTTTATTCCCATTATACTTTACTTTTTAGTGTTGGATTGAATCTCAAAAAAATATGTAGTTTTATTGCTCATATAAACTTCAGCTCGTGAAGCCTACATTAATGAATGTTTATCAGTGGAATGAGCGAGATGGAAATATTTGATTATGTCCAATGAAGCCTAAAATTTTTATTGATGGGGATTCATACCAGACTTGAAAAATTAAAAATTGCATTGATGCTACTCTCGCTATAAAAAAGTATATATCAAAGCATTGCATATTTCTTTTTATAATAATAATTTTATTTACACATCATTTTTTATATAATCTTAAATTGCTCCTAATAAAGTTTTTTAAAATTTTAATTTTTTAGATATTCGAACACACCCACTCTACTCCATCACTGTACCTTACAACTTTAACAGAGGGTTTAGATTATAATCAGATTCAACATTCCATGTGAGGTCTCCCTTTCCACTCACCCTTTTTACCTTCTTGAATCTACTTTCCAGCAAGTGTCAGACAAATGCCGAAAGCGACCCCGTTACTGTCATCCACTTTGTGCTCCCAAAGCGTTTTCCCCCTTCAATTTTCCCAACATTCCCGTCCTCACAAACACCACTTTAATACTTTCAAATGTTAAAAATCCCCCAAAAACCACTACCCTCCCTCTTTCACTCTTCCCACTCCAATAAAAAACTCTTCTTTCTTGGGAAATTTCAGTTTTACATTGCTTTCACTTTCTCACCTTCTCTATCTTTTCCAAATTTCAATTTCGCGATTCTCTACAACTTTCCTCATTCTCAATAAAGTTAAGTCAAAGCAAGCAAAACAAACCGAAAAGTAGAAACAAAAATGCAGCCAAAACTTAGTCTCCACTTTTTCGATGAAAAGCTTCGAGGAAAATGAAATTCGCGATTTTTCAATTTCCTGATTCCCATTGAAGAAGAACATTTCCGCTCTTTCAGAGATCTCAACAACTAGGGTTTAAGGGTTTTTCTTCTTCTTCTTCTAGGGTTTGGGTTTTAGGGTTTTGCAGAGATGACGAGCATCGAAACAATCTCCTCGGCGAGGCGATCTTTGAAACAGAGCTTGGAGAGATCGAGAGCCCTCGGATCCGCTCTCCAGAAGGCCGGGCCGCGATTCGACGAGATCCACCACCGCCTTCCGTCGATTGAGGCCGCGCTCCGCCCCATCCGCGCGGAGAAGGACGCCCTCTCCGACGTCGCCGGCCACATCGACCGTGCCGTCGGCCCAGCCGCCGCCGTCCTTAAGGTCTTCGACGCCGTCCACGGCCTCGAGCCCTCTCTCCTCTCCGATCCACGCTCCGACCTCGCCGGCTACTTATCCGTCCTCCACCGCCTCGAGGAGGCGCTCGCCTTTCTCGCCGCCAACTCCGGCCTCGCAGTCCAGTGGCTCGACGACATCGTCGAGTACCTTGAAGAAAACTCCGTCGCCGACCACCGGTACCTGTCGGATCTCAAGAACTCCCTCAAAACCCTAAGAGAATTAGGGCACAATAGCCTCGACGGCGGTCTGCTGGACGCCGCATTGGAGAAGCTCGAGGTTGAGCTCCGGCGGCTTCTGGACGAGAACAGCGTCCCGTTGCCGATGCCCTCCACCGCCGACGACGACCAGCAACCCTGCATCGCGCCATCTCCGCTCCCCCGACCCGTCCTGCAGAAAATCCAGCTGATCATTGACCGATTAACCGCAAACAATCGTCTTGAGAGGTGCATTTTGATCTATGTCGACGTTCGCAGCTCTAATTTGAAGGCGAGTTTGCGCGAATTGAATCTAGATTATCTTGAAATCTCCATCTCTGAATTCGACAATGCGCAGAGCATCGAAGGGTACATTGCGAAATGGGGGAAGCATTTGGAATTCTCCGTGAAGCATCTGTTCGAGGCGGAATTCGAGCTCTGCAATGATGTGTTTGAGAAACTGGGTAATGAGGTTTCAATGGAGTGCTTCTCTAAAGTTGCGAATGAGTCAGGTATTCTCTCGTTTCTGCAGTTTGGCATGACAGTTACTGAAAGTAAGAAAGACCCAATCAAGCTATTGAAATTGTTGGATATTTTCGCGTCTTTGAATAATCTGAGATTGGATTTCAATCGGTTGTTTGGCGGGAAAGCCTGCATTGACATTCAAAACATGACTAGGGATCTCATCAAGGCTGTAATTGAAGGTGCCTGTGAGATTTTTTGGGAGCTTTTGGTTCAAGTAGAGTTGCAGAGACAGATGCCTCCACCACCCAATGGCGGTGTTCCGAGGCTGGTGAGCTTTATCACAGATTACTGTAATAGGTTGGTGGGGGACGATTATCGTCCTATCCTCACGCAGGTTCTTGTAATCCATCGTAGCTGGAAGCAAGAGAGGTTTCAGGAGCGTCTGCTTATAAATGCAATTTTGAATATAATCAAAGCTGTAGAGATGAATTTGGAGTCGTGGGGGAAGGCCTATGAGGATGTTACCCTGTCCCACTTCTTCTTGATGAACAACCACTGGCATTTGTTCAGGAGTTTGAGAGGAACAAAGCTTGGAGATCTCCTAGGCAATGCATGGTTGAAAGAACATGAGCAGTACAAGGATTATTTTTCCGCGATCTACTTGAGAGATAGCTGGGCGAAGCTTCCGCCTCTCCTGAGCCGGGAAGGGCTAATTATGTTCTCTGGTGGGAGAGCTACAGCTCGCGATCTTGTCAAGAAGAGGCTGAAGGCCTTCAATGAGGCGTTCGATGAAATGTACAAGAAACAGTCGAATTGGGTCATGCCGGATAGAGAATTGAGAGAGAAGACATGCCAATCGGTGGTGCAAACGATTGTTCCAGTTTACAGAAGCTATATGCAGAATTACGGTCCTCTTGTTGATCAAGACGCGAATGCTAGCAAATACGCAAAGTACACAGTGCAGAGTTTGGAGACAATGCTCGGTTCTTTGTTTCATCAGAAGCTGGTGAAATATGGAAGTGCTAAGACTGGGCATTCTAATGGGAAGCTCAACAGTCCTGTGACCAATCAGTTTCACTCAGCGCCAACTGGAACGTAGTGTGTACCAACTACCAATATGATACAGGTTTTTTCCTTGGTGAAGGGAGCAAGAAGCATTCACTGTAGTGCCTCTGTATAGACTCATTAGTCTGATGCTGTTCCAATGAAATAAAGCTGGAAAGTTTCGATCCGAGTTCTTCAACAGTTGATAGTTTTCACAGCGATGTATATTTGGATAAATTATGATGTTGGGCAGCTTAAAATTTGAAGTTGAGATAAAGGAATATTCAGGGATTCTTCACAGCATAAGGTTTCTCAATGAGAAGCAACTGTGATTGCAAAATTTATTCCCCCGATCAGGCGTTGAGTTGAATAGATCATTGGCACTTTTTCTGGTAGCTTTTGTAATTCCTTTTCTTGATAATATAGCTTAGTCAATATCTTTCCTACCTCTTACTCATTCATTTTTGGTGTTTAAGTTGGTGGCATAGACATCTTTGTATTGTGCAATTCACTGATTTCAAGTGAAATGAAGTTTTGGCAATTAGTTTGGTGGAATCGCCCTACAAAGTGCTGTAAAATTGATCTGGGAGTCAGCCTAGATGCAAATGTACAACTGAATGAGTGTGCTATTATTATCACTTCCAAATGCCAAGTTCAAATAAAGTAATTTATAGTCTTGTTCTTGATATGGAACAGTGTGTATATTTTGCAAAGAAGCATCTTACTTTAGTTCCATTTGAATTTTGAACTATGCATTGATGAGCTTATGTTTCCCATGTGGTATTTATTTGAAATACTGTTTTTTTTTTCAACCATAATTTAGTCTTGCTGTTCATGATTTGCACATATATGACCTTTACATCCTCAATTTTTACTTTTTGGTCAACTGGTTAGTTTAGATATGTCACATATAACCTTTTCTTGAATAAGGGAAGGAAAGACTTTTCACCTGTGATAATGTGAAACCTAGATCAAGCGTTAAAATTTTCACATGGTGCCTAAGCAAACTGCCCTTAATTTGGGATAACAGAAATCGTCATCATCATCAAGATTATTATTACTGCTGCTCTGCTGTTGCTTCTGTTTCCAATCGGTAATGGAAAAACTTCAATGATATGCAAGAGGACGCATGGAAATTGTTGTGGAAATGGAAAGATAAGGGAACAAAACAGAATGCGAAAATTACAGATCATGGAAACCAAGTAAATGCTAACTCCACCAACCACCTGGTTAGCTAATAACTACAGTGCATAGGATTCATATACTCTTTCCTTGTGAGAATTTTTTAAATACAGAATTTCATTCTTGAGAAAATGGAGTAGTTTCCTTTTCTTATATTGATACTCTTTAAAAGGTAAGACAGAGATGCCAAATTCACATTTGCTTTGACACTAATTATTTTTTTGTCCATTAAAAGTTGTTGAAGCACTTGATTGGTTACCGTTTTAATTTCTTCAGTTAGTTTTCTATCACATGTTGCAGGCTTGTGTGAGACACTTGTGTGAAGTGAGTACTGAGTATTTACCAGCGAGAAAAATGTGCATATGAAGACAATTTTTGTGATAATAAGAACCTAGGAAGGTGTGATACCCATTCCTCTCCTGCAGCACTGCCATTACCATGCATGTGAGTGGGCCCTGCAGAAACGAATCCTTGCAGTCATAGTCAATTAGTCATCATCATCCCACCATCGGTATTGATAGAGGCAAGAAGAGGGAGTGTTCTAAGAAGATAAATTCCAAAACCTTGCAGGATCTGAGGGAGAAAGAAAACAAGAAAATGGAGAGAAGAATTGGGAGATGGAGTCTTCAAGGAGCAACAGCTCTGGTAACAGGAGGCACCAGAGGGATTGGGTTTGCTCTCTTTCTCCATCTTAGTTCCCTTTTACTACTTTTAAGTTATTGTAATTTTTATTTTTCTGCACTGCAATCAACGCCATTCATCAAGCTGTTACGTAGCAGTTATTTCTGTCACATAAATAGAATCGAATTTTAGTAGATAATAGGTGAACTAACATACAAACGAGGTGAATATTTCGCATGGATAAATTAAAGAAATAATGATTCTATAACTCAGCTTTTATTTGTGTAGAAATATTTTTTTTTTTTTTACGTCAAATAATAATGATTCTTGATCGTTGTTCTCTTTTTATTTTCCAGTGGAATGAAACCTCTATTTTTCTACCTACATCTGTAGGAAGTTGTTTGACATTGAATGAAATAAGGGTTGGCTCATTGAGCAAATAGAATTTAGTGTAAAATTCTATTAGCACCAGCAGCGGAGCAAAGATTTTCTTACAGGGTGGCAATGATCAACTGATAATGTCAAGTTTATTGCAATTCCTTTTTATTAACAAGGATAAAACTAAAGGAAAATTTGTTAATTTTTGTAAATAATATATAAACTGAATTTCATTAAGAAGGGAAATTGAAGACTTTCCCTTACGACGTCAATAGTCAATTACACTGGATTTGATGGACTCCCTTGAGAACCCTCTTCACCCCTTCAGCATGTTGCACTCATTAATGGAAGCCTGCCATGAACACTTGATGCACACTTCTACCAAAATAAAATAAAAATAATAAAACACATGATGCACACATAATTCCAATCTAGTACACAAAAGGGAAAAGATCAAGAAGGAATCCCGAAACTTTTCTATATTTTTCTCTCTTTATTTTTTTCAAAACCCGGTACAAAGACCAAAATAACCCCAAAAACCTAATATACCTAATAAATCAGGTCAATCCAAAAATGCAAGACATTAACCTAGCGCAGTATCCTTCCATAAGACTACAATATTTTAGTATAATATGAATTAGGCAAGAGAGCCCTAAACCCATATTTGTCTTATTTGTATTAAAGTTTACTTCTACAAACAAAATTGGTTACAGTGATGAAGCTCAAGATGCTATATTTTGATAGAATTCACTGTGTTTCATTTCATAGACAATAGTCTCTACTTGAACAAGAGAGAGTGAGATATGCATATCCTAATCTACTCTATCATCTAACAATTTAATCACCTAATAATAGCATTGTCGTTGTAGATTGAACTAATTCTTTGTGTCAGAAGAAATTCCAAGTTAACACTAGAAAGTCGGTGGAAAATTTTGACGGTTAGACCTTACAGTAATAGAAACTAACTTCAGGGTTTATATCATCTGCTTGTCAGGATAGTTGGCTTATGAAAAGCTTAAGTTTAGGACTCAAGTGGACTTTAATATGGGTCAGCCACCTCGACTCGAGAGGTCACCAAGTCTAAGTTGAATGAGTGTTAATGAGTATTCAATTGACTAACCCAGTTTACTTGAATCAATGATCTTCTGAGTTGATTCAGAGTTTTTGTGTTCTAAAGCACTGATGCAGAGTGGACTGCATTGCATGGGACTAATTTCCACTACATATTAATATCATAGCCAAACATTTTTGCTTCAATTTTGACTTTTTGATGGGGCCTACTCACTCTGTTACTGTCCATATACGTTTCCAAGTACATCATACCCATTCTGATCTATTGCTGATGCATGATTCTGATCTATAGATTTGTTTATTGCACATCATTCAAACCTCTTTCCTGTATTTGCCCGTGGATTAAGGCCAATGGTGAACATTTAAAAATTCTTGGTGCTTGTGCGGATTTTTTAAATATTATTGGATCTTGTTTTTTTAACTATTAAACATGACCTTGCCTACATGGATCTAACGGAGGACATGGCCCTAAACAGATTTGATTGGCGTCGTCAAATCCATATAGCCGACCCCACCTAGTGGGAAAAAGCTTGGTTTAGTTTGGTTTATTGGATCTTGTTTTTTTGTTTTTGGCTCTCTTCTCTGACCCACAAACTGCTTTTTTAGTAACACCAAAACTCTAATCAATTAGAGTGATTTCTTGACCTATATGGCTAATCCACATCAACCCCTTCTCTTTCCTTTTGTCCTCTACCATTGGAATGCACTAAGATGGACTCTATGGAGAGTGACTAATGACTCTCATATCAGCTAGGGTGGTAATTCTCGATCTATCTTATCTTCATTCCAACCTGAACCCGACCTGATTTCACAGCTAGGGTGGAAAGTTTTCTTTTTCTTTGATTGATTAATAAATGGTTTTGGTCTAGATTTGATTTGGGTTGAATATTTTCTTGGTATTTGTTCCACCTACCTGAATTTATACAACTGACTGAGTGCAATTTGACCTGCCAACATTAGCCAAATCCAACATATCAATAAAGGGGTTTAGGTTAAGACTTACAACCCTGTTAATAAATGGGTCAAGTTTAGGTTGAGTGTGTAGCTCAGATTACAACTGTGTTTAATTTTCTTTCAAACCGAGAGGAATAATTGAGAGTCTTGCTCTCACTCAACCGCCCAGTGTTAGATCCCTACTCTTCTCCAAATTTAATTTCAATCAAATTTACATATACTTCTATGGTTAAAAAGCGATTATTTTTTCAATGCACATGATGAAGTGTTTGAGATCAACTAAACTAGATCTGGGCCAGTTTGGAAACTCTACTAATAGAGTCAAGTGAAGTAAAGTTGATATTGAAGAAAGAATAAAATATAAGTGGGTTATGATGTTATTTTATTTTTAGTTGTTTGTTATGGAATCTTTTTGACTTTTTGCATGATAAAGTGTAGTTGTTTTGTATTTTAGTGGATAAAGGTGGTTGTTTTTTTACTTAAAAAAAAAAAGATAGAGAAAGTTTTAAATTAAAGTGTTTTTTATGTGACATTTTATCTGAAAAATAGATACTTTACTTGAATTTTACAATGCTAGTAAAGTGCCAAACTAATGCATGATATGAGAATATTTTGTTTGGATTGTTTTCTAAAAGAGATTAAAAAGATAAACAGACAAGTTGGGTCTCGGCCACATGGCATCTTGGATAACAGTACCAGATGACCGGCCAACGAGACCGCACCTCTGGTGACGAGCCAGCTGGTCATGTCTCGGTCAAAGCTCTCTATATAGCTCAGCAGCAATGCTAATCTCTAGCTTGATAGCAGCGCCACCCTCCAGTTCGGCAGAGCTCCAGCTTGACAGCAAAGCCGAGACCCTAGCTCCATCACGGCAGCAGCGCCTGGTCACGGCCTTGTCCATCTCAACAAGGTCCTCGAGCTCGGCAGATTCCAGCCACCAGCTCGGTCTCCTTCACCTCGGCCTCGGTCACACACCTCGGCACCCCTGCCAGGTCTCCAGCTGACCTCGGCGAACATGCCTCGACCTCGGTCACGCACTTCGGTCATAGGGCCAGAGCTAGCCAAGGCAGGGACTGACAGCCGTACCTCTACGAACACTCCACCATGTCCCAGGACGTGCGACAAGACAAGGGCTCCGCCCATATTTCCTGGCAGATCGCCGTTCGCAACTCCCAAGGCTCCACGATATAGCCAGATGGGACAGGATAAGTTACGATGGGATAGCTATTAGAGTAGAGTGAGTTATGATAGGACAGCTAACCACCTCCTTGCCTTCTCTCTTCTTCTATATAAACACAGCTACAGCTTCAGAACAAGGAGGGGGCAAGGGGCCAACACTTACACCACATGCTAATACGCCATCTTATTCCCCAAAAATCTCCATCCTATTGCTTAGTTCTCACACTAACTTATGCATCGGAGAGCCCTGCGCTGCCACAGTTAAGGTCCTCTGACCTGTTTCTTCCCCCTTTTCCAGGTTCTTAGGCATCGGTTCTTCTATCAAGAAGGGAAATTGAAGCCTTTCCCTTACGACGTCAATAGTCAATTACACTGGATTTGATGGACTCCCTTGAGAACCCCCTCTTCACCCCTTTAGCATGTTGCACACATTAATGGAAGCCTGCCATGAACACCTGATGCACACTTCTACCAAAATAAAATAAAAATAATAAAACACATGATGCACACATAATTCCAATCTAGTACACAAAAGGAAGAGATCAAGAAGAAATCCCGAAACGTTTCTATTTTTTTCTCTCTTTTTTCTTTTCATAAGAAAGCCCGGTACAAAGACCAAAATACCTCCAAAACCTAATATACCTAATAAATCAGGTCAATCCAAAATACAAGTCGTTAACCTAGCGCAGTATCTGTGATGTTTTGATATTATATATATATATTATATTATATTATTTATTATTATTTAATTGATTGTATATTAATTAAATACGCAATTAGTTTAAGTGGGGACCACGCTAGACTTAGTTTGGTGAGTTAGGCTTGTTGGATAGGTGTCTTAACCTATAGTTAACCCAGGCCCAATTTAGTGGTATAATTCTTTTCTAATCCAAACTCTTATATTTTTAGAAAAGAAACTCTATTATTTTTAGACTTTAAGTCAGATTACAATTCCTATTCATATTCCCTATTTATACACCACTCTTTTATTTTCACACACAATTCTCTCTCTTCCAAGTTTTCTCTGGGGTAGCACCTTGGGCTTTGACAATAGAGATTCTAGACCATCTACATCAACCGCTAATCTCAGGTAAGTACTTAATCATAATTTGTAGATTTAATACTTGTGTTCTTCCTTGATTTGCGTGTTGATGCATGTAGAAACCCCTTCGATGCCCTTTTCATATGATAATGCTAATATGTTATTTTGACCCATGATGTAATCGGAGACTGTGATTTCATCGATTGTTCTTATTTTATTGTCACCGTGCAGTGCTTCCAAAATTTTATAAATTGTGTGTCAAAACCACTGTACCCGTGTTTGATCGGTGAGGCTCATTGTCCAGATCACCATGATGCGTTGGACTGAGTTGGGTTTCTGTGGGTGGTTGTTTTAAGCTACTATTATGGAAAAAAAGTTCTGTGCATGAGGTCTGAACGGGACCTGTTTTTGGAAAAGAACTCCCATGTGACTTAACTTTAACACTTGTCAGAGCTTTCCCTTGCAACCCATTAGTTTTTAGAATTTTAAAGGAAAGGTTATGTGTTGTTGGTTTTCTACTTGGACATGAATTGGAAAGAATGGTTTTGTGTGGAATGAAGTAGGAAACGACTTGGACCCATAGGAATAGGAATGACCTAGTGATGATGTCATCTCATGTAACATGAATATATGATATGATGTGGTGGGATTATAGGAGAGAGAATGGTGATGATGTCATCCCATGTGACTATAGGTTTCATAAATTAGAAATAAAGGCCCTGGTTTATTTATAAACCCAACTTAGACCTTTTGGTTTATTTTGAATGTGAAAAATGTTTTGGATGGGATCCTCATATTTTTCTAAAATTATAAATTAAGATTGTGATTTATCATTATTATTTGCAAATTAAATATTAAATGATATCTTTGATTTTTAATATGTTAAATTATATTTTTGTACCTTATTAATTGGATCATTGGACCTGAGTAAATATCGTCTAGGCACACGGTATATTACTAACGTGAGGTTTAGTACTTCGTATGACCTCGGGGAAATCCTAGTGGATTTGAACTCAACCCATCTTTATTGGAAAACCCTTAATTGGGTCTATGCACCATTGATTGAGAAAGGATGTGTTGGTCTTTTATCTATTTAGATATTACTGTGGTTGTTGGGTACGAGACCTTATGTTTGACCTTAGAATTGGCTTGTGATTATTCCTTGACCTTCGGGTTTGCATATATGATTGTGATTGATGCTGGTTTATTAGCTACATACCCTATGTTGATTGGATATGGACCGTGATGTGGCTTAGTATTTGATTGAGATATTGTGGAGGTTTATTCGAATGATTTGATTGGTATTCGATTGTGGATTATTGTGCTGTCAGCCCTTTACTTTGACTTAGATTTCTGTGTAAGAGCTTTACAAGATCATTAGGTCTGTTCTACTATGATATGTATAGGTATATTGATTGGGTCATATTCGAACAACTGCAGTTGTAATTCGACGGTTGATCACCGATGTGTACGGACACTGTAATATCCGAATTTCGAACCGGTTTATCCGGCCTACGATTACGAACCGGTTTATGACCGCCGGCCTTCGAACGGGTTTTCCCGCTTTATAGTTAGGGTTGACCACCCAAAGCAGTAGCTTTGTTTCTGTGTGATTATTGTATTGCTATATTGTGTAGATTGGATTTAGGATATTCGTTCTTTTCATCATTGATACATTGTTATTCTCTTATGATCATTACCTGTAATTACTCACTTTGTTTTTGTGTTTTATTTATGAATTATGCTTTCGTGCTTGCTGTTTACTTTATTTATTGGTGCATAAGTACCGATCCTTACCATGCCAAAGAGACGGTGGAGGGTCAAATGTTTCAAACGTTTGAGCCAGTTGACGAACCTGAGTGGAGAGCCGATGATGGCCACAGAGCCGTCTGAGTCCGCACGGGAGTGACTTTCATCATAGAGACATTTTTTTTTAGCAAATCCTTCATAATGAACCTAATTTTATTTAGGTTATTTTGGAAACTTTAACCTTAATATATTCAGTTAGTTATGTGTTGGTTTGATTTTGAATATCGATACCAATTGATTTAATGCTTCCGCAAATGTTTTTTTTTTTATGACTCACCATGTTTCGAAATTTTTGTGGGTCCATATTTGGGAGCTTGTGTTGCATTAAACACAGGAAATTGAATATTTATTCTTATTTTCACGTTTTCCCCTGGTTGTATTTTGGGGACGTGAAAGTATCCTTCCATAAGACTACAATATTTTAGTATAATATGAATTAGGCAAGAGAGCCCTAAGCCCATATTTGTCTTATTTGTATTAAAGTTTACTTCTACAAACAAAATTGGTTACAGTGATGAAACTCAAGATGCTATATTTTGAGAGAATTCACTGTGTTTCATTTCATAGACAATAGTCTCTACTTGAACAAGAGAGAGTGAGATATGCATATCCTAATCTACTTTATCAGCTAACAATCTTAATCACCTCATAATAGCATTGTCGTTGTAGATTGAACTAATTCTTTGTGTCAGAAGAAATTCCAAGTTAACACTAGAAAGTTGGTGGAAAATTTTGACTGTTAGACCTCACAGTACTAGAAACTAACTTTAGGGTTTATATCATCTGCTTGTCAGGATAGTTGGCTTATGAAAAGCTTAAGTTTAGGACTCAAGTGGACTTTAATATGGGTCAGCCACCTCGACTCGAGAGGTCACCAAGGCTAAGTTGAATGAGTGTTAATGAGTACTCAATTGACTAACCCAATTTACTTGAATCAATGATCTTCTGAGTTGATTCAGTTTATGTGTTCTAAAGCACTGATGCAGAGTGGACTGCATGGGACTAATTTCCACTACATATTAATATCATAGCCAAACATTTTTGCTTCAATTTTGACTTTTTGATGGGGCCTACTCACTCTGTTACTGTCCATATACGTTTCCAAGTACATCATACCCATTCTGATCTATTGCTGATGCATGATTCTGATCTATAGATTTGTTTATTGCACATCATTCAAATCTCTTTCCTGTATTTGCCCGTGGATTAAGGCCAGTGGCGAACATTTAAAAATTCTTGTTGCCTGTGCGAATTTATTTATTTATTATCGGATTTGGCTCTCTCTTCTCTGACCCGACAAACTGCTATTTGAGTAACAGCAAAACTCAAATCAATTAGAGTGATTTCTTGACCTATATGGCTAATACACATTAATCCCTTTGTTAAAACCTATGTATCTTATTTTCTGCACTTTTTGGAGGTCTCACTTCGAACCGTTCAATTTTATAGGTATAAGCATCAAGGCATTTAGTTTTAGATATTAAGTCTTCCTGGATTTTGATATATTTTGAAAAGGTTTTAAAACATCCAAATAAATTTAGATCTTTGTTGTACTCATGTGAAAGTGGTGATTTTGATAAATATTGTAATAATGTGTTTCACACATACGACATTTGCCTATATATATATATAGATTTATATATCTAAAACCTACATCAATGCATAAAAGGCAAACGACTTGTAAGTGAATTTTAATTTTAGATTTTTTCAATAAAAAGCCTAAATTGCTTAGCAAACAAACTAATGGTTGAGTGGTGTTGACACCTTAGTATCACCTACATGCTAACGATCGAATTGATCCCGAGATCTTTTAGGTTTAGAGTATCACTCCTTCCTAGTGGTTCAACTTTGTTACAGAAATTTAAATTGCTTAAAATATGTAATATTTTATTATATTTTTATATTGATAATATAATTCATAGTGCATAAAACATGTATTATATTTAATTTATGTCAAGCCACGTGAAATTTACTCCTATTGGAGATACGGGCACTGAACAAATCATGTGTTTTTATGCAATGGTTGTCCAAGATGAGGACTTTAGATCCGGCTGGATTTCATCTTTGGAATGATTGTTCAAGATAAAACTCAGGAAATCCTAGCACTGTGCTTGAATAATCTGCACTAACACATGGATGACGGATTTGAGGGCCCACCACCTTTGAAAAAAACTTGGAAAAACTAGTTGAAAAATCACTCTAACCCACAAGATGACTGGGTTAAATAAGACCATTAAAAGTGGCCCTTTGATTGATGATCCATTCAAAATGAAAAAAAAAAAATTATATCCCTTCTTTTAATCATAACATTAAAAAAAAAAAAGAGGATTCTCCTATTTTAAAACGGGACCATCAAGATGGCAATATCAATATTTTGAAAATGTCCTGTGAGCGGATTGCATACTTCTCATATGTAGGCTAGCTCGTGGTGCCCACTTAGATGGCTACTTATTAGTAAGGATAGAGTACATGAAAAGGTCTCCTCTAATGAATAAGGGTTAAAAAAAAAAGGCTTGGCATATCATCCTACCCTTGGATTTAATAGCCATAAAGTGCAGTGGTCTTTTAACCATAGATTTCTTTGATACTCAATTCAATGGTGGAAAGCTTCAATGAGAGTGAAATTGGGCTTGGTGCTAGATCATGAGAGAATGAGATCAAAGGTGAATCTAAGTGGGCCCTACAAAGCTGGACTGCATATACGGTTGCCCATAGGAGAACATATGTCCATCATATATATACATAAAATGATGTTTTCAAGATATCATAAAAATTAAGACTATCAAGAGAAAATGACAATTAAATCATAATAACAAAATGAATAATTTATAAAGGATTTTACCTAAAAAAGAATCCAAGATGGCCACTAAACAAAAAATGGGCCTCTAGTAAATATGGCACGGAAGTGGTCCCCTGAGACCACTTCCGTTTTTTTTATATATATATATTAATGATCGAAATAAGTGACGACGTCGTTGCACCATTCAACCCCATAAAAGTGCACCGAACCCTACTTTCCCATTGTCTCCTTCTTCCTCTCATCACTTTCTCCCTTTTCCCCTAGGTCTGTTCTTGAGCAAATTCACATCGTCGACCGGAATCTCGTTGTCCGGATCATTGTCCGGAAAACCCACAAACCCACCAAGTGGAAATGCTCGAATTGAGTACTCTACATTCTTAGCATTGACTTTAGCTAATACAGGACCAAACCCAATGGCAAACTTACTCACATGGATACCTTGAAGATGAGCAGCAAGAAAGTGGACGATTTCATGGACAATGATGATCGCGGTGAGCATCATAGACGCTTCAAGAACGGGCGATAAACTCTCCATGCCGGCAAAAATGGCATACGGCCAAAAAACGACCCTTTTCCGATGTGGGTGTGTTGGAAATCTGGTTCTTAGGTGGTGGGAGAGAGGGAGAAGTGATGGAAAGAGGGATTTGAGATGGGGTGAGGAGTTGGGGATTGGGAAATGGAGTTTTGGAGGGAAATCTGAGATGGGTATTTTTAAATTTGAAATCTAATTGAGGAAAATGATGAATTTGGGGAATAGGAGGGTAGATTAATCATCTCTAACAATCTGATTATCACTTTTGTGGTTGTGGAATTTGTTTGGAAAAGAGGGTGTTGGAGGGAGAGGGAAAAAGAGTGTGTAAAAAAAAAAATAGGTGCTGGGGAGAGGGATGGAGGATGTGGGGTGGGGGATGATTGGATGAGAGTTGAATAATCATCCTCTCATCCAATCATCCGGCTATAGAAAGATCCTCCCTCGATGATATTCGAGCTTGCCCATCAGAACCAGCTTTTTCATCAACTGAAGCTGTTTCCGTATCTTTGGAACCATCTGGTGATACTCGAGCTATATCCACCTCAACCACATTTTTGGTTAAATTTTGCGACGTTAACGTTCGCTTGTTATGGATTATTGAATGTTGCCTTGTGGTGGATTATTGAATGTTTTAATATGGATTTTTGAATGTTCCTAAGTTATGTGCTTTTTTATGGCAAGAAACGAAGCTTATATGTCCATGTCTTGTAGTGCGCTCGGACATCAAACCAATACACTCATCATTTTTTTCGATTGCAATGGTCAGTGACGACGTCGTTGCCTCAGAGAAGATAGTGGAAGGAAGCGTGCTCTAATATCTGACGACGTCGTTGCTTCACAGAAGCTAGTGGAAGACAGTGTGCTTTAATATCTAACGACGTCGTTGCTTCACAGAAGCTAGTGCTAGAAAATGTTTTTTAATATATGACGACATCGTTGCTTCACAGAAACTAGTGAAAGACTATGTGCTTTAATATATGACGACGTCGTTGCTTCACATAATCTAATGTAAAGAAGTGTTGATGTAAATATGTAACTTTTGGTATTCATTCATAGTTTCTTTCGGCTTCAAGTGGTTATTGCATCGGACTCTGTCATCAATGAACTCTTCAATCACTTTTAAGGATGCTTGGGGATTTGTCATTCCCATAACTGGTTTTGAGCAATAATGCATTGGGTTATAAGTCCGCACCTTAAACTCCGGGCTTGAATTAGCTCAAACCATGTGAACTGAACCATCAAAATTTGGAATGGTGAACTGAACTCCCTGAAGTTAAGTTTGGTGGACTCCACACTTCCAAACCTTAATGAAACATGACTTTTTAATGGAATATATCATTTCCCAATAAGCGTTCGATATTGATGATAGCATATCGCAATTCCTTTACAATTTGCTCAGCTTTAAGCTTATAAATTTCTTGATTGATTCTTTTCAAAGGCCCACTAATTTTCCTACTTCTGAATGCCTCATAAGATGATAAAAAAAAAAAAAAGCAAGCATCATTAATAGGAACCCCACAAAAAGAAGTAATGTAAAAAGGGCAAAAAAAAAAAAAAAATACTAAGATCAGCGTCGACGTCGTTGCCCAACCGTTTATGCAGTCTTGCCGAAGGGGTAGAATAAGCGATGACGTCGTCTCTTCGCAAAATCTTGAAATACTTGGTCCCATTTAAATGAGCGACGACGTCGACGCTCGTCGAAAAAGAGCAAAAAGAGAAAAGTTTGCTGTGAATACCAGTTTCGTAGCATATAAACTACTGTCCCCTTTTTCGTCAGTGACCATCTAAGGTCCTTTTTCAGGTAAATTCCTCTAATTTATATTTAACAATATTTCTATTTTCTTATTATTTTATTTCTTTAAATATTTAGTTTATTTCCTACGATATTTCCCAATAACATCTACAGAAAAAAAAAAAAGCCATCCTTGAAATAATCCATAATTTCCAGAGATGATAATTCTAAGATAATGATGTTTTTGACAATTTTGGACCCAATTTATGAGAACTGGCCCCACAAATAAAAGTCGGGGAATTAATAATCATCTATCTGTCTTTTATGAAGCAGATAATAATAATCATCACAGGTATAAAGAGAGGGAAGAGGTGGGATGTAGTAGGAAGATGCACTCCAAAAACTACTTGTAATATTTGAGAAAGAGAGATAGAGAGAGAGAGAGAGAGAGAGAGAGATATGGAAGGAGGAAGAGGTGGGAGATGGAGTCTTGAGGGTGTAACAGCTCTTGTAACTGGAGGCAGCAAAGGAATTGGGTAATTTGTTCTGCAATATTTTCATTTTTTTAAAAGCTTTTATACTATAACGCTTTTTCATTTTTCCATCCATGTCGCGGTCAAGGCCATTCATCGAGTTTTTAGGACGCTGTTGTTTATAGGCGGAGGGGGGCTGATTATTGGTCTTGTTTTGTGATGTCTTTCTTTCTTGTATTGCTCCGGCTTATCTTCTTTTTTGTTTCTTTGCTTGTTGTTTGAATGAAAAGTTTCTTTAATTATATATATAAAAAAAGGCCATTCATCAAGTAGTCACTTAACAGCTTTTCGGTTATATAAATAGAATCGAATTCTAATCTATTATACATTCCAGACAGCCTTTTACTGTTCAAAAAAATATCCTATGTGGCACTGTGGCTAAAAGGGGCTAAAAGTTGAATATAATTACAACTTTTGCCATCACGAAAGAAAGAGAGAGAGGACAGTTGACTGCACGTGGAAGAGTAGAGGGGAGAGAGATAGAGAGGGGAAAGTAAGAGAGAGAAAATGAATGAGGGAGAGGGGGGCGTGGGGGCTGATGGGTTTATTTTTTTCTGCTAATCTCAATCTCAGCCGTCCATCACACTTTTTTGTGGAGCCCATTTTACTATTCATCTCAATGTTTTTCTCAGAGAACTAAAATTCGAAAAATAAAAAAGCAGGGGAGCCGGGTCCGATTTGGTTGGCCAGAGTGTTAAAAAAAATTAAAAGTTAAGAACATTAAAAAAAATAATTTTTTTTGAAATTTGGAGTGTAAACTCTTAAATTATAAAAGTTAATAAAACAAAATACTAAAAACCCTAAACATTAAAGCATAAATCATATATATATATACTAAACATAAATAAAAAAATATTAACCTAAACCAGAAATTCTAAGAACACTAAATCCTATAAAGTCGTAAACCCCAAATCCAAATAAGTTAATTTACGAAAATTTTTATATCGTGCCAAAGGCACGGGTTACCGCTAGTAGATACTATTATGGGACAATATATACAGGAGATGACTACTTCATGAAGGATAACTGAAAGGAAAAAATATTAATGACTCTACTAGGGATGACTTCCCTGTATACTTCTGTATATAAAAAAATATTTTTAAATTTCTTTCTGCTTCAAAACAATAATGATACTTGATCTTTAGGGCCTGTTTGGATGTGTGGTGAATTGAAGTATGGTGAGCTGAAGTATCAAATCAACAGAGAATAAAATATTAGGTGTTATGATGGTGTTTTGTTTTTAGTTGTTTGGTATAGAATTTTTTTGACTTTTTATATAGAAAAGTGGTATTTTTTTGTCTTTTAGTGGAGAAAGGATGTTGCTTTTTTGACTTTTTAAAGTTGACTGAAAACAAAACCCCCCCACCCCTTCTATAATCTGTAAGTAGTTGTTGCCATGACAATAAATTCAAAAAGGGCTGAGTTATTATTGAGCAAATACAACTTATGCAGTTAAACTCAGCATAGCCCTTGTAACTTTTAAGTCTCTGAAATTTACTTTTGATAGATTTGAAACAATCTAAATATCTTTCAAGGTTTCAAGGATGTAGGTTTTAATATTTTTAAGATTAAGTTCAGTGTACGTAGAAGAAAGATGAAATAGATGGATACCATGACTTATATTGATTTATTAGCCATTTTAACAGTCACAATATCAGAAGGTTTCCGACACTCTGAAAAAGAAAAATTCTTTATGCATCGGCTGATACATCTGATTTATTATCGATACTTTAGTTTATTAAGGTCCTTTTTTAACATCAAACAAAATTAAAAAGATCCAAAATGTGAAAAAAAACATCTATTTCTTAATGTCTTGTTGAAAATTATTTTATATAGTGGTATGGTCAAAGAAGGTTTTTTTTTTTTTGGGTCCTCCACTAGATCCTTTTACATATGGGACGAGCTTGAGAACGGCTCCTTAGCGGACCCAGGTAAAATCGTCTTGGGGCTAAAGCCTCCACCCATTTCTTAAAAAGACCTTTAAAATTTCTAAATGCCCTCTTACAAATTTTAAAAATTATTATGTTTTTTTTTTTTTTTTTTTTTTTGCTCCTTCTTCTGAGATTTATTTTACATAAAGTCCCCAAATTGAATTTCCTGGGTCCACCTCTGTTTACCTTAGTGGTAAGAACTAGTAGTTCTCACCTGGTGCCATCTCTTCCTATATGTGGGGATTCTCTTTCTACTTATTTTGTCTTCTCAAGTGTGTGCGGACTTTCTATTGGGTCCAGCCCCTTAAAAATCAAGAAGAAAAACTAAAGATTTTTTTATTGCACAACAGGTATGCCGTGGTGGAGGAATTAGCGGGGCTGGGAGCAAAGGTGCACACGTGCTCCCGCAGCAAAGCAAATCTTGACTGTTGCCTACACGAGTGGGAAGGGAAAGGCTTCCACGTGTCAGGTTCGGTGTGTGATGTGTCGTCCCGAGCTCAAAGGGAGAGGCTGATGGAAGAAGTCACCTCCATTTTCAACGGCCAGCTCAACATCTTGGTAATCTTGGTTTTTGTTTTCCCTTGTTAATTCCATATAAAGGCTCCTATGTTTGAGAAGGCAGGAGAAACTTGCTGCCTGCAACTGGTAAAAATTATGTTTAAGAGTTGGCAAATTCAGTAGCCTAGCTAGCCGCACCAAAAAAAAAAGTGGTATGCCCTTAGAGCCTTGACCTGGCTTTCAATAGGCCATATATATAGCCCAGCACTGATTCATCAATGTCATCCAATAGGCCTGCATCGTCAACACTCTGCTAGGATAGTTTCATACACTCAACTTGGTAATTCGGAAAAAAGATATGTGCAATTGGACCATGAGCTGATGTTCAATTAGTTCCATCCATGTTTTCCATCCTTACTTCCCAACTTTATATGTAATGGAACTCTTATACTTTAGATTATTAATTTGACTGTAGGTGAACAATGCTGGAATAACCATTTTCAAGCCCACTGTAGATTATTCTGCTGAAGAGTTGTCTACAGTCATGGCTACCAACTTTGATTCCGCATACCATCTTTGCCAACTTGCTCATCCTCTTTTAAAGCTGTCAGGAAGAGGAAATATTGTATTTATCTCATCCACTGCAGGTGTGATGGCTTTAGATGTTGGGAGCATTTACTCAGCCAGCAAAGGTATGGCACTCAAAATTTATGGTGATTTGAAAATGAATCAAGTTAATTTTTTTATGGGGTGACCCATGTTGTGTGTTAGAGGGGTCCAATGGTTACCTATTAGTTTGATGTTCTTTTTGAAGTTTTAGATATAAAACATTGATGCACTGTGGAATATATCACCCTTTCATTTATGTTTCTTTTTCAGGAGCAATGAATCAACTCACAAGGAATTTAGCATGTGAATGGGCAAAAGACAACATCCGGGTTAATTCTATTGCACCATGGTTCATCAAGACCGCAATTCTAGACCCTGTAATATACTCATCCTGGGATCATCATTTGAACCTTATCCCATCATTTTAGCTAATTTTACTCATTTGAATTGACTCAAATTTATTTTTAAAAATATTAAGTTGCTTATCTCATTGAACACATAAAGGCAAAATATGTTCATAAATACATTTCAAAAGAAACAGAAATCGAGCAAATAGTAAGAGGGTAACATGACTTAGATTTTCTTTACCTAATAGTACAAATCATTTTCCTTATTGGTTAAACTTTTTTTGCCATTCTAACTTGACCTTGAAATGTTGAAATAAATCTCATCCGTTGAAATTTCTTTTACTGCCCAAACACGAGTCTATGAATATGAGATGGCTTTGAGTTTTTATCTCTGATGAGAAAATGCAATTGCAAGTGTTATGGTTCTTGATTCTACATGCAAATTCTACCCCTGTTAAGAATTATCAAACACAAATTTCCCATCCTTAATAATATCCAAGAAACATTAGGATTCAATGTCAGTAGAATTAATACTTTGCAATCACTACTCTTAGTCTTAGCCTCCTCCTTCCCTAGCTTTGCCACCAATGATTATACTGGAAATTTGCAATGGAGTTCACTAAAATCTTACATCATGATGTGAAAGTATATAGCTGATGCAATTCTTTTTCTTGTTTTTTACTACAGTTCTATCAAAATAGCAACTTTGAGGAACAGGCAAGGTCTAGGACACCACTTCGACGCATCGGAGAGGTGGAGGAAGTATCATCTATGGTGGCATTCCTTTGCCTACCTGCTGCTTCATATATCACTGGGCAGGTTCATGTCATTGATGGAGGAGCCACTATTAATGCTTTCTACCCAACCCATGACTAAAAACATGGGTGAGAAGAGAACTTGGTTTTTCTTGCCATTGGTAGAACACCGACGGGTAGTTTACAATAAATGTCTAAATAAAAGGTGTGTGCTTGCAATAGTAGCGGACTAGTGATTGTTGTTTCCCCTGCTTGCCTATAAGTAAGAACTGAGAACTGATTTTATTTTTTTTCCCATTAGAAATGGAAGATGTGGTAATGTTACAAATCTGAAGATTAAACAGATCAGTAGGTAAAATCAGAGCCTCTGGGCAAAACATAAGTAAGATCCATTTACTTGAGCTTGCGAAGAGGTTGTTTTCTAAATCTGGTGAGTACCTATGTCTCTGTTTGGAAATGTTCACCTACGAGCAAGACTACATATAGCTTACATGCGGTTCAGCTCATGGAACTCACTTATATTTTAGTTTACCAATGGTGGGAGGGCAGAATAAAAGGTCTCATCATGGACAAGAGGGATCTAAAAAAATCAACCCCACCAAGATATCCTAGCCCTTGATTTAAAGTTTAATGGCACCTTAACCATATATTATTTTCAGATTCAATCCAACAGTGAGTTCAGGGTTCACTGAATGTAAAATCGGACTTGATTCCAGATCATGGAATGAAAACAACTATAAAAGGAAGTGCGTATTAACGGTTCCTGATCTGGATGAGATAAGGAACAGTTAATAGTGTGATGATTAAAGGTGGGCACAAGTGAGCGCCACAGTCAGTCAAAGAGTTGACCAGGTGGATGAAAGTACCTTTTGTTCCTACTCTTTTGTAGCAGAGAAGTAACAACATAAAAACAGTCACTTGACAATGTTCTGGGTTTGAACCTCCAACCTCTTGATTCTTCAATCTTCGCGTATTTAAGTATCCATATTTTATTCTTGCTCTTAATAAATTTCATTTTATACCAGAAGAAGAAGTCCTAACCTTTATATACCTGATTATCTTAAGTCTTCATAAAATTTGAGTAATTTTATTCTTGCTTTTTAATTGAAAGTTTTTCACAAATTTCTCGAGATCCACATGATATCAAATCTTGAAAATTGACCCCATAGCCTTCTTTAGCCTTCCAAAGAGATCTAACTATTTGGATCTCGTGTTTGGGGCCCACATAATTCAAAAAATACTATCAATGGCTCACATTTCTGTACATATCTTGAGATTGGTGATGCTTTAACGGCTGAAATTTAGTCCCATAATTAGGCATGATCTTAACAACAATCTCAACGGTTTGGATTGTGATTTACTATCCTAGAAATAACAAAAGAAAAAGGTGAAAAACATGACTGCTTATGGACTAAGCCAAAATTGAGCATATTATATCAATGACTGATATTATTTTATAAATATCTTGAGATCCACAAGGTTTCAAGCCTTGAAAATTGACCCCATATATGAGTTGAACCTTCCAAAGAGATCTAACGGTTTGGATCTTGTGTTTGGGCCCACAAAATCTAAGAAATTGTATCCAATGGCTCGCTTTTTTATACATATGTCAAGATTGGTGATGATCCAACGACTGAAATTCAATGCGATAGCCGTCTTTGATCTTATGAAAATTTCCAACGATTTGGATCTTGACTTACACTCTCAAATTTAAAAAGAAAACTGAAAAAATAGACTAGTGCTTTGTGGGGCCGAGTTCATTGTTCACCCTCCTCTAAATTTGCTCCTCTATTTATAAACACCATTATTTTGGGAGCAGTGCAAAAAAGAGTCAATATTGCATCTGCTTTTCTACACTGAATAGAGGCTGAAACACACTCCCAAACACCTATATTCTTAAAATCTCTACCCGCTTTTGAGATTTAGAAAATTAAAGGCGAAAAGTACGTAGTAATGTCAAACAGGGGCTAAATAGTGTAACTTTAGACATAAAGAACTAACCAAACCCTCTTGTATTTGGTGAGTGCTAAAATTTTGCCTACTTTGAGTCCTAAATCCTAATCCACTCATGTCGTTAGTTAGAGGCGTCTAACCAAGTCCCTTACAATAAGTCGATCATTGGGGTCGGGACTGAACTAAATCTTGACTAAATTAACTCATTTCAAATCTAAATCACCAAAAATCATGGCCTCCCATGGATTTATCATCGAGTCTGAACACAACAACAATCTTCTTTACGACCGGAAAATTAGTTAAGATGATTTAGACTCGAGTACTTTTATAAAGGAGCTAGGAGTCTGAATCAGGAATATACAGTTTCATCCAATCCAATGGCCAGCAGTAAAAAGTTTCAACGAAGCATAGTTAAAAGGTGACATTGAAGCATAGTCGTATATTACGCTCATCACACTTTTATTTGTCCTTTCCAAGAGGTTTGACTCGGCCGTCCAAACGCTCCATGCCACCGCAATGCCATTGCAACGAAGCCTACCATGGTCTATTGCAAAAATTGGGGACATATAGCTTTTTAGTTTTTAAGTCAAAATTAGGGACCACGACTTGTCCAAATCCACAAATCTCAAAATATAGAATGTATTGATTTTAACTAAATCTTTAAATTAATTTAAATAAATGTTTCTTGACAAAATAACAAAAAATATTAAGACCAAAATAAAAGACCGATTTATTTTGAATTTCAGCTATATTTAGGGCCCGTTTGGTAATTTGACTAGTAAAGTCAAATAAAGTTAAGTCAATTTATACATCACATCAAAATCACTTTTTATCAAAACTCTTTCCATCTTTTTTAAAAGAAAGCAAAAAAACAACTACAATTATTAACTAAAAGATAAAAAAACTCCTTCTCCCATATAAAAAGTCAAAAATATTCTATTACAAACAATTAAAAATAAAATACCATCATAACTTATTATATATTTTATTTTTATTTTTTTCACTTTAATTAATTTATTTTAAAAGTAAAGTGCCAAACGGACCGGAGTATTCCTATGAGCGACAGTCTTGACTTTCTTGACTTGCCTAGATTTGAAATCCTAGGGTGATTCTCAGTTTCCCATCTTCACTAATTCGAAAAGAGATTATTTCACGGTAACTTATGCAAATGATTTACCACCACCATTTTGTGAGACCCCATAATACGTGGGATTTGTGTTTGTTGATTTGGCAGGCATTGAATTTTGGGGATGACAAAAGGACAAAATTGGATGTGGACAAGTTTTCTGATTGCCTCTCAGGGAATGGATTTTGGTCCACTTACACGCTTTGAACGAATCCGGATCCTCGCCGTGTCAGCTTCCGCTTTTTCCTGAGTGGCCAACCGCGTGACGCCACATCAGCAGGTCATTTCAGTGATTACGTTACGTGAGCAGACAGATGGCATACTTACGTAAGCACTAAGCAGAGATTGTAAGATGGAGAGATTGGATGTGTGTGGTGAGGTTGCAAGTTGCAGAGAGCAATGAAGAAATAGGAAGTACATTTGTAGTTGCAAATTTAATGGACGGATAAGACCTGTGTGGCGGCAAATTGTAATGAGTTCTGCTACATAGACTAAGGGTTGTAAATGGGTACCCGATTCTCCGATTACCCAAAGGTTTCGACCCGTTAGGATCCGGGTCTGGGTCCTTATTTTGGTCCCGATAAGAAAATGGTTCCGGTTCCGGATCCTTTTTTTGGAACGATACCTAAACGGTTCCGGTTCCGGATCCACAGTGGCTCAGACCCGTGGACCCGGGACCCGACCCAATATATACTAACTAAGGTAACTTTATTATGTGAGAACAGAACCCTTTTACTTTTCTACTTTTCTACATTAGGATTTTCTACTTTTCTACATCTCATTGCCTGTTTGGATGTGATTTCTGAGTTTTTGGTTAAAAGTGTCTGTTATTGATAGACAAAATGTCACATTAGTGTTTGTAGGTACGTGATCCAATTGAAATGTGAAAAAAACATAAATTTTTTAAAGAAAAATACAGGTATTAGTCTAGACCCGGAACCGGAACCAGACCCGCCTCACAAACGGTTCCGGTTCCGGTTCTGGTTCCCATTATTCTTAACGGTTCCGGTTCCGGTTCCCCTTCTTAGAAAACGGTTCCGGTTCCGGTTCCACCCTGGACCCGGACCGGAACCGACCCGTTTACAACCCTAAGACTAATACATGGACAAAATGACAATATTGAGTGGCAATAATGTACGAAGATGGCACTGTTGGTGCATGTCCAGAGTCGGACCTAGGTGTAGGCCTAGGGGGCCATCCCCCCCCCCCCCCCCCTTCAAATCACTACCCCTTGTATATATTATGCTTTAATTAATCTATATATTAATTTTATACCAAGTGCCCCCCTCCCCTCCCCCCCAATTGAACTCTCACTTTCATTATGTATAAGGGAAGCCCATAATTTCTTAATCCCTTCGTAACCTAATCCCCAATATCCAAAACCCAAAACCCAACTACACCGGTGAAACTCCTTTTTCAGAAAACCTAATCCCCATCATCCACAATCACCAAAAAGCACTTCTCCCATCTCCCTGCACCACCGAGCTCCAAAGTGGAACAATCCCATCTCGTTCAAACCTCACTCCCACAATCCCTCTGTTGATACCCCCACCCCATAGCCGGCCACAGGAGAAAAAAAGAAGAAGAAAGAGAGCAAACCTCACTCCCATAATCCCTCTCTTGATACCCCACCCCACAGCCGGCCACAGGGAAAAAAAGAAAAAGAAAGAGAGCACTGAGAAAGAAAAGAGAGAAGGAGCCCTAAGTTAGTAGGGGCGTACCTAGCTAGCACCCGTCGATTGCTCTACGGCTCCATTGCTCATCTCCAGCCTGAACGAACAAACAGCCAGCGCCCAGCCCCAGCAGTATTCCCTCTTCCATTTTTGCTCCTTGAGTAAAGCAGGTAAGAAGCCCAAAAGGCAAAAGTCTTCTTCTCCTTTTTTGCACAATACAGGAGACAGGTCCAAAAGACCTTATTCGGTTATTCCACTTTATATTATTTTTTTATTAATTTGTGCATATATATATCTTAAAAAGAAAATTAATTCAACTAAACATTTTTCATCCAACGGTCTTGGTCTCCTCTTGTTTAGTGGGTTGTTGAATAAGTTAGATGTTTGAAAAAGTCTATCTCCTTGAATCAAGTGTACATGGGACACATGTAAGTCTTTCATGAGTTTAGGAATTCTTTAAATAAGGTATTGTACTTGTGTTCAGAATGCAATGAATTTGATTGAGAAAATATTAAAAAAAAACCCACTTTGAGTGTGTGACTATTTGTGTTCAGAATGCAATGAATGTGATTGAGGAAATATTATAAAAGTTCAAAATATTAAAAAAAAAAACCCACTTTGAGTGTGTGACTATTTGTGTTCAGAATGCAATGAATGTGATTGAGGAAATATTATAAAAAAAATCCACTTTGACTCTTTGAGTGTGTGATTATCTGTGTACACATTAACTCTTGTCTCTTGTGCTCATTGTTGTGATACTCAAAGTCTCCAAATCTCAGCCAACTTCCAGCAATATTTGCTTGCTTTGTAGTTTTTTATTATTATAATGTGTGCACTGCTACATCTATTGGATTTGTCTCTTTACTTTTTTTCTCATTAGTATACTTTTGAACTTTTTTTTTAGTTGTTTGCCTCTGCTTTTTTATTATTATTATTATCAAATGATGTGTTGAGCTGGGCTTTCTACTGGACTTTAAACTGAATATGAAATCTATAATAAATATGATTTTTATTTGATTTGTAGATGGGAAAGTCATCTACAATTGATGGATTTTTCAAGAGAAAAAATCCTACAAACTTAGATGCTGATGGGCCATCGCCCACCTCTAACGTTGAAACTCCGATTGCTGAAAATCATCCTACAAAACTTCAAAGAACTGAAATCAATAATGATGATGATATTGGTTCTTTGGAGCGTGATCCAGGATTGCGTCGCCAGATATGGGAGTATGATGTCAATCAACGCTATGAAATTCGACGAAAGTACATAAAGGTTGGTCCATACCAACCGAAGCTCTCAAAGTATCCGAAATCTGGATCAATGGCTCATCCTCGTAGCTTTCAAGAGTCTTGGTTTCATTTATTTCCTTCGTGGTTGGAATATTCTCCAGAGAAAGATGCAGCCTTTTTTTGTCTTCCATGTATCTCTTTCATAAGCCAACCGGACATGCTGGACAAATTGCATTCACTATTGATGGATTTCGGAATTGGAAGAAAGTTAGGGATGGAAGAAATTGTGCTTTCTTAAATCATATGGGAAAAAGGTCCTTATACTTTTCATAAAGATGCCGAGAGATCATGCGAGGACTTGATGAACCAACCTCAACACATACAAAAAGTGCTTGACAAGTTCACTTTTGAACAAATTGCAAACAATCGGTTACGACTTAAGGCCTCGATTGATACGGTCCGATGGCTTGCATTTCAAGCTTGTGCTTTTAGGGGTATGATGAAAATCAGAGTTCAATTAACCGTGGAAACTTTTTGGAGATGTTAAAGTTGTTGTGTTCTTATATATAATGAAAAGGTTTCAGAAGTTGTATTAGATAAAGCTCCCAAAAATGCCTCATACACCTCACCAAAAATCCAAAAATAAATTTTGCATGTGCTTTCAACTAAAGTGAAGAAGGCAATTCGTGAAGAAATTGGAGGTGCAAAGTTTTGTTTGATTATTGATGAAGCTTCTGATGTGTCAAATAAGGAGCAAATGGCTATAGTTCTGAGATTTGTTGACAAAGATGGTTTAGTGCGTGAGCGTTTTTTTGGGCTTGTTCATATCTCCGACACTGCGGCATTGACCTTACAAAAAGATATATATTATGTGTAGTCTTATCATAATCTCGATATTCAAAATATTCGAGGACAATGATATGATGGTGCAAGTAATATGCGTGGTGGGTGGAAGGGATTACAAGCTTTGATTTCAAATGATTGTCCATATGCTTACTATATTCATTGTTTTGCGCATCGCTTGCAATTGGCCTTAGTAGCAGCATCAAGAGAAGTTATTCCTGTTCAGCACTTTCTAACTACATTGACTAGTGTTGTCAATATTGTTGGCGCTTCATGCAAGCGTAATGAACAATTGAAAATTGCTCAAGCATCTGACATTGCACATATGATTGCTTTGGATGGGTTGGAGAGTGGTAGAGGACTTAATCAAATTGGTACTTTACAACGTGCTGGAGATACTCGTTGGAGTTCTCACTTAAAATCAGTTTCTAGCTTAATGAAGATGTTCAATTCAACATGTGCAGTCCTAATTAATATTATTGATGATGGAACTACTCATTCCCAGCGAGCAGAGGCAGACTTTGCCTACGAGGCATTGACTTCCTTTGAATTTATTTTCATTTTGCACATCATATAAGAAATTATGGAAATCACTGATTTACTTTGTCAAGCATTGCAACGCCAATCTCAAGATATTTTGAATGCCGTGGATCTTGTTTCATCAACTAAAGCACTTATCCAAAACTTGAGAGATGTTGGATTGGATGCTTTACTTACCAAGGTGAGATCATTTTGTGATGCACGCAACATAGATATCCCGGATATGGATGCTCCATTATGTTGTGAGACGAGGTCGAGCCCGTCAACAACAAGATGAGTTTACAATTAAGCATCATTATCGAGTGAATATTTTTTATGCTGCAATTGATTCTCAGTTATCAAGAATTAAATCGTCGGTTTAGTGAGAACGCAGTGGAGTTGCTTATTCTTAGTTCAGCTTTACATCCTCGACTTTCACATGAGTCTTTTAAAATTGACGACATTTGCCAGTTGGTAGAGAAGTTTTATCCCCAAGACTTCACAGATCATGAGAAAATGCAGTTGAGAATACAACTGAACCATTATGAGCATAATGTAGTTCGACATAAAGACTTCAAAGAATTGTCAACTATTTCTGAACTGTGCCAATGGTTGGTAAGGACTAAAAGATCAACAGTCTACCAACTTGTTTTTAGAGTGATCGTCCTTGTGCTTACTCTTCCAATCTCCACTGCAACTAGTGAACGATCATTTTCAGCCATGAGCCTTATTAAAACTAGACTTCGCAGCAAAATGGAGGATGAGTTTCTCACAGACTCTTGTCTTGTGTACATTGAGAGAGAAATTGCGGAGAAGTTTAGCACAGAACCAATCATTGAAGACTTTCAAGATTTAAAAGAACGCCGAGTTCCATTTTGATGGATTATGGAAGTTGGAATGTACTAAAATACAATTATTTATGTCAGCTAGATCCTGATTTTATTTTTAATGCGAAATTTAGTCTTTGATTTTAATATATTTATCATGCTTGAACTTGGATATTATATCCAGAAAAAATATAAAAAAATATTAGCTATCTTGATTTGTTAAAATATATTTATTTAAGTTTGTCCCCCCCCAAGATGAAATCCTGGGTCCGCCCCTGTGCATGTCCTACAACATGTGTACCATGGGCTTCATTTATTTCCAACTACATTCAAGACTCAAGGAAAGTGATGCAGTGGCCCACTTTGCCTTGTCAGTTTCCCCTCCAATCACTAGTAGTAGTTAACAAAATTGAATTACGGATGGCGATGCATTCCCAATTCAAATTTAATCAATAATTTGGTGTTTGGATTGGAACTTTTTTACATTTTAACACCAAATGATAGATTTAGACTAAGGCTGTCAATTGTGTCGTGATAGTAAATTTGTGTTCACAAATTATAATATTAATATATTTCGTGTTATTGAATTATAATATTAATATAATTGTCTGATTTAACTTATAAACTCATTAATCCAAATGCACCTAAAAGAGAGACATTTCATTTTTAATAAGAGAGAAACTCAAATCCATCTCACTTTGACAATTTAAAAACATGATCAATATACTCTCTGCAATTATATAACTTTTCCTTTAACCAAAACATTCTCAAGAATTATGCACTTTATATTTTATTTTTTCTAAATTTATATATAGGGTTTACTTTTATGCTCATACTTAATAAATCTCATTATGTCACTCAAGTCGAAATTAGACCTGTAAGATTGATCATAGTTAAAACACTTGATTACACATAAAAAAAAAACCAAAATACTTGATATGTAATTAATAATTCTCAATATAAAATTTAGAGGATTTTACCTAAAAAAGGACTCAAGATGGTCACTAAACAAAAAATAGGCCACTAGTAAATATGGAACGGCTTCCGTATTTTTTTTTTATTAATGACCGAAACAAGTGACGACGTCGTTGCACCATTCAACCTCTTAAAAGTGCCCCGAAACCCCACTTCCCAATTGTCCCCTTCTTCCTCCCCGAAACGAGTGACGACGTACTCTCCATCATCTCCACCTCTCTCCTCCCTGGCGACCTCTGCAACCTCAACCTCTGCCATTTCATCTCCTCCCCGCCTCCGCCTCCGCCCCTTGCTATGCACTTCAATGGCCTCAACTTGGAGGACGAGCAAATGCTGCTGGATTTGTTGGAGTGGGGGCGAAGGACACGGAGGCCGGAGACGGCGGAGGCGGAGGGGATCATCTCCGGGAACTGCTTCTTCCGGCGCCGCCGCTTCTTCGGGGGAGGTTTGGGGAACTAGGTTTCCGGGCTTTGGGAAGGGTCTGGAGGGTTTGGCATCTGGTCTGGGTTTTCATCGTGAGATTGCGGAAGGTGGTTTCGGGGCTCAGATTGGTGGTTTTGGGGTTCAGTCTGGTGGTTTTGGGGTTCAGATAGGTGGTTTTGTGGTTGGGTTTCCATGGCGTGGGGATGAGAGAGGGAGAAGGGAGACGGAGGGAAGTTTTGGGGGATTTGGGTTGTTTTTTTTTATTATTTTTTCGGAGTTGTTAAGCAGATGATGTTGAGTTGTTGAGTTTGGAAATTCATGATCCCCTATTTAATTGAGGGATCTGGGGAGGTTTGCAACGTATACTTTGATGTGTTGGTGTGTGATTTGAGAGGAGAATGAGAATGAGAATGAGTGAAAGGAAGAGGAAGAGAGGGTTGGAGATGGGGATGTGAAGAAGAAGAAGAAGAGAAGAAGACAGAGAATGCAGAGGAGAGAGAAGGAGAGGATGGTGATTGTGCATGGAAGAGGACGAGCAAATGCTGCTGGAAATTACAATGAGAATTGCGCTGACGAGTTTTTTTTCAAATTGCAATGAGAATTGCACTGCCACTGCCACTAGCAGCAGCAGCACCGCGACCGCGACCAAGAGGAAAATGGTTGCGCAAACCTTTGTAGATGGGATAAAACAGGTTTTAGGAGGTCTAATTGCGACGTTAACGTCCGCTTGTTATGGATTATTGAATGTTGCCTTGTGGTGGATTATTGAATGTTTTAATATAGATTTTTGAATGCTGTCAAGTTATGTATTTTTTTATGGCAAGAAACGAAGCTTGTATGTCCATGTCTTATAGTGCGCTCGCATATAAAACCAATACACACATCATTTTTTTTATTGCAATGGTCAGTGATGACGTCGTTGCCTCACAGAAGATAGAATTTGAAAGGAAGTGTGCTCTAGTATATGACGACGTCGTTGCTTTACAAAAGCTAGTGGAAGAAAGTGTACTTTAATATCTGACGATGTCGTTGATTCACCGAAGCTAGTAAAAGATAATGTGCTTTAATATATGACGACGTCGTTGCTTCACAAAAGCTAGTGAAAGACAATGTGCTTGAATATATGACGACGTCGTTGCTTCACAGAATCTAATGTGAAAATTGCTGTGTTAATCTGTGACGACGTCGTCGTTTATAAAAAATAAGCAAAAAATATATATTTTCTGGCGGGAATACCTGTTTCGTAACATATATACTATGGGTACCTCTTCCGGTTAGTGGCCAACTAGGATTCCTCTAAAATTTATATTAGTTTCTTACTTCTTGCAAACTTTTATATTGATTATTACTTTTTATTTTTTAACGTTTAAACATTGACACCAATAAATTTTAATAATATTCAATTCACAAAATTAATTATATATTTAAAATCTTGACCACCCGTGTACGTAACACTAACTTGATGACCACCCGTGTACGTAACAATAACTTGAATCGGATCTACTGTGATTGCCATGTACTTGAGTTGGCCCCACACGTAAAAGTCAATGCAGCCCTGCGCATCAACGAGTAAGTACATCAAGGGAACAAGAGAGAGACAAGAGAGATGCATTTAGTAGGTAAGAAGATAAGATACGGTCCAACAACTTGTAAGCTTTTAGAGAGAGAGAGAGAGAGAGAGGGAGATGCAAGGAGGAAGAGAAGGGAGATGGAGTCTAGAGGGTGTAACAGCTCTCGTAACAGGAGGTAGCAGAGGAATCGGGTCTGTTCTCTTTCTCTATCTTTTTTCTTTTCTTTAAAAGCTTCTGGCACATTTTTCATCTTCAATTTATGGAATAGGTTTTTAGAACTTGTCTATGATTTAGATTGTACTTTCTAATAGATAATAGGTAATTGGGATAAAATAAATAGGAGGTGAATATTTCATGGGGTTTCAATGGAAGAAACAAGTGACACAATTAAGGGCACCCCTTTTATTAATTTTACATTATTAATTAAACATACTTTCGTTTTCTTTCTTTTTTCTTGAGATAATAATGATTCATGATCAAGCTCGATCCCTTTTCTGCATCTTTAAGAGTGGTTTGACATAATCACAAATAATAAAAAGGGATGACTTTTTTTAGAAAAAAAAAAGCGATAACCTATTGAGAAAATATATATTTTTCAATTAAAGTCACTTTCACCTTTGCTAATTTCATGTAATAATTGATATTCATTTCTTTAAAATTTACCTTTCTTACATATATAAACAACCTAGGTCTCCTGGGGCGCGTTTTGCGAGCATTAGCTTACGTGGATTTTCATTTTCATGTTTCCATTCCATCCCCCATATTGAAAATGATTTTATGTAGATTTGAAGGAAAATAGTTCGTTCTTTTTCCTCTTTATCATGAAAATAAGTTGTATAAAATTAGCAATCTTCGGAAATGTGAATCTTTTGTATAGTATCATAATTCATAAGCGCCCTTAAAAAAGCATGTTTGTGAGGTAGATGTAGAAATGAAAGTCAATGAAAGGGCTTTTCTATTCATTCATTTAAAATCGAACCAAAAATAGCGTTTCTCCAAATGAAAAGTATGCAAGAATTAGAAATAGATGGTTATCTTGGCTTATATCTTTTATTGTAAAATATTCAAAAGATGGAAAGTTGTATATTAAACGATTTAATAGTGTTTCAAACATAAATTCACTAGCATATTATAGAACAAAAATGGTTAGGTCTCAGATTATCATGAGCACCGCACATAGTTGGCCCACCTTATGATTCATTCGAGTGGACCATTATCAGGGCCCCCCATGGCAATATCAAGTTTGACACTCGTCCATATGGACCGTACTATTAGATTGACAGTACGCTCGTTTGGATGGTGAGAATTTATTAGTTGTTGATCAGGTGGTTAAGATGGTGATTTTAACCTCGGTCACAATACACTAATTGTGAGGAGTTTTTCTATCTCAAACACCATCACTGTTGAGAAATGTCATTTTATTGGAATTTGATAACGGGATTGTGATTGAAGTTTTACCCTTTCAACTTACCTAAGTCAACTCTCTCTCTTTATTCAGGTTTGGACCCATAGTAAAAATCGACCAAATTTTTTCGTTTTTAAATATAGAATAAAACGTCAAATTAAAAGTTGCAAATGTGTTTTTTTTTTTTTTTTTTATAATTTTAGGTTTTCTAAAGAGGATTTAAAAAAAAAAAAAAACAGATTAGGTGACCAGTGGCCCCAAAAGATCATTTTAACCGACCTTGCACCAGATCAGTCATTTTGTCCGAAAAAATATATTTTTAGCACTTTCTACTAGCGTCCCTAGCGACCTTAGTTTTATAACGTTAAAGGTCCCTAGGGACCCTGCGGTGTATGTTTATAAATGAATGGAACTCATCCTCATTCCATTTTTTTTTATTCCTATAGCGGGAGTTTATTTTTATCCACCGCATTCAAATAGGTTTTTTATCCATCACAAAATAAGCCAACCTTATCCTTTTCAAGATGCTTTTTGAGAGTGAGCTGAGGACCCAATTGAAAACTCTCAGTTACTTCATCCTCTTCTTCACCTTCAGTCTCATAACATGAAGCCTCACTCAATTTGTCTCTGGTTCCCTCCATTAAAAGCCTCTGCAGAAGTTGCATATGTTACTTTATCTTCTGCAACAAGACTCATGACCTCTTTTCCTTCATCAAATGCCATTTTCTTTAAACTTGAGAATAGCCAATTAAAGGCATCACCAACATGCGGTCACCACGAGCTCAAAAAAATAAGCCAAAGAAGAAAGAGAAAAAGCAATAACTTGATACCTGCTTCCTTTCTTGTTTTGGATTTCTAAACGCAACAAAATTAGGGAGAGAGGAAATAGTAACATTGAATCAATGTTTTAGATCGTGATGGGCACTCCTTTTTTTTTTGGATGCATTCCACACATGAAGCCAGCGGAGATTGGGTGGACATTGGCTAATAGCTGCATGCCTTTTGACCTTCTTTCCTTGGGCTCTTCAAAGATGAGATTGAATGAGAAGAACATGATACGTGACATCTGGGAAGCAAGTCGAGTGTCATCGTTTTTTGTTCTGTTCATTTATAAGCGTACACCGCAGGTCCCTTAACGTTATAAAACTAAAGTCGCTAAGGACACTAGTAGAAAGTGCTAAAAAAATACATTTTCAGGCAAAATGATTGATCTGGTGTAAGGTCGGTTAAAATTATCTTTTGGCCTAATCTGTTTTTTTTTTTTTTTTTTGTAAAACCCTCCTTTCTAAATGTAGATAAAAGACCAAAATACAATACCGATATGATGATAATATAGTTTCCATGCCTCTTAATTTTGAAGTTCATGAATAAATACCAGAGTTTTAGGTTTGGAATTTGGTTGCCGAACAGGCATGCCGTGGTGGAGGAATTAGCGGGACTTGGAGCATCGGTACACACGTGCTCCCGCAGCAGAGCAGATCTCGATGGTTGCCTACACGAGTGGGAAGCGAAGGGCTTCCATGTGTCGGGATCCGTGTGCGATGTGTCGTCGCGATCAGAAAGGGAGAGGCTGATGGAAAAGGTGGCTTCCATTTTCGACGGAAAGCTCAATATATTGGTAAGATTGGGTTATTTTCATAGAGGCCCCTATACTTTCAAGCAGCCTCAAATATGCTCCTTAGTTTTTCATTTTAAATAAAACGCTCCTTTGAGTTTTAAGAAATGACAAAGACACCCCCTAGATTTGTACGATGTGAAGCTAGATTTGGTTTCTGGAGATGAGTCTGAGTGTCTGACCAAAAGACTCCGAGACAATCCAAGCAGCCCAAATCAGTTGAAAGATAAGTTGGCTGTTTCGATGGCATTATTCTTTCTCTTTAGTGCTCACTTTTGCTTGGAAAAAAAAAAACTCAATTATGACTTAAGGAGAATCCACATTAGCTTTCTTGGGCCAATTTGTGAATGTGTCTCAAAAGGCACTTAAGACTTAAATGTGCCTCTTCAAATATTTTAAGTTTTATATCTTTTTAAAAATACATTTGTGCCTTTTCATTTGAGCATTTTCAATAAGATGTGTCTTTTGGGCCCATTTGTGTCGATGTGATGTGACCCAATTCTAATGGATGCCTTCCAATTCTATAAATCGAGGTGATTTTCAAGTTTTTATATAGTATTCAAAATGAGCAGAAAAGCAACATTTTCATAAGCACATTGTCTAAGAGCATTTTCTTCTCATTTATTTTTACTATGATTTTAAGAGCATTTTTTAGAATCTCACCTCACCTGTTTGTTTGTTAGATTGAATAGGATTTGATTATATATAAATTCATATTCAAATGAGCTCCATCAAAAGATTTTTATAGAGATTAAGTATGAATCTCATATGAGGTGCGGGGCGAAGGATTTAATCTAGCAATGTAATTAAACCTTTACTTTTCTAGGTTTGAATTACTAGGTGATGGATGGATTTTCATTTTATATCTTTCCTTGATTTACTTTCCATTAAAGGGGAGGGTATTCGATGATCATTTCACCTTGATCGATGCCTGTTTGTTTACACGAGGGAAGGCATAAAAGAGGAGTCACATCATAAACAAAGTTAATAAGGAGTGAATTAAAATGAATGAGTAGATAAGTTAAATTGTATGCATTTGGATGCTTGGTGTAAATTAAAAGAATGAATGGTTTTGTATTAAGAGGATGAAGTAAAGGGCACTTTATTATATATTGTGGGAGCAATTCTGTGGAGAGAGAAGAGGAGTAGAAGACGAACCACATCAGCATACATGTTTACACCTCTTGGCTCCTCAGGTCCATCTAAACACATTAAGAAGTATAATTTTCCACTATTGGGGCCAACTCCACTCTTCTTTCACTTGATTCAAGCGCAAACAAACAGATAAATGAGAGGTTATTTCATAATAATCACTTTTATATAGTCACCTTAGATCTTGATTTTATAACCACTGATGGCATAAATTTCTATGTATTGTATGCTAACAAATGAGCCCTAAATGTCCCGATGGTGCCCTACTGCATAAAGATAGTTGTGGGACTCACAGGCCGTAGATGGTGGACCCCTTTTCAGATGTAAGCAGGCCATATCTGGCTGGGAAATGGGGTGCAGTAGGGCAGCTAGCACTTATTCATGAATGTCATCATCCATTAAGCCTGCATCATCTGCACCAAAATTGTACTATTGTAAATATTGATTCCAACTGTGAAGATATTATAAAAATGATACATCATACACTTTTTCTACCTAAGAAGAAAGTGAAACTAGACCATGAGCTGATGTTCAATTAGTTCCACATATGGAACTTCTACAGTGGAAATTTGGACTTTTGTTTCTCATTAGGAAATTTGATTTTATAACTTTCCTTGCTTCCCAACTATGTAACGGCACTCTAATGCTAGATTATTTGGCTGTAGGTAAACAATGCTGGAACAAACATATTCAAGGCCACTGTAGACTACACTGCTGAAGAGTTCTCCACAATAATGGCTACCAACTTTGATTCAGCATACCATCTTTGCCAACTTGCTCATCCTCTCCTAAAACTGTCAGGAAGAGGAAATATTATATTTGTCTCATCTACTGCTGGAGTAGTGGCTGGAGATGTTGGTACCATTTACTCAGCAAGCAAAGGTAATGCACAAACATCTATAGTGATTTTAAAATGAGCCTTGTTGTTTTGTTGAAGTGTGACCCTTGTTGTGTCAGTGGGGTTGATCAGTGTCCTTCCACAAGATTTGCCGAACGCTTACTCCCACTTTAACAATATGGCCGTCATAAAGATTTTCACATATAAAAATTCATCTAGGACTTATTTAGCTAGGGGTTTTGTATTGGATTTGGGAATCTTTTTCTTTCTATGGTGATCAAATTTATAAAACCCAAATTATCCTGCAAAATTTAAAGTCCTAACATGATATCATGTTCTTAAATTTGATTTTGCCAATTTCATGACCGAAATACATATAGTGTCACCAGAGTCATTTGATTCTTGTCAATATTTTTTATAATTTTTTTGCATCATATCCTAATATTATATCATGGGATAGTCCTATGATATCATCGGATTTATCAGTTTTTGCTTCATATACTTTTTGCAACTAGCAAGTGAATTCATTTTTTTATAATACACAAAAAGTGATGTTTTGTGATAAGTAAATATACATCGACCACGATTTCTCAGGTTCTATCATTTAGAGAAAAAAAAATCTCTCCATAAGATATTGCATAAAAGGCATGACATCATGGGACGATCCTATAATATCATGGGATTTATCAGTTTCCGTGATATACAACATTTCCATGATATCATGAGATTTGGGACAAAAAAAGTTATAAAAAAAAAAATACTCACCAAAGTCAAGTGACTCTAGTGACATTATCTAAATTCCGGTCATGAAAGTGACTCTAGTGACATTATCATTCTTGGATTTCCTTTTAGCTTTTTTCTTTTTTCATGGGTGCCTGCTTGAATGAATGCACATCCTTCGACTTGGTACTTGTTGGGAGGGCAACAATAACAAGAGTAAGGTCGGGGATCTAGGAAGGAGCATCTCGCAAGAGAATCGATCGACTCGGATTTCAAATATGTATTTCAAATAACAGCCTCTTAGATGGGATATACGTTTTTCCCCAAATCCACGCTCCTAGAGATTCATGAATCCATGGATTTGCAAATGGATAATCTACACCTATTCAAATTTGAGATATTTTAGATAGATCCAAAGATTCATATATTTTAGGAGTCCATGTCGCAAACTTCCACTTCCATATGATCCCTTAACTGGTGTAATAATTTCTAATGATCCCATAAAACCTAAATTTAATGTAGCATCTTGTAATATTTTTGGACATAAAATCCCAAGGTGCAAATAATGGAAAAGTTAATGTTGACTTCGATTGAGTTTTGCATAGCTTTCATCATAAGTAGTCGAATGGTTACCTATTAGTTTGATGATCTTTTTGGAGCTTAGGATATAAACATTCATGGACTATGGATTTTGCCAAGGATGATATGTTTTTCTTTTTCCTTCTTCAGGAGCAATGAATCAACTTACAAGGAATTTGGCGTGTGAATGGGCAAAAGACAACATCCGGACTAACGCAATTGCACCTTGGTTCATAAGGACCTCGATTCTTGGCCCAGTAAAATACTCACCCTGCTTACATGATTTATTTACATAAATCCTTTATCGTCATTTTTGCCTTAACCCATCGGTGGTATGGAGGGTACATGATTAAGAAAAATATCCTCTTACATATGTTGGGCATTAGATGGGATATGTATAGCTCTTTTATATTCAATAATGTAAACAGAATATATATATATTTTTTTTTGGTAGGAAAGAGATAGTTAAAAGGTCTCTTATTTGGGTTTTAACTCCTTATAAGTCAGAGTAGGACACCATTAAGATTATCTTTTATCTTGTATGTGATTTAAATTCATTGAAAGGTTCTAGTTGTTGAAAAACATGGAGCACCTTTTCAAGTAAATCACGCTTTATAATCTGTTAATATCCCTTCTCTGCTTCACATTTCATGGATTTATTTCGCAATTGTAAGTATTCCGGTTCTTGATTCTACATGTAAATTCCACCCCTCTTAAGAATTTATTTAACCAAAATTCTTCCATCATTAATAATATTAAATGAGACACTAGGATTCATTTTTCAATGAAGTATTTTGCACTAACTACTCACAAGCTCCTCCTTTGCCTTGCCCCTAGCTTTTCCATCAATGGTTAGACCTGAACTTTGCAATGGAGGTCAATGAAATCATACATCATGTAACTGATGCCATTCTCTTTCTTGTTCTTTATTACAGTTACTTAATGATGAGAGCTTTATGGAAGCTGTAAGGGCTAAGACACCACTTAGACGCTTGGGAGAGGTGGAGGAGGTATCATCTATGGTGGCATTCCTTTGCCTGCCTGCTGCTTCATACATCACCGGGCAGGTTATTGTCATTGATGGAGGGGCCACTATCAATGCTTTCTACCCAACCCATGACTAGAAACATGACATGGGTAGGAACTACCGAACTAGCAACATGGTCTTTCTTGCCATTGGTACAACATCACTTGGGTAGTCTACATTACTCAGTGGCTTCCAAATGTCTTAATAAAAGGGTAGTCTACATTTCTTAGTGGCTTCCAAATGTCTTAATAAAAGGGTTGTGTTGTACATTAAAAAAGGTTGTAGACTACTGGTGGTTGTTTTCCCTACTTTCTATGAGAAATGGCATATATGTAAATATTCAGATCTAAAGGTTAAACAGCTCTGCAGTTAAAACAAAGAGAGCAAAACATAAGGTATAACCCCTTTACTTGAGCATGCAAAGGGCTATCTGTATTTCCATGAACAAGTACTTATGCATTGTATGAAAACAGGGTACGTACACTTCAATCAAAAAGTAGATTCTCATCAAAAGGAAGTACATTTCACCTTTACTCCATGCATTGGCATGCCTAACGTGTTAGGTCAACCGTCAACCAGATCAATATTGATGGTTGGATTGCATCCATGCAAAAAATGTGTTCAAATTTTGTTGGTCCATTATGACGCCATAACATTCCCAATTGACTGGAAAATTCAAACATATATGGGGAAGAAACTCATGTGCGTCTAATGGTTAGTCCAAATAACCGAAAGGTGGGTTGCAAAGTGCTCAAAAATAAGTTTCTGGTCCATCAATATTGATTAGTGCTTAACTAAAGTTTTCTTAAATCGAGTTGTTGATATTCCTTCTTTTGACCAGTGTTCAACCCCATGAAAGGTTCGGGGCTTTGGATGGTGGACTTGTCATGTATAAATTTGACTTGACCACACCATAGGGTCAATCTTATGTGAAAAACTCCCTTTACAGATTTAGTATGTGGTAGGGATCGGAACAAAATCCAACCATTGATGTGTAGGGATGAAATTGCAACCAGTTTTGAACATCGTGATTACTGCAATGAAAGCATGCATTTCTCATGGATCACTGTTACAAACAAATGCCAAATCATACTATAGACAATAAGACACTTGAAAAGAAGAGAGAAACTTTCCACTCACAAATAAAACTCCCAACTTATAAGCTTCCATTTAAGTGGACTCCATGAGCCGGACTGCATATAAGAAATATATAGTCTGCTAGCTCGTAGTCTGCTCATTGGAGAACATTCTCCCTAATTGTTCACACCATCAAATGTTTTGAACACGCGGACTCCAAAAGATGATCCAGCACCATCTCAACCAGCGCACTTGCAGTGATGACACGACTGCATGTGGATGACAACGGAGACAA
Source organism: Litsea cubeba (assembly GCA_012931725.1). Lineage (NCBI taxonomy): Eukaryota > Viridiplantae > Streptophyta > Magnoliopsida > Laurales > Lauraceae > Litsea > Litsea cubeba. Next base: position 110,156,304 of record CM022945.1, on the reverse strand, counting down.
TCCAAGGGCTGAAAGGGGTAATTTAGTGATATTTGTCGGTGATATCTTAACCTCCATTTACAATCAAATCTTTGATTGAGGTAGCCTATGGTGGGCCCCACAATACTATATGCAAATTTCTTAGATGAGGATGTTACCAGGAAAGCCCTAGATACAACGTGTGTACAAATTCCAAGTGTTGAGATACTATAATATGATATTTCAAACACTAGCTTTTCTAACTTAACAAGAAAAGAAACGTCCAATTAGACCATGAATTCATGTTCACTTATTCATCCTGGAAACTTTACAATGGATATTCGAATTTTTGTTTTTCACTAGCAGAATTGTTTTCATTACACTCACCTTTCTTCCCAACTATATAATGTCATTCTTACGTCTGATTATTTAGTTGCGAGTAAATAATGCTCGAAAATACATATTCAATGTAGTAGATTATACAGCTCAAAAGTCCTTTACAATCATGGCTACCAACTTTGATTATGCATACCAACTTTGCCAACTTGCTCTAACACAAGAAGAGGGAATATTGTAATTATCTCATCTACTAATTTACTCAGCAAGCAAATGGAATGCACATAAATTTAACTATGGTGATTTAAAAATAAGTCATGTTCTTGTTTAGTTTAAGTGTGACCCTTATTGTGTTTTTTTTTTGGTAGAAATAAGATATTATTAAACGAAAGAGAAAAACAACTAGAACAAAAGTAAGTAGTAGCAGGCAAGAAAAAAAAAAAAAAACTCATCATATCTAGGCTGCAGAACCTCCCCAAGCCTCACATGAGAGCTAGACCCAAAAGACATTTTCGCAAGTTCATAAGCAAATACATTTACATTTCTAGGAACATGGGCAAAGGAGATCTCTTCAAACTTGGAGATAAAGTCTTTGATATCCAACAAAATAGGATGGATTGACCAATCCATCAACCCATTTATTGCTAGAATCACCTCACGGGCGTCTGACAAAAGTTTGATCTTGTTGAAACTCTGCGACGTAGCTTCCTTTAGCGCATGAAGAATTGCCCTTGCCTCGGCTTCTTTTGGGGAGTTAACCTTGGGACCATCGATAAATCCTGCATGCACCCAAGAACCATCAAACCAAATAGCATAGCCAAAGCCTGCTTTACCATCCGCGGCTCTTAATGAGGCATCTGTGAACACTTGAGCCTTGCCCGTAGTGTACCAAAAACTCAAATCCTGGTGAAGTTTTGAGGATTTTTGATGATCCACTTCAGCCTTGCTTATTGGTTCACAAACCAAACTGCGAGCAAATAGGATTGTGGACATGGGCTTAATTTTTATACCCCTGAAAATAAAATCATTTATGGCTTTCCACAAGGCCCACCAGAGAGCCAAAACCCATGATTTAGTTTGGGGATGGGTTGGAGGGCTCAACGATTGGCAAAAATTCAGAAAGGAAATCCACCAATCCTTAATTGTAGTAGGATCTATGGAATGTGAAAGCATTCCAATGTCAGATCCAAACCAAGCCGCCCTAGCATGATCACATAGAAAGAGAGCATGCTCCAACGATTCTTCTGCTTTTGTGCGAATAGGGCATAGGGCTTCATTGGAGATATTTTTGTCATAAAGCTATTTGCGTACCTGAATTGCGTTATTAAGGAATTTCCAACCAAAAAAGAGAAATCTTTGAGGGAGAGGAAGGCGCCACAACGTCTTCCAATTAGGATTTTTGAGGGAGAGGAAGGTGACCCTTATTGTGTTAAAACGCATGTAGAACCGCTTAGATCCGGCTCGAATTCACGCGCAATGACAGTTTTATGAATGAGCCACACGTAGACATCAAATTGGGACTTTGCATTTGAGATGTCAATCTTAAGGCCAGTTTCCCTACCGGGGCTGGCTCGAGACAATTCGAGGCTTAAAGCGACAATCCTAAATGAGGCATTTCCTATGTTTTAATATTATTATAAATATTTTATTTAAAGTTTATTTTTTCTTGCTTTTTTGTGATGCAAAATTACTAATTAAGTTTTTGTATTCAAGTTTTGCTAACCTATCTTAAGTCCACATCCAGCACCCACATGGAAAATCTGGACCCATCCCGAAAACTCACATGGAATCTTGGTTCACAAAATCCAACTACCCATTTGCAACCCCCCCCCCCCCCCCCCCCCCCCCCCCCCCCCCCCAAAAAAATCTTGAGTCTGCCACTGGTGGGGCTCGAAGCATTTTCACCGGTGCACAGTGTGCATATACACCATGAGTTAGGACCACCCAAGATGGACTTCAGAGATGTGCCCCGTGGGTAAGTGAATAAATTTCGGCGGGGCCCATTGTTTATCTTAAATTTAAGATCTATTATTAGGGCTGAAATCCCAAGCTATGGATCTATTACAACCACATCATGGATCGAATCTAAATGGCTCCTATTGACATACGATACACAAAAATAATAAGAAAGGCTGGTGAAGCAAGTTCATGACCGAATGTATGGTTGAGATTTGATACACATGGACTGTTAGAAATATAATGGTGTGCAAAAATCAATTGGACTCCAAGCAATAGAAATATAAGGGGCAGATTTGGGAATATAATAGGCCATAAATGACGCTTTAAGGCCAATGATAATCTTGCTAGGATCTTCTCAAGAGAGAGTTATTACGTGCCTTATATTTTGGGGAGAAAGAAAAAGAGTAAATTAGCGAAAGGTCTCTAAAGTGGAATGTATCCAGCCTTCAGTCCAAGCAAATTTTGTTTAAGGCATCTGGTCCACTCAGCTAGACTATTTGCAGCTATAGGTCCTTGCGTCCACATGATCACATTTTTCAGGACTAATTTGTCCTTTCAACCGTCTTAGGCATAAGGTTTTGCAATTTAAAATTTCAAATCTTGTATTCTCCCTCGTTCTTAACTTCTCTCAATCTCTGCTACCCAAAAGAACCCCTTCTCCTTCTTCTTCTTCTTCCCGCTTTCAAATCTTCCATTCTCCATCATTCCATATTGTTCTTTCTTGATAATCGCCAGTGACGATCGGAGAAGAGGAAGAAAGAAAAAGGGCAGCAGGGATTACAAGTTTGTCTGGTTCTCTAATTCGAATAAGAGAAGGAGAAGTGGCAGAGTGCACGAGAAAAGCAGAGGATCTATCGAAAGGTGAGCCACTGCTGAAACGGAGGATCTGTTTTTGCCGAGGAGATCGATCAGCGTTTTTTCGGGGCTATCAGGCATTCTGTTTGCATCGGGTTCGACCGGAATAAAGGTTGAAGAAGACCGGCGTACTTTCGTTGTTGGTTCTGGAAGAAGAAGCCAGGGCTCTTAGTGGGTCTGGCTCTGAGGAGAGACCGGATCTGACGATCACTAGATCGGAAAGGTTGGCGTTTCCGGAGCAGATCCGGCCTGGGTTTTGTTTCTGCAGAGGAAAAACAGGACGGAGGGCAGGCTGGTATCGGGTTTCTGACGTAGAACTCGCCGGATTCGAAGACGGAAATCGAAGTAGGCGTGTGTTTCTGTCGCGCAGAATTCCCACCCCCAGAGGTTTATGGTTCGCCCACCGCTGCCGGAGAAGAGGGCGGTTACGAGGAGCTTGTCGCCGCCGCTATAGCCTGGCGTGGTCGCCGCAATAAGGTGATCGCGTCACTGCCGTCTCGTCCACCGCTGCCGTCGTTGACGTCATTTGTCAAGTTTATCTGAGTTTTTGATAAATTGATATGAGTTTTTGTTATATTTATCTGAGTATTTTGATTTTTTGTCAAATTTATTTGAATTTTGAAAAAATTTATCTGAGTTCTGAAATAAATTTAATTGAGTTCTGGACAAATCTATCTGAGTTTTTGGCTATTTATCTGAGTTCTGAAATAAATTTATCTGAGTTCTAAACAAATCTATCTGAGTTTTTGGCAACTTTATTTGAGTTTTTGACAAATATAACTGAGTTTCTGACAAATTTATCTCCATTTTGAAAATTTTAACCAAGTTTTTGAACGAATATTTTTGTGTTTTTGGCAAATTTATTTATATTTTTTAGATCTATTTGTGTTTTTGAATTTTATTTGTGTCTTTTGCAATCTATTTGTCTTTTTTGAAATAAATTTAACTGAGTTTTGACAAAAATACTTGAGTTTTTGGTAGATTTTTTTGAAATTTAAAAATTTGGTTTATCTTAGTTTTGGCAAATGTATTTGCGATTTTTTAAATTTATTTGTATTTTTTAAATTTATTTACGTCTTTTAAGATTTATTTGCTTCTTTTGAAATTTATTTACATCTTTTGAAATTTATTTGGATCTTTTGAAATTGATTATCATCTTTCAAAATTTATTTATATTTTTTAAATTTTATTTGGATCTTTTGAAATTTATTTGCGTCTTTTTAAATTTATCTACGTTCTTTTGAAATTTATTGCTTCTTTTTTAAATTTATTTTGTTTTTTGAAAATATTTTTTTTTAATTTATTTTACATTATTTTGAAATTTATTTGTGTGTTTTTTTAATTTATTTGAAAATTTCATTAATGGGATTTCATTAATCGTGGCCAATTAAATGGTAGTTGAACATAATTATTAACGGGATATCCCACCAATCATGGGATATGATTTAAAGAAAGGGTAAATTAGACATTTCAGGTTGTGAAAAGTGTGAGAGGGACCTTTGGCTGCATGACTTTTTTTTATGGACTGTTTATAACAAAGTCATGCTTTGAGTGACTTCCGGCCAAAGCCCCCAACTTTTTAATTCCTATACGTGGGTCACATTTTGTAGTTTCTAAAGTTAGGCCGCAATTGTTCGAAAGGTGGGCTCTAGGTTTTTAATTCCTATTGGTGGGTTTAGGTTGTTAGAAATTCTTGGGATAGATTAAGAGTTTGAATTTTAACTTATTATATTATCAGTTTATCTCTCTTGTATAAATTGAGAAGTCTGGGTGTCAATGAATTCTAAGGTGGATTTTATGGAATGCATCTATTTATCTAAAAGTCTTTAGGGTCCCAACCCCCTAAGTTGAGTACCAAAAAATAGAAAAAAAGAACTTTTGAGATCAACGTACTAGATAAAAATAAGGCGTACCCCTCCTTGGTAGAGATGAAATATGGGCTATGCCGGCCCGGCCTGCCCAGTTATGGATGGGCCATCCATGCCTTGGAATGGCCATACCGGCCCATGAATGTTTATGGGCCAGTTAGTGTCGGGACTGGCTGGTTGGAAGGGCATGGCCCCCAGTCGAGTTGTGCTAGGCCAAGCTGGCCAACGAGTCATGCCAGTTCGGGGTTGCGTTGTGCTGGGTTAGGTCGTACCCTTTTTGTCCTTTTGAATTTTTTTTTCATGATTAAATGAGTTGTACTAAAAGATTGTTAAAGCAGGGAGGGATGAGGGTCAATAAGGTAAAGTCTCGATAGGACCTTAACTTTTCTTGCATTCAAATTAGTAGAATAAGCTCTTGGTATTCTTTTTCGTTTTATCTCGATTCAATTTTTATTAAGAGGAGATTACTTACCATTATTTTAGACTATTCATCTTTGATTCATTGGTTTTAATTAATTATAGAGATATGGTCTTTGAATCTTTAGAAACTAAATTACATGAATAGAGTTGTCCCTAACAGCCGATTGCAACATAGTTGGGACAAAACTTTGATGATGATGATGATATTCTCCCTAAGAATCTTCTCGCGGAAAATATTTCTACTTAAAAAATGGGAATAAATAATAATAACTAATGCAAAAAAAATATATGTGCTAGGATCATACAACAACTAATTTTTGGAGTTGAATTTCTAAATTGAATATTCATTAAGCCCTCTAGCATCGCCTAAACCCTATTGTTCATGGATTCTCGGGCTGGGCTCGAATAAAAAAAAAAAAAAAAAATTGCTGGAAAGTGGACTTGAAGTCATTCTATTTCAAATGTACAGGTGTGTCACCACCACTTGAGCTGCTACTTGGAATTATGTGAAAAAAGTCTTGTTTTATTTTTATAAAGTAAACTCGGCCAGGGCCAGGCTCACTCATTTCTAGATGGGTCAGGCTTATGCCATCCACTTAAGGCCTGATTCAAGCTTAGCCATATATTTTAGAATTCGGGCCAGGCCTGAATAGACCTCAGCTGGGACCATGAACACCCCTACTAAAACCAATTATAATTAGGTGAGTCCTTGTTCCTTTCTAAAAGGCAGCAAATATATGACATTCATGTGCTTTATAGAGGGCTCACTTTAATAATGATGATCAAATGTGAAAATAACTAAATGAGCATCAAATAACCTTCCAATTTTTTACCAAAACAGAATCAAAGAAAATGTGAAAAGAATCTTTCATAGTAGTTGGGGCCAGGCCTGAGCCCGACCGTGCTGCATGCCTAGGGCTAGATGAATTTTATGCCCATCAGCATAAAATTGGGAAAATGATTAATACATGAATTTTTTTTTTTTTTTTTTACATTTTATTCATGTTTTTAGATCTTCTCAATCTTCCATATGATTTTACTCCTGATATAATTATGTGTTTCTAATGAGTTCAATTCAACCGTGTGCCTAACTCTGAACGTTTAGAATAGAAGTAAGCTCCAAAAAGATGGGAAGAACCTCTGTACAAAAAATACAACATAAGATAGCAAGACACACTAGTAGGCAGCCCCAATAAGGCGATCAGCTATGTCAGGACATACGGCAAAACTTGCAACCAACTAGTAGACTGAAAACCCAAAAATGAACCGCAAGAAGAAAAGGAATCAGACTAGCTTCTCTATGATCGAATTGGTGATAGTCTCAGAACTCCAATTGACTATCATTTTAAAAAGAGATGAGATGATCATTTCTCACTAAATTCCGAGTCATTCCCCTAACTTGCCAAATTCGATGGTGATTTAAGGCAGCAAAACCCGCAACCTGCTGGTACAGCCTGATGGAGATTTTGAAGAAATTTTTTCAACACTCCTGAGGTGGAAGCCATCACTATCTGGGCAATCCTCTTTAAAGAGTAGGCTCATATATGGCAAGAAGGCCCACTCGCATTTCCAACACACTCATGGTTGAGTGTTCTAGCATGTATATATCTCACACATAGTTACCTAATTTGTAGTTTGACTAATTCGCATTTGAGATTGGAATTCGAAATTCGAGACTTAGCATGCTCATAAAATTCGATGGAGCAGGTTCATTTGTTTCGCTTCTCAATTAAATTAATTTGAAGTTCGAGCTCAACAAATAATTCTCGTGTACCAATTTTGTAAGGCCATTACTAAAGGTTTTTGTCTAAAATCCAAACCATTCAAAATAACTGTTATATTCATTTACCATGTATGCAAAATTCTATTTCAATTATAGCTTGGGCCACAATCAAATTGACTATATGTAAAACATAGTTATGATAAAAACCAAAGTAAGATTTCATGTTTTCCTGGTGATCAATCTTTATGAGCGGCAACTCTTATCGTAATTAAATATGGATCAACGCTAATACATCAAGATGCAATGCTTTTGAGCAGCTTGTTAACCCCTTCCATCTTTAACGCAATTTCACTTAAATTAACCCAACCCATTCGATTGTATGATGCAGACTTACTCTAAAACTAATTAGCCCCACAAGAAGATTAAGTATATCATCAATAATGTAATTAACGCAATTTTAAACACAATTTATCATAAGCATTAGTCATACTCATGGATCGGGCTAGCCCGGGCCTAGCCCAATTGGGGACAGGCTTGGGCCTGTTGTTTTATTACTCGGACCGGGCTCAAACATTTTATTTCAGCCCCGCCTAATATATGGGGCGGGTCTGGACTCAGTACAGAGCCCAAAGCACGGCCCGCCTCGATTTAAAAAGTATAAATAAGAAACTGTAGAGAGGGGGATTCGTGGAAGTGTCCTTCATATAATTAGGGAAGGCCAAACCAACTGAACTACAGTCAGAACTGATCAATTTAGCTGTCCTTTTAGATTATATATGAGTCTTGGGATGGGCTCGGGGCTTGTCACAACTCTTTATAGCCCAATTCGGGCCTCAGACAGGCTTGAACATACAATTTAGAAGCCGGGCAAGGCTTGGATTTTCCTTAGCCCAGCTCATGATCACCCGTGGAAGCTGACCTCTATCTATGGCAAGGAATGGACATACCTAGCTATCTCTAGTTATAAGTCAAGGTTTTGTGACTATGAAGGAACTTATACAACCCCACAAAAGAAGAAAAAAAAAAGTAGTGGTTTTGCATGTCTAGGGTTAATCATAAAAGACTATTAGGTATGGACGCTATTACAATTTGTCAAAATTAACCCACAAATTTTTAAAAAAAATAGGACCTTGAATCTCTCAGAATCTTTAAATTAATTGTCCAACGTCTAACGATTTGCATGTTCAGGACCTTTGAATTTGCCCAACCTCTCCTGATGTCGTTCGGCAGAGAAGAGAGCCATAATGATGCCGTTCGACGAAAAAGAGGAAGTCCGTTTGGCGAAGAAGAGGAAAAAATCATCCTAATAATGTCGTTAAGTAGAATATCAATGCCGTCTCGATCCGGCAGGAAGAAGAGGGGAAGAATGAGAAAGTCGTCGAGATGTTGTTCGGAAATAAGAGGGGAAGAATAGGAAAGGCCTAATGAGGGAGGGGAAATAAACAGGGTACCCTAATGATGTCGTTCGGGGCATCTTTATTGAGCATGACGATATGGTCAAGGGGTAAAATTGTCTTTTAATTACGTACGATACCCTAATTTGATTTTATTGGATATTTCCTAATCCATATGGCTAATCAGGGGTTGATGACAACTTTTTTCATAAAAATCCACTTTCTTTCCAAAGTCACTAACAAAAACAGCACACCTTAGTAGGATTAAATGTCCAACATCCACCACTGTCTTTATAAGGCATGTTTCTTTACTAGAATTCTAGTGGTTGGTTTTTGAGACATGATGTGACAACATTTTCTCTTGTATTTTTAAATCTCTTGTTTATTTATAAGAATTTATGAATTCCAACACATGATAAGTCTTAACAGGCTTTAGGAATTCCTGGAATTCCACCTTTTTGCATTTTGGTGGAATATTCTAAAATGCTCATGTCTTTAGAAGGATTTAGGAATTTCACCTTGTATAGAAATTCAAGAATTCTCCAGACAAGAATTTCTGAAAATCTAGTAAATGAACAGGCCAAAATATCGATTCCATCAAATTCATGCAAGTCGCATTGAAAACCATCCTTTTTCAAATATTATACTTGTCATCTTCATTAAGAAAAACCATAATGACAAAATAGTAGGGGTGTACACCGGGTTTCAAAACCCGGCCCGACCCGGTGACCCGGTCCGACCCGGACCTAATCGGGCGGGTGACATAGGCTCTTTTGCCGGGTCGGGTCTCACCCGGCCCGATAAGTCTTTATCCGGACCCGGTTCCGTGTTAAGAAAGTATGGTTAATCGGGTTATTGGGTGACCCAATAACCCGATTATACATTTTTTTTATATATTTATTTGTATATATACATAAATATATACAAAAAAATATTAAAATATATATATTTATATTTACTGTATGTTTACTGCATATATATATTTATAGTATTTTTTTATCTCAATTATTGAAACTTTTAGTTGTTCTAAAAAAAAATATTTTAAATTTTAGGTGACCCGGTAACCCGACCCGGTTGACCCGGTAACCCGGATAACCCGGATATAGTTTACCGAGCATTCGGGCGGGTTTCTTGTGTTTATAAAATTACCGGGTCGCGTCAAACCCGGCCCGCTAACCCGGGACCCGACCCGATGTACACCCCTACAAAATAGACAATGCATAGGATTTTGTCATAATTGTTAATTCTATTCCTATTCAAAGATCTGCCCTCCTTTGCTCTTACCACTTTTGGTCCTTGATGAATCCACTGCTCTACGCGTCTTCTACAGCATGAATTCTCAGTTTATCGGGATGCATTTTGATCAGAATTTTTCTGTCCAGAGTTTTTACCTCAGGGGTCTTTTTTTTTTTTTTTTTGTAATTGACCCAATTACAGCTTGTCCCATTAGGATTTAAGGCACTGCTTCATGTGGATTCTCTTGGCTGATAATCTCCTTCAAATTTATCATGGTGCCTCAGAAAGCAAGTGCAGAATTGTATATCAGCGACAGTCTTGACTTTCCAAGATTTGAAATCCTAGGGTGATTCTCAATTTCCCATCTTCACTTAGTATTCGAAAAGAGATTATTTCACGGTAACTTATGCAAATGATTTGGCACCACCATTTTGTGAGACCTATCAGGATGGAAGGCTTGACAATACCATAGTTAATCAACAATATTGAGGATATTGAGGATTCCAATAAATGTCTAGAAATGTCTTTCTATTAAATATAGGTTAAAATTGAGAAAGAAATAAACACCAGGAAGAAGTTGAAATATATATATATATATATATATACCTCAAGGTTCTCCTTGGCTGAAAGGAGATGGAGGATGGTGTACTGTCGTCACGGTCTCTCATATTCACACAGTCAGGATCATCTTTGACCAATTCTATCAGCTTCTTTAAGGCTTTGAACTTGTTATTACATAGGTGCAGAACCGGATCTCCACTTTCTGTCAGTAAGAAAACTGTAGTCCATTTGGCATTAACCAACATTTCGAACACCCTCGACTCGGCCTTTGATTGCTGCAAGATGGAGAGGAATCATTCCATCTCGGTCACGAATGAAATGAAACAAGCAATCAGCATCTTTATTCAATATGTCCTTTACAACTTCTACATGTCCTCTTGCCGAAGCTAGATGCAGTGGTGACTGTCCTTGAGAGTTCAATTCACGGATGAATTCCGGATTTCTACTTAAAATCTCTTTCACGTACGAAGTCCACTTTCCCGTGCAGAGCTCCCACATGCAGAGGGTTTTCCTTTCCCCTACATACGATTATTTCTCGATCGAGGATAAGCGGATCCTCTTGCAGCAGTGTTAGCAACATTTTCTCATTCCCTCTCACTGCCGCTTCCAAGAGCCTGCCGTCCATAACTCTCTCTCCCATCTTGATCTCTCTATATGTCCACCATGAGCGAGAAGGTACGTACATCTTAACGGGCTATAAACAGACGTGTCTAGGACCAGGTCTTTGGAGTGAGACCATGTGACGCACTGACGATTCTACCATGTGAATACAGAGTTGGATCCTCTGCTGCGTGGACTCTGAAAAATCCGTGAGGTTCCACCTTGGAGCTCACTAGCTAGTGAAGAATCGATATATACGTCTCAACTTAAAATGTTCACCCATTTCATCACCCGTTCAAAATTTCACCGAATAAACATTTGGTCCCATTATAAGATAATAATCCCTTAAACTACATTAAAATAAAATAATTTTAAATTTTCAAATGTCCTATAATTATCAGTCAAACAGTGGTCTCTAGTGTTTTTATTATGTCGGATTATTAGAATTTGTAATTCTACGAAACCAATACATGTACATGTAGAGAGAAAATAATCTCTTTTTTTTTTCACAATATATGATCATGGACTTTACATCTATAATTTATTTTCACAATATATGACTATGGACTGTACATCTAACACTGTAAACCTTTCATAGAAATAATAATTAATTAAACCCCTATTGTATTTGATGGGTGCTGCGACTCTGCCTGTTTTTGGGATCTAATCTACGCAGGCCATTCATTACTTGAACAACTCCTGAGTCCAATACTATAAATCGATCATTCGGGATATTATTTAAAATCTAATTAAATTACCAAAAATCATTGCCTACCGTGGACTGATCGGCAAATCTAAATACAACAACAAATTTCTGATCAACTGTAGTACCTAATCCTAACAAAATAACCACTTGCGAGTTGCTGGAGTGACATAAGGCGTGATTTTACTCTCTAGCCTCATGTTTGAAACCCGCTCCAAATTTATCAAATGTGCATTTATGTGGATTTTGCATGCATTTGCGTTACCCGAGGAGAAATACTCCTGTAGGGTCAAGGACCTCAAGGATCACTACAAGAATTTGCACTTTTCCCGGCGTTTTTTGCCGGCGCAATAAAAAAACGCCGGTAAAAGTATAGCTTTTGCCGGCGCAAAAGCTTATTTCGCCGTGAAAAGTATAGTTTTCCCGGCGACATTTTTTCGCCGGCAAAAGTCCCATTTTTCCCGGTGTTTTTTAATTTTCGCCGGCAAAAGTCCTACTATTCCCGGCATTTTTTCATTTTCGCCGACAAAGGTTATAGTTTTGCCGGCGTTTTTTGTTTTCGCCGGCAAAGGATACATAAATGCCCCGGCTCCAATATTTCGTTCGCGCCTTCATTTGGGAATTGGGAAATGTCTTCCCCCCTATCACCTACCTTTTGTTTACATTGACACCTTCCACCTTCAATCTTCCTTGCCCAACCCATTCCTTCTATGACCCAGTGAATAAAAAACTCCCAGCCAAACCCTCTCCTTTCTGTTCCACCAAGCATATCACCACTCCACACCACCACCGATCCCCTACCTCCATCCCAGCCCTCCACTATTCTCTGAGCATAACCCATCGAAACCCAATTTCATCAAACCATCTCCAGAAAATCCCTTTCCATCTCAACCCTTGCGCCAAAAACCAACCTCACTGCCCCGCCCAGACTTCACCACTGCTAACATCCCCATCCCAAGCAGAAAAAGAAGAAGAGAAAGAGAGAAGCAGGGACAAAGTCAAATCCCCAAACCAATCCTTTCCTTTACCCGAAATCCCAAAACCAAAACCCCAACCCTAGCCACACCAATTCCGCCCAACCCAGCCCATCGCCGCACCTGCTCCCGCCCCTGCAAGTGATGGTGAGTCCTCTCCCCTTTCATTTCTTCTTTCCATTCCATCCTTCTTTTGTTTTATTTTCTCTGTTTTTTTTTTTTTTAACGCTAGGTTGAGATTTGCTTGTTGCTCTTGTTGGATGATTGTAAACATTGTTGACTTAGACTTAGTGACCTTGATCTCTTCCAGTCTGGACTAAGATCGGCATTTTTATCGTTACATCACCGTTTATGTCGGGCAGATATCTAGTTGTGGCACCTGAACATCCCTTGCTATCATCATTGGTGTCCGAGGCCCAAGGCACATGTGTATGTTCATTGGCTTCCCTTCTCATTTAGGAACACATGTTTTGTTGAAACATCATGGGCAAATAGAACAGAACTAATCTGTAAACACAGGTGGAAGATTAAAGAGAGCAAGTATCAAGGAAAAGTGAGCTTGAGAGAACTGACCTTCAGAAGGAAAAGACTGGGGTTTTTAGCGGTTCTTATGCTAGAAATCCAGCCATTGGGGAAGCAATTCCTATATGGGTGGCAGATTATGTTTTGGGGAGGTATGACTTCACCTGGCTTTGAAGGTTTCCATGTTTCTTCATGGTTGTAAATTATTGTATTTCTTGGTGTCAATTTGAACTTTTATGGAAATTTAAATTGTTGTGAAACCCATGATTAGCCATTGATCTAACAGTAGGTGAAGGTATGTCTCGCAGCTGCATTTTATAAGCCATTTAAGCAGAACGGGAAAAGGGACTGCCCACTAGAAATTCACTTTTTCCATCCAATTAGGATTGTTATCAGGCTTGACTTGAAATGTTGTGCTTGTGGAGTTGTTTTTGGCTGATTACTGTTAGTTTAATTTCAAACTTGAGTGATGATGTTTTGAGTTTGTTTAGTGTCATGTTTATATGGCCATATGGGTATTTGGGGTTTCTTCATCGATACTTGAATTGGATTTGTATGACTTAGGTATTTGGGGTTTCTTTATCTAATTTGAATATTTTGTGATTAAGTTGTGTGAATATATGAAAGCATGAGACTTCCACAGCTTCAACACCTGGCCACACATAATCGGCAGGCGGCAATTGTTGTTGAATATCAGTAGCAGTGAAAGCATCACTGACTGCCTATTTCCAAATTTTCTACGTCCATGGCTAGGTGCTGATGGATATATACAATGGAAGACCCTAATAATCAGGATGGTATGGACACTGGTACCATATTAAAATAAAACATATAAATTAGTACCAGAAATTAGATTTAAGGTAAATTGATACAGTGGCGGTGGACTGCGGGCACCAATACAATAGTGTATTGCGATTGGAATCAGATGATAAATTGAGTTTATCATAGTATTACCATTGTAGGATATTTTCAAGAAAGTTTTACAACAACTATCATGATAAATCAAAATGTTGGCAATATTTGTCAGTTGTCGTGTTGCTTCAAAGAGCACCCGAGAGCAAAAAATTTACTACCAGCTGATGTCATGATGGATCGACACTCAGAGGTTGCAAGAGTTTTCCATGAAGACCACAGAGGATTCTCATACTTGTGATACTCTGAATCCTCATTACAGGCATTTACTTAACCATCACATTCATGCCAGCCATCTAAAAGAAACAATAGTATATCCAAATACATTCCTTTCTATTAAATATGGACTGGGGGATCCGCCTTCCATAGAAGCAAACCGTTGGGTCTGGGCCCCTTTTAGATGTGGAGCCGCCCTACTACCACAACTCCCATTTATGTGATATTGGAATCTATTGCTCATCATTAGGTGAGGTTAAGATTGAACAGCTTGCCTACATGATGAGTAGGCTCTGCATATAAAAAATTCACTAAGTTTGAGGAGGATACATCCTGCATTTGTATACAATCAGATCATTTTACTTTTTATCTTACTTTTTTATGACCCCTAATGTTCTGCTAGCTAGATGCTCATTCTGAACTAAATTAATGTTTTTTCACATCACTGATTGCTGATGAATTTGAGTTGTGCAGAACCAATATCCTGAGCAATGGAATAGGAACCTTACCAAAAACTTGTGGTTCTCTTCGAGCAGAGGAGAGAATGTGGCACAAAATTTCTCCATGTCTGCATTGATGTCACCTGTACCCCCTATCACCTCCATGAATTTTTTCCTGTCTGGAGCAAGTTTCATAGCAATCTGCAATTCCAATACTAATTTAATAGAAGCAGGAGAAAAAAACAATATATTTCAAGAGAACGCCAGTACTATTCAAGAAGAGTGATACATGATATAATAGCTTTCTAGTCTTTATTCATAATTACAAACTCTGGGGTGCATGTGCATCACAGTATTTCTTGAAATGTTCATGCTATCTTCGGAGAGTTCTTCATAACAGGCCATCATCATTATCAGCAAAGCCTTATCCCTTCAAATGGGGTTTGGTAGAAGAGTTCTACACTATAACTCCAACCAATCTTTTCAGATAGCACTTGATAACAAAACCCATATAAGCAGTACCCTTTTCAGATAGCATTTGATAATAAAACCCTTAATCTTATTTGTTTCATCTGATGCATGCTTGATGTTATACTGATTGCATTGTACATTTGTACTATTCTATTGTCATAGGAGATGTCTCGAAGGCATTCCCTCTTCAGTTTGGATTCATAAGTCCTGGGTTTATGAATGGAAGGCAGGTACTTTGTATTATACATTTCGACTGTAGATGATACAATTCTTTTTCTGTACACTGTTGTTGTTTTCATTTCATTTCAATTTATTTTTTGGATGGGGCTAACTTTCTTTTGTTGCTTTGTGAAGTGTGTTGTGATTGGGTGAGGAATTTTTCATGTGCTGTGGGTTTTGATGGTTTGTGGAATTGTGATTTGTAATTGATGTTGAATGGCTGGTTTGATTGAATTGAGGGTTTTGAATGTAGTGTTTATGGGGTGGGAGGCAACAGATTGAGCAATTGCAACACTATGAGAGGTATCTACTGTTCTCTTGCACTCCAACACATTCATACTTAGGCCCAATTATCATCATGGGTTTGAATCAAATCCATATCATATGTTTAGAGAGCAGCAGCAGAGAGACTGGTCTGGGAACAAGTTTGGGTCGATCATGTCTTATCCTCATATGACTCCTAGCGACAAATAAAATTATTCTACTAATTAGTCACCTTTGATAGAATCTGAGGTATTAACCCTTTATCTTCTCCTTCTTGAGCTCTGTAGTTATTATTTTTTGTAAACGTATGTGCTCTATCATCAATAATAATAATTCATATTTAGTGAACTTGATTGTTTGGAATTGGGGGTGTGTGCTCTATCATCAATAATAATAATTCATAATTCATATTTAGTTATTATTATTCTTTGTAAACTTATGTGCTCTATCATCAATAATAATAACTATGAGAAATAAAAAATGATAAAAGGAAGAATTTTTTTTTATAGCACAGTAAATCAAAAGGTAAGCGGGATTTCTCAATTCAAAAGAAGAAAGCATGTTTGAATTATGAATGTGTTTCTATATATTACTTTAGTTACTGATTACTTGTTGCTTTGTGAATTTTCTTGGGCATTGGTATACTTGGGTTTGTTGTTCACAATTAATTTTTACTTTGTTTGTATGGTTGATAATGTTTGAATAGTTGGTATCTACATCATGTGTGTATATGAGATAATCAGCTCATCACTTCAATATCATCTGCATTTGTTAGTGAAAGTGCACTTTGTTTAATGTATATGGTCCCAATAAACCTAATGAACTGATAGATGGCCCCTAGCTCTTTTCAAAATGGTCCAGATGTCTTTGAAGGAGTTTAATAGAATTATTCTGAGATCTTTTTAATGTTTCAAGTATGTTAGGTTGGTTGTTAGAGTTTGTTTTGGTCGGATGTATTTGTTGAAATCTGGGAAGATACAAGAGGCAAGGTGGATGTATTTGTTGCTGGCATTGGAACAGGTGGAACTATTTCTGATGTCGGTCGTTTTCTGAAAAGCAAAAATCCTAACATAAAAGTATGTATGACTGTCTTTGAGAAACTCCTATAATATGCTCTTTTCCTGCATTATCACCTTGTAAATTAAGTGGATAAATGCTAGTTTGGAATCATTGGGTTGTTGGCTTTCACAGTTTTACTCTTTTCTTTTGCTACATTATTGGCTGTGCACTGACTCAGGTTATTGGCATGGAGCCTGCTGAAAGCAACATAATTTCTGGGGGAAAGCTTGGTAAAGCAAAATGATAATATCTTGGCTGTTTTCTCTTTTATTATCCATCAATTTTGTAGAACGGTGAATTTGGTGCATCCATCTTTTGCAAGCAGGTCCTCACAAGATTCAAGGTATAGGAGCGGGTTTTGTACCAAGGAATTTAGATCTTGAAGTGGTTGATGAAGTCTTAGAGGTATTGTTTGTTGCTTCTCTCATTTCTTCATTTTGTTCTTTTTCCTAGTCAATCTTTTGGCTGATTGTTTATTGCATTTGTTAAGTGATAGTGATCATTAATTGTTTTGCCACATGCCATTTTGGGTTTTCTAGTATGGTCACAAATTTCAAAGGATAGTAATGCATTTTGTGTGCTTATGCATCTTCATTTTCTCATGATGGTCGAAAACTTGGTTAATCTGACAAGAAAACTTGTTTTTATATGTGATTTTCATTAGTAAAAGTGAATATAGAAGTTACATAATAAGCTGGCCAGGCAGCCAAAAACCTACATTCGAAGTCGAGTTCAAATCTCTGGATCCAATTCTTGCCCTGAACCCTTCAAAACCACCCACTCCCAGAAAGGGTGAGTGAATGTGAGCAACTGTTTAAACCTACCAATTTTTGTATCAAATAAAAAATAGCTGTGTTAGTGTGTTCAGCTCTATGAATAAAAATGCATGCATCACATCTATGAATAAAAATGCATCAGCTGTGGATGCATTTCCTTATATTTGTAGTAGGTAGCTGAGTTGATAAATTTTAATAGTGTTATGTTTTTTTCCGCAGTATTTCTTCATCGGACTTGGTTTCAAAATGGATGGGTGAAAGTGAGAAGCTGGTTTCAAACCTTTTTCAAATGGCACGTGAGAGCTTCCCATCTATCATCTTCATTGATGAAATAGATTCATTATGTGGTAAACGTGGCGAAGGCAACGAAAGTGAAGCTTCTCGGCGAATCAAAACAGAACTTCTTGTACAGATGCAGGTATCTCAAATGAGTCTGGAGAAGTCTTGTTATAATATGCCATGTTCCAAGGTTTTACGAGTACTGACTAGAATGCACTGAAGTAGTAATTTGCCACTGCCATTTGAGATGTGCTGGTGCTTCATTTACTACACAGTTCTGTAACATGACACTGACTTGTGTTGTATATTTGGGTTTGGATGTGACAAACACTTGAAACTATTTTTTTTTTTTATTATGAAGTATCTTTTGCATGATCATTACCATATCATGATGAGGAGAGTTTTTTTTTTTTAATTTTTGTCTACTCTATATATTTAGGTACATGCAACATGGAATATTCTACAAGCCAACGTTAGTGCACATATGTTTTTTATTCATTTGCAATGGATTTTATATGCATGATCTAGTATATTTGGTCCGTTTATTTCTTAGGAGTTTTTACAATAATCTAGACCATAAGAGATGCATTCATGATCGGCTCTGATTTCTGAGTGGGCATCACTCAGTGGCTACTTTTGATGGCCCATATATGCTTTATGTTTTTCTCATAACAATATGTATGCCACTTCTTGCTATAAGCTAGGTTAAGGTAGGCATGCTTGAACAACATTATGTGACCGTCAAGCAATTGAATCTCTGAAATCCCCTTGTACTCTCTCTCTCTCTCTCTCTCTCTCTCTCTCTCTGGTATTGGAAGAAAAGTGTAGAGTTCCATCCACTTGAATCTCCTATATTTGTGTCTTATTTCCTTGTTTGCTTAAGATGGTCTTTTCATTTATCTATTATCTTTTGCTTTTATGCATTGACAGTGAAGTTCTCTCACCCCCTTTTGACCACATTCCTAGTGCACTCATTGCATTGTATGTACCCTATTCAACTCTTTCCAATCTTATATATTTGGAGCCTTCCTTTTATAATGTGTTCCCTCTCTGCACCTTATTTCAAGAGTAAAAGAGCTTGAATCAACTCATACTGTTTGAAAATCTTCTCTGGTGTTCTGGTTTTCTGATTGAACACACAACTCTAGTCTATATTTGGGAGTGTGTAATGTGATCCTACTGTCTTTGTGAATTATTCTGCATTTAAAGTTTGTGCGTTTTGGTTGTGTTCTTGGGCAGACATGTAGTTATCTCCTTCTGGGTATTTGTTGTTCTGGACTTCTCATTTGTCCTTGGCATGTTGATTAGTTTCTATAAGCACTTCTGTGTTTCTGTTATGAGTCTTCCTCAATCCAAGTAACCCATAAATAGTCTTTCTGCTTCAGCTTTCTACATTGCTTTTCTTATAATTTCAGATCAAATCATATAGGTACCCAAGCATACAATAGCAGTACTAGGAATTCTATGAGATTATTGGCGAATTTAATCAATTTATTTTTTTTTTAATATAAATGTCTTGCCGGCGCAAAAAAAAAAGCGCCGGCAAAACACTTTTTAAAAAATTATATTAATGCTTTGCCGGCGCAAAAAAGCGCCGGCAAAAAAATTTGAAAAAACTAATTTATGTAAAATATAAATGTTTTGCCGGCGTAAAAAAACGCCGGCGAAAGTTTTTTAAAATTTTATTATTGACCTTTTTCCGGCGAAAAATAACGTCGGTAATGAAAAAAACGCCGGCAAAAGTTGTTAATAAATTTATTATTGAACTTTTCCCGGCAAAAAATAATGCCGGTAATGATTTGCCGGCGCATAAAAACGCCGGCAAAAATTTATAAAAAACTTATAATTGAAAAAATAAACCTCTTTTACCGGCGAAAGAAGCTCTTTTCCCTGCGAAAAATAACGCCGGTGATGTATAGATTTTTCCCGGCGCTACCTTATTTCGCCGGGAAAGGTTTTAGTGGCATAGTATTCCCGGCGAATTGCCGGCGCAAGAGAAATCGCCGGGAAAGGTTTTTTTCCGGCGATTTAGTGATCTTTGAGCGCCGGCAAAAGTGAAAATTCTTGTAGTGGATACCCGCGTCAAAAAAAAAAACACCAAGGGCTCCTTTAGGATGCTTACACAATTAAATACTTATAATTTCAAATATTGCAAGAGTATGATAGTATATAATGGAATAGTGTAACATTTAGATATTATAATATTTTTGGCAGATGCTACAAATTGTAAAGTACGTGAAAAAAAATTAAATTCAGGATGAAAAATAAATTAATGCTATTGATCATAGTAAAGCTCACCATCATACAAGCATGTTTCTTTAGCAACTGACAAAGTAAAGATGTAAGTTTAAATTGGCCCAAATGTGACATAATTCACCCTTTACTATGAATGCATGAAAAAGCATGTGGTGAAGTAAAGTCCAATCACCACTTTTTGCTTACCACAAACCACAGTTTCTTTACACCATAAAATCATGATAAAGTATAGAAAAGTAAATGCAATACAACACGCAACTACTTTACTACTTCTCTCTTCCACTTTACTTCACCACCAATTTTATCTAACTTATTTTTACCTCACTTTTTACCATGATGTGATACATACTTTTACTTTAGTATACGAAATAAGCCTTCGCCCAGATGTGACATATTCTATCGCTATTATATTTAGATGAAAAGAAAGTGTGGTAAAGTAAAGTCTAGCTGCCATTATTTTACCGCAACTCACTTTTATGTTATTATATAAAACCATGATAAAGTCTAATAAAAAAAGTCAAAACAAAATATAACTACTTTATCACTCTCTTTCAATTTACTTCACCACAAATTTTATCTCACATTTAATGTGACATCTATCATATGTTGAAATAAATACTTTTATTTACTTTTCTATTTTGTAATATGTAGTTTGGAAGATTTTTGTATTATATAACGTTTTTTAAAGGGGTAGCTGTATGAAAAAATGTTTTTTTTTTTTATGATCTTTTTCTCTTATTTCTTTCAAATTACCCAACATAAAAAATAAATGTTTTAGAAGATGAGAGTGATAATTAATATTAAAACAGTATGTGTTGACTCCAAAGGTGGAAAGGCAGGCCTTTAATCCTTATCCAAACTGGGGACAGGGTAGGCCATGAAAAGGGTTCCATTCCTGGAGACCAAGGGAGAAGAGAAGATGGAGTTTCCTCTGACCTAGAGGAAGAGGGGAAGAAGCTAAGAAAGAGTCTCTTACTTGGGGGCAGTGGAATCTGAAGAGGAAATTTCCTTGATCAGTAAGGGAAAGTAGACTTCTGATGGGCAGATTCCAGGTTTATGTGGAGAGTTGCTCTACCCACTCCAAAGAGGGCCTTTTTCCCTTCAAATCTCCCAATAGCTGCAAAGGAGGACTCCTGACTTAAGGAAATCATGTCCTTGGGATTAATGACTGAGGGCTTTCCATCGATCCAGGAGGTTGGTGGCATAGATTTAGGGAGAGATAGAGGGGGTTGGGAGAGGAAGGAGGCATAGGATCTAAGGGTGGGAGGGGATAAAACCTGGGCACTCTGGGCTGCCAAACCAGCAGGGCAGGGAGGATGAAGAATGGGCTGAGAGCTTTTGGATTTGATCTGAAGAGAGTGGGCTGGAGGGGAGAGCAGAGGAAAGGGGTTCTGCTTGGAGGATGTTAAGGACTTCTGCTACAGAGATAGGGGCTCCTATCGGAGATGGGTCTGCTGGAGGAGGAAGAGGGGAGTCGGGAGAAAGAAGGGAGGAGTGCTGGAGATCGGGAGGCATCCCTGGTTGAGCTCGCACTTGAGCTACCTCTTGCCACAACTAGGTGTAACTGGTTCAATCTGTGCTTCCATCCTTCATGAACCTGCA
This sequence comes from Litsea cubeba, assembly GCA_012931725.1. Taxonomy (NCBI): domain Eukaryota; kingdom Viridiplantae; phylum Streptophyta; class Magnoliopsida; order Laurales; family Lauraceae; genus Litsea; species Litsea cubeba. The sequence goes on along the minus strand of CM022945.1, from coordinate 110,134,701 downwards.
CCATGCTGAAGCATCAAATTTCCTCAAGTCCTGTTGGCAGCCCATTCATCAATTTTCTACCCATTCATTAATCATATTAAACCTTTTGCGATCAAGAACGGCCTCTTACCTCTCTGATAAGAGGTGGCAGTTCTTACCAGGATATTCCGAGTCCGAACATGGACAGTCTATCTTCCCTCACACTTCCCTCCCCAGAAGATTGGGTCTGTTAGAGATTAGTATGATCTCGTCATCTTCATCGATCAAATTCACTACAACAAAATTTATTTTTCGGGGCAACTATTTTATGACGTTCTGAAATTTTATCACTAAATGTTGTTTTTCGTAATGAAATATTCATCTTGTCGCCTAAAACGAAAATACAAATTATTTAGCGACGATAATTTTTAATTGTCGCTAAATATTACTTTAAAAAGTTTGGTGCCAAAAAATGGAGTTGGCGCCATCAAAAGGTAAAGTTTTTCCAATAAAATTATTTATTTGGGGACGTATTATTTTCGTGGGTAAATCATTTGTACCATATTTTATTAAAAAAAATTCGCTGACAAAAACATGTCCTCACATAATTTTTAAAAATAATCCACGATGAAATTATTTTGCCACGGAATAATTACGATTTTGGGGGTGGCGCGATCGTCTTCGCGGTTCATTTTTGAGCAATATTGGGCGACGAAATGAAATCGAAACTTCCACGCCTTCAACCCTCCCCACGCCTTCAACTCTCCCCACGCCAACTCTGTTATGCGCCGCCCTAATCTCCCTCTCTCTCTCTCTCTCTCTCTCTCTCTCTCTCCCCCCCTCTGGCCCTCGTCTCCCTCTCTCTCTCTCTCGCTCTCACCTCATCTCCATCACGCAGCCCTCACCCTCTCCATCAACACACACAGATCCCTCTCACCATCTCCAAAAAAAACCCATCTCTGTTATGCGCTCGTCCTAATCTCCCTCCCTCCTCCCTCTCTGGCCTTCGTCTCCGTCTCTCGCTCTCACCTCATCTCCATCACGCAGCCCTCACCCTCCCCAACCATCTCCAAAAAAGTCCATCTCTGTTATACCAGGCGCAGACCCATCTCTCCTTCGACAAGCACTACACGGAGGGAGCGGAGCTGATTGACTCCGTCCTTGATGTTGTGAGAAAGGAGGCTGAGAACTGCGATTTTTTGCAATGTGATTATCTTTTTCTTCTTCTTCAAGTGTTAGGTTTTCTGTTTTTAGCTTCAGATCTGATATTGTTGTTTTCAAATTTGTTTCTGGTTTTGTTAGTAGATCCTGAGCTGTTCATTTCTGCTGTTTTGCTTCTGTGCTTGTCCATTTAGTGATATTTACTAATATTTTTGTTGTGCGCGTGTATGCGGAAACGTGAATTAATGCGATTGAACGAGCAATCAAATAAACCACACAAGACAAACAATCACACACAAGAGAATTACGTGGTTCGGCAATCTTGCCTACGTCCACGGGAAAGAAACTCGACTCTCCTTTAGGTTTACTCTTCTGTCTGTCTGTCTCATGGGTTACACATTACATCATATATATAATACTCTCTTTCTTACCCCCCAAGAACCCTATCTTAGTAAATAAGAAAGTCCCGGTACAATTATAAAATACCCATGACCATGAACCTACTTGGTCTGGACCTACTAAGCCCAACAATCTCCCCCTCCAGACCATGGGGAAGACGCCTCTGAACCCCTTACTAGGAGTCCAGTCCTGCCAACTCTGAACACAGCTCCAACTTTCCCTTAAACACGACCTTAGTCATCATGTCAGAGGGATTCTTGTCAGTGTGAATCTTTTCCAGCTTCATGAGATTCTTTTCGATGACCTCACGAGTCCAATGATATCTCACATCAACGTGCTTTGTGCGGGCATGGTATGTAGCATTCTTGCTAAGATCTATAGCACTCTGACTATCACAGTAGACTACATACTCTCCTTGCTTCAAACCCAGTTCTTTAAAGAAATTCTTCAACCAAATCATCTCCTTCCCTGCTTCATTAGCAGCTATGTTTTCTGCTTCGGTTGTAGACAATGCTGTACACTTCTGCAACTTAGACTGCCAAGAAATAGCTCCCCCTACAAAAGTAAATAAGTACCCAGAAGCAGACAACCGACGATCAAGATCGCCTGCAAAATCAACATCTGTAAAGCCTTCAAGTACTGGTTTTAAGCCTCCGAAACACAAGCAAAAATCTGATGTACCTCTCAAATATTTGAAGATCCACTTCACTGCTTCCCAATGCTCTTTCCCAGGGTTAGAAAGAAATCTACTCACTACACCCACTGCATGAGCAATGTCTGGCCGTGTACACACCATGGCATACATAAGACTCCCAACTGCTGAGGAGTATGGAACATCATCCATTCATTTTCTTCATCTGAAGTAGGACATAATCTCTTACTGAGCTTGAACTGACTGGCTAAAGGCATGCTAACTGGCTTAGCATCTATCATGTTGAATCTCGCAAGCACCCGTCAACATATTTCTCCTGTGACAATCACAGCTTCTTGGCATTCCTGTCACGACGGATTTGCATTCCCAAAATCTGTCGTGCGGGACCCAAATCTTTCATGTCAAAAGTCTTTGACATGTCCCTCTTCAATCTGCCAATAATCTTACTATCTTGTCCAACTATCAACATATCATCTACATATAAAAGAAGGATGATAAATTTGTCATTACCAAATTTACGAACATAAACGCAGTGATCTGCAGCTGTCCTTCGGTACCCATGACTCACCATGAATGAATCAAACTTCTTGTACCATTGCCTCGGTGCTTGTTTCAGCCCATATAGACTATTTTTCAACCTGCAAACCAACTGTTCTTTTTCTTCTACCTCAAACCCCTCCGGCTGAGTCATGTAGATCTCTTCTTTCAGATCACCGTGAAGAAATGCAGTCTTCACATCCATCTGTTCAAGTTCAAGGTCCATGCTGGCGACTAGACCCAAGACAACTCTGATAGAAGTCATCTTCACAACTGGAGAGAAGATTTCATCGAAGTCAAGATCCTTCGTCTGCGCAAAGCCTTTAACCACTAGCCGTGCTTTGTGCTTTATCAGTTTTTCACTGTCATCTCTCTTCAGCTTGAACACCCATTTGTTCTTTAGAACCTTCTTGCCTTTTGGGAGTTTCACCAGCTCATAACTATTGTTCTTTTTCAAAGAACTCATCTCATCCTGCATAGTCTCCATCCACTCATCTTTATCTGCATGAGTTTCTGTTTCTGGGTAGCTCTTTGGCTCCCCCTCATCAGTAAGCAAATTATAATCTGCTGCAGGATATCTTGTTGATGGTTGACGCTCTCGAGTAGACCTCCTAACCTAAGGTTCTGGGGTTTCTAACTGAGGAGACTGCTCCCCCTGCTCAACACCCTGTTCATCTGGCAACCCCTGCGCCTCATCATAATCTGGATCGTTTTGTCTACCTTCTCCACCTGTAGTCTGCACTGGAGAAGGAGTCGGTGTGAGATCAACCACTCCACCAACAACTTCTTTAGACTTTTCAGTCTTTTCAATATCTCCAAAGAATTGGTCTTCATGAAACACAACATCCCTACTTCTGATAATTTTTCTCTTCTCTGGATTCCATAACCTGTAGCCAACCTCGGCTCCACCATAGCCAAGAAACATGCAACACATTGCCTTATCATCTAGCTTTGAACGCTGCTCCTTTGGTACAGGTGCAAAAGCTTTGCACCCAAATACCTTCAAATGAGAATAAGAAACATCTTTACCTGTCCATACCCTCTCCGGAAGATCAAATCCAAAGGAACTGAGGGAGACCTGTTAATCAGGTAAACGGCAGTCAGAATAGCTTCACCCCAAAATAGCTTGGGTAGCTATGCCACTCTAATCATGCATCTCATCCTTTCAAGAATAGTGCGGTCCATTCTCTCTGCTACACCATTGTGCTGTGGAGTACCAGGAACTGTTCTTTCATGTCGAATACCATGATTGGAGCAATAGCCTTTAAACTGGTTGGATGTGTACTCACCACCATTATCTGTGCGAAGACATTTCAAGAGCTTTCATGTTTCTATTTCAACCATGACATGAAACTGCTGAAATACCAGGAACACCTGATCCTTCGATTTCAACGCATAAACCCAGACTTTCCTGGATGCATCATCAATAAATGTGACAAAAAACTTATTGCCACCCAATGACTCCACCTCCATGGGACCACAAACATCAGAATATACCAAACCCAACACATTAGATTTTATCGTTGATGTTTTAGAGAAAGAAACCCTATGTTGTATACCAAATAAGCAATAATCACAAGGTTCAAAGGATGTACCTTTGGACCAATTAATCAGATCTTTCTTTGCCAATAACTGCAGTCATTTCTCACTCATATGTCCAAGTCTCTTGTGCCACAGATTTGGAGAGGATCTGTCTTCAACAGCATTCAACACACATTTGCATAGCTTCACATGTGTCTTGTACAGCGTATTACACGCCTTCCCTCTCGCAAAAATAAGAGACCCTTTAGTGAGTTTCCACCTGCCATTTCCGAAGTAACTTTCATAACTTGCACGGTCCAATGAAGTCCCGGAAATCAGATTCAACCGCAGATCAGGAATATGTCGCACATCTTTCAGCGTCATTGTGCAGCCAATATCGATTTGAATGCAGACATCACCGATCCCAACAATATTCGAATGACTTGTGTTGCCCATCTTCACAGTGCCAAAGTCCCCTGCTTTGTACGTTGTGAACATCTCCTTAGAAGGAGTATCATGGTAGGATGCTACTGTGTCAACAACCCACTCAACCTGAAAATTGACCCCATATATGAGTTGAACCTTCCAAAGAGATCTAACGGTTTGGATCTTGTGTTTGGGCCCACAAAATCTAAGAAATTGTATCCAATGGCTCGCTTTTTTATACATATGTCGAGATTAGTGATGATCCAACGACTGAAATTCAGTGCGATAGCCGTGTTTGATCTTATGAAAATTTCCAACGATTTGGATCTTGACTTACACTCTCAAATTAAAAAAAGAAAATGAAAAAATAGACTAGTGCTTTGTGGGGCCGAGTTCATTGTTCACCCTCCTCTAAATTTGCTCCTGTATTTATAAACACCATTATTTTGGGAGCAGTGCAAAAAAGAGGCAATATTGCCTCTGCTTTTCTACACTGAATAGAGGCTGAAACACACTCCCAAACACCTTTATTCTTAAAATCTCTACCCGCTTTTGAGATTTAGAAAATTAGAGGCGAAAAGTACGTAGTAATGCCAAACAGGGGCTAAATAGTGTAACTTTAGACATAAAGAACTAACAAAACCCTCTTGTATTTGGTGAGTGCTAAAATTTTGCCTACTTTGAGTCCTAAATCCTAATCCACTCATGTCGTTAGTTAGAGGCGTCTAACCAAGTCCCTTACAATAAGTCGATCATTGGGGTCGGGACTGAACTAAATCTTGACTAAATTAACTCATTTCAAATCTAAATCACCAAAAATCATGGCCTCCCATGGATTTATCATCGAGTCTGAATACAACAACAATCTTCTTTACGACCGGAAAATTAGTTAAGATGATTTAGACTCGAGTACTTTTATAAAGGAGCTAGGAGTCTAAATCAGGAATATACTGTTTCATCCAATCCAATGGCCAGCAGTAAAAAGTTTCAACGAAGCATAGTTAAAAGGTGACATTGAAGCATAGTCGTATATTACGCTCATCACACTTTTATTTGTCCTTTCCAAGAGGTTTGACTCGGCCGTCCAAACGCTCCATGCCACCGCAATGCCATTGCGATGAAGCCTACCATGGTCTATTGCAAAAATTGGTGACATATAGCTTTTTAGTTTTTAAGTCAAAATTAGGGACCACGACTTGTCCAAATCCACAAATCTCAAAATATAGAATGTATTGATTTTAACTAAATCTTTAAATTAATTTAAATAAATGTTTCTTGACAAAATAACAAAAAATATTAAGACCAAAATAAAAGACCGATTTATTTTGAATTTCAGCTAGCCCGTTTGGTAATTTGACTAGTAAAGTCAAATAAAGTTAAGTCAATTTATACATCACATCAAAATTATTTTTTATCAAAACTCTTTCCATCTTTTTTAAAAGAAAGCAAAAAAAAAAAAAAAATAACTACAATTATGAACTAAAAGATAAAAAAACTCCTTTTTCCATATAAAAAGTCAAAAATATTCTATTACAAACAATTAAAAATAAAATACAATCATAACTTATTATATATTTTATTTTTATTTTTTTTCACTTCACTTAATTTTACTTTAAAAGTAAAGTGCCAAACGGACCGGAGTATTCCTATCAGCGACAGTCTTGACTTTCTTGACTTGCCTAGATTTGAAATCCTAGGGTGATTCTCAGTTTCCCATCTTCACTTATTCGAAAAGAGATTATTTCACGGTAACTTATGCAAATGATTTACCACCACCATTTTGTGAGACCCCAGAATACGAGGGATTTGTGTTTGTTGATTTGGCAGGCATTGAATTTTGGGGATGACAAAAGGACAAAATTGGATGTGGACAAGTTTCCTGATTGCCTCTCGAGTTTTTTCCCATAATAGCACCCTCAATTAAACTAATTCCCATAATAGCACCCATTTAAAAATAATACCCAGAATAGCATCCCGAGCCTATGTGGCATATCCAATCCTAATATATTTTAAAACACCCCTTTTCTCAATCTACTTTTTTAAAGAAGTTTTTTTATTTTTTTGGTGTTAGAATCTAGTATTTTAAATCTTTGATCAGATTCTTCAAAATTCTTGGCTAAGATGAAAAAGGCAAGAAATGGCCTAATGACCCACTACTTTATAGGTCCCACCGTTTGATCATCCCCACTTTGAACAAATTCATGGTCGTGGACACGCATTATCCTCGGCCAAAGAACTCCACTGTTCCATCGAACAACACTCTCAAGGCCCACCTTCAATGGTGGAGTACCATAAATCCATAATACCACCTTGAATTGGTTTAATGTGAGTCTATTTGTGTATAAATGTATTTTTTTGTACATTTTTCATGTGCTATATTGGCAATTTTCAGGTGTCCAGTAAGATATATGAAGACAATTTAACAAGACGTACTGTATGGCTTTTGGGGTGTAAGTATCCAAGTTTTCTTTTTTCTCCTCTAAATTCTCATTTTTCATTTGGACAATTTTGATTTCTTTTGGGTAAAATTCTGATCTTCTTTTTGGGCTTGTTTGATGGCCAAAGAGTATGAACACAATAAAGAATTTGTATTGAAATAATTTCATAAGTAGAAGAATTATAAATCTTCTTCATATAGGACAAATTAAAAGAATGATTTTAAATTTTAAAACTTGAAGAGTTCCAAAGACCTTTTTGCGACATTTAAGAGAATGATAGAAATTCTCTTTTTCTGATTTTATCAATGAACAATTAACTATCCATTGATATGAATTGAAAATCCCCCATATTACAAAATTTCTTTCTAAACAATCAGGGAGTCTAGCTAAAAATCTAAATTGGACCACCACTTTTTCGTGATTTAATTTATTAGGGTTGCGGATGAGTAATTACTTCCTACCAATTGGTGGATTATTTGATGACCCTTGTAAATCTTCAGCTTTAAGCCTTTACTTTTAGATCTTTATGGCCTTTTATAGTTTCAAAAGAAAAATCTATTTGATCGAATGTCGCTAGTCATTAGATATAAGACCACAGATTAGGCAGTCATTAGACGAAGGGGAGTTTCAATTTTAACCATCCATTCCAAAGTATATGGCTTGTAAAGTCCAGAAGATCTACTTTTGTTAGATGGATTATTTGCAACATTCACTTGAAAAAGTAGATTGAGAAAGGGAGTGTTTTAAAATGTATTAAGATTGGATATGCAATATAGGCTCGGGATGCTATTCTGAGTATTATTTATAAATGGGTGCTATCATGAGAATTAATTCACTTGAGAGTGCTATTTTGAGAAAAAACTCTTGCCTCTCAGGGAATGGATTTTGGTCCACTTACACGCTTTGAACGAATCCGGATCCTCGCCGTGTCAGCTTCCGCTTTTTCCTGAGTGGCCAACCGCGTGACGCCACATCAGCAGATCATTTCAGTGATTACGTTACGTGAGCAGACAGATGGCATACTTACGTAAGCACTAAGCAGAGATTGTAAGATGGAGAGATTGGATGTGTGTGGTGAGGTTGCAAGTTGCAGAGAGCAATGAAGAAATAGGAAGTACATTTGTAGTTGTAAATTTAATGGACGAGCACTGCTACAGGGACCGAAAATCGGTCCCTGAAAAAGTGCCTGAAAGGCCCTTGTCCCTTGGATCAAGGAAAAGCCCTTGATCCAAGGGAAAATTTCCTTAATCCAAGGGATAAGGGCCATTCAGGCACTTTTTCAAGGACCAATTTTCGGTCCCTGTAGACTTTTTCTTAATGGACGGATAAGACCTGTATGGCGGCAAATTGTAATGAGTTCTGCTGCATGGACAAAATTACGGACTGACCGTATGGTTCTCATCACGTATTGGGTGAGAACCATGGAATTAGTCCATGTACTAACTCTGTCAGTTAGTCCATATAGACTTTTTGAATTGTAATCCCCGGTGTCGGGTAGTTGACAATATTGAGTGGCAATAATGTACGAAGATGGCACTACTGTTGGTGCATTGTCCAGGGGTGGACCTAGGTGTAGGCCGGGGGCCCCTCCTCAAATCACTACCCCTTGTATATATTATGCTTTAATTAATCTATATATTAATTTTATACCAAGTGCCCCCCCCCCCCCCCCCCCCTCTTCTTAATTGAACTCTCAACTTTCATCATGTATAAGGGAAGCCCATAATTCCTGAATCCCTTTGTAACCTAATCCCCAATATCCAAAACGCAAAACCCAACTACACCGGTGAAACCCCTTTTTCAGAAAACCTAATCCCCATCATCCACAATCACCAAAAAGCACTTCTCCCATCTCCCTGCACCACCGAGCTCCAAAATAGAAAAATCCCATCTCGTTCAAACCTCACTCCCACAATCCCTCTGTTGATACCCCACCCCACAACCTGCCACAGGAGAAAAAAAAAGAAGAAAGAGAGTGAACCTCACTCCCACAATCCCTCTCTTGATACCCCACCCCACAGCCGGCCACAGGGAAAAAAAGAAAAAGAAAGAGAGCACTAAGAAAGAGAAGAGAGAAGGAGCCCTAAGTTGGTAGGGGCGTACCTAGCACCCGTAGATTGCTCTACGACTCCATTGCTCATCTCCAGCCTGAACAAACAAACAGCCAGCGCCCAGCCCCAGCAGTATTCCCTCTTCCATTTTTGCTCCTTGAGTAAAGCAGGTAAGAAGCCCAAAAGGCAAAAGTCTTCTTCTCCTTTTTTGCACAATACAGGAGACAGGTCCAAAAGACCTTATTCGGTTATTCCACTTTATATTATTTTTTTATTAATTTGTGCATATATATATCTTAAAAAGAAAATTAATTCAACTAAAACTTTTTCATCCAACGGTCTTGGTCTCCTCTTGTTTAGTGGGTTGTTGAATAAGTTAGATGTTTGAAAAAGTCTATCTCCTTGAGTCAAGTGTACATGGGACACATGTAAGTCTTTCATGAGTTTAGCAATTCTTTAAATAGGGTATTGTACTTGTGTTCAGAATGCAATGAATTTGATTGAGAAAATATTAAAAAAAAAACCCACTTTGAGTGTGTGACTATTTGTGTTCAGAATGCAATGAATGTGATTGAGAAAATATTATAAAAAAAATCCACTTTGACTCTTTGAGTGTGTGATTATCTGTGTACACATTAACTCTTGTCTCTTGTGCTCATTGTTGTGTTGCTCAAAGTCTCCAAATCTCACCCAACTTCCAACAATATTTGCTTGCTTTGTAGTTTTTTATTATTATAACGTGTGCACTGCTATATCTATTGGATTTGTCTCTTTACTTTTTTTCTCATGAGTATACTTTTGAACTATTTTTTTTAATTGTTTGCCTTTGCTTTTTTTTATTATTATTATCAAATGATGTGTTGAGCTGGGCTTGTCTACTGGACTTTAAACTGAATATGAAATCTATAATAAATATGATTTTTATTTGATTTGTAGATGGGAAAGTCATCTACAATTGATGGATTTTTCAAGAGAAAAAATCCTACAAACTTGGATGCTGATGGGCCATCGCCCACCTCTAACGTTGAAACTCCGATTGCTAAAATCATCCTACAAAACTTCAAAGAACTGAAATCAATAATGATGATGATATTGGTTCTTTAGAGCGTGATCCAGGATTGCGTCGCCAGATATGGGAGTATGATGTCAATCAACGCGATGAAATTCGATGAAAGTACACAAAGGTTGGTCCATACCAACCGAAGCTTTCAAAGTATCTGAAATCTGGATCAATGGCTCATCCTCGTAGCTTTCAAGAGTCTTGGTTTCATTTATTTCCTTCGTGGTTGGAATATTCTCCAGAGAAAGATGCAGCCTTTTGTCTTCCATGTTATCTCTTTCATAAGCCAATCGGACATGCTGGACAAATTGCATTCACTATTGATGGATTTCGGAATTGGAAGAAAGTTAGGGATGGAAGAAATTGTGCTTTCTTAAATCATATGGGAAAAAGGTCCTAATACTTTTCATAAAGATGCCGAGAGATCATGCGAGGACTTGATGAACCAACCTCAACACATACAAAAAGTGGTTGACAAGTTCACTTCTGAACAAATTACAAATAATCGGTTACGACTTAAGGCCTCGATTGATACAGTCCGATGGCTTGCATTTCAAGCTTGTGCTTTTAGGGGACATGATGAAAGTCAGAGTTCAATTAACCGTGGAAACTTTTTGGAGATGTTAAAGTTGTTGTGTTCTTATAATGAAAAGGTTTCAGAAGTTGTATTAGATAAAGCTCCCAAAAATGCCTCATACACCTCACCAAAAATCCAAAAACAAATTTTGCATGTGCTTTCAACTAAAGTGAAGAAGGCAATTCGTGAAGAAATTGGAGGTGCAAAGTTTTGTTTGATTATTGATGAAGCTTCTGATGTGTCAAATAAGGAGCAAATGGCTATAGTTCTGAGATTTGTTGACAAAGATGGTTTAGTGCGTGAGCTTTTTTTTGGGCTTGTTCATATCTCCGACACTGCGGCATTGACCTTACAAAAAGATATATATTCTGTGTTGTCTTATCATAATCTCGATATTCAAAATATTCGAGGACAAGGATATGATGGTGCAAGTAATATGCGTGGTGGGTGGAAGGGATTACAAGCTTTGATTTCAAATGATTGTCCATATGCTTACTATATTCATTGTTTTGCGCATCGCTTGCAATTGGCCTTAGTAGCAGCATCAAGAGAAGTTCTTCCTGTTCAGCACTTTCTAACTACATTGACTAGTGTTGTCAATATTGTTGGCGCTTCATGCAAGCGTAATGAACAATTGAAAATTGTTCATCAAGCATCTGACATTGCACATATGATTGCTTTGGATGAGTTGGAGAGTGGTAGAGGACTTAATCAAATTGGTACTTTACAACGTGCTGGAGATACTCGTTGGAGTTCTCACTTGAAATCAGTTTCTAGCTTAATGAAGATGTTCAGTTCAACATGTGCAGTCCTAATTAATATTATTGATGATGGAACTACTCATTCCCAGCGAGCAGAGGCAGACTTTGCTTACGAGGCATTGACTTCCTTTGAATTTGTTTTCATTTTGCATATGATGAAAGAAATTATGGAAATCACTGATTTACTTTGTCAAGCATTGCAACGCCAATCTCAAGATATTTTGAATGCCGTGGATCTTGTTTCATCAACTAAAGCACTTATCCAAAATTTGAGAGATGTTGGATTGGATGCTTTACTTACCAAGGTGAAATCATTTTGTGATGCACGCAACATAGATATCCCGGATATGGATGCTCCTTATGTTGTGAGACGAGGTCGAGCCCGTCAACAACAAGATGAGTTTACAATTAAGCATCATTATCAAGTGAATATTTTTTATACTGTAATTGATTCTCAGTTCAGGAATTAAATCGTCGGTTTAGTGAGAACGCAGTGGAGTTGCTTATTCTTAGTTCAGTTTTACATCCTCGACTTTCACATGAGTCTTTTAAAATTGATGACATTTGCCAGTTGGTAGAGAAGTTTTATCCCCAAGACTTCACAGCTCATGAGAAAATGCAGTTGAGAATACAACTGAACCATTATGAGCATAATGTAGTTCGACATAAAGACTTCAAAGAATTGTCAACTATTTCTGAACTGTGCCAATGGTTGGTAAGAACTAAAAGATCAACAGTCTACCAACTTGTTTTTAGAGTGATCGTCCTTGTGCTTACTCTTCCAATCTCCACTGCAACTAGTGAACGATCATTTTCAGCCATGAGCCTTATTAAAACTAGACTTCGCAGCAAAATGGAGGATGAGTTTCTCACAGACTCTTGTCTTGTGTACATTGAGAGGGAAATCGCGGAGAAGTTTAGCACAGAATCAATCATTGAAGACTTTCAAGATTTAAAAGAACGCCGAGTTCCATTTTGATGGATTATGGAAGTTGGAATGTACTAAAATACAATTATTTATGTCAGCTAGATCCTGATTTTATTTTTAATGCGAAATTTAGTCTTTGATTTTAATATATTTATCATGCTTGAACTTGGATATTATATCCAGAAAAAAATATAAAAAAAATTAGCTATCTTGATTTGTTAAAATATATTTATTTAAGTTTGGTCCCCCCAAGATGAAATCCTGGGTCCGCCCCTGTGCATGTCTTACAACATGTGTACCATGGGCTTCATTTATTTCCAACTACGTTCAAGACTCAAGGAAAGTGATGCAGTGGCCCATTTTGCCTTGTCAGTTTCCCCTCCAATCACTAGTAGTAGTTAACAAAATTGAATTGTGGATGGCGATGCATACCCCAATTCAAATTTAATCAATAATTTTGGTGTTTGGATTGGAACTTTTTTACATTTTAGCACCAAATGATAGATTTAGACTAAGGCTGTCAATTGTGTCGTGATAGTAAATTTGTGTTCACAAATTATAATATTAATATATTTCGTGTTATCGAATTATAATATTAATTAATTGTCTGATTTAACTTATAAACTCATTAATCCAAATGCACCTAAAAGAGAGACATTTCATTTTTAATAAGAGAGAAACTCAAATCCATCTCACTTTGACAATTTAAAAACATGATCAATATACTCTCTGCAATTATATAACTTTTCCTTTAACCAAAACATTCTCAAGAATTATGCACTTTATATTTTATTTTTTCTAAATTTATATATAGGGTTTACTTTTATGCTCATACTTAATAAATCTCATTATGTCACTCAAGTTGAAATTAGACCTGTAAGATTGATCATAGTTAAAACACTTGATTACACATAAAAAAAAAACCAAAATACTTGATATGTAATTAATAATTCTCAATATAAAATTTAGAGGATTTTACCTAAAAAAGGACTCAAGATGGTCACTAAACAAAAAATAGGCCACTAGTAAATATGGCACGGAAGTGGTCCCCTGGGACCACTTCCGTATTTTTTTTTATTAATGATCGAAATAAGTGACGACGTCGTTGCACCATTCAACCTCTTAAAAGTGCCCCGAAACCCCACTTCCCAATTGTCCCCTTCTTCCTCCCCGAAACGAGTGACGACGTACTCTCCATCATCTCCACCTCTCTCCTCCCTGGCGACCTTTGCAACCTCAACCTTTGCCATTATATCTCCTCCCCGCCTCCGCCTCCGCCTCTTGCTATGCACTTCAATGGCCTCAACTTGGAGGACGAGCAAATGTTGCTGGATCTGTTGGAGTGGGGGCGAAGGACACGGAGGCCGGAGACGACGGAGGCGGAGGGGATCATCTCCGGGAACTGCTTCTTCCGGCACCGCCGCTTCTTCGGGGGAGGTTTGGGGAACTAGGTTTCCGGGCTTTGGGAAGGGTCTATAGGGTTTGGCATCTGATCTGGGTTTTCATCGTGAGATTGCGGAAGGTGGTTTCGGGGCTCAGATTGGTGGTTTTGGGGTTCAGTCTGGTGGTTTTGGGGTTCAGATAGGTGGTTTTGTGGTTGGGTTTCCATGGCGTGGGGATGAGAGAGGGAGAAGGGAGACAGAGGGAAGTTTTGGGGGATTTGGGTTGTTTTTATTTTTATTTTTTTGGAGTTGTTAAGCAGATGATGTTGACTCGTTGAGTTTGGAAATTCATGATCCCCTGTTTAATTGAGGGATCTGGGGAGGTTTGCAACGTATACTTTGATGTATTGGTGTGTGATTTGGGAGGAGAATGAGAATGAGAATGAGAATGAGTGAGAGGAAGAGGAAGAGGAAGAGGAAGAGAGGGTTGGAGATGGGGATGTGAAGAAGAAGAAGAAGAGAAGAAGACAGAGAATGCAGAGGAGAGAGAAGGAGAGGATGGTGATTGTGCATGGAAGAGGACGAGCAAATGCTGCTGGAAATTACAATGAGAATTGCGCTGACGAGTTTTTTTTCAAATTGCAATGAGAATTGCACTGCCACTGCCACTAGCAGCAGCAGCACCGCGACCGCGACCAAGAGGAAAATGGTTGCGCAAACCTTTGTAGATGGGATAAAACAGGCTTTTAGGAGGTCTAATTGCGACGTTAACGTCTGCTTGTTATGGATTATTGAATATTGCCTTGTGGTGGATTATTTAATATTTTAATATAGATTTTTGAATGCTGTCAAGTTATGTGTTTTTTTATGGCAAGAAATGAAGCTTGTATGTCCATGTCTTATAGTGCGCTCGCATATAAAATCAATACACACATCATTTTTTTTATTGCAATGGTCAGTGACGATGTCGTTGCCTCACAGAAGATAGAATTTGGAAGGAAGTGTGCTCTAATATCTGATTACGACGTCGTTGCTTCACAAAAGCTAGTGGAAGAAAGTGTACTTTAATATCTGACGACGTCGTTGATTCACCGAAGCTAGTAAAAGATAATGTGCTTTAATATATGACGACGTCGTTGCTTCACAAAAGCTAGTGAAAGACAATGTGCTTGAATATATGACGACGTCGTTGCTTCACAGAATCTAATGTGAAAATTGCTGTGTTAATCTGTGACGACGTCGTCGTTTATAGAAAATAAGCAAAAAATATATATTTTCTAGTGGGAATACCTGTTTCGTAACATATATACTATGGGTACCTCTTCCGGTTAGTGGCCAACTAGGGTCCTTTTTTAGGTAAAATCCCCTAAAATTTATATTAATTTCTTACTTTTCACAAACTTTTATATTGATTATTACCTTTTATTTTTTAACGTTTAAACATTAACACCAATAAATTTTAATAATATTCAATTCACAAAATTAATTATATTTTTAAAATCTTGACCACCCGTGTACGTAACAATAACTTGATGACCACCCGTGTACGTAACAATAACTTGAATCGGATCTACTGTGATTGCCATGTACTTGAGTGGGCCCCACACGTAAGAGTCAATGCAGCCCTGGGCATCAACGAGTAAGTACATCAAGGGAACAAGAGAGAGACAAGAGAGATGCATTTAGTAGGTAAGAAGATAAGATACGGTCCAACAACTTCTAAGCTCTTAGAGAGAGAGAGAGAGAGGGAGATGCAAGAGAGAGAGAGGGAGATGCAAGGAGGAAGAGAAGGGAGATGGAGTCTAGAGGGTGTAACAGCTCTCGTAACAGGAGGTAGCAGAGGAATCGGGTCTGTTCTCTTTCTCTATCTTTTTTCTTTTCTTTAAAAGCTTCTGGCACATTTTTCATCTTCAATTTATGGAATAGGTTTTTAGAACTTGTCTATGATTTAGATTGTACTTCTAATAGATAATAGGTAATTGGGATAAAATAAATAGGAGGTGAATATTTCATGGGGTTTCAATGGAAGAAACAAGTGACACAATTAAGGGCACCCCTTTTATTAATTTTACATTATTAATTAAACATACTTTCGTTTTCTTTCTTTTTTCTTGAGATAATAATGATTCATGATCAAGCTCGATCCCTTTTCTGCATCTTTAAGAGTGGTTTGACATAATCACAAATAATAAAAAAGGGATGACTTTTTTTAGAAAAAAAAAAGCGATAACCTATTGAGAAAATATATATTTTTTCAATTAAAGTCACTTTCACCCTTGCTAATTTCATGTAATAATTGATATTCATTTCTTTAAAATTTACCTTTCTTACATATATAAACAACCTATGTCTCCTGAGGCGCGTTTTGCGCGCACTAGCTTACATGGATTTTCATTTTCATGTTTCCATTCCATCCCCCATATTGAAAATGATTTTATGTAGATTTGAAGGAAAATAGTTCGTTCTTTTTCCTTTTTTTTTTTTATGAAAATAAGTTGTATAAAATTAGCAATCTTCGGAAATGTGAATCTTTTGTATAGTATCATAATTCATAAGCGCCCTTAAAAAAGCATGTTTGTGAGGTAGATGTAGAAATGAAAGTCAATGAAAGGGCTTTTCTATTCATTCATTTAAAATCGAACCAAAAATAGCGTTTCTCCAAATGAAAAGTATGCAAGAATTAGAAATAGATGGGTATCTTATCTTATATCTTTTATTGTAAAATATTCAAAAGATGGAAAGTTGTATATTAAAACGGTTTAATAGTGTTTCAAACATAAATTCACTAGCATAGTATAGAACAAAAATAATTAGGTCTCAGATTATTATGAGCACCGCACATAGTTGGCCCACCTTATGATCCATTCGAGTGGACCATTATCAGGGCCCCCCATGGCAATATCAAGTTTGACACTCATCCATATGGACCGTACTATTAGATTGACAGTACGCTCATTTGGATGGTGAAAATTTATTAGTTGTTAATCAATTGATTAAGATGATGATTCTAGCCTTGGTCACAATACACTAATTGTGGGCAAACACCATCACGGTTAAGAAATGTCATTTTATTGGAATTTGATAACGGGATTGTGACCGAAGTTTTACCCTTTCAACTTACCTAAGTCAACTCTCTCTCTCTTTATTCAGGTTTGGACCCATAGTAAAAATCGACCAAATTTTTTCGTTTTTAAATATAGAATAAAACGTCAAATTAAAAGTTGCAAATGTGTATTTTTTTTATAATTTTAGGTTTTCTAAAGAGGATTTAAAAAAAAAAAAAAAAAACAGATTAGGTGACCAGTGGCCCCAAAAGATCATTTTAACCGACCTTGCACCAGATCAGTCATTTTGTCCGAAAAAATACTTTTTTTAGCACTTTCTACTAGCGTCCCTAGCGACGTTAGTTTTATAACATTAAAGGTCCCTAGGGACCCTGCGGTGTATGTTTATAAATGAATGGAACTCATCCTCATTCCCTTTTTTTTTATTTACGGGAGTTTATTTTTATTCACCGCATTCAAGTAGGTTTTTTATCCATCACAAAATAAGCCAACCTTATCATTTTCAAGATGCTTTTTGAGAGTGAGCTGAGGACCCAATTGAAAACTCTCAGTTACTTCGTCCTCTTCTTCACCTTTAGTCTCATAACATGAAGCCTCACTCATTTGTCTCTGGTTCCCTCCATTAAAAGCCTCTGCAGAAGTTGCATCTGTTACTTTATCTTCTGCAACAAGACTCATGATCTCTTTTCCTTCATCAAATGCCTTTTTCTTTAAACTTGAGAATAGCCAATTAAAGACATCACCAACATGCGGTCACCACGAGCTCAAAAAAATAAGCCAAAGAAGAAAGAGAAAAAGCAATAACTTGATACCTGCTTCCTTTCTTGTTTTGGATTTCTAAACGCAACAAAATTAGGGAGAGAGGAAATAGTAACATTGAATCAATGTTTTAGATCGTGATGGGCACTCCTTTTTTTTTTGGATGCATTCCACACATGACGCCAGCGGAGATTGAGTGGACACTGGCTAATAGCTGCATGCCTTTTCACCTTCTTTCCTTGGACTCTTCAAAGATGAGATTGAATGAGAAGAACATGATACTTGGTATCTGGGAAGCAAGTCGAGTGTCATCGTTTTTTCACCAAGAACAGGGAATGAGGATGAGTTCTGATCATTTATAAGCGTACACTGCAGGGTCCCTTAACGTTATAAAACTAAAGTCGCTAAGGACACTAGTAGAAAGTGCTAGAAAAAATATCCTTTCAGGCAAAATGACTAATCTGGTGTAAGGTCGGTTAAAATTATCTTTTGGCCTAATCTATTTTTTTTTTTGTAAAACCCTCCTTTCTATATGTAGATAAAAGACCAAAATACAATACCGATATGATGATAATATAGTTTCCATGCCTCTTAATTTTGAAGTTCATGAATAAATACCAGAGTTTTAGGTTTGGAATTTGGTTGCCGAACAGGCATGCCGTGGTGGAGGAATTAGCGGGACTTGGAGCATCGGTACACACGTGCTCCCGCAGCAGAGCAGATCTCGATGGTTGCCTACACGAGTGGGAAGCGAAGGGCTTCCATGTGTCGGGATCCGTGTGCGATGTGTCGTCGCGATCAGAAAGGGAGAGGCTGATGGAAAAGGTGGCTTCCATTTTCGACGGAAAGCTCAATATATTGGTAAGATTGGGTTATTTTCATAGAGGCCCCTATACTTTCAAGCAGCCTCAAATATGCTCCTTAGTTTTTCATTTTAAATAAAACGCTCCTTTGAGTTTTAAGAAATGACAAAGACACCCCCTAGATTTGTACGATGTGAAGCTAGATTTGGTTTCTGGAGATGAGTCTGAGTGTCTGACCAAAAGACTCCGAGACAATCCAAGCAGCCCAAATCAGTTGAAAGATAAGTTGGCTGTTTCGATGGCATTATTCTTTCTCTTTAGTGCTCACTTTTGCTTGGAAAAAAAAAAAACTCAATTATGACTTAAGGAGAATCCACATTAGCTTTCTTGGGCCAATTTGTGAATGTGTCTCAAAAGGCACTTAAGACTTAAATGTGCCTCTTCAAATATTTTAAGTTTTATATCTTTTTAAAAATACATTTGTGCCTTTTCATTTGAGCATTTTCAATAAGATGTGTCTTTTGGGCCCATTTGTGTCGATGTGATGTGACCCAATTCTAATGGATGCCTTCCAATTCTATAAATCGAGGTGATTTTCAAGTTTTTATATAGTATTCAAAATGAGCAGAAAAGCAACATTTTCATAAGCACATTGTCTAAGAGCATTTTCTTCTCATTTATTTTTACTATGATTTTAAGAGCATTTTTTAGAATCTCACCTCACCTGTTGTTTGTTAGATTGAATAGGATTTGATTATATATAAATTCATATTCAAATGAGCTCCATCAAAAGATTTTTATAGAGATTAAGTATGAATCTCATATGAGGTGCGGGGCGAAGGATTTAATCTAGCAATGTAATTAAACCTTTACTTTTCTAGGTTTGAATTACTAGGTGATGGATGGATTTTCATTTTATATCTTTCCTTGATTTACTTTCCATTAAAGGGGAGGGTATTCGATGATCATTTCACCTTGATCGATGCCTGTTTGTTTACACGAGGGAAGGCATAAAAGAGGAGTCACATCATAAACAAAGTTAATAAGGAGTGAATTAAAATGAATGAGTAGATAAGTTAAATTGTATGCATTTGGATGCTTGGTGTAAATTAAAAGAATGAATGGTTTTGTACTAAGAGGATGAAGTAAAGGGCACTTTATTATATATTGTGTGTCAAATGAGCTGTACATAGAGTCAATGATGCAAGATTATAGGATCAATTACAGGATCAGATTGATCCTCTTTATATAGTGTTTCCTAGAATAGCTTTCCATTTCTCTATATAATCCAATGTATTGCTGTGAGATTATGTGGAAGAGAAGAAGAAAGAGCACAGAACAATGTGGGAGAAGGTCGTCCCTCAATGGAGGATCGACTGTTTGTATTTATAATTAGATTGTGCCTCAATTAAGGCTCTAAACAAGCTAAGTATACAAATTAGAATAATCAAAGAATATCTCCTAATCTATACAAAGAAAGAAGAGGAAAGAAATCAGCTATACAGGGAGAGAATAAAGCTAATTGATCTAATTGATACAATCTAAACAAAGAAAGATTATACATGGGCCTGGATGGGCCAGGGCCTATTTTAAAAAGGCCTGTTATCTTCTACACTCCCCCTCAAATTGATGTGGTAAGGCTGAAAACATCAATTTGCTAGTTAGATCTTGATGACGCAGTTTGGGAAGAGCTTTGGTGAAGATATCCGCCAACTGGTTAAACGAAGAAACATGAGGCAGAGTTATCTTCTCAGTAACAACATGTTGACGGATGAAGTGACAGTCAATCTCAATGTGCTTTGTTCTTTCATGGAAAACTGGGTTGTTGGCAATTCTGGTAGCACTGGTATTGTCCCCATGGAGAGGGGTGGAACGACCAACAATAACACCGAATTCACACAGAAGGCGTCGGAGCCAGATAATTTCAGCACTGGCGGATGACATCGCCCGATATTCTGCCTCAGCAGAAGACTTTGATACGGTGGTTTGCTTCTTGCACTTCCATGAAATCAGAGATTTTCCAAGAAACATACACCAGCCAGTGGTAGACCTCCGAGAGTCCGGACAGCCAGCCCAATCAGCATCAGCATAAGCTGATAATTGCAGAGAAGTATTAGAAGGGAAGAAGAGGCCATGATGAAGAGTTCCTTTAACATAGCGAAGGATGCGTAACGCAACAGCAAGATGTGGTTTGTGGGGATTGCTAACAAATTGGCTAACCGTATGAACTGCATGAGAAATATCCGGCCGAGTCATAGTTAGGTAGAGCAAACTACCAACGATCCGCCGGAAAACAGATGGATCATCCAGGGGAGTGCCATCAGCAGAACTGATTTTGCTGTTCAATTCCAGAGGCGTATCAAAAGGGAGAGCATCATCAAGCCTGGCCGATGTGATCAAATCTGTCGCATATTTGCGCTGAAGAACCCTAATGCCTGATTTGTTACGCATAAACTCAAGCCCCAGAAAGTAGGTGAGAGGACCAAGATCCTTCATTCTGAAGTGGCGAGTAAGGTGGTGTTTGAGATCAGTAATGCCTGCATTATCATTACCACTGATAATCATATCATCAACATAGACTAAGAGGAATGTGTAGCCCTTCGATGTCCATCGCAGAAAGAGGGAACTATCAGAGTGACTTTGACGAAATCCGGCCTGAAGGATTGCTGCCCGGAACTTATCGAACCAAGCCCTGGGAGCTTGTTTAAGTCCATAAAGAGCTTTCTTCAATTTGCACACATGCTTTGGAGGACAAGCATAACCTGGAGGAGGTTTTAAATAAACAGTCTCTCGCAAGTCCCCATGTAAAAAAGCATTCTTGACGTCCATTTGCCATAGAGGCCAATTGCGGGCTGCCGCGACACAAAGAAGAGTACGAACTGTGGTCATTTTCGCCACTGGAGCAAATGTTTCCTCATAGTCAATTCCATATTCCTGCTTATAACCCTGTGCAACCAATCTGGCTTTGTAGCGATCAAGAGTCCCATCAGCATGAACTTTGATGGAGTATATCCATTTGCTGCCAATCACAGAGGCTCCATCCGGGGCCGGTACCAATTCCCATGTTTGGTTTGCTTCAAGAGCAACTAATTCCTCAGTCATAGCATCCTGCCAGTAAGCAATCTTTGAGGCCTGTGAATATGAGGTGGGTATAGGCGTACTATCCAAGGAAGTAAGAAGAGCAGGAAATCCATAGCGGTTAGGGGCAACAGAAAGACGACTAGATCGTCGCAGAGAAATGGTGCTAGAAGAATTATCATTACCTGAAGACTCAGTATGCGGCGCTGGGAGAGGATCAGGAGAGGGAGTCGCCAGAGGAGAGACCTTGTTCCGCCGTACATAGACTTTGAGAGGAGGTGATGGAGAAGTAGACTCTGAGAATTGTGGCAGATAGGAGACAGCAATAGGATGACTATCCAAATGTAAAGAAAAGAAGGGAATATTTTCCAAGAAAATAACATTACGAGAGATGCGCATGCATTTTTCCAATTGATCATAACACAAAAAACCTTTGTGTTCATTACTGTAACCTAAAAAAATGCATTTAGCAGCTTGTGGAGATAACTTTGTGCGCTCAGTAGGAGGAAGATGAACAAAACACAGGCAACCAAAAACACGTAAGTGAGAGTATGAAGGAGTTTGACCAAAGAGAACTCCGTAAGGAGTAGTCTTGCCTAGAACAGAGCTAGGAAGTCGGTTGATAAGATACACAGCAGTCTGTGCAGCATCACACCAAAACTTAGGAGGAACTAAGGATGCAATCAACAAAGTACGAACAGTTTCAAGAATATGTCTGTTCTTTCTTTCCGCAACCCCATTTTGCTGAGGAGTATGTGGACAAGATTTTTGGTGTATAATTCCTTTATCAGAAAGGAAGGCAGAGAAATCATGAGACATGTATTCTCCACCAGAATCTGATCTAAGAATTTTTATTGCTTTCTGAAATTGGGTTTGGACCATGTTATAAAATGTTTGAAAGATGGAGAAGACTTCAGATTTCATGCGCATAAAGTAAATCCAAGTATGACGAGAATGGTCATCAATAAAAGTCACATAGTATTTAAATCCAGTCCTACTCAAGGTAGGAGCAATTCCCCAAACGTCTGAATGAATGATGTCAAATGATGCCAAGGCACGAGCATTATGAATAGGAAAAGGCAAAATATGACTTTTACTTAAGCAACAAGTTTCACACTTAGATTGAGATAAAGAAGACAGCATTTTATTATCCATAGTAGAATCCAAATAACCAAATTTAAACAGGGAAATCAAATTTGCATTGTTCACATGACCAAGACGTTTATGCCAAACAGTCCACAATTTATTGAAATTAGGAGAAGAAGTAAAGAAAGATTGATGTCCAGTATCTAGCAAGAATAGGCGCCCATGTTTACTCCCCGTCGCGATCACCTTCCCAGTTTGTCGCACCTGTATAACACAACCAGAGGAAGAAAAGTGAACAAGATAGCCATCATCTATAAGTTGTCCTACAGAAAGAAGATTGACTGATAAGTTGGGAACAAAGTAAACTTTGGGAAGAGTGATGGATTGGCCAGAAACACTAGATAAAGTAATGGTACCAACTCCTAAAATGAGAAGTTGATCACCATTAGCAGTGGTTATTTTCTCATTTCCAAGATAAGGGTGGGAATCTGTAAAGCTATGTTCTACAGATGTCATGTGATTGGAGGCTCCTGAATCTAAAAACCATGTGGAAGAGGTAATAGGGGAAGAAAGATAAGCAGATGAATGAACAGCAGGAGATGCTATATGAAAGTGAGTTTGATACCGACCACCAGATATGCCCATAGATGCATATGCAGAAGTAACCGTGCTCCGAATCAGTTCTTGAATTTGAGTAGGAGTCATGGATACGGCCCCAGATGAAGTGCTGCCTGCATCAGATGAAGGTGCTTGAGCCTGGAATGCTGAAGGAATATTCTGTCTTGGCAGATTGACGGGAGGCTTCTTAGGCTGCCCCTCATTCCGTCGCTGGAGGCTCCGGCAGTCATCAATAAGATGACCAGACCTCTTGCAGTAGCGGCAAACCAACTTCTTGCGGCAATTCTTGGCAATATGACCAAATCCTTTGCATTCATAGCATTGAGTGAGCTTCAGATTGGGGGTTGCCAGAAGAGCAGAGTCAGCTGGAAGGGGTGCAAGGAGAGCCTTCGGTTCTTCAAGAATAGTCCGCTGGGAGATGAGACGAAGTTCTTCGCGTAGTACTTCTTGAAAGCAGGTATCAAGATTAGCAGACTGTTCTCGGTTCATGAGGGCAGACCGAACTGATTCAAATTCTGGCCGTAGATTCATAAGGAATTGGCTAATGTGAGTTTCCTCTTGAAGTTTAAGAGCCTCGGAGAGAAAACCAGTAGAGACTGTCTGAATCAACATGGAGTCTCGTTCAGTCCATAAGGTGAGGAAGCCATTAAAGTATTCTTGCACCGATCTATCCCCATGAGTAAATTTTGCAATTTCACTATCCAAGTGAAATTTCCGGGCTTTGTTGGTTTGATGGTAGATCTTCTTAAGATGAGCCCACATATCTGCTGCTGTAGTATAGGCTTGAAGAGCCACGGCCAAGGAGGAATCAATAGAGTTGAGTATCCAAGTAATTACTTTAGCATTTTCCTTGGACCAGGTGGCTAAGGCTTTGGAATCCGATGTACTTGAAGTAGGAGGCTTAGTTACTGTTCCATCAAGATAAGCAAAGAGCCCTTGTCCTTCGACAAAGTTTTTCAAATGGAAGGACCAGGCCATATAATTTTGCCCATTAAACTTAACAGGGATAACATCATATTTTTCCATGATCACAAAACAGGAGAAAGAGTCACAAGAAAAGATAAACCAGAAAGTCAGCAAGCAGTAGTGGTGTTCTGTACTCAACCAGGAAAAGATAAGCCAGAAAACAGTAAGCAGTACTGCTGTTCTTCACTCAACCACGAGAAAGAAACTGATCTGCACTTAGCCACGCCCAGAAAGAGAAAAGGGAGGATAGGACAGCAATCAGATGAAAAGAAACAGCCAAAGAAATCTGAAATATGGTTCAGATCTGTTGCTGGAGCAGAAGAACCCAAAACAGGAAAAAAAAATGGTATAAAATAGGCTGACGACCCCTTTTTGGCTACTGGAGTGAACACGTGGGGCCCACAAAGTGATCAAATATTTGATCAAGGAACACAGACCTCTGATTGATACTTCTGAGTGACTTTCAGATCAAGTTTCATACAAATCTAATGAAAATCCGCAATACTGGACGGATCTGATGAAAACCTTCTGAGAAAATAGTCGGATGAAGAAGAGGTGAAAACTACCACAAAGATGATGCCAAAAATCCAGAAAAAATCACTACAATTCCCAGAATAATCAGTCGACCAAGTTGGGAATGATCGTTGTTAATTTTGTGATCATCACAGGTGGGCCATAGTGATAAAAGAGAAGAACAGCGGCAAACTGACGTGAATACGTCATGTCGACATGGTTCGACAGTCAGTCGATCTCCTTGTGAGATCTCAGTAGTTGATCGCGGCCCGATCAGGGGTATGGAATGGAAGGATGAGTTATTTTCGCAACTCCAGGCCAAAGTTTCACTCAAATCGGATCAAAATCCACAAATTTGGACGGTTTTGATGAAAACAGAGGCAAGAAATAGTAATATCACAAATGTTGCTGGAAACCTTACCTCTGATGGGAGAAAAAATCCAGAAAAATGCTCATAAATACCAGTGATGCTGGTCGACCAAGATGGAGGTGATCGTGAGAGATGTTGAAAATGATCCGAAGTGGGCCACGTCTTGATCAAGGATGATCAGACACTATTAGGGATGATCAGACACTCCAGGAAGAAGATCCAAGTGACTGAATCAAAGAGAGAAGGCAATTAAGGCTCTGATACCATGTGAGATTATGTGGAAGAGAAGAAGAAGGAGCACAGAACAATGTGGGAGAAGGTCGTGCCTCAATGGAGGATCGACTGTTTGTATTTATAATTAGATTGTGCCTCAATTAAGGCTCTAAACAAGCTAAGTATACAAATTAGAATAATCAAAGAATATCTCCTAATCTATACAAAGAAAGAAGAGGAAAGAAATCAGCTATACAGGGAGAGAATAAAGCTAATTGATCTAATTGATACAATCTAAACAAAGAAAGATTATACATGGGCCTGGATGGGCCAGGGCCTATTTTAAAAAGGCCTGTTATCTTCTACAATTGCTACATGATTAAATCAATCAATATATTTTTAACCCATTCTTGAGATGGTATCAGAGCTAGCGTATCTTCATTAAAGGCGTGCTTTCTTCCACATCTCCTCCTGGCGTGCCCATGACTGCAGTTGATACATGAGTGAGACCTTCCACAGGGAAAACCTTAGACAGCCCAAAAATCTGCTATTTTAGCCTCTAATCTTTCATTCAAGAGGATACTTGTTGCCTTCACATCTCTGTGAATTATCGGTGGCTTGCAACTATTATGCAAATACTCCAATCCTTGTGCAGAGTCTAGTGCTATTTGAAGTCGCATCCCCCAAGTCAAGACATATGTATTACCTGAGAGAGGATCTCCATCTACACAGTCACGTGACTGTTCTGATCAACCTGATCAACAGTGGGCCCTATCTCTGCATCATCAGCGATCATCACCCTTTCTCTGTTTGCCTCCATTAAAGCTCTCTCTAAAAGGATCTTTGTGTCTGGATTAAGTTCACTGATAAACTTCAAAGGTGATGGCCACACCAGAGGCTCTGCCGATGAGGGATTGAGTAGTGCTGCACATGCCCCATGTTCTGCATCATCAGCGATCATCACCCTTCCGGTCGCCATCCCGCTGCCGCCGTCGCCGGTCATCGCCGGTCCCCGCTGCCGTGCCGTGCCGCTGCGCCATCGCCGGAGAGGAAGCGAAAAGGCTGAGACTCCATCGTCTTCTAGTTACAGAAACAGAACTGGGTTCTGTTTCTGTTTGGGGAGAAGAAGACGCCAGACCAGGTTAGGTTCGGGTCGGGTTCGCCTGACCCGTGAACTGTGAAAGCCCACGTCAGGTCCAGCAGGCCAGGTCCAGTTCGTCCAGGCCAGGTCCAGTTCACCCAGGCCTGGTCCAGTCCAAAAAAAAAAAAAAAAAAAAAAATTCATCATCCATTGAGCCATCATCATGGCAAGTGAAGATTCCAGCAAATCTGATTCAACCACCCAGATTGTCACCATCCAAGGAGATAATTCCAACTTCTCAACTGGAATAAAATTGGATGAACATAATTATTCTCTATGGCATCAAGTCATGGAGATGAAGATTGCCGGACGAGAGAAACATGGTTACTTGACCGGTGATATGGCCCAACCTGCGGCCACAGACCAGACATACAACAAATGGCGTGCATCGGATTGTCAGGTCAAGAGTTGGTTATTCGATGCCATGAAACCCGATCAGATGAAGCGGTTTATCCGTTATGACACAACCAAACAAGTCTGGGATGCAATCAAGAAAACATACTCTGATGGTTCAGATGAGGCAAAGATCTATGATCTACACAGAAGGTCATTCACAATGAAACAGAATGGAGCACCGGTTGCCAATTACTATAGTGAGCTCACTGAGATCTTTCAAGAGCTTGATCAATTAAGTCCAAGTAACATGAAGGATCCAGCAGATATTGAAACTAGACGCAAGGAGGTTGACCGTCTCCGCGTTTATATCTTTCTTGCAGGTTTGGACAATATTTTTGACCAAATCCGAGGAGAGATTTTGAGGATGGAGCCTAAACCTGAACTTGAGGCAGCATATGCACATATTAAAAGAGAGAGTAACCGACAGGGAACCATGTCTGAGGCTGGTGTCTCATCCGATGCCACAGTTTTGGTCGCTGCGAGGTTCAAGCAATCTCGGTTACCCACTCAGAACACAGACTCTACTCGTAACCGGCCTCCAATGAAGTGTACCAAGTGTGGTTTAGAAAACCATACAATTAAGGGCTGTTATGAGATCATTGGTTATCCGGAAGGATGGGTTCACAAAGGCCGAAAGAGGGATTCACGCAGAGCCTCATTCGCATCATCTGAGTCATCCCAAGAGACTATATCAGAATCTCCATCAGGTACATCTGGCTCCAAGGCCTTGGCCACCTCAGGTACTTCCTCATGCACATCTCCACTTACTTATAATAGATCATGGATTATTGACACTGGTGCTACTGATCACATGACCTCTAGTTTCATTGGATTGCATTCTACCATACCATCAAGCCAAACACATATTACCAGTGCCAATGGAACCACCTCCCCAGTTCTGGGAGAAGGGTCCCTATCTCTTACATCATCATTAAGTCTAGATCATGTCTTGGTTGTCCCTTCACTCGACTATGATCTGTTATCTGTTCCTCAAATCATTGATTCCCTCAATTGTACTGTGTGTTTTTGGCCATTATATTGTCTTTTTCAGGATCTTCTCACCAGGGCCGTGATTGGATGTGGTACTAGGAGGGGAAAGCTGTATTATCTGGACTTGACAGATGACTGCTGTAAGAGATTAGGTAAAGCACATCATGTAAGAGGGGACGAGTCCATCAGGATGAAAAAGATTTGGTTGTGGCATAGAAGATTAGGACATGCTTCTTTTGGATATTTGAAACTTTTATTTCCTGATTTGTTTTTCCAGTTTGCTATATCAGACTTTCATTGTGAAACCTGTGTTTTGGCGAAAAGCCATCGTATTTCTTATCCATTAAGATTGAATAAAAGTTCTATGCCTTTCATGATTATCCATTCAGATGTCTGGGGTCCGTCAAGAGTTCTTACTATTCGTGGTTTTAAATGGTTTGTGACATTTATAGATGATTGCACTAGGATGACTTGGGTTTTTCCCATGAAGCAGAAAAGCGAAGTCACCGCCAAATTCAAGCAATTTCACCAATATGTTGCTACTCAATTTGACAAGAAAATCACAACATTGAGGTCGGACAATGGAGGAGAGTACGTCAACAACGACCTACATACTTTTTTAAGCCAACATAGTATTGTTCATCAAACCACATGTGCCTATACACCACAACAGAATGGTGTAGCAGAACGTAAGAATCGTCAGCTCCTAGAAGTTGTCCGTGCCTCTCTATTTGAGGCCCATATGCCTCATCATTTTTGGGGGGAGGCCCTTTGTTCAACTGCCTACCTCATCAATAGAACACCATCAAGTACTCTCCAGTATCAAACTCCAATTCAGACATTGACCACTCTCCTCACCATGCCATCCACACCAAATCTCTAACCACGTGTATTTGGATGTGTTGCTTATATCCAGGTATATCCACACCAGCGTGGCAAACTTGATCCATGTGCCCTACGCTGTGTCTTTGTGGGGTATTCCGACACTAAAAAAGGCTATAAGTGTTTCCATTCCCCTACTCAGACCTTGCATGTTACAGCGGATGTTACTTTCCACGAGAGTGAGTTCTATTACTCAGGGGGAGATTCCGAGCATCCCCTGCAGGGGGAGAGCTCTATCTTTGCAGAAGATACTCAGAATCAGATCATCCAAGTTCCACAGAATGTTCTAGATCAGCCTATGTCAGAGCAGCCGCAGACAACACCTGAGGATGTAGTGACTACTGAGTCACCAACTATAGAGGTACAACAAGAGCAAGAGCTACAAGAACTAGAGACTCCAGATAGTGTTTCAGATACAGTCCTTCCTACAGTACCACCACCACTCATTCAATCAGGTCCTGATATTCCTCCACAGGTAACCGAACACTCAAACTCACACTCTAGCCCTTTACCTGAGTCAAGTCATACAGGAAACACAGGTTATCAGTTACCTCCTCGTACAAATAGAGGGATTGCTAAACAACAATATGACCCTGACCCTAAAGCAAAGGTTAAATACCCTATTGCTAATCATGTGTCTCTACATAGGCTATCTCCGTCATGTGCATCATTTGTATGTCAATTATCCACTGTATCTATTCCAAGTAATGTGCAGGAAGCTCTGAAATATCCAATGTGGACTCAAGCAATGAATGAAGAAATGGAGGCTCTCCAGAAGAATTCCACTTGGGAGATGACTACCCTTCCTAAAGGGAAGAGAACCGTAGGTTGCAGATGGATATATACGGTAAAGTTCAAAGCAAATGGCACCATTGAACGATACAAAGCAAGACTAGTGGCAAAAGATTACACTCAGACTTATGGGATTGACTATGGGGAGACCTTTGCTCCTGTAGCCAAGATCAACACAATTCGGGTGCTTCTTTCTCTGGCAGCAAATCTGGAGTGGCCATTACATCAGTTTGATGTAAAAACTGCCTTCCTGCATGGAGACCTAGAAGAAGAAGTCTATATGGATCCTCCTCCAGGATGCAAGATGGGGTCCAGTCAAAACAACATGGTGTGTAAACTAAGAAAGTCTCTTTATGGATTGAAGCAATCACCCAGAGCATGGTTTGGAAGGTTCAGCAAATCAATGAAGAATTTCGGCTACAAACAAAGTAACTCAGATCATACTCTTTTCTTGAAACATAGGAAAGGTAAGGTCACTGCCCTTATTGTGTATGTTGATGACATGGTGGTTACTGGAAATGACCCGGAGGAAAAAGCAGCATTGCAACGTTATTTAGCCAGTGAATTTGAGATGAAAGATCATGGTGCTCTGAAGTATTTTTTGGGTATTGAAGTGGCTCGTTCAGAACAAGGAATATTTCTATCACAACGGAAATACATCCTTGACATTTTGACCGAAACTGGAATGTTAGCTTGCCAGCTAGCTGATACCCCGATGGAGGTGAATCATAAACTTGGTGAATATCTTGACCAGGTACCCACCAACAAAGGAAGATATCAACGTCTTGTTGGTAAGTTGATATATCTATCACATACTAGACCTGATATCGCATATGCAGTAAGTGTGGTGAGTCAGTTCATGCATGCACCAAGTGAAGGACACATGGACGCTGTGAATCGGATTCTAAAATATTTGAAGTCAGCTCCTGGAAAAGGATTGATGTTCTCAAAGCATGGTCATCTAGATGTCCAAGGGTACACTGATGCAGATTGGGCTCGGTCGGTTACTGATAGGCGGTCAACATCTGGATACTTTACCTTTGTGGGAGGCAATTTAGTCTCTTGGCGCAGTAAGAAACAGAAAGTGGTATCACGATCGAGTGCTGAAGCTGAATATCGGGGTATGGCACATGGAATATGTGAGCTACTCTGGATACGGAATTTGTTGGGGGATTTGGGATTCAAACCCAAACGTACCATGCAACTGCATTGTGATAACAAGGCCTCAATAGACATCGCACATAATCCAGTGCAACATGATAGGACTAAGCATGTTGAAGTTGACAGACATTTCATCAAGGAAAAACTCGAGGCCAAGATCATTGAGGTACCATTTGTTAAATCCGAAGATCAACTTGCAGATGTCCTCACCAAAGCAGTCACCGGCAGAGTTTTTCACAGCTCACTTAGCAAGTTGGGCATTGATGACATATATGCCCCAACTTGAGGGGGAGTGTCAAATGAGCTGTACATAGAGTCAATGATGCAAGATTATAGGATCAATTACAGGATCAGATTGATCCTCTTTATATAGTGTTTCCTAGAATAGCTTTCCATTTCTCTATATAATCCAATGTATTGCTACATGATTAAATCAATCAATATATTTTTAACCCATTCTTGAGATTCTGGGAGCAATTCTGTGGAGAGAGAAGAGGAGTAGAAGACGAACCACATCAGCATACATGTTTACACCTCTTGGCTCCTCAGGTCCATCTAAACACATTAAGAAGTATAATTTTCCACTATTGGGGCCAACTCCACTCTTCTTTCACTTGATTCAAGCGCAAACAAACAGATAAATGAGAGGTTATTTCATAATAATCACTTTTATATAGTCACCTTAGATCTTGATTTTATAACCACTGATGGCATAAATTTCTATGTATTGTATGCTAACAAATGAGCCCTAAATGTCCCTATGGTGCCCTACTGCATAAAGATAGTTGTGGGACTCACAGGCCGTAGATGGTGGACCCCTTTTCAGATGTAAGCAGGCCATATCTGGCTGGGAAATGGGGTGCACTAGGGCAGCTAGCACTTATTCATGAATGTCATCATCCATATTAAGCCTGCATTATCTGCACCAAAATTGTACTATTGTAAATATTGATTCCAACTGTGAAGATATTATAAAAATGATACATCATACACTTTTTCTACCTAAGAAGAAAGTGAAACTAGACCATGAGCTGATGTTCAATTAGTTCCACATATGGAACTTCTACAGTGGAAATTTGGACTTTTGTTTCTCATTAGGAAATTTGATTTTATAACTTTCCTTGCTTCCCAACTATGTAATGGCACTCTAATGCTAGATTATTTGGCTGTAGGTAAACAATGCTGGAACAAACATATTCAAGGCCACTGTAGACTACACTGCTGAAGAGTTCTCCACAATAATGGCTACCAACTTTGATTCAGCATACCATCTTTGCCAACTTGCTCATCCTCTCTTAAAACTGTCAGGAAGAGGAAATATTATATTTGTCTCATCTACTGCTGGAGTAGTGGCTGGAGATGTTGGTACCATTTACTCAGCAAGCAAAGGTAATGCACAAACATCTATAGTGATTTTAAAATGAGCCTTGTTGTTTTGTTGAAGTGTGACCCTTGTTGTGTCAGTGGGGTTGATCAGTGTCCTTCCACAAGATTTGCCGAACGCTTACTCCCACTTTAACAATATGGCCGTCATAAAGATTTTCACATATAAAAATTCATCTAGGACTTATTTAGCTAGGGGTTTTGTATTGGATTTGGGAATCTTTTTCTTTCTATGGTGATCAAATTTATAAAACCCAAATTATCCTGCAAAATTTAAAGTCCTAACATGATATCATGTTCTTAAATTTGATTTTGCCAATTTCATGACCGAAATACATATAGTGTCACCAGAGTCATTTGATTCTTGTCAATATTTTTTATAACTTTTTTGCATCATATCCTAATATTATATCATGGGATAGTCCTATGATATCATTGGATTTATCAGTTTTTGCTTCATATACTTTTTGCAACTAGCAAGTGAATTCATTTTTTTATAATACACAAAAAGTGATGTTTTGTGATAAGTAAATATACATCAGACCACGATTTCTCAGGTTCTATCATTTAGAGAAAAAAAAATCTCTCCATAAGATATTGCATAAAAGGCATGACATCATGGGACGATCCTATAATATCATGGGATTTATCAGTTTCCGTGATATACAACATTTCCATGATATCATGAGATTTGGGACAAAAAAAGTTTTTAAAAAAAATACTCACCAAAGTCAAGTGACTCTAGTGACATTATCTAAATTCCGGTCATGAAAGTGACTCTAGTGACATTATCATTCTTGGATTTCCTTTTAGCTTTTTTCTTTTTTCATGGGTGCCTGCTTGAATGAATGCACCTCCTTCGACTTGGTACTTGTTGGGAGGGCAACAATAACAAGAGTAAGGTCGGGGATCTAGGAAGGAGCATCTCGCAAGAGAATCGATCGACTCGGATTTCAAATATGTATTTCAAATAACAGCCTCTTAGATGGGATATACGTTTTTCCCCAAATCCACACGCTCCTAGAGATTCATGAATCCATGGATTTGCAAATGGATAATCTACACCTATTCAAATTTGAGATATTTTAGATAGATCCAAAGATTCATATATTTTAGGAGTCCATGTCGCAAACTTCCACTTCCATATGATCCCTTAACTGGTGTAATAATTTCTAATGATCCCATAAAACCTAAATTTAATGTAGCATCTTGTAATATTTTTGGACATAAAATCCCAAGGTGCAAATAATGGAAAAGTTAATGTTGACTTCGATTGAGTTTTGCATAGCTTTCATCATAAGTAGTCGAATGGTTACCTATTAGTTTGATGATCTTTTTGGAGCTTAGGATATAAACATTCATGGACTATGGATTTTGCCAAGGATGATATGTTTTTCTTTTTCCTTCTTCAGGAGCAATGAATCAACTTACAAGGAATTTGGCGTGTGAATGGGCAAAAGACAACATCCGGACTAACGCAATTGCACCTTGGTTCATAAGGACCTCGATTCTTGGCCCAGTAAAATACTCACCCTGCTTACATGATTTATTTACATAAATCCTTTATCGTCATTTTTGCCTTAACCCATCAGTGGTATGGAGGGTACATGATTAAGAAAAATATCCTCTTACATATGTTGGGCATTAGATGGGATATGTATAGTTCTTTTATATTCAATAATGTAAACAAAATAAGTTTTTTTTTTTTTGGTAGGAAAGAGAGAGTTAAAAGGTCTCTTATTTGGGTTTTAACTCCTTATAAGTCAGAGTAGGACACCATTAAGGTTATCTTTTATCTTGTATGTGATTTAAATTCATTGAAAGGTTCTAGTTGTTGAAAAACATGGAGCACCTTTTCAAGTAAATCACGCTTTATAATCTGTTAATATCCCTTCTCTGCTTCACATTTCATGGATTTATTTCGCAATTGTAAGTATTCCGGTTCTTGATTCTACATGTAAATTCCACCCCTCTTAAGAATTTATTAACCAAAATTCTTCCATCATTAATAATATTAAATGAGACACTAGAGTTCATTTTTCAATGAAGTATTTTGTACTAACTACTCACAAGCTCCTCCTTTGCCCCTAGCTTTTCCATCAATGGTTAGACCTGAACTTTGCAATGGAGGTCAATGAAATCATACATCATGTAACTGATGCCATTCTCTTTCTTGTTCTTTATTACAGGTACTTAATGATGAGAGCTTTATGGAAGCTGTAAGGGCTAAGACACCACTTAGACGCTTGGGAGAGGTGGAGGAGGTATCCTCTATGGTGGCATTCCTTTGCCTGCCTGCTGCTTCATACATCACCGGGCAGGTTCTTGTCATTGATGGAGGGGCCACTATCAATGCTTTCTACCCAACCCATGACTAGAAACATGACATGGGTAGGAACTACCGAACTAGCAACATGGTCTTTCTTGCCATTGGTAGAACATCACTTGGGTAGTCTACATTATTCAGTGGCTTCCAAATGACTTAATAAAAGGCTAGTCTACATTTCTTAGTGGCTTCCAAATGTCTTAATAAAAGGGTTGTGTTGTACATTAAAAAAGGTTGTAGACTACTGGTGGTTGTTTTCCCTACTTTCTATGAGAAATGGCATATATGTAAATATTCAGATCTAAAGGTTAAACAGCTCTGCAGTTAAAACAAAGAGAGCAAAACATAAGGTATAACCCCTTTACTTGAGCATGCAAAGGGCTATCTGTATTTCCATGAACAAGTACTTATGCATTGTATGAAAACAGGGTACGTACACTTCAATCAAAAAGTAGATTCTCATCAAAAGGAAGTACATTTCACCTTTACTCCATGCATTGGCATGCCTAACATGTTAGGTCAACCGTCAACCAGATCAATATTGATGGTTGGATTGCATCCATGCAAAAAATGTGTTCAAATTTTGTTGGTCCATTATGACGCTATAACATTCCCAATTGACTGGAAAATTCAAACATTTATGGGGAAGAAACTCATGTGCGTCTAATGGTTAGTCCAAATAACCGAAATTAAAGGTGGGTTGCAAAGTGCACAAAAATAAGTTTCTGGTCCATCACTATTGATTAGTGCTTAACTAAAGTTTTCTTAAATCGAGTTGTTGATATTCCTTCTTTTGACCAGTGTTCAACCCCATGAAAGGTTCGGGGCTTTGGATGGTGGACTTGACATGTATAAATTTGACTTGACCACACCATAGGGTCAATCTTATGTGAAAAACTCCCTTTACAGATTTAGTATGTGGTAGGGATCGGAACAAAATCCAACCATTGATGTGTAGGGATGAAATTGCAACCAGTTTTGAACATCGTGATTACTGCAATGAAAGCATGCATTTCTCATGGATCACTGTTACAAACAAATGCCAAATCATACTATAGGGCCCGTTTCTTTCCTAGAATTCCTGAAATTCATGTCTGGTGGCTGTCTGGGATTTTTAAATGCTGGAATTCTGAAATGCTATTGAATTCTATCATTTCTGAATTCCCTGTTTCTTTTATGTCTGAATTTATGCCGGAGAATTCATGAATTCCTGGATTTTCTGAATTCTCTGTTTCATAACTATAAGGATTTTTTACTGAAATTTTTACTCATGTATGCATTATTTACATACCAATTTCACAATTCAAGTAGCAAAAATAAAAAAATAAAAAACAACATTCATACAAAAATTAATCACATGTCCATGAGCCAAAGAGTGGGTCTCATCAGAAATTGCCAACAACGGTAGGACTTCCACTTTTCTAGAAACTAAAAAGGAGGGTGGTGGCCACACTATTTCTCATACACTCACAGACCGCTGGAACCCCTCCATCTCTTCTTTATCCTTACACGTTCTGCAACAGAACTTCTCCCAAACAGAGAACACGTTCTCGCTTGGGATTTTGATTTGCTACAAAATATGGGCCCCACTGATCAAATTTAGATCAGGCTCCTCCATCAAAATCGCCCAACCCTGTACGGCCATTGTAACGGACGAGATTGTGATCAATCACTCAGTGGGCCCCGCCAGATGTTCTCAATCTCCACCAAACTCATATTGATTAATCTTTCTTCTTTGACGGTAAGGAAGAGCCGGTGTTCTAAGGAAGCCTCCCGGAATGCCAGAATTTGTAAATGCTGGAGGAGGGGCTAGCATTTGGGAATTTCACTTTTTTGGAATTCCAAAATACTGCTTGCCTCAAATGCTGCGAATTCTAGTAAATGAACATAGAATTTCTGACTGGAATTCAGGAATTCACAGACAGCCTGAATTCCTGTCAGAAATGCTTGGAAAGAAACAGGCCCTATACAATAAGACACTTGAAAAGAAGAGAGAAACTTTCCACTGATCACAAATAAAACTCCCAACTTATAAGCTTCCATTTAAGTGGACTCCATGAGCCCGACTGCATATAAGAAATATATAGTCTGCTAGCTCGTAGTCTGCTCATTGGAGAACATTCCCCCTAATTGTTCACACCATCAAAAGTTTTTGAACACACGCGGACTCCAGAAGATGATCCAACTCCATCTCAACCAGCGCACTTGCAGTGATGACACGACTGCATGTGGATGACAACGGAGACAATCCAAGGGCTGAAAGGGGTAACTTAGTGATATTTGTCGGTGATATCTTAACCTCCATTTACAATCAAATCTTTGATTGAGGTAGCCTATGGTGGGCCCCACAATACTATATGCAAATTTCTTAGATGAGGATGAGCGTACCAGGAAAGCCCTAGATACAACGTGTTTACAAATTCCAAGTGTTGAGATACTATAATATGATATTTCAAACACTAGCTTTTCTAACTTAACAAGAAAAGAAACGTCCAATTAGACCATGAATTCATGTTCACTTATTCATCCTGGAAACTTTACAATGGATATTTGGATTTTTTTTTTCACTAGCAGAATTGTTTTCATTACACTCACCTTTCTTCCCAACTATATAATGTCATTCTTACGTCTGATTATTTAGTTGCGAGTAAATAATGCTGGAACATACATATTCAATGTAGTAGATTATACAGCTGAAAAGTCCTTTACAATCATGGCTACCAACTTTGCCAACTTGCTCTAACTCAAAAAGAGGGAATATTGTAATTATCTCATCTACTAATTTACTCAGCAAGCAAATGGAATGCACATAAATTTAACTATGGTGATTTAAAAATAAGTCATGTTCTTGTTTTGTTTAAGTGTGACCCTTATTGTGTTAAAACGCATGTAGAGCCGCTTAGATCCGTCTCGAATTCACGCGCAATGACAGTCTTATGAATGAGCGCCGCAGACATCAAATTGGGACTTTGCATTGAGACGCCAATCTTAAGGCCAGCTTTCCTACCGGGCCGGCTCGAGACAATTCGAGGCTTAAAGTGACAATCCTAAATTAGGCATTTTCTATGTTTTAATATTATTATAAATATTTTATTTAAAATTTATTTTTTCGTATTTTTTTGTGATGCAAAATTACTAATTAAGTTTTTATATTCAAGTTTTGCTAACCTATCTTAAATCCACATCCAAAACCCACATGGAAATTTAGGCCCATCCCGAAAACTCACATGGAATCTTAGTTCACAAAATCCAACTACCCATTTGCAAACCCCCCCCCCCCCCCCCCCCCCCCCCCTCCAAAAAAAAAAAAAAATCTTGAGTCTGCCACTAGTCGGGCTCGAAGCATTTTCACCGGTGCACGGTGTGCATATGCACCATGAGTTAGGACCATCCAAGATGGACTTCAGAGATATGCCCCGTATGCACTGTGTACGTGGGTAAGTGAATAAATTCCGGCAGGGCCCATTGTTTATCTTAAATTTAAGATCTATTATTAGGGCTGAAATCTCAAGCTATGGATCTATTACAACCACATTATAGATTGAATCTGAATGGCTCCTATTGACATACGATACACAAAAATAATCAGAAATGCTCGTGAAGCAAGTTCTTGACCGAATGTATGGTTGAGATTTGATACACATGGACTGTTAGAAATATAATGGTGTGCAAAAATCAATTGGACTCCAAGCAATAGAAATATAAGGGGCAGATTTGGGAATATAATAGGCCATAAATGACGCTTTAAGGCCAATGATAATCTTGCTAGGATCTTCTCAAGAGAGAGTTATTACGGGCCTTATATTTTTGAGAGAAAAAAAAAGAGAGTAAATTAACGAAAGGTCCCTAAAGTGGAATGTATCCAACCTTCAGTCCAAGCAAATTCTGTTTAAAGCATCTGGTCCACTTAGCTATACTATTTGCAGCCATAGGTCCCTGCGTCCACATGATCACATTTTACAGGACTAATTTGTCATTTCAACCGTTTTAGGCATAAGATTTTGGAATTTAAAATTT
Organism: Litsea cubeba; assembly: GCA_012931725.1. Classification (NCBI taxonomy): domain Eukaryota; kingdom Viridiplantae; phylum Streptophyta; class Magnoliopsida; order Laurales; family Lauraceae; genus Litsea; species Litsea cubeba. Next base: position 110,096,291 of record CM022945.1, on the reverse strand, counting down.
CAAATCTTGTATTCTCCCTCATTTTAACTTCTTTTGATCTTTGCTACCCAAAAGAACCCCTTCTCCTTCTTCTTCTTCCCGCTTTCAAATCTTCCATTCTCCCTCATTCCCTATTGTTCTTTCTTGATAATCGCCAGTGACGATCGGAGAAGAGGAAGAAAGAAGAATGGCAGCAAGGATTACAAGTTTGTCTGGTTCTCTGATTCGAATCAGAGAAGGAGAAGTGGCAGAGTGCACGAGAAAAGCAGAGGATCCATCGAAAGGTGAGCCACTGCTGAAACGGAGGATCTGTTTGTGCCGAGGAGATCGATCAGCGTTTTTTCGGGGCTATCAGGCATTCTGTTTGCATCGGGTTCGACCGGAATAAAGGTTGAAGAAGACCGGCGTACTTTCGTTGTTGGTTCTGGAAGAAGAAGCCAGAGGATCTGGTTGGGTCTGGAATCTTGAGGAGAGACCGGAATCTGACGATCACTAGATCGGAACTGGTTGGCCGTTTCCGGAGAAGATCAGGCCTGGGTTTTGTTTTCTGCAGAAAACAGGACGAGGGCAGGCTGTTATCGGGTTCTGACGTAGAACCTCGCCGGATTCGAAGAAGAAATCGAAGTAGGCGTTGTGTTTCTGTCGCTGCAGAATCCCACACACAGAGAGTTTCTGGTTCGCCCACCGCTGCCGGAGAAGAGGGCGGTTAACGGAGGAGCTTGTCGCCGCCGCTATAGCCTGGCGTGTCGCCGCAGAAGGTGGATCGCCGTCACTGCCGTCTCGTCCACCGCTGCCGTCGTTGACGTCATTTGTCAAGTTTATCTGAGTTTTTGATAAATTGATATGAGTTTCTGTCATATTTATCTGAGTATTTTGATTTTTTGTCAAACTTATTTGGGTTTTGCAAAAATTATCTGAATTCTGAAATAAATTTAATTGAGTTCTGGACAAATCTATTTCAGTTTTTGGCTATTTATCTGAGTTCTGAAACAAATTTATCTGAGTTTCTGACAAATATACCTGAGTTTCTGACAAATTTATCTCCATTTTGAGAATTTTAACTAAGTTTTTGAACTAATCTTTTTGTGTTTTTGGCAAATTTATTTGTATTTTTTTAGATCTATTTGTGTTTTTTATTTTTATTTGTATCTTTTGAAATTTATTTGTCTTTTCTGAAATAAATTTAACTGAGTTTTGACAAAAATACTTGAGTTTTTGGTGGACTTTTATGTAATTTGAAAAATTGGCTTATCTTAGTTTTGGCAAATATATTTGCGATTTTTTAAATTTATTTGTATTTTTTAATTTTATTTATGTCTTTTGGAATTTGTTTGCGTCTTTTGAAATTTATTTGAATCTTTTGAAATTTATTTGGATCTTTTGAAATTTATTTGGATCTTTTGAAATTGATTATCATCTTTCGAAATTTATTTATATTTTTTAAAATTTATTTGGATCTTTTGAGATTTATTTGTGTCTTTTTAAATTTATCTATGTTCTTTTGAAATTTATTGCTTCTTTTTGAAATTTATTGTGTTTTTGGAAAATATTATGTTTTTTTTAATTTATTTGTGTTATTTTGAAATTTATTTGTGTGTTTTTTAAATTTATTTGAAAATTTCATTAATGGGATTCCATTAATCGTGGCCAATTAAATGGTAGTTGATCATTATTAATGGGATATCCCACCAATCATGGGATATATATGATTTAAAGAAATGGTAAATTAGACATTTCAGGTAGTGAAAAGTGTGAGAGGGACCTTTGGCTGCATGACTTTTTTTTATGGACTGTTTACAACAAAGTCATGCTTTGAGACAAAGTCATGCTTTGAGGGACCTCCGGCCAAAGCCTCCAACTTTTTTAATTCCTATACGTGGGTCACATTTTGTAGGTTCTAAAGTTAGGCCGCAATTGTTCTAAAGGTGAGCTCTAGCTTTTTATTTGCTATTGGTGGGTTTAGGTTGTTAGAAATTCTTGGGATAGATTAAGAGTTTGAATTTTAACTTATTATGTTGTCAGTTTATCTCTCTTGTATAAATTGAGAAGTCTGGATGTCAATGTTATAAAAGAGAGAGACCAAGAGAAGGAGAAGAGAGAGCCTTTCTGATATCTCATTAACTGTGTCTAAATACATAGGGAGAGAGCCTATTTATAGGCAAAGTAAACTAAAAAGGAGGAACCCTAATTCTAACCCTATCTTATCACAAGTGGGCATCCACCCAAGATCCATATCTTATAACACTCCCCCTTGGATGACCACCATTTAATGACAGTTGCCTCATTAAAAACCTTGCTAAGGAAAACCCAGTGGGAAAAACCAAAGCGAAGGGAAAAAGAGTACAACATTCTTCAAGATCATTGAAATGGTGTTGGACGTGCATAATGCTGCTCGTTAAAACCTTAACTAGGAAAACCCAGTGGGATAAAACCTAGGAAAGGAAAAAAGAGTACAGCGCACAAATGTCCTGGGAAGCATACTTCAGGATGCTCCCTGATAAACTGCTCCCCCTGATGATTGCAACCATTTACATAGTTTGATGATGAACTCTTCGCATGCCAATCTCATATACAAACTTCTGGAATACTGATTTTGGCAAAGATTTGGTAAATAGATCAGCCAGGTTGTTACTCGAACAAACTTGTTTGACTTCAATTTCATTGTTCTTCTGAAGTTCATGAGTGAAGAAGAACTTTGGTGCTATATGCTTAGTCTTGTCTCCTTTAATAAAACCTTCTCGAATTTGTTTTATGCATGCTTCATTATCTTCATAGATAACATTTGGGATACCTGCAATAGAAGGTAATTGACAAGAACTACGAACATGCTGAATCAAGGATCTTAGCCATACACATTCCCTACTGGCTTCATAAAGAGCCAAAATCTCAGCATGGTTAGAGGAGGTAGCTACCAGAGTCTGTTTAGTAGAACGCCAAGAAATGGCGGCATTACCATTTAGAAACACATAACCTGTCTGTGATCGACCCTTATGAGGATCAGAGAGATAACCTGAATCTGCATATCCTGTAAAACTGGAATCTATAGGATTATAAGAATAAAATATTCCTAAATCAGTTGTTCCACGCAAATATCGTAGGATATGTTTAATACCAACCCAGTGCCTTTGAGTTGGTGCGGAGCTATATCTGGCAAGTAGATTCACAGAAAATGCAATATCCGGTCTAGTGCATTGTGCTAAGTACATCAGGGCTCCAATAGCACTTAAGTATGGTACTTCTTGACCCAAAACTTTTTCATTTTTTTCAATAGGACGGTATGGATCTTTCTGTGTATCAAGAGACCGGACGACCATGGGTGTGCTTAATGGGTGTGCTTTGTCCATACCAAATCGTTTTAAAACCTTCTCGGTATAATTAGATTGATGGACCAACATCCCATTAGAATTTCTCTCGATTTGCAACCCGAGACAGAATCTTGTTTTTCCAAGGTCTTTCATTTCAAATTCTTTCTTTAAACAATCAGCAGTTTCTTCGAGCTCTTCTGGAGTCCCTACCAAATTGATATCATCCACATAAACTGCTAATATTGCAAATCCCTTCATGAATTTCTTTATAAATAGACACGGGCAAATAGGATCGTTTGCATACCCCTTTTTAGACAAGTATTCACTAAGACGATTGTACCACATTCTTCCGGATTGCTTCAGGCCGTACAATGATCGCCTCAATTGGATTGAGTATGTACTCCTTGGCTTTGCTTCAGGCAAAGGAAATCCTTCCGGGATTTTCATGTGAATTCTAGTGTCTAAGTCCCCATATAAGTAAGCAGTTACAACATCCATGAGTCGCATTTCTAGATTTTGAGAAACTGCTAAACTTATCAGATATCTGAAAGTTGTTGTATCTATGACAGGGGAGTATGTTTCCTCATAATCAATCCCAGGTTTCTGCAGGAAACCTTGTGCCACTAATCGTGCCTTATATCTGGTAATTTCATTCATTTCATTCCGTTTTCTTACAAACACCCACTTGTAACCTACATGGTTAACATCTTTTGGGGTTTGTACTATAGGTCCGAACACACCACGTTTATTGAGAGACTCTAACTCTGCTTTGATGGCACTTTCCCATTTTGGCCAATCATTTCTTTGTCGACATTCATTTATAGAACGTGGTTCTGTGTCCCAATCATCATCATCATTTACCTTTGATATTTGTGTAGCTATCGCATATGCAAATGCGTCATCGATGACAATATCATTTCTATTCCATCTCTCTTTTGAATAATTGTAAAATATAGAGATCTCTTCATTATCCGGTACCGGTGCCTCTTCAGGGGCTTCCAAAGTCTCACCAGGGACTTCCATTATTCTAGAGAGAACGGATTTTGTCATAACCTCTTCAGGAGCGTTACGTGCCTCTTCGGGAGGAACCTCTTCAAGAGTGTTACGTGCCTCTTCGGGAGGACATGATGATGATTGCTCATTTCTCCTTTTCCGCGGAGCTGAGTCCTTTGAACCTATAGGTCTGCCACGCTTCTGGCGTATTGCAGATTCTTTTGCGGTTGTATTTTGACTTTGTCCTACAGGGACATTAATCCTGGCAGGTGTATTCATAGCGGGCACATGTGATTTTGTCACCTTTGCTGCATCGTTAAATGCATCAGGTAATCTGTTTGCAATTTCTTGTAAGTGCACAATTCTCCGGACTTCATTTTCACATTGTGAAGTCGTGGATCCAAATGAGACAGAGTGGAAGTATTCCATGTTAATTCTCGCCGTTCTTCAGGAACAGGTCGTTCTACAGGAACTATGTTATCTCCCCCTAACGGCGGGAATATTGTCTCATCGAATTGACAATCTGGGAAAACGAGCAGTGAAGACATCTCCTGTCATTGGTTCTAGATATCGAATAATTGAGGGAGAGTCATAACCTACATAGATTCCCAATCTACGATGTTGGTCCCATCTTAGTACGCTTAGGAGGTGGGATTGGGACTTGAACTGCACAACCAAACTTGCGCAAGTGAGAGATATTGGGTTGATGTCCGGATGTAAGTTGTGCAGGAGAAAATTGATGATAGGCTGTGGGTCGAAGTCGAATTAACATTGAAGCATGCAACACAGCATGTCCCCATGCACTAACTGACAATTTGGATTGCATCAGCAGAGTCCTAGAAATGAGTTGGATGCGTTTAATCATGGATTCAGCTAAGCCATTCTGGGTGTGGACATGGGGGACAGGATGTTCGACAACAATTCCTATAGATGAACAAAAATCATCAAAAACCTGTGATGTAAATTCTCCTGCATTGTCAAGTCTTATAGACTTAATGGGAGAATCAGGGAAATGAGCCCTAAGTTTGATTATTTGAGTTAATAGACGGGCAAATGCTATGTTCCTAGTTGAAAGTAGGCAAACATCAGACCAACGGGTGGAGGCATCAATCAAAACCATAAAATATCTAAAAGGTCCACTAGGGGGATTTATGGGTCCACAAATGTCACCTTGTATCCTTTGCAGAAAGGATGGGGATTCGTATGCAACTTTAGCAAAAGAAGGTCGGGTGATCAATTTTCCTTGTGAACACGGTGTACATAAGTACCCACTACGTAGGGTCAATTGATGGTTCTCTAAAGAATGCCCAAAGGAGTTATCTACAATTTTTCTCAACATAGTAGCCCCAGGGTGACCTAACCTATCATGCCAGAGCTGTAAAGTCTTCGGATCACTAAGCTTCGGGCTTAGTTTAAGCTTCGGGCTTAACTTTGTTGTTTTGCTCATAACCGAATGTGATTCAACATTTAAGATTGTCATGTAATATAACCCTGAGGAGAGTGCACTTAATTTTTCTAGTATTTGCTTCTGGCTTCCAATACTAGTAACAATGCATAAGAATTCCTTGTTACCTTCACTTACAGTCTCAATGTGGTACCCATTCATTCTGATGTCTTTGAAACTAATCAAGTTTCTTCGGGAACTATTTGAGAATAAAGCATCTTTAATGAATAAGTGGGTACCATTAGGTAACATTATGTGGGCTCTTCCGGAGCCTTCAATTATTTGCACAGGCCCAGCTATGGTTGATACCTTTCGTGGAATAAACATCAATTCTGAGAAAAATTTCTGATTTTTCAGAATGGTGTGTGTTGTGGCACTATCTACCAAACAAAGATTGTCCTCAGTTCCATGATCCATACCTTAAACAAAATAATAAAATAATATAACTATGCAATCATATGATAAAGTTGAAATAATTAAACCATTCATTAGGACATGAAATAAATAAATAAAAAGAAGTTTAAGCAACATGCATCTCAAAAGAATAAAAAAAATTTAAGTTTGTAAAGTTTATTGGCCTTCTAGACCATGCCAGGGGGTGATCCCAAGTGAGTGTTAAAAGCCTCATTATTCAAAGGTTGGCTATCCTCATCCTCAAAAAAATCTCGAGTCTCCAAGTTTGTAATGTCAATTGGAGTTATCTCTGGTGTCATTGCATTCCAATTCCATCCTTCCAGATCATTTGTCTCTGCTAAATGAACAGAGGCCTTGTATGCTTTGTATTGTTCGGCCACTTCCTTTGGTGCACGGCAAGTGCGTGACCAATGCCCACTTCTTCCACATCTGTGGCACGTGTCATCAGGACGGTGGGTAGGATTAGCTGGTGGATTCTGGTTGCTCTTAGGCTGAGGGGCAGACCACTTCTGGTGATTTTTGAATTTTGGAGGGGGACCTTTAAAACCACCTCGTTTGGAGGAGTTATGTCTTCCTCTCCCCCTTCCTCTCCCCCTTCCTCTGCCTCTGTTTGAGCTAAAACTGGCATTTGCTTCAGGAACTGCCAAAGATCCAGTTGGTCTGGAGTTATGATTTTTCATCAGTACTATGCAATTTTGTTCAGCAACTAGGAGACAGGAAATAAGTTCTGAATATTTGGAGAAACGTCTTTCTCGATACTGCTGCTGCAGGAGCACGTTCGAGGCATGAAAAGTTGATAACGTTTTCTCCAACATCTGCTCTTCTGAAACCTTTTCACCACAAAGTCTTAATCGGGAAACAATATTGAAAAGAGCAGAGTTGTATTCAGATACGGTTTTATAATCCTGCAACCTCAGATTTAACCAGTCATTCTGGGCAGCTGGTAGTATGACCATCTTCTGGTGATCATATCTATCCTTCAGGGATTTCCATAGGCCTGCTGGGTCTTCTTCAGTAAGGTATTCATGTTTGAGATCTTCATGTATGTGATGACGCAGGAAGATGAGGGCTAATGCCTTTTCCTCTGGGGACATCTTGTTACCTTCCTTTATAGTCTCTCCTAGTTTCTTGGATTGCAAGTGGATTTTAGCATCCAATTGCCAAGATAAATAATTGTCCCCATTTATGTTAAGTGCTTTAAAGTCAATTTTAGCCAAATTTGACATATTGCAAGAACTGTAATATGAATATATATGAAGTTATCAGTGTGCATATAATGATAAAAAAAAATATTAACATCAAAAGTAATTAAGAAAGGAATTTAAACATGGAAAAATAAAAATTTAACATGTTCTCATATTTGAGAATCAGAACTGCTGGTTCTGTCAAGACTTCAGGCTTGATTTAGAACTTCAGGTTCATAATACATGAAATTAGAACTTCAGGTTCTGTCAAATCTTCAGGTTTGGGGTAGAACGTCTGGTTCTAACAAGTGATCAGAACTTCTAGTTCTATCAAAAACTTCAGGTTTAATTTCATGGCTTTATAATTTATATGGATTGTTGAATCAAAAACTTCAGGTTTTGATTTATTGATACGAATCTTCAGGTTCATATCATTATTCCAACTTCTACTGGTCCATGAATATGTGAACTTCAGGTTCACTTTTAGAACTTCTGGTTCTCTTTCTTTTTTCTTTTTCTTTTTTTTTTTATAATCAATTTATAGCATTAATAAATTTAAATAAAAAATCGTGCAAGATAATGAATAGTAACCAAACACTATAATGACAGTAAAATAATATCATAAATTAATTTTATGTATTCTAATATGTTGGATTTGAACTATGGTTTGGATACTACTTACTGTATTTAAAGAAAAATATTACTCTTTTCTGAAATCCACGCTGGGAAGGATTTTGCGATGGAAATCCGTGCTGGGAAGGAATCCGCCCAGGGAATCTGCGATGGAAATCCGCACTGGGAAGGAATCTGGGATGGGAATCCGCGCTAGGAAGGAATCTGCACAGGGAATCCGCGATGAAAATCCGCGCAGGGAAGGAGTTTGCGATGAAAATCCACGCAGGGAATGATTTCTTCTCTTTGGGCAAGAAGACCTGGTTTTCTTCCTTCTCTTAGAGCTTCGTGCTGATAACGTGTTATAAAAGAGAGAGACCAAGAGAAAGAAGATTAGAGGGAGAAGAGAGAGCCTTTCTGATATCTCATTAACTGTGTCTAAATACATAGGGAGAGAGCCTATTTATAGGCAAAGTAAACTAAAAAGGAGGAACCCTAATTCTAACCCTATCTTATCACAAGTGGGCATCCACCCAAGATCCATATCTTATAACAGTCAATGAATTCTAAGGTGAATTTTATGGAATGTATCTATTTATCTAAAAGTCTTTAGGGTCCCAAACCCCTAAGTTGAGTACCAAAAAATAGAAAAAAAAACTTTTGAGATCAACGGACTGGATAAAAATACAGCGTACCCCTCCTAGGTAGAGATGAAATTTGGGCTATGCGGGCCCGGCCCGCCCAGTTATTGATGGGCCCATCCATGCTTGGGAATGGCCATGCCGGCCCATGAATGTATACGGGCCTAGCAGTGCTAGGACTGACTGGCGGGTAGGGCATGGCCCCCAGTCGAGCCGTGCTAGGCCAAGCTGGCCAACGAGTCATGCCAGTTCGGGGTTGGGTTGTGCTAGGTTAGGCCGTACCCTTTTTGCCCTTTTTAAAAATTTTTTAATGATTAAATGAGTTGTACTAAAAGATTGTTGAAGAGGTGAGGGATGAGGGTTAATAAGGTAAAATCTCGATAAGACCTTAACTTTTCTCGGACTCAAATTAGTAGAATAAGCTTTGGGTATTCTTTTTCATTTTATCTCGATTCAATTTTCATTAAGAGGAGATTACTTGCCATTAGTTTAGACTATTCACCTTTGATTCATTGTTTGTAATCAATTATAGAGATATGGTCTTTGAATCTTTAGAAACTAAATTACAAGAATAGAATTGTCCCTAACCGCCGACCACAACATAGTTCGGACAAGACTTTGATGATGATGATGATAATATTATCCCTAAGAATCTTCTCGTGGAATATATTTCTACTTAAAAAATAGGAATAAATAATAATACTAATAATAATAATAATAACTAATGTAAAAAAAATATATGTGCTAGGATCATACAACAACTAATTTTTGGAGTTGAATTTCTAAATTGAATATTCATTAAAGCCCTCTAGCATCGCCTAAACCCTATTGTTCATGGATTCTCGAGCTGGGCTCGAATATGAAAAAAAAAAACGTTGCTGGAGAGCGGACTTGAAGTCATTCTATATCAAATGTACAGGTGTGTCACCACCACTTGAGCTTCCACTTGGAATTATGTGAAGAAAGTCTTGTTTTATTTTTCTAAAGTAAACTCGGACAGGGCCGGGCTCACTCATTTCTAGATGGGTCCGGCTTAGGCGAGCCACTTAAGGCCTGATTCAGGCTTAGCCATATATTTTAGAACTCGGGCCAGGCCTGAATAGACCTCAGCCGGGACCATGAACACCCCTACTAAAACCAATTATACTTAGGTGAGTCCTTGTTCCTTTCTAGAAGGCAGCAATATATGACATTCATGTGCTTTATAGAGGGCTCACTTTAATAATGATGATCAAATGTGAAAATAACTAAATGAGCATCAAATAACCTTCAAATTTTTTACCAAAATAGAATCAAAGAAAATGTGAAAAGAATCTTTCGTAACTAAATGAGCCCGACCGTGCTGCATACCCAGGGCTAGATGAATTTTCTGCCCATCAGCATAAAATTGGGAAAATGATTGATACCATAAAATACATGATTTTTTTTTTTTTTACATTTTATTCATGTTTTTATATCTTCTCAATCTTCCATATGATTTTACTCCTGTTATAATTATGTGTTTCTAATGAGTTCAATTCAACCGTGTGCCTAATTTTGAACGTTTAGAATATAAGTAAGCTCCAAAAAGAAGGGAAGAACCTCTGTACAAAAAAAATACAACATAAGATAGCAAGACACACTTAGTAAGTAGCCCCAGTAAAGGGATCAGCTATGTCAGGACATATGGAAAAACTTGGAGCCAACTAGTAGAGTGAAAATCCAAAAATGAACCCCATGAAGAAAAAGAAAACAACTTCTCTATGGTCGAATTGGTGATAGAGAGGAACTCCAATTGACTGTCATTTAAAAAAGAGATGATCATTTCTGACTAAATTCTGAGTCATTCCCCTAACTTGCCAAATTCGATGGAGATTTTAAGGCAGCAAAACCCGCAACCTGCTGGACCTTACAGCCTGATGGAGATTTTGAAGAAAATTTTTCAAAACTCCTGAGGTGGAAGCCACCACTATCTGGGCAATCTTCTTTATTGAGCAGGCTCATATGGCAAGAACGCCCACTCGCATTTCCAACGCACTCATGATTATATATCGCGCACATAGTTATTTAATTTGTAGTTCGACTAATTCGCATTTGACAACGGAATTCGAAATTCGAGACTTAGCATGCTCATAAAATTCGATGGAGTAGGTTTATTTGTGTGTGGGGATATTTCCGAACTCACTACCGTCCCCTTCAGATGTTCTATCTCGGATTTCTGAACCAGCTCCTCCATCTCAGCAGGGCTCAGTCTCGGCAATAATGCCAACCTCCAACTCGGCCAAGTGATTCCACTTCGGCCGTATACTCATAAGCTTCACCTCGGCCAGGGCATCCTCAGCCCGGCCAGGGGCTTCAGGACGCTTCCTTATCTCGGCCTCCTTCACCTGTACCTCTATGGAGACTCAGCCTTCTTACAGAGCGTGCGACAGGGCAAGGGCACCGCCCATAGTCCCTGATAGATCGCCGTCCACAGCTCCCAAGTCGCCTTGATAAGGCCCGATGGTACTGCAAAAGAAAGTATGCTACGATGGGATGGCGCCTCCCTAGTACCTGACAGGGTGGGCTATGACAAGACAGTCAGCCACCTTCCTGCCTCCCTCCTTCTTCTATATAAACTGAGCAACAATTCCAGAGCAAGGGGGCCATTAAGACCATACTCTGGTACGCCCATCTTCTTCTTCTTCCAAAAAATCTCCATCCTTTGCTTAATCCTCACACTAACTTAAGCATCGGAGAGCCCTGCGCTGCCATTTCTAGGGTCCTTTGATCCTCTCTCTGTTCCTTTCTTCCCTTTCAGGTTCCAGGCAGCTAATCTTCATCAGTTCTTTGGATAAGTCCTATTAGGCACCCCCTAATCTTGTAAGTTATATTTTTTGCACTTATAATTTATTTCACTTCTCAATTCAGCTAATTTCAAGTTCGAGCTAAACAAATAATTCACGTGTACCAATTTTGTAAGTCCATTACTAAAGGTCCTTGTCTAGAATCCAAACCACTCAAAATAACTATTATATTCATTTTCCATGTATGCAAAATTCTATTTCAATTATAGCTTGGGCCACAGTCAAATTGACTATATGTAAAACATAGTTATGATAAAAACCAAAGTAAGATTTCATGTTTTTTTAGTGATCAATTTTTATGAGCAGCAACTCTTCTCGGAATTAGATATGGATCAACGCTAATACATCAAGGTACAATGCTTTTGAGTAGCTTGTCAACCCCTTCCATCTTTAACTCAATTTCACTGAAATTAACCCAACCCATCCTCTTGCATGATGCAGACTTACTCTAAAACTAATTAGCCCCACAAGAAGATTAAGTTTATCATCAATAATGTAATTAACCCAATTTAAACACTACTTTTCATAATCATTAATCATGCTCATGGATCAGGCTAGCCTAGGCCCAGCCCAATTGGGGACAGGCTTGGGCCTTTTGTTTTATTACTCGGACCGGGCTCAAACATTTTATTTTAGCCCGCTTAATAGATGGGGCGGGTCTGGACTCAGTACAGAGCCCAAAGCACGGCCCGCCTCAATTTAAAAAGTATAAATAATAAACTGTAGAGAGGGGGATTCGTGCAAGGGCACTTCCACATAATTAGGGAAGGCCAAACCATCTGAACTACATTCAGCACTGAACAGTTTACCTCTCTTTTTAGATTATATATGAGTCTTGGGCTGGGCTCCGGGCTTGTCACAACTCTTTATAGCCCAATTCGGGCCTCAGACAGGCTTGAACATACAATTTAGAAGCTGGGCAAGGCTTGGATTTTCCTTAGCCCAGCTCATGATCACCCCTGGAAGCTGACCTCTATCTATGGCAAGGAAGGGACATACCTAGCTACCTCTAGTTATATATAAGTCCAGATTTTGTGCCTATGAAGGAACTTATACAACCCCACAAAAGAAGAAAAAAAAGTAGTGGTTTTGCTGCTTTTGCATGTCTAGGGTTAATCATAAAAGACTACTAGGTATGGACGCTATTACAATTTGTCAAAATTAACCCACAAATTTTTAAAAAATAGGACCTTGAATCTTTTATAATCTTTAAATTAATTGTCCAACCACCGATTTGCATGTTCAGGACCTTTGAATTTGCCCAACCTCTCTTGACGCAGTTCGGCAAAGAAGAGAGCCATAATGTGTAAGGAAATTACTTTTAGGTCTATTACTTGGACCACAAGTCATTACCTTTTCCGAATTGTGGTCATTATAGGAATCCCATTTTCATAGGATACATACTATCTTTTACTCAAATACGGTTTCCTAATGAGATATATTCCATAATATTCTCTACCTTGATGGACGGTTGAGATTAAAACTAATGAAATCCTAATTGGAAATTCGGTCATCTCTCCACCTATAAAATAGAGTATTTCCTCCATCACAAAGACTCACTCACGAAACTCAACACATTAAGGTTTATAGACAAGGAGAGAGAAACTGAAATTATTCTCCTAAACTCTTCTTGGACGGATCTCATCATCAATCAACAACAGCATCAGATAGCAGGATCAGAAAGCTCTCTGCATCAGGATGTCTGGAGGTAATCTTCAATCTATTTTAGATTAAATTCTACATGTGATTCCTTTATTGATGATTACTCACGTTACTGTTATTCATACTTTTTGCATGACAAATCTCAATCTGTGAATGTTGTACAAGTATTCATTACTGATGTCGAAAGGCAATAAGATAGAAAAGTGAAAATCATAAGGTTAGATAGAGGTGGTGAATTTTATGGTAGGTATGACGAAACAGGACAACATCCTGGACCTTTTGCAAAACTTCTCCAAAAGCTTGGAATTATTGCCCAATACACAACGCCTGGTTCTCCATGGCAAAATGATGTTGCTGAAAGACGAAATCGTACATACATAAAAATGGTTAGATCCATGATGAGTCATGCTACCTTACCTATATCCTTTGTGGATAGATGCTCTACGCACAACTGTTTATATCTTGAACAGGGTTCCCAGTAATGCAGTTCCAAAAATACCATTTTAACTGTGGAAAGGATGGAAACCTAGTTTAAGACATCTCCAAATTTGGGGTTGTCCAGTTGAGGCTAGAGTCTACAATCCACATGAAAAGAAATTGGAGCTTAAAACGATTAGTGGTTACTTTATAGGTTACCCAGAAAAGTCTCAAAGGATTTAGAATTTACTGCCCTAACCATAGTACGAGAATTGTTGAAACCGGTAATGCTAGATTCTTTGAGAATGGTGAAATCAGTGGGAGTAATAAACCACAAGATGTGATCATTCATGAAATCAGGGTACATATCCCTTTACCCTCTATTCCGAAAGATGTTGGAAATCCTCCCGTTGTTAAACCATTTAACAATGAGGAAAACCCAATCAATGATCAACAACTCCATAATGAGATTGTCACCAATGAACATATAAATAAAGCACCAAAGGAACCAGCATTAAGAAGGTCTCAAAGACAAAGGAGATCAGCTATTTCCGATGATTACATGCTTTACCAAGTATAATCTGAAGAAGGGACAATTACATACCCGGTTTCTTATTCACAAGCCATTAAGGATGTTAATTCTAGTAAATGGATCGATGCCATGACGGATGAATTGAAATCTTTGGATGAAAATAAAGTATGAAAAGTTATTCAATTGCCTCCAGGACACAAACCAGTTGGCTGTAAATGGGTCTTCAAGACCAAACGCGACTGCAAAGGCAATATTGAACGACATAAAGCCAGACTTGTTGCCAAAGGTTTTAATCAGAAAGAATGTATTGATTATATTGAGACATTTTTTCCTGTGTCCTGGAAGGATTCTCTTAGAATTATCATAGTATTAGCAGCTCACTATGACCTCGAGTTACATCAAATTGATGTGAAAACTGCCTTTCTTAATGGAGACTTGGAATAAGAAGTCTACATGTGTCAACCGAAGGCTTCATAATTGAAGGTTAGGAAGACATGGTCTGCAAACTTAAGAAATCAATAAATGGACTGAAATAAGCTTCGAGGCAATGGTACCTAAAGTTGCATGAAATCATTACTGCCTTCGATTTCACAGAAAACATGGTTGACCCTTGCATATACCTCAAAATCAGTGGGAGTAAGTTCATATTTTTGGTTATGTATGTTGATGACATATTATTGGTTAGTAGCAACCTTGGTTTATTACATGCTACAAAGGATTATCTCTTTAAGAACTTTGAAATGAAAGATATGGGTGAGGTTTCCTATGTGATAGGAATAGAAATATTCCGTGACAGGTCACTTGGTATTTTGAGGTTGTCTCAGAAAGCATATATTGACAAAGCTCTAAAGAGATTTGGCATGATGACATGTTCCTCTAGTCATGTTCCACTGCATAAAGGAGACAAACTTGATCTTACGCAGTGTCTACAGAACGAGTTGGAACGTAAAGAAATGGAAAAATATCCTTATGCTTCCCTTGTAGGAAGTCTGATGTATGCACAAGTCTGTAGAAAACCTGACATTAGTCATGCTGTTGGCATGCTGGGTAGATTTCAAAGTAACCCAGGAATCGCTCATTGGAAAGCTGCAAAGAAAGTGTTGAGATACCTCAAGGGAACAAGGAATTGTATGCTCACATACAGAAAATAAAGTCACCTACAGGTGACTGGTTATTCAGATTCAGATTTTACTGGATGTCCTGACACCAGACTTTGCACTCTTGGCTATGTGTCTTTTTTATGTGGAGGTGCAATATCATGGAAAAGCCATAAGTCCGAGTTACTTTACACATCCACCATGATGACTGAATATGTGGCATGTTATGAGGCTGCAATTCAGGGAACATGGTTGCGTAATTTTATCTCTCAGTTTGGAGCTTTGAGTTTCATCTCTAAGCCATTAACTATTTACTGTGACATTGACGCTGCAACCTTCTTCTGCAAGCATGACAGGATATCTAAGGGAGCTAAACACATGGACCTTAAATATCTATCACTGAAACAAAATGTTAGATTACAGAAATTTATCATTGAGTCTTTACGTACAGATTTCATGGTTGCAGACATATTCACGAAAGGACTACGTCCAAAGACCTTTCAGGGTCATACTGAAAGCATGGGTCTTGAAGATAGTTCTTAATTATCATTTTCTGCCTTTTGTTTCTTTACTTGTATTTGACATTTATTGAGCTCTTAATGCATCTCTACATCTGTCATTTCTGTTTTTCCATTGTGTACATATTTATGTTTGGATGAATAATAAACAGAAAAAGTCTTTAAACAAAGACATTATGAGACCATTACGTTAATCTATTATTACGGTCTAGTTATGCATGTTGTAAATGATGTAGTACATGGAAGTAAACATGTTGTAAAATAATGTATGCACGCCATGACTCTCATTCACAACCGAATTACCCAAGACACTTATGATAACCATATAAAGAAGTGTTTAGCATATAATGCGCGCCTTATGATTCCTAAAATGAAAACATTAATGGATCTTCCTATTGACCAAGTGGGAGACTGTAAAGAAATTACTTTTAGGTCCATTACTTGGATCACAAGTCATTACCTTTTCCGAATTGTGGTCATTATAAGAATCTCGTTTTCATAGGATACATGCTATCTTTTACTCAAATATGGTTTCCTAATGAGATATATTCCATAATATTCTCTACCTTGATGGACGGTTGAGATTAAAACTAATGAAATCCTAATTGAGAATTCGGTCCTCTCTCCACCTATAAATAGAGTCTTTCCTCCATCACAAAGACTCACTCACAAAACTCAACACATTAAGGTTTATAGGCAAGGAGAGAGAAACCGAAATTATTTTCCTAAACTCTTCTTGGACGGATCTTATCATCAATCAACAACAGCATCAGATAGCAAGATCGGAAAGCTCTCTGCATCAGGATGTCTAGAGGTAATCTTCAATCTATTTTAGATTAAATCCTACATGTGATTATCATGATGTTCTCGATCTTAGGGTTCATGTTAATAATAGAATAACATAATGATGTCGTTCGATGAAAAAGAGGGAAGTCCGTTTGGCGAAGAAGATGAAAAAATCATCCTCATAATGTCGTTAAGTAGCATATTGATGCCGTCCCGATCCGCCAGGAAGAAGAGGGGAAGAATGGGAAAGTCGTCGAGATGTTGCTCGGAAATAAGAGGGGAAGAATAAAAAAAGCCTAATGAGGGAGGGGAAATAAACAGGGCAGCCTAACGATGTCGTTCGGGACATCTTTATTGAGCATGACGGTATGGTCAAGGGGTAAAATTGTCTTTTAATTACGTACGACACTCTAATTTGATTTTACTGGATATTTCTTAATCCATCTGGCTAATCAGGGGTTGATAACAAATTTTTCCATAAAAATCCCCTTTCTTTCCAAACTCACTGACAAAAACAGCACACCTTAGTAGGATTAAATGTCCAACATCCACCACTGTCCTTATAGGGCCTGTTTCTTTACTAGAAATCTAACCAGTTTAAAGGCTATTGCTTGAAGCATGGTATTCAACAGGAAAGAACAGTTCCTGGTACTCCACAGCACAATGGTGTAGCAGAGAGAATAAACCGCAAAATTCTTGAAAAGATGAGATGCATGATTAGAGAGTGGCACAGCTACCCAAGCTATTTTGGGGTGAAACTATTCTGACTGCCATTTACCTGATTAACAGGTCTCCCTCAGTTCCTTTGGACTTTGATCTTCCGGAGAGGCTATGGACAGGTAAAGATGTTTCTTATTCTCATTTGAAGGTGTTTGGGTGCAAGGCTTTTACACATGTACCAAGGGAGCAACATTTAAAACTAGATGATAAGGCATTGTGTTGCATTTTTCTTAGCTATGGTGGAGCCGAGTTTGGTTACAGGTTATGGAATCCAGAGAAAAGAAAAATTATCAAAAGTAGGGATGTTGTGTTTCATGAAGACCAATTCTTTTGAGATAATGAAAAGACTAAAAAGTCTAATGAAGTTGTTGATGGAGTGGTTGATCTCACACCGACTCCTTCTCCAGTGCAGACTACAGGTGGAGGAGGTGGAAAAAATGATCTTGATCGTGATGAGGCGCATGGGTTGCCAAATGAACAGGGTGTTGAGCAGGGGGAGCAGTTTCCTCAGTCAGAAACCATAGAACCTCAGGTTATGAGGTCTATTCGAGAGCGTCAACCATCAACAAGATATCCTACAGCAGATTATATTTTGCTTACTGATGAGGGGGAGCCAGAGAGCTACCCAGAAGCAAAAACTCATGCAAATAAAGATGAGCGGATGAAGGCTATGCAGGATGAGATGAGTTCTTTGAAAAAGAACAATACTTATGAGCCGGTGGAACTTCCAAAAGGCAAGAAGGTTCTGAAGAACAAATTGGTGTTCAAGTTGAAGAGAGATGACAGTGGAAAACTGATAAAGCACAAAGCACGGCTAGTGGTTAAAGGGTTTGCGCAGACGAAGGGTATTGACTTCGATGAAATCTTCTCTTCAGTTGTGAAGATGACTTCTATCAGACTTGTCTTGGCTCTAGTCGCCGGCATGGACCTTAAACTTGAACAGATGGATGTGAAGACTGCATTTCTTCACAGTGATCTGAAAGAAGAGATCTACATGACTCAGCCGGAGGGGTTTGAGGTAGAAGGAAAAGAACATTTAGTTTGCAGGTTGGAAAATAGTCTCTACGGGCTGAAACAAGCCCCGAGGCAATGGTACAAGAAGTTTGATTCACTCATGATGAGTTATGGGTACCGGAGGACAGTTGCCGATCACTTCGTTTATGTTCGTAAGTTTGGTAATGACAAATTTATCATCCTTCTTTTATATGTAGATGATATGTTGATAGTTGGACATGATAGTAAGATGATTGACAGATTGAAGAGGGACATGTCAAAGACTTTAAACAAGAAAGACTTGGGTCCCGCACGACAGATTTTGGAAATGCAAATACGTCGTGACAGGAATGCCAAGAAGCTGTGGTTGTCACAGGAGAAATATGTTGAACGGGTACTAGCGAGATTCAACATGATAGATGCTAAGCCAGTTAGCATGCCTTTAGTCAGTCACTTCAAGCTCAGTAAGAGATTATGTCCTACTACAGATGAAAAAAAGGAACGGATGATGTCTGTTCCATATTCCTCAACAGTTGAGAGTCTTATGTATACCATGGTGTGTACATGGCCAGACATTGCTCATGCAGTGGGTGTAGTGAGTAGATTTCTTTCTAACCCTGGGAAAGAGCATTGAGAAGCAGTGAAGTGGATCTTCAGATATTTGAGAGGTACATCAGATTTTTGCTTGTGTTTTGGAGGCTTAAAACCAGTACTTGAAGGCTTTACAAATGCTGATTTTGCAGGCAATTTTGATCGTCGGTTGTCTACTTCTGGGTACTTATTTACTTTTGCAGGGGGAGCTATTTCCTAGCAATCTAAATTGCAGAAGTGTACAACATTGTCTACAACCGAAGCAGAATACATAACTGCTAACGAAGCAGGGAAAGAGATGATTTGGTTGAGGAATTTCTTTCGAGAACCGGGTTTGAAGCAAGGAGAGTATGTAGTCTATTGTGATTGTCAGAGTGCTATTGATCTTAGCAAGAATGCTACATATCATGTCTGCACGAAATATGTTGATGTGAGATACCATTGGATTCGTGAGGTCATCGAAAAAAATCTCATGAAGCTGGCTACATGTCCTCTTGCGGAAGCTAGATGTAGTGGTGACTGTCCTTGAGAGTTCAATTCACGGATGAATTCCGGATTTCTACTTAAAATCTCTTTCACGTACGGCGTACTCGATCGAGGATAAGCGGATTCTCATGCAGCTAGCAGTTTTAGCAACATTTCCTTATTCCCTCTCAATATTGCCGCTTCCAAGAGCATGCCGTCCATAACTCTCTCTCCCATCTTGATCTCTCTATATGTCCACTATGAGCAAGAAGGTACGTACATCTTAACGGGCTATAAATAGACGTGTCTAGGTCCAGGTCTTTGGAGTGAGACCATGTGATGCACTGACGATTCTACCATGTGAATACAGAGTTGGATTCTCTGCTGCGTGGACTCTGAAAAACCCGTGAGGTTCCACGTTGGAGCTCACTGGCTAGTGAAGAATCTATATGGGATTTGATCTAGTGAGAACTGTTCTCACGGAGTCACTGTTTTGGGATGAGACTGGTGGAGATTGAAATATCTATATGGGACCACCATGAATATCAAGTTTGGCTCCAATCCCATGCTCCTAATCCCTTCATGCATGACCGACAAGCCTAGTTCATTCATATGGGTATATAGTTGATCCAACGGTCCAATTCATTTAGATTGGTGCCAAACCTTGGAGCGTGTGACTATCAAGGGGGGTCCCTATCTATTGCAAGATTTGGATTGGGTGATAAGTGGGCTCCACCCATTGAGAACAGTTTTCACCTGATCATTTCCCAATCTATAAGGATTTGATCCAGTGAGAACTGTTCTCACGGAGTCACAGTGAGTACTTTTTGGTAGGGCCCACTAGGGGCTCATTTTGGAATGGGACTGGGGGAGATTGAAATATATATATATATATATACGTCTCAACTTAAAATGTTCACCCATTTCATCGCCCGTTCAAAATCTCACCGAATAAAGATTTGGTCCCATTATAAGATTAATAATCCCTTAAACTACATTAAAATAAAATAATTTTGAGTTTTCAAATGTCCTATAATTATCAGTCAAACGGTGGTCTCTAGTGTTTTTATTATGTCGGATTATTAGAATTTGTAATTCTACGAAACCAATACATGTACATGTAGAGAGAAAATAATCTTTTTTCCTTTCACAATATATGACTATGGACTTTACATCTATAATTTATTTTCACAATATATGACTATGGACTGTACATCTAACAATGTAAACCTCTCATAGAAATAATAATTAATTAAACCCCTATTGTATTTGATGGGTGCTGCGACTCTGCCTGTTTTTGGGATCTAATCTACGCAGGCCATTCATTACTTGAACAACTCCGAGTCCAATATACTATAAATCGATCATTCGGGATATTATTTAAAATCTAATTAAATTACCAAAAATCATTGCCTACCGTGGACTGATCGGCAAATCTAAATACAACAACAAATTTCTGATCAACTGTAGTAACTAACCCTAACAAAATACCCACTTGCGAATTGCTGGAGTGGCATAAGGCATGGTTTTACTCTCTAGCCTCATGTTTGAAACCCGCTTCAAATTTGTCAAATGTGCATTTATGTGGGTTTTGCATGCATTTGCGTTACCCGAGGGGAAATACTCCTGTAGGGTCAAGGACCTGAAGGATACCCGCGTCAAAAAAAGAAACACCAAGGGCTCCTTTAGGATGCTTACACAATTAAATACTTATAATTTCAAATATTGCAAGAGTATGATAGTATATAATGGAATAGTGTAACATTTAGATTGGCAGATGCTACAAATTGTAAAGTACGTGAAAAAAAATTAAATATAGGATGAAAAATAAATTAATGCTATTGATCAAAGTAAAGCTCACCATCATACAAGCATGTTTCTTTAGCAACTGACAAAGTAAAGATGTAAGTTTAAATTGGCCCAAATGTGACATAATTCACCCTCTTACCATGAATGCATGCAGAAGTAGTGTGGTGAAGTAAAGTCCAATCACCACTTTTTGCTTACCGCAAGCCACAGTTTCTTTATATCATAAAATCATAGTAAAGTAAATGCAATACAACACGCAACTACTTTACTACTTCTCGATCTCTTCCTCTTTACTTCACCACCGATTTTATCTAACTTATTTTTACCTCACTTTTTACCATGATGTGATACATATTTTTACTTTAGGATACAAAATAAGCCTTCGCCCAGATGTGACATATTCTATCACTATTATATTTAGATGAAAAGAAAGTGTGGTAAAGTAAAATCTAGCTGCCATTATTTTACCGCAACTCACTTTTATGTTATTATATAAAATCATGATAAAGTCTAATAAAATAAAGACAAAACAAAATTTAACTACTTTATCACTCTCTTTCAATTTACTTCACCACAAATTTTATCTCACCTTTAATGCGACATCTACCATACGTTGAAATAAATACTTTTATTTACTTTTCTATTTTGTAATATGTAGTTTGGAAGATTTTTGTATTATATAACGTTTTTTAAAGGGGTAGCTGTATGAAAAATTTTTTGTTTTTATGATCTTTTTCTCTTATTTCTTTCAGATTACCCAACTTAAAAAATAAATGTTTCAGAGGATGAGAGATTATATTATCTCAAATATTAATTCTTTACCTTTTCTTATGCACCTGACATGCCCTGAGACAAACAAAACGGTGAAGATGGTCCGGAGTCCCCTACTTTTTAAAAAGGGGTTAAATGAGACATGACATCAAAGGAATGGTGTACATGACATCCTTGACTCACCAGGGTCTTTGCCACTATAATGCAATTTGCCAATTTCCATGAAGCCGACCTTGATCTATTGCAAGAAATGGAGATAAAATTGCATTTAATTTAAAGTAAAAATTAGTGACTAAAACTTGACCAAATCGCAGAAATCTATTATTTATTTTGGAGTGGCATCATTAATGTGAAGTCTAAGACCATGATTAAATGGATAAGAATCTGTATTCTATTTAATTGGACACCTGTCTAATTGTAAGAACTTTTATAACTAAACAAAATTAATAAATTAAGCCTTCTTATAAAAGATTGGCTTTACAACTTTGGCGCCTATCCTAATCCTCTCAGTTAGTGACTGTGCAGAGAACTTAAAAGTTTTGTGCTCTAAATCGATTGGGGTGGGAGTCCAGATGATACGGATTCAACTATTTCTTATGAAGAAAGTAAAGTGCAAAATTACATCAAAGTGAAAGCCGAATTATATCAAAATTTTCTTTGCTTTTTCAAAGTGGAATCATCTTTAAATGAAATCAGAAGACAAAAAAAAGCGATCAATCCGACTTGGCACACTCTTTACCTCGGCAATTTAATTTCGGTGAAACCGACCTTTATCTACATTACCCCTTCTACACTTTTATCCGTCTAGAATTGACTTGAGACCACTATAATGCAATTTCGATGAATCCAATAACATTTAGTGTGCTGAAAAATTATTTTTACTTTACCATACATGTATACAAACGTATCATAGTAGGTATCATGGTAGATATGGTGAAATAAATATATATATATATATATATATTTGCTTTTTGTAAACAGTATTTCAAAAGATTTTTATGCTGTACAAAAATTTCTCAGAAGGGTGCTGTATGAAAAAATATTAAACTTTTTGAAAAAATGACTTCTTTGTTTTTCTTAAATTACCAAATAAAAAAACTTTAAAAGATAAAATATTATTTTTATTTTTACGTTTTTCTTAGCATTCAAACATGTCCTGAGACTTTCCAGCTCACCTTCTTTTTAAGGAGGAGTTAAATGCGACATAAAGGCCCGTTTGGCAGTTTACTAGTTTTGTAAAAGTCGAATAATGCCTGTATTTGTCAGACAAGGGGTCACATCAAAAGTATATTTTTTCAAAATCTCCTTTTCCTTTTAAAAAAGAAAAGGTCAAAAAGCAAATTCCTTTCTCCACTAAAAGACAAAAAAACTCAATTTTTCTATATAAAAAGTAAAAACTTTTTAATACCAAACAACTAAAAATAAAATATCATCATAACTCATTTATATTTTTTTCTTCTCTTGATTTGATAGTTTACTTTATCTTTATCTTACGGTAAAATAAAGGTGGTTATGATGATATTTTATTTTTAGTTGTTTGTTATGGAATCTTTTTAACTTTTTGTATGAAAAAGTAAAGCTTTTTTGTATTTTTGTGGATAATTTTGACTTTTTTTGAAAAGATTAGAGGGGCTTTTAAATTAAAGTGTTTTTGATGTGACATCTTGTCTGAAAATAAAGATTTTACTTGAATTTTATTACATTAGTAAAGTACCAAACTAGCCCTGCACTAGCCCTACTATATTAATAAAGTGCCAAACTAGCCAAAGAATAATGTACATTATCCCTTCTACACTTTTATCCCTCTAGAATTGACTTGAGACCCCTATAATGCAATTTCCATGAAGCCAACCGTGATCTATTGCGGCACATGGCCCGGCTTTATGTAGACTTTTTCTTGCCTGAAATTGATTGTAGACTTTTTCTTGCAAGAAATGGAGATAAAGTAGCTTTCGGTTTTTAATTCAAAATTAATGACAACTTGGCCAAATTGCAGGCCATCAGGCCACTCATATCAAGAAGGGAAAATTCTATATGCACCCCTAAAAGTGTTGAGCACATCCACATCCCCCTATGAACAGTAGTTTGTCACTATTCATAAAGAGATGTGGGTGTGCTCAGCAATAAAGGAGGGTGCACTCCACATCCCTCTATGAATAGTAGTTTGTCACTGTATATAAAAGAATATGGGTGTGCTTAGCAATAAAGGAGGGTGCATATAGAATTTCCCATCAACAAGACGCTTGTCCAAATGATTTACCACCATTCTGTGCAGTACCTTCTAGATCTATAGAAGGGATTTTGGTTCCGGTTACACGTTTTACCCGAATCCGTATCATCAGTGACGCCTGCAGCTTTCCCCTGAGTGGCTGACCGCGTGACGCCATATGAGCAGCAAGCCAACTCAGCATCCTAACAGGCCACTCACGGACTACTAAGCATGAAAGGCCCTCCAAATAAAAATACAGGGATATATATCATCCAAATAAAATAGTTAATTAATATTAATATTTAAATTAATTATCAGCTCAGAAAATAGGGATATAAATTGATTTATAAGTTAAAATTAATGGCTAAAATAAATAACCAATAATAAAAAGGTAAGGCATGTCCAAAATTAGTTCAGTCCAGGTTAAATACTAATTTTATTTAATAACCCGAAAGAAACACACCCAATTAAATTGCCACAAGTATTAACATGTGCATCCACCATAATTTAAAAAAGGAAAAATTTCTGTACGGTCACCAACAGCATTGGAAATCTCTCCCTTGTAACTAAAGACGAAGTTTTTACCCAGAGGTTCCCGTACAGTCCGTACCAGCGCACAGACCACTTTTCCTTTTTTTCTTTGCGATATCACAACAAATATTGCGATATCGCAACTTAAGTTGCGATACCGCAATTTTTTTAGTTGCGATATCGCAATTTAAATTGCGATATCACAACTAAAAAACCCCATTTCATCTCCCTGGTCGACTATTCCTCTCTTTCACTGCGGGAAAAACCCCATTTTCATCTCCATGGTCGACTATTCCCCATTTTCCCATTTTCACGCGGTAACTTTCTCCCTCAGCCAAATTTGACCGTCCTCCTCCCTCGCCAGCCTATTTGCAAATACGCAAGGTCGCCAACGTCGACGAAGCATCATTGTCTCCATTGTCTCCATCGTCTAGGAATTTTGGCCACCACTGCCATTGTCTCCATCAACTAGGGTTTTTCACAAATTCGAGTGCTGTTTGAGGTATGCCCATCTCTATCTATCTCCCCTCCTTCCCTATGCAGTACGATTGAAATCTGTACATGACTTCATCATCCCTTTGGAATGTTCTGTTATTTTTTGCTACAGACGAATGTTCTGTAGGTCCACACAGACAAAAAGTGGCTTAACGATTGAAATCTGCAAAACGTGTTACACTCAGTAGGTTTCTCCAAAGCAAAGGAATTTACAATTATGTTCGTTATTTTCTGTCAATCTCCCATTGAACTTGCATGTGCCACCGTTTTTTCCTCTTTTTTATTTTTCTGGGATGGGGCTGAGAGAAGGGGGATGGATACAAACTAGTATGATTGATTTTAATTTTTGGGAGAGGGAGCAATGATGCAGTTGACTGACTCTACTAAAACTCACCACCAATATAATGCCGCCTCTTCTTTAAAAATGATACACAAATTTATATTCTGTATTCTTTTCTCCCTAAATTGCAATGCCTCACAACCCAATCACCTAAGTCTCATGAAAGTACAAAAGAAATCTGACCCTATGTAGAAGAAACAAATAAAACCCCAGTAATTCCCATTCTCTCCTTAATACATTGTTGATCTTTATTAAAAAAAAATTGAATCACATGTTCTGTTTGTGCTTCTTGGTTTTGATAGGCAGGGGCCTTGCTAATTTCTTGTGAGTAGAAAAGAAGTATTGATTATGGTCATCTTAGAAAGATGTTGTTTGTGATGAAATGAAAATAGTAAAAGAAAAGGAATATCAATTCATTCAACTTAGAAATCAAGTAAAGGATAAGAGGGGATATCTTGCATTAAATCATCCAAGTCCCACTCCCTGATCCTCAAGTTTTCTCATACCCAATGATTCCATTCCTCAGCAATATTATTTCTTTGAACATTGTTGTTATTGGTGTTGTTGGTGGGTATGGTGTTATTAACGGCATTCTCTTCGCAGCTCGTACTCTGTAAGGGAGGAACATACAGCTTTCCTTCAATACTCGTGTGACCACCACATTGGTGAATTGAAAATACAAAAAAAAAAAGGATACAAACCAATATGAGAAATAACTTTGACATAGGTTTTTCCATTTACTACCATTTTGATTTGATAACAATATGGTGTCCTTGTGTTTTGAAGTTGACGTATTTTATTTTGATATTCTGAAAATATCATAATATTATTGGGATGTGTTGTTTTAACTTTATCAATTTTGTATATGCCACTTTCACAATATTGCCTATATAACATTGGAGGTTTACTCACATAATGCCAGATCAAATGTTTAGAGAGATACGGGCATCAAAGTAAAAATGAAAAGATAAGATGAAAACTGTTACACCCTGAACCCTTTTTAATCTTGTCTATGCTTAATTATTTATGTTTTATGTAAATTAATTATATTTCGATACTAATTAAGTTATTTTATGTCTAATTAGTCTTATTATAGCTTAAGAGTTAGACCTTGAGTCTTGGGTAGGTAGATCTAAGCTTAGCACTTTTAGGTAGAGCCGTGGACTTTTTCATAAATTTAGATTTTCTTATTTTGCATCGTTTGCACATCATCTTGGCGTCATCACGTGCATCTCATCGAGCACGTCATCTTTCATACTGGGCATTTTCTCATTTGACCTCAAACTAACCATTTAGGCTTTCACTTGACTTGAAATGTAATTGTCCAAAGAATTCTGGACTTTTTATAAAACTGTGAACTATATCACTTAAAACAGGCACCCACTTCATTCGTTCAGTTCATGTTGGCAACTGTAGGGAAGCTCTGGTTCTTTACTCCTTCCATTCTCTCCTTCTCCCTTCTCAAATCTTCAAGGGAAGCATATGCATGTACAAATCAATGAAAGAACGAGCTTCACCAGCCTCTCCTCTACCTTTGTATCTCCATAACCTTAAAAGAAATTCCCTCCAACCTCTTCAAAGTGCTAAATCAGGTGAGGAACTATTCTTCTCCTTCACTCTTACATAATATCTAATGTCAAGGGACTCACTATCTTACATGCATACATTTTAATAGTTATTTTGGTACTATCTTCTTATTAGGGTTTGTGTAATTTGGGGTTTTCTTTGTTTGAGCTTAAGAAGAAGTTTGAGTGTGAGGTGACAATTTAGAGAGATTGAATGTGGAATGGAGAAATATGCAAAACACTGTACCCATTTAGGGTCGTCTGTTGTTCCATTATAAAGGGGATGAATCCCTGATTACAAGCCATTAAGCTTATCTATAGGGCTGAATGCCCTGATTACTAGCCTAAATAACTGATTTACCAACTAAGAATGTACAGGTGTAATTGACTAAGTAATACATGAAGATTGGGCCCAAAATGGGCTTGGGCTTGGATTGACACCCCCCCTCAAATTGATGCTGGGGAGTCATAAAGCAGCAATTTGGAAACAAGAAATTGATGTCGAGGCTGAGGAAATCCCTTTGTGAAGATATCTGCAAACTGAAACTCTGTAGGGACATGAGGTAGACTAATGACATCCCGCTTAAATTCATTCCGAATAAAGTGGCAGTCAACTTCAATATGCTTGGTGCGTTCATGGAATACTGGATTTTCAATGATTCGGATAGCCCCAATATTGTCAGCATGCAATGGAGTAGTAGAGGTTTGAGTGAACCCAAGTTCCGAAAGAAGGCCCCGGAGCCATAAGACTTCATAACAAGCATAAGACATCGCCCTATATTCAGCTTCTGTGGAAGATCTGGATACACGTGCTTGTTTCTTACATTTCCAAGAAATGAGCGAACTGCCAAGGTACATGCACCAACCAATAGTAGAACGACGCGTGTCTTGACAGCCTGCCTAGTCAGCATCCGCATAAGCAGTTAGATGAAGGGGATTATCCTTTGGATAATATAAACCACGAGGGACAGTTCTAAGCAGATAACGGATAATGCGCTTCATAGCTGTCAAATGAAGGTGGCGAGGAGCGTTCATGAACTGGCTCACGAAATACATGTTGTTTCATTTCCTTGATTTTGATATGCAAGTCAATGTCTGAATTACAAACTTCTTATTTATGTATGATAATTATGGAGTTAGAGATGGGTGTGTGTACCTTGATGGTTTAAGAGGTGAATGTGGAACGGTTGGATCATGTAGGCTTCATTTACAATTCAGGTTCAAATTTCTGCATTTTTTATTTCCAATTCAGGTTCAAATTTATGCATGTTTTATTTTCACTTCAGGTTCAACTTTCTGCACGTTTTATGTTCAATTCAGGTCAATTTTCTATAGGGTTCATGTTTAATTATGTTCAAATTCTGCAGGTTTTGGTTTCAATTTATGTCTAGATTTTTGCAGGTTTGTTTTCAGCTTGTGTACAACTTTTTGTAAAGTTTTTGTGTCCATGAAACATGGAAAATTCTGGCCCTTGGTTTGTTTTACAAGGCTAGACTTCAGATTGTGAAATACTGCACTCACTTCTTTTAATATCTGATTTCCTTTTAGATAAATAATGTCTTACAAGTCCAATGGTTAATTATAACTCATGAATGAATCTTAAGGATAAGGTCATTCCATGAAGTTTGTTTTTGCTTAGTCTAACATTATTCCAGGGTGTTGGTTTAGTGAATATAATGTACCTTTTATAATGTAACACCACACAAGAATAACAAATACATTAAATTCCTAAAACTACACCGGTGGAATGATGGGTGACTATGATTGCTTAGAATAGCTTGGCTATTAAAAAAATCATAGATTCAGAATTACCCTTGGCCAGGTAAATTCGGGATTGGGATGTGACAAAAACTCTTAAGATTTTAATGAAACTGAATATCATGATTCCTGTTTGAGGTGATTTTAAGGTACATAAGTGATAAACAACACATGTTATATGCACTTAGAAATTTACAAGTTGAAAGAAATTTAGAAAGGAGAAGACTTATGAGTATAGATCCCCTGAGCAAAGACATACTGAATTTACTAACAAAATAGCTTTAGAAAAACTTGACTATAAGGTTGAAATGAATAGATGGGGGGGCATCCATGTGAACCCCATCCTTGCCATCCCTTGCCAGTTGTGCCCCCTTATTTGCGATACAATTATACAAACTGTGTAGATGTTATTTATAAAATATAATGGTTGCTTTCCAATATGAATACTCTCTTTTTAAAAATACTGGTTGCTTTCCAATTATACCATTAAAATGACATATTATACATATCTCAATATTCTCCATCCTACCAAGAAGAACACATATTTCGAATAATAAGATTTACTTTTGAATATTTTTGAAGTTACTTACAAACATCCATATAATCCATGAGGATTTAAGGTGTGAAAATATATATCGAAATAAGTATTTCTTTAGTAAATAAGATGAATGTTTGGAATTACTTATGGTGGAAGGTTGTTAAATATAAAATAAAAAACTACTCTATACATACATGGAAAATTAAAAGAGCTAAATTCCTAAGCATTGTAATTTAGGATACCATGAAGCTACACATTTCTATAATATTAACAACCAAATAACAATGCATTATCCGTTAACAAAAATTAAATAAATGCATTATCTTAATCAATTATACACCTAGATATTCTCGCAAATTTATTTTACGTCTCATTCGTACTAATTCTCTACATTTAGCAAAAGTATATATATACCATAAAACACCCATTCAATGGTTTGAATCAATTAAGGGCCATGGCACAATGGTTGTTTGTATTTAAAAATATTGTAGTCGAATTGATAAACTATTGCACAAATTAAACTATACAAACTAAAGAACAATATATGTTTAAATTATAGTTTACAGAAACCTTTGCAAACAGAAGAGGGTTATCGATTCAAAATCAGTACACACATAAATATTTCAGTAGGAATAATTAGGTTGCATGCATTGCATTTTAAGAACCTGCTTGTGAAGCGATGGTGGCCAAAACCTGTAAGAACCAGTGGCAATCTGATGATGCTTCGTCGACGTTGGCGACCTTGCGTATTTGCAAATAGGTTGGCGCGGGGGGAGGACGGTCAAATTTGGCTGAGGGAGATGAAAGTCCTTGGGATCCTAACCCTAGAGGGGGGGTGAATAGGGTGAGCTACACTTAATGACTAATTATGACCAATTTTAATTTCTTTACAATAACTAGTCACATGTGATGATTAACATACATAATGCGGAAGCTAATAAACAAAATCACCACATAGCACACACCATAACACAAAGATTTATAGTGGTTCGGCCTTAATGCCTACATCCACTACCGGCTTGTGTTCCTCACACCCCACCGGATTTCCACTATTATGCTTTTCAAAAGGCTAAGCAATAACCTCTACAACTATGCTTTTCTAGGCTAAGCAATAACCTTACAATGTGCTTTTATAGGCTAAGCAATAACCTTTACACAATGCTTTTATATGGCTAAGCAATAACCTTACAATCAAATGATTTCTCTCAAAGAAAGTGTTTTCACAAAACACTCTAAGAGATTACAATTAAGCTCAAAGTAAAATGCCTCTAAATAGGCGGATGTGAAAGTGAAAAACTAACTCACACAACACTCTATGAAATGCAAAGATGTATGCTCATGATGTGTGTGTGTGTGTGAATACTTCAATCAAGTTAAAAATGCAAGCTCAATCAATTTATGCTAATAGCATTTAAAAGTTTAATCCACATAAAAAGATATGATTGAAGTGTAATGCAAATCACTTGTAGAAAATGCAAACTTGCTAATGATTATGAAAATCAAAATGTCACAAGTTGTATGAAACTAATTAAGATTAAAACAAGTGATGCATGTTCAATGTTGTTTTCAAAAATAAATTTGTTTAACTAAACTTCAAATAGATTGAAAACAACAAAGAGGATTCAAACAAGTTATAGAAACATGTTATTAAGGAAATCAAAGATTTTGACTAAACATGTTTAAGAAGTTTTCTAAAATAACCTTGATTTGAATCTAAGTGAAGAATCCAATAAAATCAAAGATTATAAGAAGAATGGATTCAACACATCATAGTTATCATGCTATTAAACATTTCCCAAAGATTTAAACAAAGCATATAACATATGATTAGTTTAAGCAAAGCTTACTTAGAGATTTAACTTCATTAATCCAAGCTTGAGCTTTACTAATGACCCTCTTGGTCTCTCTTAGTTCATCCCCTTTATCTTCTCTCCAAACTCCTCAAAGATGGCTTGGAAGCTCCAAAATGTTCAACTCTTTTTCAAAGGGAATGAAGCCTTTTTATACACAGAAAACAGAGTTTCTGCGTGTCCCCGGTCGACCCCATGACAGGCCCGGTCGACCGACCCTTAACGGTCAGAAAAATGACCGTTGGAGAGCCAAACGGCTCTCTGCCCAGTCGACCCGCAGTGTACGCGGTCGACCGGGATGTGTACCCGGTCGACCGAGTACACTGGGCCCTGGGTCACTTTTCCCATTTTGCATACTTTTGCAATTTTCAAAGATTTTTGATGTGGGACTTGATGGGGCCATTAAATCAAGCTTGAAACATGATTTAAATCAATCTAAGTATTTTTAAAATCATGAATCATAAAAAGCCACAAATCATTTGAAACTTTAAAACTTAGGCTAAGCTTGAATTTTGAAATTCCTTTTACAAAATCAATTGCATCCAAAATTAAAACCAATTCATGCATAAAACATGAGTTTTACCATATTTTAAAAACAATGCATGGATAAAATAAGATTTCAATGTTTTCTAAAATAATGCAAGTGTGAGAAATCAAATGATGATTAAAATGATATGCATCCATCAAATTGCAATACACAAAATTCCTAACAATCTCCCCCTTTGCAATTTGATGGCAAACCTTAACTTAACACTAAACCTCACACTAAGTCTTCAGCTCCTTGGCTTGACACTGCTTGAAATCTTCGGATGCTCCTTCACTTAGCTTGGGCTTTAGCTCTTTTGATCTTCATTCTTCTTGTCCTTAGCTCCAAGCTTTCTTTCTTTTATCTTCTCTCCCCCTTAGACCAAGCACTCTCTCTCCTTGGTCTTTCTCTCCCTTTGCCATTGAATGCTCTCTCCCCCTTTGATCTTTCTCCCTTTTTGGGTAGCTAGAGCATTTTCTCCCCCTTAATCCTTTCTCCCCCTTTGCCATTAAATTGCAAAGGTAGCAATTGAAGAAAGGTACCTACACACATGAAACAAGGAAAATACCTTTAGTAGCACCTGTTAACAAATGAAATCGAAAATGAAATACTTAACAGGCTATTATGCATGTGAGTAAGTTATAAGGGAATAGCAATGGTGAATTTGATCATCTCTAATGCTTCCTTAGAAGAATATAACTATTAGATGCAAGAAGAAGATGGTTTAACCAATTGAGGGATAACTTCAAGGGAAGGATTAGATACCAATTGATAATGATTAACTATAAGGCTCAATGATCAAATTACCAAATTTGAGAGAAACCAATTGACCTATAAGCTTAAGGAAAGTTGAAGAGCAAGGTCAAAAGGTTAATCTATCATGGATACCAATTGAAATAAGAACCATATCAATTGAGATTTAAGAGTATGACTTATTAGCTCAATCACTCTAAAATGGACTTAAGGAATGTAACTAGAAGGATTAATCCAAGTTAGAGCTATCCATGATGATAAGGGGTTTACTAAACATAGCATCAAATAATATAACTATGAAAATCATATGCTATGTAAATTTTGAAATCATTTCATCCAATCATCAAATATGACTATCATGTGCAAGATGAGTGAAATGAAGTTCAAATATGAAGCCTACCTCAACCATTAACCAACCAAGATTATGAATACATAAGTATGGTGGTCATGAGATATACCAATAAGTGCAATGAGAGGAGGCAACATGTAGATTATGATGCTAATAAAATGTGACAATTACAAAAATAAGCATCACAAAAGGATATTCATTACTTTAAATGATATAACTAATGAGCATAGTGATGAACATCATAAATTGCATTAAAATGATATAACTTTGTAAAGCATGCAATTTTCAAAGTGTAAAGATCATATGAATTCAACATCTAAGACATCCATCAAACAATAGATATAGCTAAGAAATACAAGGAATGGATTTCAAAGAGGTTCATATGATCAAGCACACTACTATGAAGTTGAAGCATGTATAAAGAATGATATCAATAAGAAAAATACACATGAATCAACATCATAACCATCTAAAAAAAAATGACTAGAAAGTATAAGGGATGGATTTTTGGGTTCTAGTATGGTAACTACAAAAATAATTAAAGAGCACAACCATACAAGAACTAAATGACATTTGCATAGAGAACGAAACCAATTGAGCAAAGATGCAAAATGCCATATACATTTCCATTTAAGATAACACAAACAAAAGCTTAAGGAAATGAGAATATGAAACATGCTTTGATGATTATAACAAAAGATGTTTTAAAGCATTTTCATTCATGCAATCTTCAAATCATAAACAAAATCCAACAATGAACAAAGTGAGTATGAAAATGAAGAAAGCACATTATCAATTATCAATTTGTATTCCAAACAATATAACTACAAAAGCTCATACAAATTGATTTTAAACACTATTCAACTTGCATTTTAAATGATATAACTTATTTGAAACACATACAAGTTGATTTTTCAAAACAATAATTTTCCATAAGAAAGTATAACATGGAAAATCTAAATTGTTGTAAATCATTTGCACAACAAATCTTACCAAGACATTCAAACAAATGATTTTGTAACATCAATTGATTATGAAAGATCTAGCTATGAAAGCTTTTGAAATCATA
This sequence comes from Litsea cubeba, assembly GCA_012931725.1. Lineage (NCBI taxonomy): Eukaryota > Viridiplantae > Streptophyta > Magnoliopsida > Laurales > Lauraceae > Litsea > Litsea cubeba. The sequence goes on along the minus strand of CM022945.1, from coordinate 110,062,550 downwards.
ATCAATTGATCATGTAGAAATGCATGCAAGATATATAACTAATTGAAGGCAATAAGCAAATCTAACAAGATGAAATTATAATCAAATGATTTTGAAAGCCATGATATGTAACTAGAGAAGTTCATGAAGACAAAATCAATTAATTATAAAGAAACATTGCATTTTAATAAATGTAACTAAGAAAGAACAAAATGCAAATGCAATATGACCAACAAAAAGATTTACCTATAAAGGATAGGTTGGTCAATAAGGTCCAAGGCCTTAAGGTTTGACTAAGTAAATAGCTTTTGGAATCCACCTAAGGTCTTGGGAGGGTTGATCTTTGAGGTCTATATTAAAAGTTCCACCAACACTAGGAGATTTGACTTGATAAATTTTTAACTTAGACTTATCACCTTGATATTTAGATTTGACTAAATTTAGCTTAGATTGGTGATTAGTCTTTTGGGGTTGATGAGTTTTCTTCTTAGGGGATGAATTTACTTTTCTTTTCTTCTTATCTCCTCCCTTAATTTGACTTTTGAATTTTAAATTTAACTTTGCAACTTTATTCAAAAGTTCTTTCATTTGAGATATGGGAGGTAGGTTGAGAAGCTTTTTGTTGATAGACTCTTTTAAAGTTGGTTTAACTTGTTTAAGCTTTTTAGAATCTATCTTGTGAGACTCCTTTTTAATTGGTTTGACTTGTTTAGTCTTCTTGGAGTCTTCTTTGATTTTTAGTGTCTTATCCATCATAGAGATTGATTTTACTTTCTTTGGTTCAAATATGGATTTAGACACATTGCTTCTTCTTAATTTGCACTCAAATTTGAAATGCCCTTCATTACCACAATAATGACATTTGGTTATGGGCAAGAAAGTGTGAGTGCTAGAGAATGAGGACTCACCTTTCACAAAAGTGTTGGTGAACTTAGGGTCATGTGGAATATTCCTATCAAATCCAAGACCCGTCCTATCTCTTTTAGATTTACCCAATTTAAATAACTTTTCAAATTTCTCTTCACTTTGGGTAAACTTGCACTCATACTTTTGTTTATAGCTTTCAAGTTGAGTGACTTGTTCTTTAAGGGTTGAATTTTCATTTTTAACTTTTGTTAATTCAATTTCAATTCCCTTAAAGTTGTTTAGCTCTTCATGGGCAAGATTTAATTCATTTTTAAGTTCATTAACAACATTAGATCCAAGTTCTAGAGTTTTTAAATTACTTTGAGCATTAGACAAGTTTTCATTGGAAATAGTCAACTTGGATTTTAAATGGACAATGTTTTCATCTTGTCTTTTTAAAGTATCTCTTAGATTTAAATTTTCATTTTTAAGCTCATTACAATTTATCTTAATCTCATTTAGTTCATTTTGAGCATTAGATAAATTTTCTTTAGAGATAGTTAACTTGGATTCAAGATTGTTAATGTCTTTATCTTGCCTTTGTAATTGATCTCTTAGTTTAGAATTTTCCTTATTAAGATTGTCATAACCTATCTTTAAATCTTTTAATTCATCTTGAGCATTATATAGGTTATGCAAAGAGATCATGAACTTAGATTCTGTACAATTTATTAATTCTTCTTTTTCTCTAAGTTCATCTTTTGAAGAGACTAATTCTTGGTTTAGCCTTTTAGATTCTTCTTTTAATCTTTTATTCTTCTTAGAAAGCTCAAAGGACCATGTGTACAATTCCTCATAAGCTTCATTTTCATCATATTCCTCTTCTTTTAATTTAGATTTAGATTCATTCATTTTAATGTTAGAATCTCCAATAGATGGAAGAAGGAGGGGTCTAGAGGAATCTACACAAGAATCTACAAAGTCTAAACTAGTGGAATCCATTCTTATGATTTTCATGGGGTACACAACTAGGGTATTGACTCTAGGTTTTTACACCTAATCAAGAGTTCCAAACACTTGATCCTAAAATAGAGCACGAGGCTCTCATACCAATTGAAACAAAATCACCACATAGCACACACCATAACACAAAGATTTATAGTGGTTCGGCCTTAATGCCTACATCCACTACCGGCTTGTGTTCCTCACACCCCACCGGATTTCCACTATTATGCTTTTCAAAAGGCTAAGCAATAACCTCTACAACTATGCTTTTCTAGGCTAAGCAATAACCTTACAATGTGCTTTTATAGGCTAAGCAATAACCTTTACACAATGCTTTTATATGGCTAAGCAATAACCTTACAATCAAATGATTTCTCTCAAAGAAAGTGTTTTCACAAAACACTCTAAGAGATTACAATTAAGCTCAAAGTAAAATGCCTCTAAATAGGCGGATGTGAAAGTGAAAAACTAACTCACACAACACTCTATGAAATGCAAAGATGTATGCTCATGATGTGTGTGTGTGTGAATACTTCAATCAAGTTAAAAATGCAAGCTCAATCAATTTATGCTAATAGCATTTAAAAGTTTAATCCACATAAAAAGATATGATTGAAGTGTAATGCAAATCACTTGTAGAAAATGCAAACTTGCTAATGATTATGAAAATCAAAATGTCACAAGTTGTATGAAACTAATTAAGATTAAAACAAGTGATGCATGTTCAATGTTGTTTTCAAAAATAAATTTGTTTAACTAAACTTCAAATAGATTGAAAACAACAAAGAGGATTCAAACAAGTTATAGAAACATGTTATTAAGGAAATCAAAGATTTTGACTAAACATGTTTAAGAAGTTTTCTAAAATAACCTTGATTTGAATCTAAGTGAAGAATCCAATAAAATCAAAGATTATAAGAAGAATGGATTCAACACATCATAGTTATCATGCTATTAAACATTTCCCAAAGATTTAAACAAAGCATATAACATATGATTAGTTTAAGCAAAGCTTACTTAGAGATTTAACTTCATTAATCCAAGCTTGAGCTTTACTAATGACCCTCTTGGTCTCTCTTAGTTCATCCCCTTTATCTTCTCTCCAAACTCCTCAAAGATGGCTTGGAAGCTCCAAAATGTTCAACTCTTTTTCAAAGGGAATGAAGCCTTTTATACACAGAAAACAGAGTTTCTGCGTGTCCCCGGTCGACCCCATGACAGGCCCGGTCGACCGACCCTTAACGGTCAGAAAAATGACCGTTGGAGAGCCAAACGGCTCTCTGCCCAGTCGACCCGCAGTGTACGCGGTCGACCGGGATGTGTACCCGGTCGACCGAGTACACTGGGCCCTGGGTCACTTTTCCCATTTTGCATACTTTTGCAATTTTCAAAGATTTTTTGATGTGGGACTTGTTGGGGCCATTAAATCAAGCTTGAAACATGATTTAAATCAATCTAAGTATTTTTAAAATCATGAATCATAAAAAGCCACAAATCATTTGAAACTTTAAAACTTAGGCTAAGCTTGAATTTTGAAATTCCTTTTACAAAATCAATTGCATCCAAAATTAAAACCAATTCATGCATAAAACATGAGTTTTACCATATTTTAAAAACAATGCATGGATAAAATAAGATTTCAATGTTTTCTAAAATAATGCAAGTGTGAGAAATCAAATGATGATTAAAATGATATGCATCCATCAAATTGCAATACACAAAATTCCTAACAATCTCCCCCTTTGCAATTTGATGGCAAACCTTAACTTAACACTAAACCTCACACTAAGTCTTCAGCTCCTTGGCTTGACACTGCTTGAAATCTTCGGATGCTCCTTCACTTAGCTTGGGCTTTAGCTCTTTTGATCTTCATTCTTCTTGTCCTTAGCTCCAAGCTTTCTTTCTTTTATCTTCTCTCCCCCTTAGACCAAGCACTCTCTCTCCTTGGTCTTTCTCTCCCTTTGCCATTGAATGCTCTCTCCCCCTTTGATCTTTCTCCCTTTTTGGGTAGCTAGAGCATTTTCTCCCCCTTAATCCTTTCTCCCCCTTTGCCATTAAATTGCAAAGGTAGCAATGAAGAAAGGTACCTACACACATGAAACAAGGAAAATACCTTTAGTAGCACCTGTTAACAAATGAAATCGAAAATGAAATACTTAACAGGCTATTATGCATGTGAGTAAGTTATAAGGGAATAGCAATGGTGAATTTGATCATCTCTAATGCTTCCTTAGAAGAATATAACTATTAGATGCAAGAAGAAGATGGTTTAACCCAATTGAGGGATAACTTCAAGGGAAGGATTAGATACCAATTGATAATGATTAACTATAAGGCTCAATGATCAAATTACCAAATTTGAGAGAAACCAATTGACCTATAAGCTTAAGGAAAGTTGAAGAGCAAGGTCAAAAGGTTAATCTATCATGGATACCAATTGAAATAAGAACCATATCAATTGAGATTTAAGATATGACTTATTAGCTCATCACTCTAAAAGGGACTTAAGGAATGTAACTAGAAGGATTAATCCAAGTTAGAGCTATCCATGATGATAAGGGGTTTACTAAACATAGCATCAAATAATATAACTATGAAATCATATGCTATGTAAATTTTGAAATCATTTCATCCAATCATCAAATATGACTATCATGTGCAAGATGAGTGAATGAAGTTCAAATATGAAGCCTACCTCAACCATTAACCAACCAAGATTATGAATACATAAGTATGGTGGTCATGAGATATACCAATAAGTGCAATGAGAGGAGGCAAACATGTAGATTATGATGCTAATAAAATGTGACAATTACAAAAATAAGCATCACAAAAGGATATTCATTACTTTAAATGATATAACTAATGAGCATAGTGATGAACATCATAAATTGCATTAAAATGATATAACTTTGTAAAGCATGCAATTTTCAAAGTGTAAAGATCATATGAATTCAACATCTAAGACATCCATCAAACAATAGATATAGCTAAGAAATACAAGGAATGGATTTCAAAGAGGTTCATATGATCAAGCACACTACTATGAAGTTGAAGCATGTATAAAGAATGATATCAATAAGAAAAATACACATGAATCAACATCATAACCATCTAAAAAAAAATGACTAGAAAGTATAAGGGATGGATTTTTGGGTTCTAGTATGGTAACTACAAAAATAATTAAAGAGCACAACCATACAAGAACTAAATGACATTTGCATAGAGAACGAAACCAATTGAGCAAAGATGCAAAATGCCATATACATTTCCATTTAAGATAACACAAACAAAAGCTTAAGGAAATGAGAATATGAAACATGCTTTGATGATTATAACAAAAGATGTTTTTAAAGCATTTTCATTCATGCAATCTTCAAATCATAAACAAAATCCAACAATGAACAAAGTGAGTATGAAAATGAAGAAAGCACATTATCAATTATCAATTTGTATTCCAAACAATATAACTACAAAAGCTCATACAAATTGATTTTAAACACTATTCAACTTGCATTTTAAATGATATAACTTATTTGAAACACATACAAGTTGATTTTTCAAAACAATAATTTTCCATAAGAAAGTATAACATGGAAAATCTAAATTGTTGTAAATCATTTGCACAACAAATCTTACCAAGACATTCAAACAATGATTTTGTAACATCAATTGATTATGAAAGATCTAGCTATGAAAGCTTTTGAAATCATAATCAATTGATCATGTAGAAATGCATGCAAGATATATAACTAATTGAAGGCAATAAGCAAATCTAACAAGATGAAATTATAATCAAATGATTTTGAAAGCCATGATATGTAACTAGAGAAGTTCATGAAGACAAAATCAAATGATCATAAAGAAACAAATGCATTTTTAAAAAAAAATGTAACTAAGAAAGAACAAAATGCAAATGCAATATGACCAACAAAAAGATTTACCTATAAAGGATAGGTTGGTCAATAAGGTCCAAGGCCTTAAGGTTTGACTAGTAAATAGCTTTTGGAATCCACCTAAGGTCTTGGGAGGGTTGATCTTTGAGGTCTATATTAAAAGTTCCACCAACACTAGGAGATTTGACTTGATAAATTTTTAACTTAGACTTATCACCTTGATATTTAGATTTGACTAATTTAGCTTAGATTGGGTGATTAGTCTTTTGGGGTTGATGAGTTTTCTTCTTAGGGGATGAATTTACTTTTCTTTTCTTCTTATCTCCTCCCTTAATTTGACTTTTGAATTTTAAATTTAACTTTGCAACTTTATTCAAAGTTCTTTCATTTGAGATATGGGAGGTAGGTTGAGAAGCTTTTTGTTGATAGACTCTTTTAAAGTTGGTTTAACTTGTTTAAGCTTTTTAGAATCTATCTTGTGAGACTCCTTTTTAATTGGTTTGACTTGTTTAGTCTTCTTGGAGTCTTCTTTGATTTTAGTGTCTTATCCATCATAGAGATTGATTTTACTTTCTTTGGTTCAAATATGGATTTAGACACATTGCTTCTTCTTAATTTGCACTCAAATTTGAAATGCCCTTCATTACCACAATAATGACATTTGGTTATGGGCAAGAAAGTGTGAGTGCTAGAGAATGAGGACTCACCTTTCACAAAAGTGTTGGTGAACTTAGGGTCATGTGGAATATTCCTATCAAATCCAAGACCCGTCCTATCTCTTTTAGATTTACCCAATTTAAATAACTTTTCAAATTTCTCTTCACTTTGGGTAAACTTGCACTCATACTTTTGTTTATAGCTTTCAAGTTGAGTGACTTGTTCTTTAAGGGTTGAATTTTCATTTTTAACTTTTGTTAATTCAATTTCAATTCCCTTAAAGTTGTTTAGCTCTTCATGGGCAAGATTTAATTCATTTTTAAGTTCATTAACAACATTAGATCCAAGTTCTAGAGTTTTTAAATTACTTTGAGCATTAGACAAGTTTTCATTGGAAATAGTCAACTTGGATTTTAAATGGACAATGTTTTCATCTTGTCTTTTTAAAGTATCTCTTAGATTTAAATTTTCATTTTTAAGCTCATTACAATTTATCTTAATCTCATTTAGTTCATTTTGAGCATTAGATAAATTTTCTTTAGAGATAGTTAACTTGGATTCAAGATTGTTAATGTCTTTATCTTGCCTTTGTAATTGATCTCTTAGTTTAGAATTTTCCTTATTAAGATTGTCATAACCTATCTTTAAATCTTTTAATTCATCTTGAGCATTATATAGGTTATGCAAAGAGATCATGAACTTAGATTCTGTACAATTTATTAATTCTTCTTTTTCTCTAAGTTCATCTTTTGAAGAGACTAATTCTTGGTTTAGCCTTTTAGATTCTTCTTTTAATCTTTTATTCTTCTTAGAAAGCTCAAAGGACCATGTGTACAATTCCTCATAAGCTTCATTTTCATCATATTCCTCTTCTTTTAATTTAGATTTAGATTCATTCATTTTAATGTTAGAATCTCCAATAGATGGAAGAAGGAGGGGTCTAGAGGAATCTACACAAGAATCTACAAAGTCTAAACTAGTGGAATCCATTCTTATGATTTTCATGGGGTACACAACTAGGGTATTGACTCTAGGTTTTTACACCTAATCAAGAGTTCCAAACACTTGATCCTAAAATAGAGCACGAGGCTCTCATACCAATTGAAACAAAATCACCACATAGCACACACCATAACACAAAGATTTATAGTGGTTCGGCCTTAATGCCTACATCCACTACCGGCTTGTGTTCCTCACACCCCACCGGATTTCCACTATTATGCTTTTCAAAAGGCTAAGCAATAACCTCTACAACTATGCTTTTCTAGGCTAAGCAATAACCTTACAATGTGCTTTTATAGGCTAAGCAATAACCTTTACACAATGCTTTTATATGGCTAAGCAATAACCTTACAATCAAATGATTTCTCTCAAAGAAAGTGTTTTCACAAAACACTCTAAGAGATTACAATTAAGCTCAAAGTAAAATGCCTCTAAATAGGCGGATGTGAAAGTGAAAAAACTAACTCACACAACACTCTATGAAATGCAAAGATGTATGCTCATGATGTGTGTGTGTGTGAATACTTCAATCAAGTTAAAAATGCAAGCTCAATCAATTTATGCTAATAGCATTTAAAAGTTTAATCCACATAAAAAGATATGATTGAAGTGTAATGCAAATCACTTGTAGAAAATGCAAACTTGCTAATGATTATGAAAATCAAAATGTCACAAGTTGTATGAAACTAATTAAGATTAAACAAGTGATGCATGTTCAATGTTGTTTTCAAAAATAAATTTGTTTAACTAAACTTCAAATAGATTGAAAACAACAAAGAGGATTCAAACAAGTTATAGAAACATGTTATTAAGGAAATCAAAGATTTTGACTAAACATGTTTAAGAAGTTTTCTAAAATAACCTTGATTTGAATCTAAGTGAAGAATCCAATAAAATCAAAGATTATAAGAAGAATGGATTCAACACATCATAGTTATCATGCTATTAAACATTTCCCAAAGATTTAAACAAAGCATATAACATATGATTAGTTTAAGCAAAGCTTACTTAGAGATTTAACTTCATTAATCCAAGCTTGAGCTTTACTAATGACCCTCTTGGTCTCTCTTAGTTCATCCCCTTTATCTTCTCTCCAAACTCCTCAAAGATGGCTTGGAAGCTCCAAAATGTTCAACTCTTTTTCAAAGGGAATGAAGCCTTTTTATACACAGAAAACAGAGTTTCTGCGTGTCCCCGGTCGACCCCATGACAGGCCCGGTCGACCGACCCTTAACGGTCAGAAAAATGACCGTTGGAGAGCCAAACGGCTCTCTGCCCAGTCGACCCGCAGTGTACGCGGTCGACCGGGATGTGTACCCGGTCGACCGAGTACACTGGGCCCTGGGTCACTTTTCCCATTTTGCATACTTTTGCAATTTTCAAAGATTTTTGATGTGGGACTTGATGGGGCCATTAAATCAAGCTTGAAACATGATTTAAATCAATCTAAGTATTTTTAAAATCATGAATCATAAAAAGCCACAAATCATTTGAAACTTTAAAACTTAGGCTAAGCTGAATTTTGAAATTCCTTTTACAAAATCAATTGCATCCAAAATTAAAACCAATTCATGCATAAAACATGAGTTTTACCATATTTTAAAAACAATGCATGGATAAAATAAGATTTCAATGTTTTCTAAAATAATGCAAGTGTGAGAAATCAAATGATGATTAAAATGATATGCATCCATCAAATTGCAATACACAAAATTCCTAACAATCTCCCCCTTTGCAATTTGATGGCAAACCTTAACTTAACACTAAACCTCACACTAAGTCTTCAGCTCCTTGGCTTGACACTGCTTGAAATCTTCGGATGCTCCTTCACTTAGCTTGGGCTTTAGCTCTTTTGATCTTCATTCTTCTTGTCCTTAGCTCCAAGCTTTCTTTCTTTTATCTTCTCTCCCCCTTTAGACCAAGCACTCTCTCTCCCTTGGTCTTTTCTCTCCCTTGCCATTGAATGCTCTCTCCCCCTTTGATCTTTCTCCCTTTTTGGGTAGCTAGAGCATTTTCTCCCCCTTAATCCTTTCTCCCCCTTTGCCATTAAATTGCAAAGGTAGCAATTGAAGAAAGGTACCTACACACATGAAACAAGGAAAATACCTTTAGTAGCACCTGTTAACAAATGAAATCGAAAATGAAATACTTACAGGCTATTATGCATGTGAGTAAGTTATAGGGAATAGCAATGGTGAATTTGATCATCTCTAATGCTTCCTTAGAAGAATATAACTATTAGATGCAAGAAGAAGATGGTTTAAACCAATTGAGGGATAACTTCAAGGGAAGGATTAGATACCAATTGATAATGATTAACTATAAGGCTCAATGATCAAATTACCAAATTTGAGAGAAACCAATTGACCTATAAGCTTAAGGAAAGTTGAAGAGCAAGGTCAAAAGGTTAATCTATCATGGATACCAATTGAAATAAGAACCATATCAATTGAGATTTAAGAGTATGACTTATTAGCTCAATCACTCTAAAATGGACTTAAGGAATGTAACTAGAAGGATTAATCCAAGTTAGAGCTATCCATGATGATAAGGGGTTTACTAAACATAGCATCAAATAATATAACTATGAAAATCATATGCTATGTAAATTTTGAAATCATTTCATCCAATCATCAAATATGACTATCATGTGCAAGATGAGTGAAATGAAGTTCAAATATGAAGCCTACCTCAACCATTAACCAACCAAGATTATGAATACATAAGTATGGTGGTCATGAGATATACCAATAAGTGCAATGAGAGGAGGCAACATGTAGATTATGATGCTAATAAAATGTGACAATTACAAAAATAAGCATCACAAAAGGATATTCATTACTTTAAATGATATAAACTAATGAGCATAGTGATGAACATCATAAATTGCATTAAAATGATATAACTTTGTAAAGCATGCAATTTTCAAAGTGTAAAGATCATATGAATTCAACATCTAAGACATCATCAAACAATAGATATAGCTAAGAAATACAAGGAATGGATTTCAAAGAGGTTCATATGATCAAGCACACTACTATGAAGTTGAAGCATGTATAAAGAATGATATCAATAAGAAAAATACACATGAATCAACATCATAACCATCTAAAAAAAAAAGACTAGAAAGTATAAGGGATGGATTTTGGGTGCTAGGTATGGTAACTACAAAAATAATTAAAGAGCACAACCATACAAGAACTAAATGACATTTGCATAGAGAACGAAACCAATTGAGCAAAGATGCAAAATGCCATATACATTTCCATTTAAGATAACACAAACAAAAGCTTAAGGAAATGAGAATATGAAACATGCTTTGATGATTTATAACAAAAGATGTTTTTAAAGCATTTTCATTCATGCAATCTTCAAATCATAAACAAATCCAAAATGAACAAAGTGAGTATGAAAATGAAGAAAAGCACATTATCAATTATCAATTTGTATTCCAAACAATATAACTACAAAAGCTCATACAAATTGATTTTAACACTATTCAACTTGCATTTTAAATGATATAACTTATTTGAAACACATACAAGTTGATTTTTCAAAACAATAATTTTCCATAAGAAAGTATAACATGGAAAATCTAAATTGTTGTAAATCATTTGCACAACAAATCTTACCAAGACATTCAAACAAATGATTTTGTAACATCAATTGATTATGAAAGATCTAGCTATGAAAGCTTTTGAAATCATAATCAATTGATCATGTAGAAATGCATGCAAGATATATAACTAATTGAAGGCAATAAGCAAATCTAACAAGATGAAATTATAATCAAATGATTTTGAAAGCCATGATATGTAACTAGAGAAGTTCATGAAGACAAAATCAATTAATTATAAAAGAAACATTGCATTTTAATAAATGTAACTAAGAAAGAACAAAATGCAAATGCAATATGACCAACAAAAAGATTTACCTATAAAGGATAGGTTGGTCAATAAGGTCCAAGGCCTTAAGGTTTGACTAAGTAAATAGCTTTTGGAATCCACCTAAGGTCTTGGGAGGGTTGATCTTTGAGGTCTATATTAAAAGTTCCACCAACACTAGGAGATTTGACTTGATAAATTTTTAACTTAGACTTATCACCTTGATATTTAGATTTGACTAAATTTAGCTTAGATTGGTGATTAGTCTTTTGGGGTTTGAGTTTTCTTTTTAGGGGATGAATTTACTTTTCTTTTCTTCTTATCTCCTCCCTTAATTTGACTTTTGAATTTTAAATTTAACTTTGCAACTTTATTCAAAAGTTCTTTCATTTGAGATATGGGAGGTAGGTTGAGAAGCTTTTTTGTTGATAGACTCTTTTAAAGTTGGTTTAACTTGTTTAAGCTTTTTAGAATCTATCTTGTGAGACTCCTTTTTAATTGGTTTGACTTGTTTAGTCTTCTTGGAGTCTTCTTTGATTTTTAGTGTCTTATCCATCATAGAGATTGATTTTACTTTCTTTGGTTCAAATATGGATTTAGACACATTGCTTCTTCTTAATTTGCACTCAAATTTGAAATGCCCTTCATTACCACAATAATGACATTTGGTTATGGGCAAGAAAGTGTGAGTGCTAGAGAATGAGGACTCACCTTTCACAAAAGTGTTGGTGAACTTAGGGTCATGTGGAATATTCCTATCAAATCCAAGACCCGTCCTATCTCTTTTAGATTTACCCAATTTAAATAACTTTTCAAATTTCTCTTCACTTTGGGTAAACTTGCACTCATACTTTTGTTTATAGCTTTCAAGTTGAGTGACTTGTTCTTTAAGGGTTGAATTTTCATTTTTAACTTTTGTTAATTCAATTTCAATTCCCTTAAAGTTGTTTAGCTCTTCATGGGCAAGATTTAATTCATTTTTAAGTTCATTAACAACATTAGATCCAAGTTCTAGAGTTTTTAAATTACTTTGAGCATTAGACAAGTTTTCATTGGAAATAGTCAACTTGGATTTTAAATGGACAATGTTTTCATCTTGTCTTTTTAAAGTATCTCTTAGATTTAAATTTTCATTTTTAAGCTCATTACAATTTATCTTAATCTCATTTAGTTCATTTTGAGCATTAGATAAATTTTCTTTAGAGATAGTTAACTTGGATTCAAGATTGTTAATGTCTTTATCTTGCCTTTGTAATTGATCTCTTAGTTTAGAATTTTCCTTATTAAGATTGTCATAACCTATCTTTAAATCTTTTAATTCATCTTGAGCATTATATAGGTTATGCAAAGAGATCATGAACTTAGATTCTGTACAATTTATTAATTCTTCTTTTTCTCTAAGTTCATCTTTTGAAGAGACTAATTCTTGGTTTAGCCTTTTAGATTCTTCTTTTAATCTTTTATTCTTCTTAGAAAGCTCAAAGGACCATGTGTACAATTCCTCATAAGCTTCATTTCATCATATTCCTCTTCTTTTAATTTAGATTTAGATTCATTCATTTTAATGTTAGAATCTCCAATAGATGGAAGAAGGAGGGGTCTAGAGGAATCTACACAAGAATCTACAAAGTCTAAACTAGTGGAATCCATTCTTATGATTTTCATGGGGTACACAACTAGGGTATTGACTCTAGGTTTTTACACCTAATCAAGAGTTCCAAACACTTGATCCTAAAATAGAGCACGAGGCTCTCATACCAATTGAAACAAAATCACCACATAGCACACACCATAACACAAAGATTTATAGTGGTTCGGCCTTAATGCCTACATCCACTACCGGCTTGTGTTCCTCACACCCCACCGGATTTCCACTATTATGCTTTTCAAAAGGCTAAGCAATAACCTCTACAACTATGCTTTTCTAGGCTAAGCAATAACCTTACAATGTGCTTTTATAGGCTAAGCAATAACCTTTACACAATGCTTTTATATGGCTAAGCAATAACCTTACAATCAAATGATTTCTCTCAAAGAAAGTGTTTTCACAAAACACTCTAAGAGATTACAATTAAGCTCAAAGTAAAATGCCTCTAAATAGGCGGATGTGAAAGTGAAAAACTAACTCACACAACACTCTATGAAATGCAAAGATGTATGCTCATGATGTGTGTGTGTGTGAATACTTCAATCAAGTTAAAAATGCAAGCTCAATCAATTTATGCTAATAGCATTTAAAAGTTTAATCCACATAAAAAGATATGATTGAAGTGTAATGCAAATCACTTGTAGAAAATGCAAACTTGCTAATGATTATGAAAATCAAAATGTCACAAGTTGTATGAAACTAATTAAGATTAAAACAAGTGATGCATGTTCAATGTTGTTTTCAAAAATAAATTTGTTTAACTAAACTTCAAATAGATTGAAAACAACAAAGAGGATTCAAACAAGTTATAGAAACATGTTATTAAGGAAATCAAAGATTTTGACTAAACATGTTTAAGAAGTTTTCTAAAATAACCTTGATTTGAATCTAAGTGAAGAATCCAATAAAATCAAAGATTATAAGAAGAATGGATTCAACACATCATAGTTATCATGCTATTAAACATTTCCCAAAGATTTAAACAAAGCATATAACATATGATTAGTTTAAGCAAAGCTTACTTAGAGATTTAACTTCATTAATCCAAGCTTGAGCTTTACTAATGACCCTCTTGGTCTCTCTTAGTTCATCCCCTTTATCTTCTCTCCAAACTCCTCAAAGATGGCTTGGAAGCTCCAAAATGTTCAACTCTTTTTCAAAGGGAATGAAGCCTTTTTATACACAGAAAACAGAGTTTCTGCGTGTCCCCGGTCGACCCCATGACAGGCCCGGTCGACCGACCCTTAACGGTCAGAAAAATGACCGTTGGAGAGCCAAACGGCTCTCTGCCCAGTCGACCCGCAGTGTACGCGGTCGACCGGGATGTGTACCCGGTCGACCGAGTACACTGGGCCCTGGGTCACTTTTCCCATTTTGCATACTTTTGCAATTTTCAAAGATTTTTGATGTGGGACTTGATGGGGCCATTAAATCAAGCTTGAAACATGATTTAAATCAATCTAAGTATTTTTAAAATCATGAATCATAAAAAGCCACAAATCATTTGAAACTTTAAAACTTAGGCTAAGCTTGAATTTTGAAATTCCTTTTACAAAATCAATTGCATCCAAAATTAAAACCAATTCATGCATAAAACATGAGTTTTACCATATTTTAAAAACAATGCATGGATAAAATAAGATTTCAATGTTTTCTAAAATAATGCAAGTGTGAGAAATCAAATGATGATTAAAATGATATGCATCCATCAAATTGCAATACACAAAATTCCTAACAGGAGAGAGTTACCGCAGTGAAAATGGGGAATAGTCGACCATGGATATGAAAAGGGGGTTTTTCCCACAGTGAAAGAGTTGAATAGTCGACCAGGGAGATGAAATGAGATTTTTTTAGTTGTGATATCACAATTTAAATTGCGATATCGCAACTAAAAAAATTGCGGTATCGCAACTTAGGTTGCGATATCGCAATATTTGTTTTGATATCGCAACGAAAAAAGGAAAAATGGTCTGTGCACTGGTACGGACTGTACGGGGAACGTCTTGGTAAAAACTTCGTCTTTGGTTACAAGGGAAAGATTTTCAATACTGTTGGTGACCGTACGGAAATTTTTCCTTTAAAAAATATATTAAAACTTGGATTTTAATAGAAATTCTATTATGGTTTCAAACATCGAAGTAGCCAATACCATAATATCATAATACCAGAAAAGCATATACACGAAATTAACCAAAAACTATATGAGCCCAACGCCCCAACCTGATTCTTTGACAACACTTTGAAGAGAATTTAGGAATATTGAATTGCACTTAATATCAAAGTAAAAATAAATGAGAAGAAGATGCTCTTAGACATTGTGCCTTCGCGGGTGTGCCGGGCTTTCTTCCCACTTTGTGAGCTTCCTTACTGGGTGTACCGGGTATTAACTCAGTCTCACATCAGGAGAAGAGTCAATTCATTGAGATTGAATAACAAATTAAGTTTAGCTGGAAGTATTAGTTACAATTCAGCTGAAATTGAAAATTGATAAGTTTGTTGTTAATCAAAGGTTATTAGAACTAATCTCTGTAATTCTGTTAAGCCGGTTGTTGGAAAACCTATAAAGCTAGATGTAGGTTGTAATTTCATTTCATCTAAATGAAAACCTCTAGGGCTGCTCATCTTCTCCTATTCTCTATCTTCTCTATCTTCTTCTTCTTATTCTCTTCATATTCTTATCTTCCTGTTTGAGAGACTCTAACATTCAGATCAATCAAGTTTTCTTGGTATCAGAGCTATTGAAGACAAGCGTCTGCAGATCCTGTTGTCCTGCTAGGGTTCGTGGTCTTCATCAAATTAAGAACAGTCATCCTCAAGCTATGTTCCTGTAGCTTGACAGAAATCTGCAAAATTTCCTCAGCAATTCAGGTGTACCTGAATCCAGGCACCATCTTCTTCCTCTGATCTCTTTGTAACAGCTTTTTTTCTTCAAGATTACTGTTTACTATAATCATGTCTTCTTCTCCTCCATTTTCCTTGTCTGGGAATTCTCCTGCCTTCCTTATCTCTAACATAGGAAGTTTGGTATCGGTCAAATCGGGAAACAACAATTACCTTCTATGGCGATCCCAATTTCTACCAGTGCTTCGTGCAAATGGTCTGACTGGTTTCATTGATGGTTTTAATAAATGTCCATCTGAATTTCTTGTTGATCTTGAAGGAGTGGTCACTCAAGAACGAAACCCAAAGTATCTTGAATGGGTTCAACATGACCAAAATGTCCTCTGTTGGATAAATGTTGCACTTACAGAGAGTGTTTTGGCTCATGTAGTTGGCTTATCTTCTGCCCAAGTTGTATGGAATGCACTAGAGAAACGTTTTGCATCTTTGTCAAGGTCCCACATCATACAATTAAAAACCCAACTTCAGTCTGTGAAAAAGGGTTCCCAATCCATTGCAGAATACATTCAAAGGATCAAACACCTATTTGATAGTCTTGCTTCTGCTTCTTCTCCCATTGATGAAGATGATTTAATCATCTATGTTCTAAATGGGTTACCACCTGAATATGGACCTTTTAAAACATCAGTAAGAATTCGATCAGAACCCATGTCTCTTGAAGAACTTCAGGTTCTGTTACTCTGTGAAGAAATGAATATAGAAGCTAGACTTCAACCTGTCTCGGATTTTTCATCCAGTCCTCTTCTCAGTTCTAAAGAAGACTCTATCAAATCCACAAACTACAATCACAACAGAGGGAGAGGTCAATATCGTGGTGGTAAAGGAAGAGGAAGATTTAAAAATAAAGGAAGAGGACATAATTCAGGACAGAATCCTCAACAATCTAGGCCATGCTGCCAAATCTGCAGCTGTTCTGGGCACACTGCATTAGACTGCTACCATAGGATGGATTTTTCATATCAAGGATGCAACCCTCCTTCTCAGTTGGCAGCAATGGCAGCATTGTTGACACCAAAAATGTCACTTTGCCTCTTCAAGATCCAAAGAGCTACATGAAGTCGCAACCTGCCATAAATAGGCAATGCTACTTCCAAAAAATCAAATCTTGTCAGAATCAAACAAAAACTGCAAGATCCTTCAAGACAGCCAAAAGAGGAGTACACAAGAAGTTTCGGGCCATTTCAAAATCATTTGACCTAACTTCGCTTCTCCGGCAGCTGAAAAGGAGCTCCCGGCGGTGAAAGCATCGGAGACACTAAATCTTCGATCAGAGCCGACAAATGGTCTCAAAATACATCCAAAAGGCTCCACGTCAAGGTCCGAGTCAAACCGACAACGTTTGACCCTACATCAACCCTCGAACAACTAAATCAAGCCTCTCGGCGGCGAGAACCACCAAGGTCATCACTCATCAGATAGAGCACATGGACGGCTTCAAAATGCTCACAAAGGGCTACATGTCAAATTTCAGGTCATTTCGACAACATTTGACTATACTTTGACGCTCGGAAGCCAAATCAGGCCTCTCGGCGGCGAAGCTCCCCGGGACCATGGTTTCCAAGATAGAGCCTATAGATCATAATAAAATGACTCCAATAGGTTCTCTGTCAAATTTCAAGTCAATCGGACATCGGTTGACTGCACATCAAACCGCGACATCTTCATCGCGACAAAAGCAAGTCTACTAGTGATAGGGCCCCAAACGGCTTCAAAACTCAAACAAAAGCCTATGGTTGGTCTTATTTATTGCTCAGTAGGCTTCACCCCAAATTTCAGGTCATTCCGACATCGTTTGACCCAGTTTCAGCTTCTGACGAAAAATCGGCAGCTCTGCGCAACAAAGTCTTCGGCTTTCTCAGAAAATTGGAAACTTTGCAAAATAAAATGCAAGGATTCTCATCAGATTTTCTACAGGAAAATCAGGCCAATAAATGATAAAAAAATGTCAAGGAAAAATACAGAAGAAAAAAGAATAAAAAGACAGTAAAAACAGACACAAAACGGGACAAAGTGGGGAAAACCCCCACCCCCAGGGTCGCCGGCGACCCTGGGGCCCGGGATCGCCCGGTGAGCCCCGGAAACCCCGTTTTTCACCGTTTTTTCGCGATTCAAAGCGTCCGGCCTCTGGTATTTTCCAATATTCATACTTTTGAGACACCAAATCCTCTGACATCCGTCAAAAACACGGTTTAATCATCAAGAGTATCGAAATCAACATTGATCGCCAACTGGTCAACCAAAAAAAGTGTGCTTTCTACCCGACCTGATCAAGAAATCGACAGGACAGATGGCACCGACCCGCTGTTGGCAACCCACACGTGAAGTTACATAGGTCATCCGATGTCGATCTACATAAAGATCCATCAATGATCATCGCCAGAAGAATCCCAAAAGACGCGGCACGGCCCGCGACTATTCAACTGCTCGGCGACCACTTAATGTGATTAATTGACTAGCTTTATTACAGTCATTAGTCTATTTCTTTGGACGGACCAATTAGAAGCAAGCATCCGGGAGTTACAAGTTAAGAGATTCATGGCATTTAACTCATGAAACTCCTCCCATTATGGTGATTAAAGGCGATTAAATGCCCTCAATCTCCTCCGGCCAATCAAAAGCCAAGAAAAAGGAGTTACAAAATAAAGAATTCAATCTTGTAACTCCTCCCTTTATGTAGCTTTATGACAATTAAGACTCATAAACCCTCCTAAATGGCTACCTAAAAGCCTATAAATAGGAGAGCATTCCAAAGAAATAGGAGATCGGAAAAACAAGACAGATCCCAGATCAGAAAAAAGCATAGAAATCCAGAGAAAGAAAGAGAGAAAACTCTACGGAAGTTCTACACCGACCACCGCTATAAGGTGACAAAAGTCCCTTGGGGGGTACCCCCAAGGTCCTTGCCTTCTCCTTCTACCTCCAATGGCTTAGACGTGGCTTTTCAGCCCGTCTACTTAGTTTTTTATTGGACATAGGACCTCCTCTTGGTCTTTGTCCTCTAAAAACCTGAGGTTATAGCCAAGCTAAGCGAATCAATAGCATCCTATGTTCTCATCTGCATGGATGATGGCGAAGTCCATATATGGCTTGCGACCGTCAATCTGAACAGGTCCCCCACAATCTCCTGAGAAGTTAGATCCTCCTTTTCTTGCTTTTCCATTGTAGTTTGTATTTTTTCAAAAGAGACAAAAAAATCATAACTCTTGTCTTTCATTATTGATAAGGATTGTAAATCGACTATAAACGTTAAAATCGGCTATAAACGCCAAAAATCGGCTATAAACGCCAAAATCGGCTATAAATGCCAAAAAAATCGTCTTTCACGGCAAATTAAGAAAATGTCTCTTTTCTTAAATATATGTGCAATGGAAAACTTGAAAGAAGTTGATTTCCTTTTACTTGCGAAGGTTGATCTCCGGATCACCACTTGCAATTCCAAGTAAAATAGAAAATCTGGCACACCCACACACAAAAGAAATGTTGATGCACGCCTCTGCCCCCCCCCCCCCCTTTTCCGGTTACGAAAAGGTCGGATCCAACGGACTCCCACGTCCGCCGACCTCGATAGGACCGAGCAGAAGCGCTGTCCATCAAGCATCCTACAATACAACTCCAGACCAGACATGGTTTGCATATTTAGGGGCTACAAATCACATCACAAATGATATGAACAACCTCTTTGTACATTCAGATTATCATGGAAATGACAAGGTTCAGATTGGTAATGGGACAGGTTTGCACATCCTAAAGACTAGCTCCACTATTATTAGCACTCCCAATTCCAATTTTCATCTTAAGAATATTCTTCATGTGCCTGATATTGCCTTTAATCTCTTGTCTGTGCATCAATTTACTAAAGACAATGATTGTGTGTTTGTTTTTTATGCTTCTGGGTTTCGAATACAGGACAGAATGTCGGGGAGGACTTTTTTCCAAGGGTCTAGTAAAAATGGGTTATATCCTTTCAACAGCTCTATCAGTTCATCTTCTCTAGTTGCCTTTGTTGGGGAAACAAGTTCCAATTCAGCTGCTACCTGGCATAAGAGGCTTGGCCATCCATCTACATCTGTTCTACATCAGATTTTATCACAAACAAGTTTGCTTAAAGGCTCTACTGCTATTCCATTCTATGAATACTGCCGCTATGCAAAGACTTGTAAACTACCATTTCCTATTTCTTCTTCAGTTTCTACTTTTCCTTTACAGTTGGTTCACAGTGATGTATGTGAAAAAGTTCTATGATCGGAACACACATAAACCTTGTATTGATAGTGTATTTATATTATAGTATTGAGATTCTTGTAATATCCTATACCCTATATAATAGGGATAAATACAAAGATATCATATCAAGATCCTATTAGTTAGGGATCATACATGACAAGGATGGATACAATGAGATCGTCTAAACATAGAAGAGAATTGGATCGTTATCTATCATGATTGGAGTTGTGATGGGCTAAGTGGGCCACAGTCATTGTGTGACTGGATTGGTCAACAGCCCCCCACAGGCTAAATGGCCGATCGGTGACGTGTAGCTTGTTCTTTAAAAATGTAAATCTTGTTGAACTTAGCCCTTTTGTAAAAACATCCGCCAATTGATCCACAGAACTGATGAAGCAGACTTGAATGTCTCCTTGTAAAACTTTCTCTCTAATGAAATGATAATCGACCTCAATATGCTTGGTGCATGCATGATAGACTGGGTTAGATACCAAGGCAATTGCACTAATATTATCACAATAAATTGTGGGAGGAATTTTAAGATAAATTCCTAAATCTTTCATCAACATGCGTACCCAATAGAGTTCTGCAGCAGTAAGTGCTAGAGACCGGTACTCAGATTCTGTGCTTGATCGGGAAACTGTGGTTGCTTTTTTGCATTCTAGGACATAAGATTAGGACCAATGAATATGGCATAGCCAGATATGGAGCGTCTATCATCTGGGTCTCCGGCCCAATCTGCATCAGAATATGCAGTGACTGCAAATATACCTTTACGAAAGTGTAAGCCATGTGTAATTGTCCTTTTAAGAAAATGAAGAATATGCTTGACTGCCATCCAATGTGTTGAACGAGGATCATGCATAAATTGGCAAACCTGGTTTGCTGCAAAGGCTATGTCCGACCTAGTCAGTGTGACATATTGAAGAGCTCCAACAATACTACGGTATTCTTGAGCATTAGAAAAAGGGTCACCGTCATACCGGGATAATTTTAAACCAGGTTGCACCGGTGACTTAAGTGGCTTGGCATCATGCATGTTGGCCCGGTGAAGTAGGTCGAGCACATACTTAGTCTTTGTGAGATACATATCTGAGGGAGCTCTTTTAACTTCAATTCCAAGAAAGTAATGTAGTGGCCCCAAGTCTTTCATGGCAAATAGCCGACTAAGCTCCCGCAATAATTTAGGCAAAGCACTTGTATTATTACTTGTAACCACTATGTCATCAACATAAATCAACAAGATAATAAATTCCCCTCCAAAATTCTGAACAAACAAGGATGTATCTGCTGAGGAACCATTGAACCCTAAACTTTGAAGGTAATTTGTAAGACGAAGATACCACTCGCATGGGGCTTGTTTCAGCCCATAAATTGCCTTGTGAAGTTTACATACATGGGTTGGATGGTTAGGATCAACAAAGCCTTGGGGCTGGACCATATAGACTTCCTCAGAGAGTACACCAAGCAGGAACGCATTGTGAAGATCAAGCTGACGGATTGGCCATCCAAGTTGAAGAGCAAAAGAAAGAACAAGTCTAACTGTGGTGTGTTTTACCGCTGGACTAAATGTGTCACTATAATCCAGACCTGGATTTTTATGGAACCCCTTGGCAACAAGCCGGGCTTTATATTGCTCTATAGTCCCATCTGCTCTTTGTTTAATTTTGTAGACCCAGTGATACCTAACACTATTTCTACCAAATGGTAAAGAAACTAGAGTCCATGTACCTTGTCGATGAAGAGCATCAAATTCGAGTGCCATTGCCGCACGCCATTTTATTGATTTTACCGCTTGGGAAAAGCATGTAGGTTCACTAGGTGCAAGTGCAGTCTGAAACACCTTTGGTAATGGGTGTTTACTAGCATTTAATGTTTTGGGCTTAAAGATACCATCAACAGCCCGGGTGCGCATAGTGTGGGTGCGCTGAAGATGTGGCAATGGGTTGATGATGGGAACAACAATGTCATGTGCTGGCTCTAGTGATGGAGGAGTTCCGGTAGCAACATGTGGCATTGTATCCATTGAATCAGCATGATGTTGATGTACATGAGTGGACTGTTGTTCAAATAATGATGTAGACATAGGCATTATGGAACCTGTAGGGGGGACACATCAGCCATGTCTTTATGAGGTGAAGGTTGCACACATTGTGCATCATGTTGTGGTAATGATGCCATGTCAGTATGATGTTGTGACTCCACCCAAGTAGTATCGATGGGGTCTATTCTTGGAGCACCAGCAGCATAAGGTGGCCCAATCTGGGCAGCAGCAGAATGCCGAAATTGGCCATGGTTAAAGGTGTTTGAGTGATCACAGACTGAACCCAGTTGGGTCCTAGTTGACTGCCATGGCGATGTCTGTGATGGATCTAAACGATCAATATTTATGAGAGTAGTTAATTGTGTGGTGCCCATACATCAGAGGAGGTGCCATCATCTAGACGTGGTGGTACAACAGTAATAAGAGTTTCAGTAGAATGAGGCAAGTTGAGCACATTGTGGACAGGACGATGACCAAGTATAACCTGTTCATGTGACCCAGTTTGTGGGGTGGTAGCCTGCAAATTGTTAGTAAGAAAAGGATATACCATCTCATCAAACACCACATGTCTGCTCATGTAAATCCTTTTGGTAACAGGATCAATACATTTATATCCTTTATGGTTGCGCCCATAGCCAAGAAAAACACATGGAATAGTTCGAAATGACAATTTACCAGTTGTGTAGGGTCTAAGATAAAGAAAACAAACACAGCCAAAAGCTCGTAAAATAGTATAATCTGGAGATTTTTGCAATAATTTCTCATAAGTTGAAATGTGATTAAGCACACGAGTTGGTATACGATTGATTAAAAATACTGCGGTATCAAATGCAGCATCCCAAAAGGATAAAGGAACACCAGAATGGGCCGAAAGGGATAGCCCAGGTTCAACGATGTGACGGTGTTTTCTTTCAGCTAATCCATTTTGTTCAGGTGTGTGTGGGCAAGAAATGTGGTGAGAGATGCCATGTTGAACTAAGAATTTTTTAAATCGAGTGCTAGTAAACTCTCCACCACCATCAGATTGAAAAGCCTTGATTTTACAATCAAACATATTCTCAACCAAAGATTTAAAATTTAGAAATACATCAAATACTTGAGACTTAGATTGAAGTGGGAAAAACCAACAATATCTACTAAAGTCATCAATGAAAGTCGCATAAAACTTAGCCCCACTCAGGGATGATGTGGGAGAATATCCCCAAACATCAGAAAGTACTAATTCTAAAGGAAAAGAGGAAACATAAATAGAAGGTTGAAAACGTAATCTTGACCGTTTCCCCATTTGACACGCAGTGCACACAGAGTCAATCTTAGATGTCCCATGGATTGAGAGAGATGTTGCAAGTTGTTGTAGGATCTGATGTGAGGGGTGGCCCAATCTGTGATGCCATAGGTTACGAGAGACTTGTGTACTGCTAAAGGCAGATGAAGAGGTGGACTTATTCTTGATGCATTGGTTTAGATAGAGCGGATAGAGTCCATTACTGGTCGCTCCGTGGAAGAGGATCTTCCCCGATTTGTTTTCCTTCACATAGAAACCAGATGAAGTGAAGACAAAATAACAATCATTGTCTTTGGTAAATTGAGAGACTGACAATAAATTTTGTGAAATAGTAGGCACATGAAGAATATTATGTAAAGATACCAAGTTACCATTAGAAAAATACTGAGAAGAACCAGTGTTTGAGATGGAACGACCCTTACCATTGCCAGCAGCAAGTTTATCATTACCACATAGTCTGAGTGTATGGAAAGGTTGCTAAGATCTAGTGTCACATGGTTGGTAACCCCTGTATCTGTGAACCATGTTGTCTCCCCTTGTTTTGCAGCTGCCATTGCTTGAAGCTTCTCAGGAGGGTGACATCCTTGAAAGGATAAGTCCAATCGATTGAAGCAATCAAGAGCTAAAAGCCCAACCCGATTGCAGATTTGACATAAAGGTCGTGGCTTGGATGACTGAGACTGAGTAGCTGATGTAGAGGAAGAGCCACCGCGATTATTTTGAGCGTGCCCACGCCCACGCCCACGCCCACGAGAGCCAGATCGTCCTTGAGAATTATTAGTGGTATATAAAGTAGTAGCCGGTTGCTCCACAACATGAGTAGAATGATGTGATTCGAGTCGTAGCTCGAAGGTTAAAAGTTGCCCAAAAAGTTCTTCAAAAGTAATGGGAGTCTCACAGTTCACAACAGAAGTATGAACCAGATCATATTCTGGTTCTAGGCCATTTAGTATTTGGTTGCAGAGATCATACTCTGTAACAGGCTGAGCAATGGCCTCGAGGGCATCAGAAATGCCCTTCATCTTATCAAGATATTTTGTAATAGAGAGACCCCCTTTCTTGAGATTTTGAAATTGTTGTTTCAACTGTAAAACCTTAGAGCATGATTGAATCAAATGGAGATTCTCCAATCGCTGCCAAACTTCATAAGCAGATTGGAGACCCACAACCCTTTGTAGCACTTGGGGGGGGGGGGGGGAGTGGCATTGATCCAAAGAAGAACAAGGGCATCTTGCTCAACCCAAACCTCAAAGGCAGGATTGACAGTAGAAGAGAGCATCCCATCCTTATCTTTGAGAAATTTCTCAGGGCAATGAGCAGTTCCATCAATATATTTTAGTAATTTATTTGCCCTGAGAACCGGAAGAAACTGACTCTTCCATAATAAATAATTGTCCCTGTCTAAACGAATAGAGACGAGACTGGTAATATTAGATATAGAGATCGTGCCATAAGAAGTACCTGATGCAGCCATGACAAGAGCAACAACTAAAGAGATCACTGATACACTTATCAAAGAGGTGCGTAGATAGAATACGACACGACGTGTATCGATGTGGCAGCAACCGCTATGAAGACATCTAGTAGGCCAGACCAACACAACGTTGGAAAGTGGACTTGGAGAGGCAGCAACACGTCCTTAAGTTGCTGGCAAAGAGACTGCACTAGGAGAGACTTTGAGATGCAGATCTGAATACTGCACTTTAAAGAAACAACACATGGATAAAAGAGCAACAGGTGGAGAAATACTTCCACACAGATGCACTGTGACCAGGCAGCAGAATATTTCACATTATTCTGCAAAGAACAAATTCATATACCCACACAGATATATAGTAGAACAACGTGCTTGAGGACGTATCCACTCACAGACACATCAATGAAAAGACCTACACAGATCTGAACTATGATGCACCAAGCAAGACAAACCACTCAAAAAAAGAAAAAGAAAAAAGAATCGAGTGCTCTGATACCATGAAAAAGTCCTATGATCGGAACACACATAAACCTTGTATTTATGGTGTATTTATATTATAGTATTGAGATTCTTGTAAGATCCTAGACTCTATATAATAGGGATATATACAAAGATATCATATCAAGATCCTATTAGTTAGGGATCATACATGACAAGGATGGATATAATGAGATCGTCTAAACATAGAAGAGAAGATCATTATCTATCATGATTGGAGTTATGATGGGCTAAGTGGGCCACAATCATTGTGTGATTGGATTGGTCAACAGTATGGGGGCCGGCACCCACTATATCTCTAAGTGGCTACAGATACTATGTGATTTTTGTGGATGATTTTTCAAAGTACACTTGGTTGTTTCCTTTGATGAATAAATCTGATGTGTTTGATACATTTAGTTTGTTTAAAGCCCAAGTTGAAAATATTTTGTCTTTAAAGATTAAGACTTTTTGTTCAGATGGTGGAGGAGAATATAAGAGTAGACGGTTTCAATCTTTTTTTTTTTTCTGAAAATGGGATTCTTCATCAGGTGTCGTGCCCATTTACACCTGAGCAGAATGGATGCGCCGAGAGAAAACATAAACATATTATTGAGACCAGTCTCACTTTATTGTTTAACGCTCATATGCCTTCTAATTTCTGGCCAGATGCCTTTCTTACTACGGTATACCTCATAAACAGAATGCCTACTAAGAATTTACAGTCTACATCTCCATGGCAAAAATTGTTCTCTTCCAAACCCAACTATTCCACACTAAAAGTCTTTGGGTCAGCATGTTATCCATGGCTTCGACCATACTCTCAACATAAGCTTGCACCTAGGACTAAACGATGTGTTTTCATAGGGTACAACCTAAACTACAAAGGGTACAAGTGCCTCGATGTAGAATCAGGGAGAATTTATTTCTCACGCCATGTGATCTTTGATGAAAGTCATTTTCCCTTTCAAAAACCAGCTCTTGCTGCTACTTTAATAGATTGTGTGACTAGCTCCTTTCCATTTTCAACCTGGTTCAAACCAGGCATTCCATCACCTCCTTCTATTTTGGGACCCTATCACTCTCTTGCTTCTAAACAACCTACCTGTCCTACTAGCTCTCATATGTCACAATCACAATCACCATTACAGCTAGCTCCACCTTTAGAGATCACAAGGCTTCCTTCCATAAGTCTCTCAAATGCACTCTCACAGCCAATTGTTATGCCCATTGAACAACACTCTACTGTTTCACATCCACCTGCCAATTCATCCTTTCCAACTGACATTCCAGAACTTACATCTTTAGTCCCATCCACTTCAATTACACCAAGTGAGCAGCCTTCCTCTCCAGTTCAAGAACAACCAACACCTACATCAACATCCATGGTAACTCCAGTAGCTCCCCTATCTCATCAACAGAATGGCCACTCCATGGTAACTAGATCGAAATTAGGCATCTTCAAAAAGAAAGTTTATCTCTCTACCGAACATCAAGTTCATATTCCTTCCACTGACTATCTTGATTCCATTGAGCCTGATAATCTCATTGAAGCTTCAAAGTATCCTGCCTGGCGTCAAGCTATGTTTGAAGAATTTTCTGCACTTCAGCACCAAGGAACTTGGACTATTGTTCCATTCTCTCTAGAAAAACATGTTGTTGGGTGCCGATGGGTATATAAAATCAAACACCATCCCGATGGTTCAGTTGCCAGATTTAAAGCCCGCCTTGTGGCTAAGGGGTTTCACCAGGAACATGGAATAGACTACACAGAAACCTTCAGTCCAGTAGTGAGACACTCCACTATCAGAATTGTTATTTCTCTTGCAGTTTACTATAATTGGACTATTCAGCAACTTGATGTAACTAATGCATTTCTCCATGGGATACTCCATGAAGACATTTACATGTCCCAGCCTCAAGGTTTTGTGGATTCAGATTTCCCAAACCATTTGTGCAAGCTACACAAATCATTATATGGTTTAAAACAGGCGCCAAGAGCATGGTTTGAAAGGTTCTCTAATTTTCTCCTCAGTCTGGGATTTCACAGTAGATATGCCGACTCCAGTTTATTTTTCAAACATTATCAATCTTCTATTACAGTCATACTGATCTATGTTGACGACATTGTCATCACAAGCAATGATACTTGTTATATTTCCTCTCTCATTTCTCAGCTGAGTTTGATCTTTGAGATGAAACACTTGGGTGACTTGCATCATTTTCTTGGGGTTGAAGTTCGTGCAAGTCCAAATGGTCTTTATCTCTCACAGACCAAATATGCATATGATCTATTGGTTAAAACCTCCATGTTAGGTTGCAAACCATGTGGCTCCCCTTACAATTACAAATCTCTGGCTCAACCTACTGTTTCTAATGAATTACCAGATCCTACTACCTATCGTAGTATAATAGGGGCCTTCCAGTATCTCACTCTGACAAGGTCAAACCTATCATTTGTTGTAAACCAGGCATGTCAACACATGTATCACCCTGCTGATGCTGATTTTGCTACTCTTAAACGAGTTCTTCGGTATATCAAAGGGACTATTTCTTATGGACTTTGTTTCAACAAAGGTCCTTTTCAACTGGTAGCCTTCTCTGATGCCGACTGGGCTGGCGATCCTATTGATCGACGTTCTACCACAGGGTTTTGTGTCTTTGTTGGGTCCTGCCCAGTTTCATGGAGTGCCAAGAAACAACATACAGTGACACGATCATCTACTGAAGCAGAGTATAGATCACTTGCTGTCACGGCCGCAGAATTGTCATCTTCTCATATTCTCTATCTTCTTTGATCTTCTTCTTTTCTTCATATTCTTATCTTCCTGTTTGAGAGACTCTGACATTCAGATCAATCAAGTTTTCTCTCTCTCTCTATATATATATATATATATAAAGGGGGGTTGTGGCCACCGTAGCTAGGGTACCAAAAAAAAAAGTAGTTGTCTCCGTGGCGGCTTTCCCTCTAGTGGTAGGTTGCTCATTTCTCTACATATATATTTTTTTAGATCGCTCTCATTCCATTCAATGTAGCTCTTTTGGAGACTTGAACTCTAGAAATGAAAGTAAGCTCTAAGGGTGAAATAAAAAGGTGGGACATCACACACCCTGACAAAATTCTTATACAGAACATATGCAGGTATTGTATAGAAGACCCTTGCCATTTTTTCCCATATAAGGGTGAAAAAAAAAGGGAAAAGGTGGCACATCACAAACCCTCACAAAATTCTGAGATGCCGTGCTATTGGCACTACGAATTTTTCTCTCCTCACCGCACTATAAGACAAAAAATTTTTTTCCTAAACTATCCTTCCTCCCTCCTCCCTCTCTTCCCTTCCTCCTCCTCCCTCTCCCAGCCTCCACCCTCATCCCCCTCCCCTCCCCCTCCCCCTCCCAATCGCCGGCGGGGAGGGAGATCGGCTGGCAGCTGGCTGGCCTCCCTCCCCCTCTCCCTCTTTCTTCCTCTCTCCCTCTTCTTTCCCTCTTCTCCCTCTCTCCCTCCCTCTCCTTGGGGGTTGGGGGGGGGGGGGGGGGGGGGGGGAGGGAGGAGTAAGGGAGGGAAGGAGAGGGAGGGAGAGAGGGAGAAGAGGGAGAGAGGAAGAAAGAGGGAGATGGGGAGGGAGGCCAGCCGGTTGGGGCAGGCTGTCGGCCGATATCCCTCCCCGCCGGCGACTGGGAGGGGGAGGGGTGAGGGAGGAGAGGAGGATAGAGGGAAAGAAGAGGGAGAGAGGAAGAAAGAGGGAGAGGGGGAGGGAGGCTGGGGTGGGAAGGGGATGAGGGAGGGTGGATACTGGGAGAGGAAGGGAAGATGAGGGAGGAGGAGGAGGGAGAAAGGGGGAGGGGTAGTTTAGGAAAGGGTTTTTTTTTTTTTTTTTCACGGTGGGAAGAGCAAAAATTGCGGTGCGGATAGAGCTCCCCGCCCACCAAATGCCCACCATCTAGACTTGGATGTTAACAAGCATGTAAAAATAAAGTCATCGAAGTGGGAAAGCATCCGGCAGGATGGCCGGTGCATGCTAAATATGAGTGAATCAATCATAGTCCTCACATCGACATAAATTACATATTACTCTGTATGTGATTTAAAATTTAAAATCAAGTGGCTTGTGTGAATATGGTGGATAGTGAATGGTCGACTTATGATCAACATGCACCAAGCATAGTAAAGGATCCAGATCCATTAATCATTACTCGATCCAATAAGCAACATGGCCTCATTTAAGAGTCTATAAAACACGGAATTTGTGATCCACTTTCTTTACATCCCACTTGCTTGGGAAAAGGGAGGGGTCAAGAATACAATGGGGTTTAGGCCTAGCAAAGTGGTTTGCAATTTTCGGTATATGAGCCCCACACGTGTTTAAAAACACAAAGGTGTTGGAACCGGATCCCCTGTTAAAGGTGTTGGAACCGGATCCGTTTCCAAAGGTACAAGCTATCAGTCGCCAGGTAGGACAAAGGAAGACAGCAAGGGGAGAGAGAATAAAGAGAGATGGGGAAAAAAAGGGCCTCTCCACTCTCAAAGGGCGAAGAAAGGGTATGGTTTGCTGCCATTATTATGAAGTTCAGGGAGGGCTTTATCTACTTATTTCCTCTAAAAGTCCTTTCTCTTGAATTTTGTGAACCTTTTCTACCGTCCTTTTAAATTCTAATTCATTAGTAATCTTTTTAATTTTCTTGAATTATTCAAATAACATACAATGTGCTCTTTTTATTTGATAATTAAGGTGACCACAACTATTTATATTTTATCTTATTTGGATTTTAAGATCTAAACATTTCATGCTTTTAGATGGGCCTAAAGAGTAAAGACCTATTTTCAAGCTATTAGTGATAAAAGAAATTTAAACCGTTTGATGGGCCTCGCTACTAGGTTTATTTGTTTCCCATTTATTTCAAATATAACTCTGGATTCAACATATCTTTTTTTCTTCTTTTTTGCCTGACTAGATCTTTTTAGATTTTCTTCTTTATTTTTTGAGAATTTTATCTAAAAAAAGCCCCAAGATGGCCTACAACCAAAAAATGGGCCACTAGTAAATATGACACGGAAGTGGTCCCAGGGGATCACTTTCATTTTTTTTAATAATGATTGAAACTTGTGACGACGTCGTCGCTCTTGAAACATCATTTTCTTCATTTTTCCCATCGTTTTCCCCCATTCCCTCTTTTAGACCACTCCCCTTTCCCCCTCTCCACAACACAGCAGCCCCCATCCCTCTCATTCTCTTTCTTCCTCTCAACACTCTCTCTCTCTCGTTCTCCACTCCCTCTCCTCGCTGCCTCGCCGCCGTTGGACGACGCCGCTGCCATCACCATGACTGAGCTCCTCTCTTCTACCATCTCTCACTTATCTCTCCCTCACACAGCCATGCTCCCGAAGCTCCATGTCACCGTCTGCGACCACCACCAACACCATCGCCGCCGGCCACCATCATCTCCGACGAAACCCCCCCCCCCTCCCAACCCATCTCTTTGTTTTTCTCCATTTTCCCTTCAGTGTTTCTCTCTTTCTTTCTATGTTTCCTTTCTTTCTTTCTTTCCTCTCTTCCTCACTCACCTCCCAGCCAACGTGATGTACCCCCCCCCCCTTCCTCACTCACCTCCCTGCCAACGTGATGTACCCCCCCCTTCCCACCCTTCGCATTCTCTGTTTCCCTCACTTCATCCACTGCCAACATGGACTAAACCCCCCCCCCCCCCCATTTCATTTTCTCTCTACTCACTGTCAACGTGAGTTGACTTCCACCCATCCCCATCCCATGTTTCACTGATTTCATCAAAGAACAAGCAGTAAGTGCACTGATTACACTGAATATATCAGCTTCGATACCACACTCCATCATTTCTTGGAAGCTCGACAGCGACTTCCACCTATCCCCATCTAAAGCATACCCACCAATCATCCAATTCCAAGAAACAGAATCCCTCATCGGCATTTCATCAAACACTTTCTCTGCAAAGTCAATACACCCAGTCTTGGCATACATAGAGATGACACTACTAAAAAAATGGCTTGTTGTGTCGGTTTTTAAGTGACACAACAAGTCTGATGTGTCGGGTTTTTTAGATTGGCAAAGCGACACAAGTAGTGGTGACACAACAGATTTTAGTAAAACCGACACAACAGATATAGCACTTGTGTCGGTTTGTAAGTATAAACCGACACAACAGGTATACTACTTGTGTCGGTTTTTAGCATTTCATATATGAAAATTTGCTTTGGGAAAGCACAAACCGACACAACAGATATAGCATTTGTGTCGGTTTGTAAGTATAAACTGACACAACATGTATACTACTTGTGTCGGTTTTTAGCATTTCATATCTGGAAATTTGCTTTGGAAAAGCACAAACCGACACAAGAAATAGAACTGTTGTGTCGGTTCTTCTTTAAACTGTACAAAATTGGATCCCCTCTTGTGTCACTTTTAGTAGATCACCTGTTTCGAAAAAATAATGTACATATATATATGAACAACAATTGACCTGTATAAAAGCATTGCCATCCACAACAATCTCAAAAACAATTTCATTTCATTACTAAATAATTCCATTATCCAACTATCCAAAATATAACCTCAAACATTTACAAAACCCACAAAAAAAAAAAAAAACTAATTAGCCTGCTAGTCTAACACCATGCGAGAAAATGATTTCACGTCTAGTTTTTATCCATTCATCTACAAAAGCCACAAAATGATTTCCCGTCATAGCCGCGTTCTATTAAGTTCAATCTACAAAAAAAGATTAAACAAAACAAAACAAATAGTTAGGATTCAATATATCGTAAAACGATAAAATTCATTATATAGTACAAAATGCAAATACGCTACATGTTCACATGGCATAACCTCAAATATGTGTTTTTTTAGTCAGGGTAAGCAAAAAACAATTAAAACCAACAAAATCTAAAAAACATGTCTTCCATTGATGAGTACAAGTGATCTAAAGCTCATATTCCTTCACCTTCAACCCACTTTTTCCAATAGCTGCATAGCCTTGTTACCTCTAACAATAACATAACATGCAATCTTCTCATTTCTCCTAATACCAAAAGATTGAGCAATATACCTAGCTTTTGAAAAAACTGAAGATTAACAACTAAATTGTTCTAACGTACACCTTAGCGGCTACTTGGACTCCTTAACAAGCAAGCTAGCTAGCTACTCCATGGGTAGCTCAAAAAATAAATTAGAAAACAGTTCTAATTAATATAAGCCAATATAGCTCAGATAATACCTTACACAAATAGCCAGTTGGACAAACCCAGGCCAATCAGTTTAGGCATCTCCATTGCATCATCTTTCTTATACAGTCATACTCACTACAAGCATATACATGGAAGGTGGAGCGTTGCATCAGGATTGTCCCCCTAAAAGGACCAGGGTCCAAGCCCACACCAGTTGGACAAACCAAGACAAAGTTTGCCCAAGTTTTCTCTGCTAAAAATCAGTTGACCATTTTTGGTCCCTTGCTCATTTAAGGATTACCAGTCCGATGACTGAAACCATCTAATCATTGTGGTTTTATGGACCACCTAACATCGTATCACTCTCTAAAGACATTTTCACTGTATTAATTCCCTATCTTGAAATGAAAGATCAAAACCAGTGGGTGGGGGCCTTTTTCCTATTGACAACAGATATATAGATAGATTGAGATACAAAAATTCCTTTAATCAATACTTAGTCATATAGATCAAGCAGTAATTTCCATTCGACTGCAAATAAAACAAGATACCTTGCTAATTTGGTAGGATATGGGGAAGAACACCAAAAGAAGCAAACGAATGATCACAACCATTTTCGCTCCAACTTTCAGTCCACAGCGAGAGCAAATAGCTTGAGGAATGATCTAAGAATAGCTTGTGAAAAGCAGGGGACGAGTAAAAAGGGAAGAGACCCACCTCCCCATACAAGACATTGGGCTCAGGGTGAGCTTTTATGACGTAGTCAGTGCCCCATTTGACAGCTTCCATTGCATGACCAAGCTCACCACTTGCTGCCATTTGCTTTCCAATAGAAGTATACAAAACAAAAACTGCCAAAAAAATCCAGAAATACCGTAGGTGGGTCATAAAATCTATGGCCAAAGTTGAGAATACATCATGTGATTTACTCATATCTCACAAGGTAAATAAGGCAGTTGATTAGATGACACCAATGTGAGTCTGGTTTTAAGAAGCAAAGAAATTGACAAATACTTCATAAAGTTACCATAGATAATAATATAAACGGTGAATACTACAAAATGAAAAAATATGTTGGATTAACATTAAGATGATCATGCATGGTGCAACTTGCTCTTTTTTCTCCTTCAATACACTTGTTTTAACTTGTGACTCCTAGAGCCCCAAGGTGTGACTCCTACACCTATTATAGCAATCAAAGCCGTAACTGTGACGGGGGGTTTCAAGAACCAAACTGCATCAATTTGATATCACAAGTGAATTCTGCTCAGATCTTCTCCTTTCACTTGCTAGCAACATACACCTGGTAGAAACTAGTGTTATCATTGTTTTTGGATCTTCTTCTCCTCTCCTCCTTTTTTGTTTTTATTTCAAGTTCCTCCTACAAAAACAGCCCTAACAGGCCAGCTGGAATCACTTTCTTAACACCTGTGCATTCATTGGTGTATGTAGAGAAGGTGGTGATATATAGTAATTAATTGATTAGTCATAACTCTGGACGTGGGCAGCATTGCTATCAAGTAATGGAAAGAAAATTAGCATAATGAAGACAGGTTGCGGAAAGCAAGTTTGGTTGTGATAGTAGGATGATCAGGTTAATACAAAACTATTTAGCTTGCAAGTGTTACAAAATTTGACATTTGAAGCAATTGTAGACAAAAATAGGAGGAACAGGATATCACAAACAAGATCTAATCTGTGTGAGCAAAATAGAGAAAAGTCACCAGACTGTTATGAAATTATCGAGAGCCACGTCAATTGAAGGGCCAGTGACACTTTAGCAGAAACTTGTGCCTATATGTGGAAGAGGAAACCTGTGATAAAAAACTAAACCACACAAGGGTGAAATGTTGGTTAACCCTGAATACAAGACACAAAACCAACAAGAAAGCTATCAATTTAGCATGACATAGCCCTAAGGTTGGGCACAGAAGACAGCAATAAGACGAAGTAATAAAGTTGAGATGCTTATGCTAAGTTGAATATGCAAAGTAAAAGGAATTGATAAATTTATGAAATAAGCATAAACCTAGGATCACTACAATGGAAGAGAAAATCAAGTAAAGGTGTTTAAATGGAAACATCCCCTGTATGAAAAATCAAAGCATTGCAGGCACATGGAACTAAGAGAAAGGGAAGACCAGAAAAAGCTTATGCATTTAGGTTGTGAAGCGACAAAGAACTAGGGATGAAGATGGAAAGTAGAACATATTTAATCAAATATGATAAATAATTACAACCAGGAAAGTATGCCTTATGCTGGAATCCGGTTGCTAGGGGCTTGGGAATAAAGACTGGAAGATGCTCACATGCATACTTTAGCTGAGGTGATGAGATTCAAGGAGAGATTTGTACCATGTTCTTACCTTGGTTTTCCTTTATGCCTAGATCAGCTACCAAGAAGCTGTGGAATTCAGTTACTGAAAGCATGGAGAAGAAATAAAAATAGAGTTGCCCTAACTAAAGCAACTCTATCAAATTTGTTGGTTTCATTCATGCCTCTTTTCAAGTGCCCAATAGCAGTCATTAGGCGTCGCAAAAGACTGCAATGAGACTTCTCATGGTGGGACATGGAAGAGAGGAAAGTACCACTTACTGGACTGGAATACTGCACATCAGCCCATAGCTAATGGATGCTTGGGCATCAACCCCTTGGGCATATGAATCACCCTCCGGTGGAAAATGGTTGTGGAGATGGGTGAGTTAGAAGGTTTGTGAAAGTGACCTTTATTTCTATAATTGGAATACCAAGGGAAGGTTGTGATGTTCAGGACATGGCAGAGCATATTTCGGGCATGTGGCACTGGGCTAAGAATCCATTCACGACAAATTTATGGGGAACAAGGAATACTCACTATCAGGTGGGAATGGCATGCAAGTTCTGTTCTGGCCTAAATTGCATTTTCTTTCAATAATTTGATAAAATTTGAGAATCCAGAACTTCCCTGAATTTCATTTTTAACAACTAAACTTAAAAAAAATAATAATAAAGATACAATCTGAACTGCAGTTCCCAAAATAAGAAACATGATGCTTGATTGTAGACAAACAAGCAGTTTCCTCAAGACCAGGCCAAGCTCTAGAATCTATTTCCAAGAACCTGCAAAATCAATCACAAGCACATAAAAATTACAAGATCTATAGATTAAGATAGATCTTGTAATCTATCTCTAATTCTTTTTCTTTTGAATCAAGGAAGTGAAGAAAAAAACTAAACCTGAAGACGGATCGAAGGAGGCCGCAGCTAGGGTGAGTCCATGGCTGGAAGGACTTGTCTTCGTGGTCGTCATAGTCGTCGTCGCCATGGAAAGAAGAATAACCCAAGGGACGGGTCTGGTGAATATGGGCCTGGCGAAGGGAGAAGGGAGAGGGAGAGTAAAGAAGAAGAGAGACGGAGGGGGAGAGAGGGCTAAAATTCGATTTTAGGGTTGGGGTGCGGGAATGAAATGCTGGGCGTGTCTTTTGGTTTTTTTTTTTTTTCGTTTTTCCATTTCATGTTTCTGATGGCTTTGGGCCGTCGGTTGTCTTAATGATCCGTCAAAAAATGAATGGCAATCGATAACCATCGGTAAACCAAGCCCTGAGGTGTCCCTGAGGTGTCGGGCTTTGCTGTTTTTGACGTAGTGCCGGTGGCGGTTCCGGTGCAGGCGGGCTCCGGCGGGACGGCACAATGCAGAGCGCGGGAGGGGGAAGGGGAAAAGCAGAGCGCGGGATGGGAAAAGAGGGAAGAAAAAAGTGAAAAAAAAGTGGATTTTTAATTTTTTTTTTTCACCGTAACAAAGGGTGGGAAAGAATAATACCGCCGTACGAACATTTTTTTTTAAAATAAATATTAAATCTTATTGCCGCAATCGAAGCAAAATATGTACTTGAAGCCGCGGTCAAAACATGATCGTGGCAAAAGAAACAACTTAAAGCAACGGCCAGGTTAAAGTGGTTGCAATAAGGACACGTTTTGTCACGGGCAGACACGGGCGAGGCAAAATGAGATTTGTTGCCACTAACTCTATTGGTTGTGGCAACAAGTAAGAAATAGCCACAAAAACACTGGCCGCGGCAAAAAGTTCGATGCTAAAAGTCATTTTTTTGGTAGTGGCGGGATCGAAAGGGGAGTATGGGAAGTTGGGTGGTCCTACCGCTGAAGTGGAAGAAGAAAAAGACAATCCCTTTTAGGGTTTTAATCAATCTCAGGCGGTAGTTCAACTGCAAATCAAAGAAACAGAGAGCAGGGAGAAAAACAATACCTGAGATGAGAACTACAAACAAAAAGAGGAAGCGCAGTGAGACGGAGAGGGTAGAGCAGAGCTCGGGAGAGGGATAGGGGAATAGAAACGCCGAGCGGGAACTAAAGTAGAAAAGGGATGGGATGTAGTTGTTGTGTCGGTCTGATGAAGTATATAAAACATTACACTCAAATTTTAACCCAACCGACACAACAGCTTGTGTTGCAGTGTCGGGTTTAGTAGAACTGACACAATTGAAAACTCTGTTGTGTCTCTTTCCAATGAAGTGACACAACAAACCTGATCCTAATACAAACAGAACTCAAACCGACACAAAAAGTTTATTGTGTCGGTTTTCCACATACCCGACACACTAAAAACCGATACAACAAGCCATTTTTTTAGTAGTGTGAGCGAATTGCCAACATAAACATCCAAGTCAAATCCAACCTTAATCAACCTACAATGAATCTTTCATCATTCCACAAACGAACACAAGTCCGCACAAGATGAGGGATTATTAGAATGTTATGGATTATTGAATGTACAAAAATCCATAACATTATTAGGAGAGACCGTTCGCTTGTTATGGATTATTGAATGTACAAAAATCCATAACATTATTGGGAGAGACCGTTCGCTTGTTATGGATTATTGAATGTTGCTTTATGGTGGATTATTGAATGTTTTAATATGAATTTTTGAATGCCAAGTTATGTGTTTTTTTTATGGCAATAAACAAAGCTTGTATGTTCATGTCTTATATTGTGCTCGCACATAAGACCAATACACATCATTTTTTTCGATTGCAATGGTCAGTGACGACGTCGTTGCCACACAGAAGATAAAATTTGGAAGGAAGTGTGCTCTAATATCTGACGACGTCGTTGCTTCACAGAAGCTAGTAGAAGAAAGTGTGATTTAATATCTGACGACGTCGTTGCTTCACAGAAGCCAGTTGAAGAAAGTGTACTTTAATATATGACGACGTCGTTGCTTCACAGAAGTTAGTGGAAGAAAGTGTGCTTTAATATCTGACAACGTCGGTGCTTCACAGAAGCTAATGTGAAAATTGATGTGTTAATCTGTGACGACGCCGTCGCTTATAGAAAATAAGCAAAAAAAAAAAAAATTTGGTGGGAATACCGATTTTGCAGCATATAAACTAGTGTCTCCTTTTTCGTCTAGTGATCATATAAGGTCATTTTTCAGGTAAATTCCTCTTATTTTTTTTAATAATAACAGCCTGTACTCAGCGTGCCTTCTCTGCTAGTATCATAATGACTTGGGCTCATTTAATACTTATAACTGCCCACATAAATGATATAATTATTAGTATCATAATGACTTTGGCTCATTTAAGACTCTTACACAGTACATTTACTTTCTCATTAACAAGTTACCTGTTACCATATAAAAGAACAAAAGGAAAAAAACAAAAAAACAAAAAAAAAGGAAGAAGAAGATAGAAAGGAACCTAGATGTTTAAAACGATTGAAACCAGTTGATCAGTAACAAAAGCATATAGAAAATATTTAATACAATGAAGATAGGAAATTAATTAAATGGTAATCTGTTATCACCTTTACCCTTCACTATTATTCTGATGGGTCCAAGTCAGTCGCTATGGTAACCCCCAATTGAATTTTACCACTCGAA
Organism: Litsea cubeba; assembly: GCA_012931725.1. NCBI lineage: Eukaryota > Viridiplantae > Streptophyta > Magnoliopsida > Laurales > Lauraceae > Litsea > Litsea cubeba. Next base: position 110,024,148 of record CM022945.1, on the reverse strand, counting down.
CTTCCCCCAAATGGGTTTCATCCAACCTCTTTAATTATCCAATGTACACTCATGTCTCAGCAAACAGTCCATCCCTTCTACCCCTTACCTTCATTTCTCCTGCACATATCTTCAATTTAATTACAGTGATATTCTGATGAGCTGATGCGCGCATATGATAATTGATGCAGGAGCAAATGGGCCAAGTCCATGTTGTGGAGTTTGGCTCTTTGGTTTCTTTGTAAGCCCATTAAACATAAGAGCATTTTTGTCATTGGCGGGCCGATGTGAACAAAGGTTTCTAAGAACTTTCCATGCAAGTATGGACGTCCAAGTTCATTTGAGAATGCATGAGATTGACACTAATTTCCCGGGCCCGTTTGGCATTTTACTATTAAAGTCAAGTGGAGTGAAGTGAAATGAAAAGTATGAATAAAATATGTACTGAGTTATGATGATATTTTGTTTTTAGTTGTTTGGGATGGAATATTGTTGACTTTTGACATGGGAAATGAAGTTTTTTTGTCTTTTAGTTAATAAATGTAGTTACTTTTTTTACTTTTTGTTGGAAAAGTTAGAGGGAGTTTTGAGAAAAAATACTTTTGATGTGATGTTTAGGATGACTTAACTTTACTTGACTTTACTAATCAAGTTACCAAACGGCTAAATGGTACAATCTCCTAAGGAATTATTCTTAATAAGACCGATTTCCTAAACAATTTCCTAAAAGGGATGTCAAGTTAGAAATGGTCACAACTTCAATTGAAGCGATTTTATAAAGGCGAAATGTAACTTTGAATGATTTGTGATCCATCCACCATTTCTAAAGGAAGGTAGGGATACTGAATTATCGAAGAAAATGGAAAACATATATACCCATAAAATGAAGAGGGATATATAAACACTAATGGTAGGTCCCAATAAATCAAATATTTTATTTCAATGATGTAAACTGTAATAGCTTTTACCCAAAAAAAAAAAAGAAAAAAAAAAACACCTTCCCATCATAGCAGTTCATGTCAGCAATAGCATAACCTCTTGGAGCAGGGAAAGGGTGTTTTTTTTCCTATGCTATATCTAAGGTGGGTCATACCTCGAAAATAGTTTGGATGAGATTCCACGCGTTCCAATGGTTACACACATTGCTTGTCTTTCTGTCTTTAAAAAGAATAGATGAGAGGACATAATTTAGAGTGCAGGCGAGACTTTGAAAGCATGAAAAATCTCGTTGGTCTCTTTATTTCGTTTTTGAAGTAGTGACGTGAAGTGGCGCTGAGTGATACATCAAAACAGCGTTTCCTTCATTCTATGAGACAGGGATCCTGACTCTCGAGATAAAGCCAGAGGAAGGTTGTAGGTAAGGTTGTAGACGGGTTGGTTTCAGGCTGGGTCCATCATTTAAGAGAAGGTGGAATCAGATTCGGACCCAAAACCATTTCGGAACCGGTTTCTTGGCTCCAGAACCGGAATCAAAACTATATATGGGACGGGTCTGGATCCGGGTCCGAGTTTAGATAGAGAATGATATTAAAAAAATATAATTTTTAGGAGAGATTTTAAAAACTTAGGTAATATGTCGGGTCTCAAGTCCATGGGTCCGAACCAAGGTGGAACTGGACCCGGACCCGAACCCATTTAATTATCAGAGACAAAATAAGGACCCAGACTCGGTTTTTAATGGGTTAGAACATTCAGATAACGGGTACCCATTTACATCCCTAATTATGGGTATTCAATGATGCAATTGTAGAACGGTTGGTCTTTATTCATGACAGATTGTGGGCATTGAAGTTAGAAGTTATACAGAATTTAGATAATGGTTGGTTTACAATGAAGTTTGGATTTTACTGTATTTGAATGGTGAATGTCTATTATGGTTGAATAACTATCTAAATTCTGTATTTACTTAATGGTTGGTCGTATAGACGTGTGAACAATGAAAGTGGGCTGCTTTTAAGGGGAGCAACTATATATTTTTTTTCTGGAACCAACGACCCTAGCGTCGCCTAATAGTAAGTTTTTTACGTCGCTAAATACAGAGCATTTTTAAAAAAAAGATTTACCGCTGTGAGCAATCATTTCAGAACATACAACACTCCATCAAAACAGCCAAAAACTTGGGATTCAATACAGTATTTTCATTTAATTCAGGTAACTTATACAAAATCACCTTGGTTGATGATATTGTAAATTCAGTTGACGTTATCGTTAACCTGCAATTTATCTTCTTTGATTTTCTCTCTTTAGATCCATCTCATCTTGAATTCTCGATCCAACAGCTCCAATTAGAGCTTGAATACAACCTTAAAAATGATATAAAAATGAAGTAATCACCTTCACTTATATCAAATCTCCAACTTTCTTCCAAGAGTCTTACCATCATGTCAATGGATGCCAAAATGACTAAGAAGGTTAAAAACCAAATCAGTTTAAGGAATGAATGAAATGATGAAATCAAGGTCTAAAGCAGCCAATAATAACTTTTTGGTAGGGTTAAATAGAGATGAGAAGTTTTTTGAAGAGTTAAATAGAAATGGGCATCGAAAGAGAACAAGCAAGTAGTTTTCATGGTTCAAGTTCTCAAACATAGTCTTTTGCTGTGTATAAAGCTTTTCAAATCAATTACTTGCTTTTACTTGCTTTAAGCCATTTTGGAATCTTAGATTGAAAACCCAAGATGAGATGGGTCTAATCTAGTTGCTTGAAAGGGGGAAATAGGGTTTTTAGGAAAAAGAGTAGAATGAAGGAAATGGGTTTTGATGGAAGGTGGGTTTAAGCAAGATTAGTGAAAGGAAGAGAAAGGCGAAAGGTTTTGCATTTGAAAAATAGGGTTTAGAGGAGATGGTTATCAACTTCTTCAATCACTGTGTGTGTATGTATTTGTATATATAAAATTTTAAAAATGATAAATGATTTATTCTTTTTTGTTCTAGATTTATTTTCTTCTCATCATTGTCTAATAGAACAGCTCAAATTGATATTTTTTTAAGCCCGGCTAAGCACGAACCTGGTTTGCTAGTATTATACATATAACTTCAAATATCTTCTTCACCTACAAAAGAGGCCCATGCCTAGTCAGGGCCCAAAAAAGTTTCAATCATTATATTTTATGCAATAAATGTACTCCTGATAATCCATATAATAATGGATGAATGGGTTAATTGAAATATGTAAAACTACAATCATTATCTATAATAAAACCAATCCACATATGTTAAACTGAAAGAGAAAAATAATTTGGAAGCATTGTTTTCATCGACCAAAAGAACCCTACATATTCTTTGAGTTCAGGAAAATAAATATATTAGGAAATGTATTCAATGAGTAGGGGTGCTCATGGGCCAGGGCAGGCCAGCTCGAGCCCGATCCTGGCCCGGCCCACTTGATAATTGGGTCAGGCTTTGATTAGGTGATAGAAAGCCCAAAGCCCAGCCCGGCTTGACTTCATCTAGGGAATGCATGTAATTTAATTGAACTTGTCCAAACAATTTCTCAAATGCCCACAAAAGTGATAAATAGCCCTGTTCGGCCAGGCCCGATTGATTAAATGGGCTGGCTAGGGTCTGATTTCAAGGCTGGTGTAGGGCTTAGTGTGGGCCTAGGTCAGTGTTTCTAAAGTCGGGCCGAGCCTTGATATGCCTTAGTCCAGCCCATGAACACCCCTATCAATGAGCATAATTTATCCACTTACCTTGCATGACGGCCCACTTTTGATTTCATGTTGAAAGATAAAAGTGCATTGATGAGAGGAAGATGCAAGTGCAACTTCAACCCCATCCTATCCAAGTTCTAGCCTATCCATCTTGTTTCTCTTCTTCTTCTCTCTCTATGAGATAATGTGAAATGGGTATTGGGGTCGTGCAACAAGGCTTGAACCCTTTTTAATGTTTTTAAATGATCTCCTTATCCACGTTGCCTTAGGTATCCTTCCTTGTTTGAAAACTTTTCTTTATTATGCACTTGCGAGCGAATATGAGGAGTCTTTGTTCTAATTGGACAAAATTAGCGAAAGGTCCTTAGAGTGGAATGTTTCCAGCCTCCAATCCAAACAAAAACTTGTTAAGTCCTCTGGTCCACTCAACTAGACTATTTGCAGCCATAGGTCCCTACATCCACGTGATCATATTTTTCAAGACTAATTTGCCCTTTCAACTGTTTTTGGCATAAAATTCTGAAATTTAAAATTTTAAATCTTCTGTTCCCCCCTTTTTCAAAGATCATCCAGTTGGTTGATGATAATACAGGTTCTCCATCGGAGAAGACGCCCCACCCCTCTCACTATTCCTCCTCTACTTCTCTTTACGTTTTTTATTTTCTTCATTTCATTAATGGTTCCGGCAGCGAACGGTGGGGATTCGGTCGATGGCAACTTAAAGCCTCTGCGATTTCCGATTTGGAAAATCAAACCTCCGACTCACGTGCTGAAATAGATGTCAGAGGCTCAGAATAGATCAAGAGGGTTCTCGGGCTAAAAAAATCTCAGAGGCTCGGAGAAGATCGAGAGGGTTCTCGGGCTGACTGATCGGTGGGCCACACGGAGGCTTTTGTGATCCAAGGTTTGCATAACGGAAGGGCCGTTGCAGTTGGGTTCCGTGATTCCGGGTTGCAGACCGGAATAGAGGATCTGTGTTAGTCCTTAACAGAAAAGGAGACCAGATATCGAAGAGGACCCGGACGCTGGTTGCAGATTCTATTGAGACAGAACCAGAAAATAGTAGAAGACAGGATCTCTGTTAGTTCTCTTCGCAGGAGAAGATCGGAGGTGCTCCTGATTTAGTCTCCCCTCATCGGAGAAGATGAGAAACCTACTGCTGTTTGTTTTTGGTAGTGACTGGAGAAGTTAGAAACAGATGTTGCAGGCGCATCGGGTTCACCGTCGCCGGAGTACAGACGTGCTGTCGCCGCGGCCACAGGCCGTCTCCGTCGCTACTACTGCCGCCCCGGTGTCGCGCCATCGTCGGAGAAAAGAGTAAGGTAGAAAGGCTGTCTTCCTCTTCTGGTTGCAGAGACAGTAGCCAAGTTGTGTCTGGGGAAGGAGATGGGCAACCCAGGCCTGGCTGATTACAGGTCCAGGTTCGGGTCAAGTTGACCAGATACACAACATTACCCAGTTCCAGCCACAGCAGCAATCCAGGTGATCTAATCAGGCGACCACAGTGATGGGGGCTTGATCGATTGAGAAGGAAGAAGGCCTGTCGGTCTCGTTGTAACCGCCACTATTGTTTTCTTATCGTTGCTGAACGTAGTCAACGTGCAACACCGCAAGAAAATGAAGGCAGCAGGGCTGTTATATCATTTTTGACAAATCTATGAGTTTCTATGAACTTTATTTGAGTTTTGTCAAATTTATATGAGTTTTTGTCAAATTTATCTGAGTTCTGGATAAATGTAACTGAGTTTTTGGCAAATTTAACTGAGTTTTTATTAAGTTTATCTGAGTTGTTGTCAAATTTATTTGTCTTCTGCCATATTTCTCTGTGTTTCTGACAAATTTAACTGAGTTTTTTAAAAAAAATTATTTACGTTTTTTTAAATCTATTTGCGCCTTTTGGAATTTATTTGTGTCTTTTCAAATTTATTTACGTTTTTGAAATAAATTTAATTGAGTTTTGGCAAAAATACTTGAATTTTTGGCAAATTTTTTAGAAATTTGAAAAATTGATGTATCTTAGTTTTGGCAAATGTGCTTGCGTTTTTGCGTTTTTGAATTTTATTTGCGTCTTTTGAAATTTATTTGCGTCTTTTGAAATTTATTTGCATCTTTTGAATTTTTTTTGGATCTTTTGAGTTTTATTTGAGTCTTTTGAAATTTATTTACATTTTGTGAAATTTATTTTGATCTTTTAAAACTTATTTGCATCTTTTTAAATTTATCTGCGTTCTTTTGAAATTTGTTTCTCTTTTAAATTTATATGCATTATTTTGAAATCTACTTGTGTGTTTTTAGAATTTATTTGAAAATCTCATTAATGGGATTCCATTAATCTTTAGCAATTAAATGGTAGTTGGCCATTATTAATGGGATATCCCACCAATCATGGGATGTGATTTAAAGAAATGGTAAATTAGGCATTTTAGGTATGAAAAAGTGTGAAGGAGACATTTGGCTGCATTACTTTTTTTGGTGGACTGTTTGCAACAAAGTCTTGTTTTGAGGGACTTCCGACCAAAGCCCCGTTCTTATTGTGGAACATGTGAGTCTCCAAAAGTTTTATTGCTAGGAGTCTTCCTAATTACAATGATAAAATTGGCAACTTTCCAATGTCCTTTTATCCCCCATGACTTCCTAACCTTTCTCTCTCTTGCATTGTAACTTGCCTCATCATTATAAAATATAAGGTCCATCTTACACCACATCTCATCCTTCTCTTGGTCGTGCAATGCTATGTGGGACCGTCCTCATAAGAGATAAATACGAAGCATGAGATATACAATACCAACATTCCTAATTAAAATGATGCGAACAAATGAAAAATAAAAAATAAAATGATACGGGTGAAGGGAATCTTGAGCAATTTACATAAAAGGTGAGCCTATATTACAAACAGGTTCAAAGTTGAGCTCACATTATTCTATATAATTATTTAATTATAAGCATTTTCCACAGTCAACCATCTCATGAAACAATTCAAAAAAGAGAATAAATTAGGCACATGACAAAAATAAGACCAGGAATCACAGGAATAAAACAACTAGAAGAGACTTTTTTTTTTCTTTTATTGGTAACGAAATTCATAATAGACTAAAAAAAAGACTGCCTAGAAGAAACATTAATAGACGAGCCCTGCTAGCTGGCCCGAAATCTGTGCCCGGGCTGTGGCACGGATTCCGGGGGGCCGTTGGATCCCAGCATCCAGCTGAGATCCGACGGCCCCCTGTAATCCGTGCCACAGCTCGGGTACCGATTTCAGGCCATCTGGACTTTCTCTTAATAGACTGCCTAGAATTTTACCGACGCAAATTCAGGGCTTTCAACAACGACCCGACTGAGGTGCTTGCCATAAGTAGTTTGTACTCTACTCTCGAGGCCCAAAAAACGAAGCCTATGTATAAAATCATTGACGAAATTAATACCAATGTAAGTATAAGTTGTTTAGGTAATGAAATATAAGTCGCCGAAGTAATATAGGCACACGACATTGCCAGAAGTGAAAAGGATGTGAACGTGACTGCGAGGAACTGCGAAGTCCTGGATTTGAAAAGGTGACTGACTAATAGCAATTGGATGACGAGCAATGATAATGAAAGCGTGATGTCGTTCCAAGTCGAGAAGTTTTTGTAACTCCTGGAATCCACGTACGACATGATCGATTTTCCTGCATAGTGAGGCACAAGATTTGGTGGAGGGGAGGATTGCGTTACATTGGGTAATGTAGCATTGTGGAATGTAGTGTCTGGCCAAACGCCTCCTGGAGGACTAAGTCCGGCTTGAAAGGCCACGGTGGCCATCAGTATTGCCACCACCATCAGAGCCTCACCAAACCGACTGTCATCATTGCCTGGCATTACTATCTTCTCGACGAGGCCCGCAAACAGTGACTCATTCTGTATCCCATCACTTTTAGCCCCTGCTTTTGTTAACAACCGCAGAATTCTATATTCAAGCAATGGATTTCCATTTTGCTGCAGTAAGACCTGCAAGGGCGTGAAGCCGTCCATGTTCTCAGCATTAACGTCCACTCCAGTATTTTTCAACAAAAACTTTATGACCTACAACACAATGAAAATGTTAGAAAAAAAAATTATATATAGACGAATTTAATCCATGCACGCCTCAATTGATTGCTTTGCATTGAATTCCAAGAAATTCTAAAAAATGCCTTAAGGGCACGTTTGGCAACCGTCCATTCTAAGAGAGGAATCCTCTATTTAGAGGATTCTCTCAATCTCCAAGGAATCAACACCTCCATTCCTAAAGAGAGTTCCAGGTTTGGATGGAATGAAGGATTCTTACAATTTATAAAATGTATGATCCAATGGACGTTTATACAAATATCTCAAGATATAGTAAAGATTAACTGATGAAATTTGGTTACCTTACCGTGTTTGGGCTTCCCGAACTAATGAATGGTTCCGATCATGATTTTGGACCCCACATAAACCGAAAATTTTGAAAAAAAACAGACAGTTTTTATTCCCATTTTCAATATTAGTATAATCAGTCAGACATTTTGGCATATATCTCGAGATATAAAAGGAATCAACGGATGAAATTTGGTCATCTTGCCGTGTTCGACATTTTAGAACTAATGACCGGTTCTGATCTTGATTGTGGACCCCACATAAACCGAAAATTTAGGAAAAACGTACTGTTTTGGCACCCGTTTTCAATAATAGTATAAACCATCAGACGTTTTGGCACATATCTCGAGATATAAAAGGAATTAACAGTTGAAATTTGGTCACATCGCCGTGTTCGACATTCTAAAACTAATGACTGGTTCCCGATCTTGATTGTGGGCCCCACATAAACCGAAATATTTGAAAAAACTGACTATTTTCAATAATAGTGTAACAGTCAGACTTTTTTAGCACATATCTCGAGATATAAGAGAAATCAACGGCTGAAATTTGGTGAGGTGGCCATTATGGAGTTTTTAAAGGTGACTAATGGTTTGGATCTTGATTATAAGATCTAAAAGGTACATTCCCAAAATAAAAACATATTAAGCCCATATTACCGTCCCCGGTTACTGTAGCGCACTGTAGCTCCGCCTTTCTCTCTTTTAGCTAATTCTGCGCGTCCGATGGGGAGAGGTCTGACCTCAATAATAAACGGTTGTGTAGATTTCTTCCGTCCATCGTCTGAAAATCGACGCCAATCCAAACAAATCATTTCCATCATCACGCGGAAAAGGGCGGTGAATCCCCTAACGCGGACGGATGCCAAACGTCCCCTAAGAGGTTAAAATTGAACAAGCATAGGTGAAAAAATTAATATTCTCATCATTTAGCAGGCATTGATTGCCTGGACAATACCATAGTTGATCTAGTCATTAATCAACAATGAGGATATTGAGGATTCCATTTACGTTTCCACCTTATATCCTTTGCTCTGCCTCTTTTAACAGTTTTTCTTCACAAGTCGATCTCCCAAAAAAATCCCACCAAAAGCACTTTATCTCAACTTCTGACCATATTTCTAAAAAAAAATTTCAAAAAGTAACTACTAAAAGACAAAAAAACTCTCATTTTCAATAAAAAAGTAAAAAAGATTTCATCACAAACAACTAAAAATAAAATACGATCATAACTCATTCATATTTTATTATTTATTCAAAATAACTTTTACTCCACTCAACTCTATAAATAAAGCCCCCAAACAGGCTCACCTTTCTTCGCAACTCTATAATGGCATTCTTATGTCTGATTATTTGGTTGCAGGTAATAATGCTGGAAAAATCATATTCAATGTAACATTAGATTATACACTTCAAAATTGAAATGGTTTACTGCCATTTTGCGAGAGCCAACCAATCGTGTCGAGGAGAAGAATCCTAGGGATTTGTGTTCAAAGGTTCCGGTTCCACGTTTTGCAACAGTACGGATCCTCTGTGGCTTTTTCCCTGAGCGGCCAATTTATGGAATCTGGTTGGTAGATTTTTTTTTCATTTTCATGAAAACCCCCTATCAGAAGCCTTATTTTTTGTGCAAAGGTGTAAAAAGAAGAGGAGAATCTTGCAATCTGTCATATATTAAATTCCCAAGAATTTTAAGAAATGTCTTTCTACAAAACAGGTTAAAATTGAAAAAGAAATAAACAATAGGAAGAAGATGAAATATATACCCCATAGTTCCACTTGGCCGCAGGGAGATGGAGGATGGTGTTGTCGTCACCGTCTCTCAAATTCACAAAGCCAGGAACATCTTTAACCAATTCTATCAGCTTCTAACCATTTGAACGTGTATATTTATATATTTTATAAGTAATTAATTATTTTTAAATATTTTTTTAAATCATTTAAAACAATATGACTCTTTCCGGTCTCCGCGTTGACTCTATCCAAGTTAAATTTTTTGCATTGAATGAGTAGAGTACAAGTCACGAATTTCCTAATCTTTTCTTAGGTACTAGTGCAAACCCACCTACCCTCCAGCTAGAGATGTCAAGTGGGCCGTGCCGGCCCGGCCCGCCAGTCAACGGGCCGTGATACGGCACGGCCCATGACGCGGGCCGTGCTGGGCCAAGCTTCGCAGGTCCACTGGCCCGTTTGGCACGGCCCGCCAGGCTAGCGGGCCAGCCCCTGTGGCCCGCCAGGCTCGCCAAGATCGACCCGTCAGGCACGGCCCACCTGGCCCGCCCAAAAATGCGTATTTTAAAAAAAAATTGTCAATTTTATTTCTGAGAGAAGTATGTCATGTAAGTAATCCACACACTAAAATATAATTCACTTGAACCTCCCATTCTATCCATGCAAAGTTGTACACAGGTATCCGCAAACAAACTCAAAAATCAAAATGCATAAAAATTAGTTGTTTTGATTAGTTTATCTTCGAAAATAATTCTTATGTGACACTGCATCTTATTGTTTTTCTATTAGTAAAAAGATGAAAGTATGATTTATTTTGAAATTGAGGAACGTGGGATAGCCCAGTGGTAAGGGTGTCCCATTTTACATGCCGGTCATGGATCATCCTTGGCCAGGTAGATAGTCTCACATGTCTTGTACCACTCACCCATACTAGGGTAAAAAAATAATATTTTGCTACCATAAGTACTCCCTTCTAGGGAAAATTCTCTCCCTTCCCATTTGCCAATGTGGAAACTTGCAAGTAACAAGAAATGGCCATCAGAATCTCTAAGAGCATCTCCAACGGATATGTTATTTTGGAGATGTCAAATTCCATTTAAAGACTTATGTGGCAATTTGAAGGTTTAAAATTTGACATTTCTTAAAATAGGAATTCCACCTTATGTGTCAAATTACATGAAAAGTTTCCCCTTCTTCTTCAGTTCTACATTGTTAGTGTAGATTTGTCTTTATTCAATAATTTTGTTATTTTTTATAAATTATAATAACTTATTATTTTTATTAATCAATTACATATATTATATATTCATTTGGGTTTAATTTTATTGCATAATGATTATCATAAAAATAAAAGTTTGACCACCATGCTTAAAGTACAACACATAAGTACAAAAAAAAAATTACAGTATCTATAGTATGAAAATATAGGTACTTTTATAAAATACCTCATGGCTAAAGTCTAACTACTTTAGGTTCTCATCCCTATCTAAAGTGGTTAAATTCTCATCCTAATCTAACTAGTAATTTAATACTCTAAAGTGGTTAAGTTTTCATCCTCATCTAACTAGTTTAATATTGTTTGGATAAATATTTGTATACAATAGTTAGTTGGTCCAGTGGTTATATTTACCTCTTAAATCCTACCTAGCACACACATTTTATTTATTTTTAAAATTATATATAGGTTACGCAGGTGGAGCTGACCCATCTCCAAGCATCAAAGAGACCAGGCCCGCCTGGCCCGCGGGCCGGCCCGGCACGGCCCGCTCCAGCCCGCCCCACTGCGGGCCGTGCCGTGCCGGCCGGCCGTGGCACGGGCGGGCTGAGTTTGGGGCGGGGCCCGTTTGAAATCTCTACCTCCAGCCCAGGCCATTCACTGCCTTCTCCTCGCTATACGCCCCGAAACCGAACCACGACCGGATCACCCTCGGTTCCTTCCTCGAAGAGTACAAGAAGAAGATTGACATCCTCTCCTTCCATCCAACCTTGGAAACCTTGCCCTCTTATTTTGAACCTGTACCTTGTTCTCTTTAGGTGGTGCTGTTAGGAACCTTGGTAAATGAGGAGGAGAAGAGTGATTGGAGAAGAGAGGAGAAAAATTATGGAATTTGGCTGGTATTTTTTTTTTCATTCTTATGAAAACCCCCTATAGAAGCCTTATTTTCTGTGCAAAGGTGAAACAAAAGGAGAATCTTGCAATCTGCCATATATTAAATTCCCTGGAATTTTAACTCTAAGAAATGTATATCTATTAAACAAGTTAAAATTGAAAAAGAAATAAACAATAGGAAGAAGGCGAAATATATATATATACCTCAAGGTTTTCCTTGGCCGCAAGGAGATGGAGGATGGTGTTTTCGTCACGGTCTCTCAAATTCACAACGCCAGGAACATCTTTAACCAATTCTATCAGCTTCTTTAACGCTTTGAACTTCTTATTATATGCGCACAGGTGCAGAATTGGCTCTCCACTTTTTGTCAATATGAAAGCAGTTATTTTCTCAGCTTGAACCAATACTTCCAGCACCTCGACTCGCCCGTTGATTGCTGCAAGATGGAGAGGAATCATTCCGTCTCGGTCACGAATGAAACAAGCATCAGCATCTTTACTCAATATCTCCTTTACAACTTCAACATGGCCTCTCTCCGAAGCTAGATGCAGCGGAGATTGTCCTTCAGAGTTCAATTCACGGGTGAGTTCCGGTTCTCTATTTAAGATCTCGTTTACAACTTCAGCATGGCCTCTCGCGGAAGCTAGATGCAGTGGAGATTGTCCTTCAGAGTTCAATTCACGGGAGAGTTCTGGTTGTTTATTCAAGATCTCTCTCACGAAGTTTACATTCCCATGCAGAGCTCCCACATGCAGAGGGTTATCCTTTCCTTTACATTCCCCCATTACTCGATCAAGGATAGCCTGATCATCTTGCAGCAATCTCAGCAACACTTCCATATTCGTTCCTAGTATTGCAGCTTCCAAGAGCATTCTGTACGTAACTCTCTCTTCCATGTCTCTCTCTATCTCTATGTGGGCACCTTCCATGTCTTTCTCCTTCTCTCTGTGTGAACAATGAGTGAAAAGATTCATCTTCACGGGCTACAAATAGACGCGTCTAGATCCAGGTTTTTGCAGCGAAACTATGTGACGAACTGACGATTCTACAGTACGTACATAGTTGGATCCTCTGCTGCGTGCTCTGTGAAAAATCCGTGAGGTTCTTGGTGGTGGGCACCATTGAAAAATCTATACATCTCAAGTTCCGCCATTTCATTGAGTAAGATTTGCTTTTTGGCCCCACAATAAAATTAATTACTTAAAGCACATGAATAAAATAATTTAAAATTTCCAAATGTCTAATTATTATGAGTCAAACTGTGGGCTCTAGTGTTATTATTTTTTTGGATTAGTATAGAGAAAATAAATTTTCGCAATATATGACTATGACTATGGACTTGACATATAATGGTGTAAACCTTTCATAGAAATAATAATTAATAAAACCCTCTTGTATTTTATGGGTGCTGCAACTTTGCCTGTTTTTGGGATCTAATCAACGCAGGACATTACCCGAACAACTCCGAGTCCATTACCATAAATCGATCTTTCGGGATTTTATTTCAAATTTAAAATCACCAAAAATCATTGCTTCCCGTGGACAGATCGTCAAGTCTATGCACAACAAAAAATTTCTGATCAACTGTATTGACTAGGCCTAACAAAATACCCACTTGCGATTTGGTGGAGTGACATAAGGTGTGGATTAACCCCAAAGGGGTAGCTCAGTTGGACTATGACTACAGTTTACACCAGGAGGTTGTAGGTTTAAAACTGCACTACCACACTAGGGTTATAGGGGAGTTTACCCGGCTTCCCTCTGGGCCCGGAAGGATTAGTCCAGCCCAAAGGGTTGGGAATCCTTCGAAAGCAAAAAACAAAAAAAACAAAAAAAAGGCATGGATATGCTCTCAAGTCTTATGTTTGAAACCCACTCCAAATTTATGCATTTATGTGGATTTTGCCAGTGTGCTACTACTACCCTTGGGAGAATAGTCCTATAGGGTCAAGGGCCTCAGGGATACCCAAGCCATGAAAAGAAAACTAAGGGCCCATTTGGATCTTCACAAAATCAAATATTTGCAATTTTGAATATTTCAAAAACAAAATAGTACATAATGGAATAGTGTGAGATTTAAATATTGTAAAATTTCTGACAAATGCTACAGATTATAATATATATTAAAAAAATTAAATTCAAGATAAAAATAAATTAATACTTTTTCTTTACCACAAGCCACTTTTTTTTTTTACCATATAAAATCATGGTAAAGTATAGTAAAGTAAAGTCAATATAACACGTAACTACTTTACTACTTCTCACTCCCACTTTACTTCACCACCGATTTTATCTCATCTTATTTTACCTTATCTTTTACCATGATGTCATATATACCTTTACTTTACTATACGAATATGTAAACAAAATAAGCCTTCACCCAGATGTGACATATTCTCTCTTTATTATATTTAGATGATAAGAAAGTGTGGTATAGTAAAGTCTAGCCTCCATTATTTTACCACAAGCCACTTTTATGTCATCATATAAAATCATGACAAAATGTGATAAAGTAAAATCAAAATAAAAGATAACTACTTTATCACTCTCTCTTTCAATATACTTCACCCGCAAATTTTAATGAGACGACTATCTTTCCGTTGAAATAAATACTTTTATTTACTTTACCATTTTGTAAACTGCATGTAGTTTGAAAGATTTTTGTATTAAAAAACGTTTTTTAAAGGGGGAGTTGTATTAAAAAAATATTACTTTTTTAAATGATCTTTTTCTCTTATTTCTTGCAGATTACCTCACATACAAAATAAATTGTTTAGAAGATGAGAGATTATATTATCTCAAATATTAATTCTTTACCTTTTCTTATCTTATGCACCTGACATGCCCTGAGACAAACAAAACAGTAAAGATGGTCCGGACTCCGGATTCCCCTACTTTTTCAAAGGGGTTTAAATGAGGCATGACATGGTTCGGAGTGCCCTACTTTTTAAAAAGGAGCTAAATGAGACATGACATCAAAAAGGAGTGTTGTACATTACCCACTGTCCTTGACTTGGAAGGGTCTTTGCCACTATAATGCAATTTGCCAATTTGCATGAAGCCGACCTTGATCAATTGCAAGAAATGGAGATAAATTCTCATTTAATTTAAAGTAAAAATTAGTGACTAAAACTTGACCAAATCGCAGAAATCTATGATTTATTTTGGAGTGGCATCATTAATGTGAAGTCTAAGACCATCATTAAATGGATAAGAATCTGTATTCTATTTAATTGGACACCAGTCTAATTGTAAGAACTCTATAACTAAACAAAATTAATAAATTAAGCCTTCTTATAATTGGTTGGCTTTACAACTTTGCCTATCCAAATCCTCTCAGGTAGTGACTGTGCAGAGAACTTAAAAGTTTTGTGCTCTAAATCGATTGGGGTGGGAGTCCAGATGATACGGATTCACTTATTTCTTGTGAAGAGAGTAAAGTGCAAAATTACATCAAAGCCAAAGCCGAATTATATCAAAATTTTCTTTGCTTTTTTAAAGTGGGATCATCTTTAAATCAAATCAAAAGAAAAAAAAAGCAATCAATCTGACTTGGCACACTCTTTACCTCAATCAATCTGACTTGGCACACTCTTTACCTCCCCAATTTAATTTCGGTGAAGCCGACCTTTATCTACATTACCCCTTTTACACTTTTATCCGTCTAGAATTGACTTGAGACTAGGGGTGTTCACGGGTCGAAATCCACGGGTTTCGGGTCAAACCCGACCCGATCCGACTCGACTTTTTTTTTTTTTTTTGTGGGTGAAAACCCACCCGAACCCGACCCGTTTGTGTCACAGGTCAGTCGGGTTACGGGTCAGACAGGTCACGGGTTCAACGGGTCACGGGTCGGGTTCGGGTCCTTTTTTTTTTTTCATGCAGAAGACCAAGGATAAAAATTTAGGGTATTTGGTTGTTGGTTGATTTAAGGGAGGAAGACATTTTCTAGATTAGTTACCTAAACTTAAGGAGAAGGTTAAGGCATCTTGTCCTTCTAAGACTATATAAGTCAGTGTTCTCACCCAGTCTTGGGTACTCAATTTTGCATGAAAATATTATTCTCTCTCTTTCTCTATTTGGTGATGAATGTGGTGTGAGAACTAGAAAAGTGAATCCTTAAGTTTCAGCCTGGAGTGTAATTACTGATTACTCTTCCCCTTTATTGCTGTGTCAATTTGTATCAGAGCAACAAAAGGTATTTTCTTGTTTCTTTTTCATAGAAAAAAGAGTCCTTTTTTTAGATTCTATTATTAACTTTTGCAATTTTCAAATTAATGCTAGTTCATGTACAGCCCCCACTAGCTGAATCCTATTCCCTCACAACTCCATCCCACAACCCATAAAGTTAAGTCCCTTATCTGATCTCCTAAGCTACTATTCACCTTTGCGGTCTCTTTAACAGAGCCACGTACAATAGCTGTCCTTTCTGTTGCTGATAGTTGGTTATTGATCAAGGTAAAATCTCGAACACGTTTCATCAGGAAGCTTCAGAAGTTCCATATTTTTATGGAAAGAGAGATCCAAACATCTTAAATTAGATTAAATTACTGGAAGAGTGTTTTACGTGGCATAAATTGAAAGGTACTCCATGTAAAGATTATACAAGAGGAAAACTTCAAGGAGATGAATAGGTGTGGTGGGAAGAAATATAATATCAATTGTATTAACCTCCACAACTATTTATACCAACACGGTCTTCTACATGAAATGAAAAAAAAAAACGGGTTCACGGGTCACCCGGTAACCCGACCCGTGAGACCCGTTACCCGTACCAATGGTCACGGGTCGGGTCGGGTCGGGTCAAGCACAGAAATTATGGGCGGAGTGACCCACCCATTGACCCACGGGTCAGGTCGGGTTACCGGGTCATTTTGTACACCTCTACTTGAGACCACTATAATGCAATTTCGATGAAGAAAATAACATTTAGTGTGATGTGAAAGTTATATTCACTTTACCATACATGTATACAAACATATCACGGTAGTTATGGTGAAACAAATACTTTTTTTTTTTTTTGCTTTACTATTTTGTAAACAATATTTCAAAAGATTTTTATGCTGTACAAAAATTTCTCAGAAGGGTGTTGTACGAAAAAATATTAAACTTCTTGAAAAAAATGACTTCTTCGTTTTTCTTAAATTACCAAATAAAAAAACTTTAAAAGATAAAATATTATATTTTCTAAAATATTATTATTATTTTTACGTTTTTCTTAACATTCAAACATGCCCTGAGACTTTCCATCTCACCTTCTTTTTAAGGAGGATTTAAAAGCGACATTTAGCGGTTTACTAGTTTAGTAAAAGTCGTATAGAGCCTCTATTTCTCAGACAAGGGGTCACATCAAAAGTATATTTTTTCAAAATCTCCTTTTCCTTTTAAAAAAGAAAAGGTAAAAAAGAAAACTCCTTTCTCTACTAAAAGATAAAAAAAAACTAAATTTTTCTATATAAAAAGTAAAATATTTTTAATACCAAACAACTAAAAAAATATATCATAATAACTCATTTATATTTTTTTTCTCTCTTGATTCGATACTTTACTTTATCTTTATTTTACGGTAAAATAAAGGTAGTTTTAATGATATTTTATTTTTAGTTGTTTGTTATGGAATCTTTTAGACTTTTTGTATGAGAAAGTAGAGATTTTTTGTATTTTAGTGGATACTTTTGACTTTTTTTAAAAAAAAATTGGAGGGAGTTTTGAATTAAAGTTCTTTTAATGTGACATCTTTTTTTTAAACGGTAACAAAAACTTTCATTAAAGGAGAAAGAAAATACAAAAAGAGAAAAAAAAAAGAAAAAAAGGGAGGTACAAAAGGCTTTGCTTGAATTTTACTATATTAGTAAATTTGCAACAAACGTCCGTGCTAAGCCCGGGCAAAAAATTAAAATATATTAAAATTTAAGAATTCTTTTGAAATATTGTTAAGATAAAATAACTTTTTTTATTATCTTTGAATATTAAAAAAATTTCTATGTATGAAAATAAATATAAAATAAAGTAAATTTATATAACACGAGGACCCCTTAAATTTAAAGGCATTGACCATTATGACCATCTCATTTACGGGTATATTATACAATTGATGATTGAAAATATAAGAAAAGAAAACAAACCGGATGGATCTACATCTACTAAAAAGAACCAAAAGAAAGGGATAAAAAAATTAACATGTTTGATCCATCAGTGGGGGCTACCCTTGAAATGTTTTTAACGTGTGTGACCCACTGATGGCTCTGCATCCAAAGAAGAAAAAATGGAAGATAAGAAGAAAGGAAATGGAAATCAAATGATTTCATCCTCAATGGGCCACACACCACATCTGGATTTATGGTGATGGAACAATTGGCCCCCAAAGATGATTGATAGTATAAGAAAAAAAAATTCAAAGAGAGGGGGGCAAATAAGTGTAATTGAAGAAAAAAAAACATAAAAGATGTACATTGCATGGGATGAGTATACGTGGATATAGATATGAGTCATCATAGTATGTTTATAATAGTTCTAACTCATGTACACACAAATGACATCGTAACAATTATCAAAGAAATTAAGCTTGTGTATGATACCAACCCAGTCTTATTTGCCACTACGGATATATATTGACCTAGAAAACTAATATCTATGCATAATCCATGAGTGGGTCCCACTGTAGAAATAAGTTAAATGTGCGGGGCTCACTAATTGATTTGCATCCATTAAGAAACCAGACAACGAGACTTGCCTCCCTCCATCAGTGGGGCCCACTTTTGGAAAAAAGGGGTTAAGAGAAGGCCATTGGGATCTCATCCAATACCGGAGTCCAATCTTGAAATATATTTAATACGAACTGGTGCCCACTACCGGAACCATCCATTTGGGGAAAAAAACTGAAAGGAGAGTAAAGCAGCTATATTAATCCATGAGTGGGTCTCACTGCAGAAATAAGTTAAATGTGCGGGGCCTACTAATTAATTTGCATCCATTAAGAAACCAAACAACGGCCAACATGCTTGCCTCCCTCCATCAGTGGGGCCCACTCTTAGAAAAAATGGGTTAAGAGAAAGCCATTGGGATTTCATCCAATACGGGAGTCCAATCTTGAAATATATTTAATACGAACTGGTGCCCACTACTGGAACCATCCATTTTGGAAAAAAACTGAAAGGAAAGTAAAGGAGCAACAGCTTAGATTTCATTCATCGGTAGGGCCCACAAAATATATTTAACATGCATGGGACCCATTGATGATTGAAGATCTAAGGAAAAGAAAACAAACGACTGTAAAGATTTGCTTGGATAATGACAAGAAATAGGACTCAAATTCAAACGTTCATAAAAATCTCTTATGAGAGAGGCTTTAGGAGAAAAAGAGTAGCCCAAAGTGAGGTGGCACATTAAAATAATGTGGATTTTTTTTTGCATATTTATTTGAAAGGAGAGACTTTTTAGAGATGAGGTGGCACCCCTCACAGCCCACCTTCATTCTTGCTTTAATATTTATAACTAGCACCAAACGCCCGTGCTAAGCCCGGGTCAAAAGTAAAAATATATTAAAAATTTAAGAATTATTTTAGAATATTATTAAGATAAAATAAATCTAAAAGAAAGAAATTTATGATCTTTGGATATTAGAATCTTTTAACATGTAATGAAAACAAATATAAAATGAGAAGTAAACTTACATAACATAACGCCCTCTTGAATTTAAAGGCATTAACCATTACACAAGTGTGAACGTGTGTCTATATAGGGGCGGCTCTCTCAAGTTAAGGTAAGCTCAAGTTTGTGGTGGGGCCCACCTGGCGACCCACTTGGGGGTGGTGATGGGGGATTTCAATGACTCCCTGGGACCCTTCTCTTTGCAAAATCTTAGTCCCAACCGTGATTTCTACCATCTCCATCTAGCCCCAAAAGTTTAATAGTCAGCAATCCATTCGGATCGGTATACAGTCGATCAACGGTCCAGTAAACCCGGATCTGACCAAAAGCTAGTGGACATGTAAAATTTAGGGAGGTCGTGTGTTTGGTCCATTTGGATGGACCAAGGGTGGGCCCCACAAGCGTAAGCTTACAGAATTAAATAAAGAGGTATGGCGCCCGGGCTAAAAAATATAATGAAATATGTGATTCTTTTTTGAGATATTATCGGAAAAGAACATATTTTATAGAAATAAATAAGTAGTTTATATTTATTATATATATATATATAACTTTTTAATAAAAAAGAAAAAAACAACTTGGTGGGGTCACATGATGTAACATCTAACGGTGGGCCTCATATCCCAATTCCTTCAAGGTGTGTCCAATTGGACAGCGGGACCTTGCTGATGTGTCATTCCGAGGATCCTTAGTGGGGTCAAATAATGCAACATCTAAAGATATGCCCATATCTAAATATCTAAAGGTGTGTCCAATGGGATATTTGGTCAGTAGGCCCTTGTTGATGTGGTGTTCGAAGGAGCATTGGTGGGGTCACATGATATGATATTTAAAAGTGAGCCTCTTATCCTAATTCATTAAAGTCATTATGATGTGTTTAAAGGTGGCCTTGTTTGTCTGGTCTTTAACTTGAAAAAAATATCCTACGGTATTACCAACTTCTTGGTAGAAGTGGAGAAATGATATGTGTGATAAGGATGGAAGATGTTGTTTAGAGAAATTGTAGGAGATATGATAAAGATGTGAGTTTGTTGTCTTTATAAAATCTTGAATGAAATGGATAGATTTAGGGAGGTGATTTGGAGAAGATAATTGAAATGAATATTTAGGGAGGAGATTTGTTTTAGATGAGTGTGGTGGCCCACTTTTTCTTATATATTTCTTTGAAAGGAGAGACTTTTTAGGGATGATGTGGCACCACTCACAGCCCAACTCTCCCATCCAAAGCTCTGTGTGATTTTATAAGTATTTTTCTGAAATGAGAGACTTTTTAGGGATGAGGCGGCACCCCTCATAGCCCACCTCTCCCTTGGGTAGCCATATTGGATTGGAAGATCAACAACCTGCGAACAACTTCCACAATGGATCAAGGTATCTCTCCCTTGGGTAGCCATAATGGATTGGAAGATCAACAACCTGCGAACAACTTCCACAATGGATCAAGGTATGTTTCCGCTTTACATATCCCGATGATTTGACATGAAGGATCTTGGTTGAGTAAGGTTTTCTAGATCTAGATTCTTATTTTCTAACAAGTGGTATCAAACGCCCGTGCTTAGCCCGGGCCTCGATTAAGAAAAAACTAATTAGTTTATTACAAAATTCATAAAATAATAATTCTTCAAATACTTATTAAATAAAATAGATTTTCATAAAAGATTTCTTTTAAATCATGAGAATAATTTGGTGTGCACCTTACATTTTCAGATAGTAAACCCTATGATATAAAGTTCGAATTAAAGAGAGATAAGGTTACATTATGAATAATTATTACATTATGATTGAGATAAGGTAAGAAAGTGTAGATAGAGATTAAGAAAAACCATTATAAGTATGCATGAGATGAGGAATGAGGTTGGAAATTTTGTGAATGACCTGGTAGGTAAATATATGAGAAATTTTATAGAGGAATATGTGAGTTTTTTTTTTCCTCAAATGAACTTTGTTTAAAATTACAGCCCATAACAAACTAAAGTTACAGCCCATAACAAAATTACAGCACATAATAAAATATATAATTCAATCGGAGTCCACACTAAAATTACATCCCATAACAAAATCTGTATTAGAATAATCAGTTTATAAATTCTGAATTAACTTATGGTGGAACTTTCTGTAACATAAGTGGTCTAGGTTCTTTAATATAAATGGGTATACACTTTCCCATACACCCCAAGATCACCATACTAAAGATACAACACATGTATCGTCAATGGCCATCACGTCCAACAAATTTTTTTTTTTTTTTTTGAGGAGAAGATGGTGGGTCCCTAATGACCCAATCCACATGGATCTACGACCACCTTGGTCGCCCACCAGTGACCAGCTAGATGACAGGTTCTGATCTTTGATTAGGTGGACCAGTGGGTCCCACAAACCTGATCATTCAAATGGGTTTTTACCACTGAAATTCTGGATTCTTGCATTTTCTCATCAGTTTGGTCCCTCCTCTAGATCATATTAAATAAGGTAGGATTCTTCATACTCCTATTTTGATTTCTAAACCAAGACTCTGTTTGAGGAGAGAAAAGGGTGAAAATTGGTGTAGTGGAACACCATTGAACCATAGCAGAAAACAGAGCTTTCGTTTCTGTCCTCTGAGATAACCAAAAGGTGGGTCCCCAATGGTCTCATCCACTGGGGACCAGGCCCACTTTTGTCGCCCCTCAGGGCCCAATCAGAAGGCCGGTCCTAATTATTGATCAGGTGGGCCCAGAGGTCCCACAATCCAATCTACCAACACATCAAAAATACTCCAAAAGTATCGATGTAGAGGTTTCAGATTCTACATGGGGGCCAGATGGGGCCCAATCCCAAGTAAGTCCATCACCACTGTGGTCGTCCGGGGGTCTACTCTTAGATCCCTGGATCAGATATATGATCAGGGTGGAACAGAGGAGGAAGCAGGGGAGAGGTAGAGTAGGGAAGTAGAAAATGAGGGAGGAAAAGATGGGTGTGCAGGTGCTGTGAGGGGAGAAAGAAGAAGAAAAGGAAAGAAGAGAAGGAGGAAAGAAAGAGAAAAGGAAGAAGAAGAAAGAGAGGGTGGTACGCCGGTGAGTGTGAGTGCAGGCAGTGACGAGGTAGAGGAAGGAAAATGAGGGAAGAGAGAGAGAGAGAGGAGAGGAAGAGAGCGAATGAAGAAGTAGGCGCAGGGTGAAAAAGAGGAGGAAGCAGGGGAGAGGGAGAGCAGGGAAGGAGAAAATGAGGGAGGAAAAGATGGGTGTGCAGGTGCTGTGAGGGGAGAAAGAAGAAGAAAAGGAAAGAAGAGAAGGAGGAAAGAAAGAGAAAAGGAAGAAGAAGAAAGAGAGGGTGGTGCGCGGGTGAGTGAGTGCAGGCAGTGACGAGGTAGAGGAAGGAAAAGGAGGGAAGAGAGAAAGAGAGAGGGGAGGAAGAGAGAGGGGAGGAAGAGAGAGGGAGAAGCAGTGTGTGCAGTTGGGTGCTGGGGCTAGCGCATGGGTGCAGCAGTAAAGGAGGGAGGCTGCACGCGTGTTGTGAGGCTTCGCTGCAATGTGCTGGATGGGCTGGAGGGAAGAGAGCCTTCTTTCTGTGATGGAGGTGACGATGGTGTGTTGAAACGTCCAGAGTTTCTGCTATGAGGCTTCTGCATGCGTGTTGTGATTCTTCGCTGGATATGTTGGATGGGCTGGAGGGAAGAGTTCCCCGGTTCTAGGACTCTCATTTCCAGATCTCAGTGGACTCTACTCTCACGTGAAATCAATTGATCCCTCCCTCTTTTGCTCCTTTTTTTTTCTTTGGTATTTCTCTCAAAGAAGAGAATTTTCAGGGACGAGGTGGCACCCCCACAACCCACCTTCACCTTTATTTTAATATATATAAATTGTCAAACGAGCCCTACTATATTAGTAAAGTACCAAACGAGCCAAAGAATGATGTAAATTATCTTTTTTACACTTTTATCCGTCTAGAATTGACTGGAGACCACTATAATGCAATTTCGATGAAGCCAACCGTGATCTATTGCAAGAAATGGAGATAAAGTAGCTTTCCGTTTTTAAGTCAAAATTAATGACAACTTGGCCAAATTGCAGGCCATCAGGATTCAGGCCACTCATATCAACAAGACCCTTGTCCAAATGATTTACCACCATTTTGTGCAGTACCTTCTAGATCTAATGCCCGTTTGGTAACTTGACTAGTAAAGTCAAGTAAAGTTAAGTCATCCTAAACATCACATCAAAAGCACTTTTTCTCAAAATTCCCTCCAACTTTTCCAACAAAAAGTAAAAAAGTAACCACATTTATTAACTAAAAGACAAAAAAACTCCATTTCTCATACCAGAAGTCAACAATATTCCATCCCAAACAACTAAAAATAAAATACCATCATAATCCACTACATATTTTATTCATACTTTTCATTTCACTTCACTCCACTTAACTTTAATAGTAAAATACCAAACGGGCAGGGATTTTGGTCCCGGTTACACGTTTCACCAGAATCCGTATCATCTGTGACGCCTGCAGCTTTCCCCTTGAGTTGCGGACCGCGTGACGCCACATGAGCAGCAAGCCAACTCAGCATCCTAACAAGCCACTCACGGACTACTAAGCATGAAAGGCCCCGTATTACAGGGATATATATATCATCCAAATAAAATAGTTAATTAATATTAATATTTAAATTAATTATCAGCTCAGAAAATAGGGATATGAATTGATTTATAAGTTAAAATTAATGGCTAAAATAAATAACCAATAATAAAAAGGTAAGGCACGCCCAAAATTAGTTTAGTCCAGTTTAAATACTAATTTTATTTAATAACCCAAAAGAAACACACCCAATTAAATTGCCACAAGTATTAACATGTGCATCCACCATAATTTAAAAATATGTTAAAATTTAAATTTTAATAAAAATTCTATTATGATTTCAAACATTGAAGTAGCCAATACCATAATATTATAATAATAGAAAAGCATATACACAAAATTAACCAAAAACTATATGAGATAGCCCAACCTGATTATTTTACAACACTTTGAAGAGAATTCAGGAATATTGAATTGCACTTAATATCAAAGTAAAAATAAATGAGAAGAAGATGCTCTTAGACATTTTCTGATGTGCTTCCTTCCCGGGTGTCGGGCTTTCTTCTCACTTTGTGGGCTTCCTTACCGGGTGTACCGGGCTATATATATATATAGGGGGGGGGGGGGGGGGGGGTTTCCCAGCCACCATAGATGGGGGGGGGGGGGGGGGGGGTTTCCCAGCCACCATAGATGGGGTACCAAAAAAAAAGTAGTTGTCTCCATGGTGGCTTTCCCTATAGTGGTAGGTTGCTCATTTTTCAATTTTTTTATTTTTTAAACCGCTCTCGCTCTATTCAATGTAGCTCTTTTAGAGACTTGAACTCTAGACATGAAAGTAAGATCTAAGGGTGAAATAAAAAGGTGGGACATCACACACCCTCACAAAATTCTTATACAGCACATATGCAGGTATTGTATAGAAGACCCTTCCGATTTTATCCCATATAAGGGTGAAAAAAAAAAAAAGGAAAAGGTGTGACACCACAAATCCTCACAAAATTCTGAGATGCCCACCATCCAGACTGATGTTAACAAGCATGTAAAAATAATGTTACAGAAGTGGGAAAGCATCCGGCAGGATGGTGATGTTCTATCAACATGGGCCTCACCTATTTATTTAAAATACAGAAAGGAAGAGAGGAGAAAAAACCCGTGACAAAGAAAGATGGCAGCCTCCCATTCGCAGAGACATTGTTGTTGTTTTTTTTTTTTTTTAAATCACGTTGTTGTTATATAGCCACATATAAATCATGAGTTCCGATCCTTTATGAAATTTGTTGCATGCTAAATATGAGTGAATCAATCATAGTCCTCACATCGACATAAATTACATATTACTCTGTATGTGATTTAAAATTTAAAATCAAGTGGTCTGTGTCAATATGATGGTGGATAGAATACTAAAGGATCCAGATCCATTAATCATTACTCCAATAAGCAACATGGCCTCATTTAAGAGTCCATAAAACGCGGAATATGTGATCCACTTTCTTTACTCCCCCACTTGCTCGGGAAAAGGGAGGGATGAAGAATACAATGGGCTAGGCCTGTGGTTTGCAATTTTCGGTATATGAGCCCCACACGTGTTTAAAAACACATAGGTTTTGGAACCGGATCCCTGTTTCCAAAGGTGCTGGAACCCGATCCGATTCCAAAGGTATTGTACCCTGCTACAGCTATGCCCCAGTCGCCAGGTAGGACAAAGGAAAACAGCAAGGGGGGAGAGAATAAAGAAAGGGGAAAAAAAGGGCCTCTCCACTCTCGAAGGGCGAACAAAGGGGGTGGTTTGCTGCCATTATTATGAAGTTCAGGGGGCTTTCTCTAATTCTTTCCTCTAAAAGTCCTCTCTCTTGAATTTTGTGTACCTTTTCTACTGTTCTTTTAAATTCTAATTCATTAGTACTCTTTTTAATTTTCTTTAATTATTCAAATAACATACAATGTGCTCTTTTTATTTGATAATTAATGTGACCACAACTATTTATATTTTGTCTTACTTGGATTTTAAAATCTAAACATTTCATGCTTTTAGATGGGCGGCCTGAAGACCTATTTTCAAGCTATTAGTGATAAAAAAAAATTTAAACTTTTTGATGGGCCTCACTACTAGGTTTATTTTCTTGGGGCATTTACCCTATGGTCGGGGCATTTAGCCTATGGTCTAGGTTATTTTTTTTATAGTGGCAGCGGTCCCCTTTTAACATTTAATGAGTCAAAAAGATAAAAATGCCATCTCTTTATATACTCTATACGTCACCAAACATGCATTGCTTTAAAACATTACGTCATACACTCTGAAATCTAAGCAAAATAAAGATTCAGAAATCAAAGATGAAGAAAGCTGTAGAAAAAAGCAAAATCAACTCATCAGTGACCTTAAGCAACCAAATCATCTTGACTTAAACTTAATTGAGTTTGACATAAGTTTATCTAAGTTTTGATCTGAATTTATCTGAGCTTGATATGAAATTATTTGACTTTGACATGTATTTATCTAAGCTTTATGTAAAGTTATCTTAGTCTATGATCAATTAAACAGGACTTTAAATGAATTTATCTGTATAATACTTGATTTTTCTAAGTTTGATTTCAATTTAACTTCGTTTGTTATTAATTAGACAAGGTTTCAAATGAATTTATGTGACTTTGAAATGATTTTCTCTGAGTTCCTTATGAAATAATGTGTTTGGTATGAAATTAACTGAATTTCACATGATTTTATTTGACTTTAAAATGTCTTTAACTTAGTTTTAAATGAGTTTTTTTTTTTTAGTTTGCCGTGAATTTATCTAAGTTCTGTATGTGTAATTTGATTTTGGCATAATGCTATTTAACTTTGGCATGATGTTATCTGTGTTTGGTATTAATTTATCTAAGTTTGATATAAATTTATTTGTATTTACTTTGAGTTTGATATGAATTAAGTGAATTTATCTGAGTTTTTTGTGAATTTATCTAACTTTGATGTATGTGTTATCTGATTTTGGCATAATATTATTGGACTTTGGGATGCTGTTATCTGTGTTTGGTATGAATTTATCTAAGTTTGATAAGAATTTATTTATGTTTGCTTTGAATTAATCTGAGTTTGATACGAATTAAGTGAATTTATTTGAGTTTGCTGTGAACTTATCTAACTTTAATGTATGTGTTATCTGAGTTTTGTATGTGTTATCTGACTTTGGCATAATGTTATTTGACTTTGACATGATGTTATCTGTGTTTGGTACGAATTCATCTAAATTTTATATGAATTTATTTATTTTTGCATTGAATTAATTTGAGTTTGATACGAATTAAGTGGATTTATCTGAGTTTGCTGTGAATTTATCTAACTTTGATGTATGTGTTATCTGAGTTTTATATGTGTTATCTGACTTTGGCATAATGTTATATGACTTTGGCATGATCTTATCTATGTTTTGTATGAATTTATCTAAGTTTGACATGAATTTATTTGTGTTTGCTTTGAATTAATCTGAGTTTGATACGAATTAAGTGAATTTATTTGAGTTTGCTGTGAATTTATCTGATTTTGCTGTGAGTTTATATGAATTTATCTGTGTTTGAAATCATAACCAGTTTGGAAACAAGTTATGTCACTTTGATATGAGATTATCTAACTAAATATAGTTTGGTTTGACTAGATTTAATTTGAATTTATCTAGCTTTGATAAAAATTTATCTGAATCTAATATGAAATTATCCGTATTTGAAGTGAATTTAAATAAATTTATTAAGATTTTATTTGACTTTGCTTTGGACTGGGATGAGTTTGATATCAATTTATCTGAATTGTATATGTATGTGGACAGCTAAAAGCACCCAAAGGAGGGAAGATGACACAAAAAAAGCAGCACCAAACAAGCCACGCTGGGTAAAATTTTCATCAATTGTCGTTCCCTCCAATTTACAACTTAAAATTTGATTGAAAACTCATCTTACTACATCTAAATTGAAAAATAATCGGGAAAAGACAGTGAGTTGGAGCTAAAATCCAAATTTAAATTGCATGACACCCATTTAAATGGTTAGAAGGGTAAATGTGTCATATAAAATCTGATGTCACATGCTTAGGGACCACACACCCATTTAAATGGTTAGAAGGGCAAATGAGTCATAAAAAATATGATGTCACATGCTTAGGGACCACAACCTGAATTAATACCATGCGCAAGAAACTCTAGGCCTTAAACATTAAATCTCTGTACTAGAGACTTTATAACACGGTACTGAAGAATCTCTCCCTAATTTACTCTATTTTTTTCCACTTATTTCAAATATAACTCTGGATTTCACGTATTTATTTTTTTTTCTTGACCTGATCTTTTTAGATTTTCTTCTTTATTGTTTTAGTAATAACAGCCTGAACTCGGCATGTGCCTTCTCTTCTAGTATCATAATGACTTGGGCTCATTTAGGACTTATAAGTGCCCACATAAATGATATAATTATTTGTATCATAATGACTTTGGCCCATTTAAGACTCTTACACCCAGTGGCGGACCTATGCATATTTTGAAATTGCAAAGACTTAAATTTTAGCCCATCAATATTAACGAAATAATCGAAGAGAAAGAAGGGGAAGATGACACACTACAAGAAAAATTGTTTTTAGCGGCGGCCGACGGCCGCCGGTAAAAGCGATATATACCGCCGGTAAAAGTAATAGCGACGGTTTGACTGGCCGCCGGTGGGTGTCGGTACATGTCCGGACGGTAAAGGTTTGGGCGGCGTCCACCGGCCGCCGCTATTGTTATTTATTGCGGCGGTTATGACCGCCGGTAAAAGAAATCCGTCGCGTGGTTGGACGGCGAAGAAAACTTATAGCGGCGCCCACTAGCCGCCGATAATAATAAAAATGGCCGCCGCTGAAAAATTTTTAGCGACGGCCGTTTGAGCGCCGTTAAAAGCAGGATTTATATATGACAATATATTTTTAGCGTCGGTCATGTGGCCGCCGCTATAAGCCATATTTTTTAAAAAATACTTCTTTTAGCGGTGGTCATGTGGCCGCCGCTAAAAGCATTTTTTTTTTAAACAAATATAACCCCACATTAATCACAAAAATACTTGCCAATAATTTACAAAGATCCATCTTTGCATATTCTTCACACATCTAACAAATTAATCTATAGAAGTACATCGATAACAGTAAATATATAAAACTCAACAAATAAATAGTATTTATTCAACATCAATAAACATCCCATGCTCCCATGCTAATACTTACAGATGATCCTTACAATTGATCTACAAAGGTAAATGTACAATTCAGATAGGATTAGTAAGTAGGAACCAAAATAGATCACATGATCAGAAGAACTAACACATCACATGAATAGAATCAAAATTGAAAGAGGGAAAAAAAAGCATGTCATCTACATAAAGACCTATTAAAAAAAATAGGCTCTTGGCTTCATGTTCCTCCTCCAAGGTTCTCTTATAAGGAGCCGAATGTTGTATGGCCGTCTTTGACACACCCATGCCTAAGCCAAGTACACGTCCTTTGACATCACGTCCAAAGACCTATTAAAAAAAATACCATAATGCTACAGCATTAGTATCATAATCACGGACAAGTTGATTCCATCACATAGGATCCAGAACCTAGATCCATCAGTTCTTTAGCCCTAGACTCAAACCTAGCCCATCAAATCCAAACTTAAACCAAAAACCACTATTCTTTGGCCAGCCCAACCTGAACCATTTACAGACTTAAATCTCCTGTTGCCACCAATTTGTTCCTACCAGTTATGCAACTAAAACCATTAGATTGTGTAACATTCACATCAAAACTTACCCCATTAGATCTAAACCTGTACAAAACCCAGAATTTTCTGTGCCAGGTCTAGTCTGATCTCAAGTCTGACCTGACCCGTTTACATACCTAATTCGGTTTGTATTGCTACCAATCTGTTGCTGCAAGTAGGAGTTATGTAATTAAAACCACTAGATTGATAAAATGTTCACAACCAAAACTTACCATTAAAGGGCACGTTCCCTCTTTGAATAGTGAAAGCGCCTTTGTGCGATCATGCTGAGCCTTGTCACCATGCACGGAGACAACCTTAAAACCCCTATGAAGACAAGGAAAAAAACCATCTCTTACATCATACAGCTATACTGGAGGAGCAACTTTGACTTTGAGTTCAATAGAATCTAATGATGCAGAATCCGCATGTGAAGATTGGATAAATGTTATAAAATGCAACTTATAAAACTCAAAATATTTATCACTAACTCCGAAAGTTAATGAAAAAATATGTGACAGGAGTGAATGGGTAAAAGAAATACCTCTTTTGAAGCATTGTTTCAACCCAAGCTGCTTCCTTCTTGTACAAAACAAAAACCAATACCCTGTTCCTGTTTAAAAACATCATCAGAAGTCAAGCTATGCTCAAAAAGAAAAGGAAAGGAAGAGGGACAGATTATTAAGAAAACATTGTTCTCAGGTTTTCTTTTGTATCCTGAATTGAATGGCCAAAATAATCCTCTTTTTAGTCAACAGAAGCTTGCTCATTCGAAATTTCCACACTCAATGATTATAGGATCACTGCCATCAAGTATTAAAGCAAAAACATCAAGGTTCTTATGGTCCTTTAAGAAACCAAAGCATTTCTGTCTTAACAAAGGCCATGAAGAAAACGATGAAGCTCTGTGAATTTCCCACCAAGATTGAATATAACCCAAGTGGATTTGGGATGTTATGTAAATTTAAAGTTCCATCAAAATGGGTGGACACAGATTTTATACAAAAGGCAAAAGTATCGGATACAACACAATGCAATACATTGCCTATTTTGAAGTATCCAGGTATCATAGGTTACAAGTGGACTATACATGACTACCTCTGTGACTTGTGGTATCTTTCTAGCAAGGTGATCAAGCGTTCATTGCGAGATCGGTCATCCAGGACCTACGGATAAGAAAAAATCATACTTAAACAACCAACAACAATAATATGATACCATCAGCTAGTAATGTAGTCACAGTCTGATCATTTAAAACAGATCATACCTCTACTATCTGCATAACATCATGATTTGCAGCTAAATCCTCTGAACCAACTACAACCTGGAAAGAAGCAGATTCAACATAACATGGATAGGCAAGTAAGAAAGGCTACAAAATATACAAACAAGGCACACCTTAACAGGATTTGGATCCATGAACTCTTGAGCTAACTGATGAACAGAAAGAGGCCATGTTGCACTAAACATCACCATCTGGCGGGCTGCCCAAAAAAAAAAAGAAGGAAATGTTCAGGTAAATAAAGACAAAAGAAGCGCTGCATTAAACAAAGGAACAACCCTTTTTTTTTTAATAATGAAAACAAGGGATTTAAAATTGGCCAAGTCCAATCAAAGAATATCAGTCCCTACTGAGTCACATGCAACTCGACGAAGCCTTAGTGTAACCTTGGACTCAGTGGGGACCAAGAAGGTCACCAATACCAATATTTAAAACCCTGATAAGAGAAACTACTCCCTTGACGACCTAAGACAATGGACAGCTTGATAGCTGAGAGCCTGAGACCACAAAGAGGAGTAACCAGGGAACTTTTTTTAGATAAATAAATGTCCCCACAAGCACAAGAACGGTAACAAATCTACATGGGCATATATAGGCAAATAGCATGCTCAGAAAAGAATTGTGCTCTTAAAAAGGACTCAATGAAAAACACCAGTTATTCTAAGAACAAGAGTAAGTGAATGACACATACTGGAGGATGTCTGGCTCAATATAGAACGAACAGTACTTCTTGCTCAACTCCCATGTCAAGCATTCGGTCTGCCTCATCTAAAACCTGGAAATATCTCATGTTATTAAATAGAGAAGATTAAAAAAATGCAAGTGGCCCATGCAATAGCAAAATAGCAACAGGGAGGAATAAAAATAAACCAAAATGACATTCTTCTTGGAAGATTTTCAGTTATTCAAATATCCATGTTGAAAAAATTTTTTAATATCCTTCAGTAAAAGCAAGTTATAAGGCTAACTAATTTAGTCGATTACATGCAGTTTCAAACACAGTAAACAAAGGCTACAAAATGGGTTTTTCATTTTCCCCAATACAATTAATGATGGAATATGAACATAACTCATCTAACAAACTTTTTATCTTGATTGGTAACATGACTCAAGCCCGCAACACCATGGTTGAAACATTATTTTTTTTTTTTTTTTTGAATGGTTGCAACAATGAGCACCTTCCCACTATGCAGCAAGTCCTCGTCCTTCTAGTAACATTCCTTTGCCAAACATATGCCATTTCACGCTTACAAAGAAATTGATTTCAAAGTAGATAAATTGTTCTCTAGCTTTTAGGCCCCAACTCAGTGGATTCAAGAAAACTAAAATAGAATTAAATTAACACCGAAAAAAATTTCGAGATTAAATGCACTTACCACAAAAGACACATCCTTCAAGCAGCAAACACCCATTTCAATCAGATCTTTCAAACGACCAGGAGTACCAATAACAATGTCCTGACACGCACATGAAAAAAATGCAAGATGAGATGGCAAACATTACGACTACTTTTTATAACTAGACCCGGAATCCATTTTGGCAAAAAGGCCAATCACAGATAGCAGGCATCCATTTAAATTTTCCCTGAGCAATGTGAAAACTAATGATCCAAAGACCAGCAACTAAGGGAAGCAAACATAAGAAGAGTGAATGCAAATGAAGAGAGACTGCATTTGGTCTCAATTCAACTGCCGAACAATATGGATCCTTTTTTTCTTTTCTTTCTTTTTTGCCTTGAGCATATGGATAATCTATGTTTACTGGATTAATACGTTAATAATCTCCCAAATAACTACCCCATAAGGCAATAATACATAGTTAAGCACAACTTGGCAGAAAACATTAAGCACAAACCAAGTTATCAAAAACCTCTAACTGGGAAACTGAGCATGTCATTGTAATATAAGCTCTGAATGCAATACTAGATACCCTCTTCCCCCTCCTTAACTCCAATAACCATTGTTTAAACAATGAAATTTCAAATCTAACCCAGGATGTCTAAACAAGTCAGCCTTTCTAGGAAAAGCAACTCTCATAAGTTTGCAGGCCGTCAAGATATGATATACTATTATCCAAACCATGCCCATTGTAATTGAATATATTGATGAAATCATTGAGATGCTAGATTCTGTAATTAAAGTATGACTAATTGTTGGGGGAAAAGGATTGTATGCTACACAAAAATAAATGAGATAAAAAAATAAATAAATAAACAAAATCTTACAACTCCAGATTTCAAAGAAGCAATTTGTGGTCCTTTGGAAGTTCCTCCATACAGGCAAACAGATTTTAAACCACATGGTTTCCCGGCATCACACAAAACATCTGCAATCTACACCAAAATGGATAGTCAAGCTACAACAACATTAATCAAGAAAAACTTATTCAAATGAGTAAAATACAAAGCCAGAAACTCTTTGCAGCAGAAATACAAAATTATCTGAACATCATGAGGTTTCAAGATGATTCAGGAGGCTTCATTATTTTGACATTGATGAACTTCAAGGCATACAACAAATATGTAGGACTCTCACAGTGAATAAAAATAATTACAAGAAATATATTTAGGTACAGCAATATAACAATCAAACCAAGGATGCTTAGTGGAATACTAAAGAGAATAAATTATGAAACTCAGCGTCCCAGAGCATGAAGTTTTGAGCAAAATCCTACTCTTTCATGTCAAAGATGCAGACATGACAGACATGGATTCATGGATCCAGCCATGAACGGGGTTCATAGAGCTAAAATTACAATAACCAGACAATAATAGCAATTTTAATCAGTGTTATGCAGATGGGCTATGAAAAGCAAAAAATGCAGTGGTTCACATTCAGTGAGAAGGGTCCAGCTAAAAGCTCGGATGGTCATCAAGGAAGCTTTTGGTTTCTGTCCAATCAAAGGTGAATCCCATAAGAACAATGGTTTGAATCATCATACATGTACCAAACAGTGCACAAAGTTTTAGGAACAAAAATCTCAAGCCATTGGATCTCATCCCTAAAACTCTTACAGCTGCCGAGTAATAGTCTGTAGCTTCAACAAGCCTATGCACTGTTTTGTGAAAAAAATAATGTTAAATAAAGAATTATCTAACTTTAAAGCCGTCATTAAGAACTGAGGGTAAAAAAGGAGATGATGAACTATTTCATGGTCCACACTCGAAAGTTAACCGGTCAAATGGTGGGTGCCAAGGTATGAGCACAATTGATGACCAAAAGAGCAGCAACAGTGATTGAAATGATTGTGAATGACAATGAATACATAAATACCTGTAACTACTGCAGATGATCTTCAAAAGTAAAAGGTACACAAATGTTTGCATTATAAATCCTGAACATACAGTCAGATAACAAGGAAATCTTGAGAACAATGCAGCATTCCCTGCAGGTTCCCAACATCTAGCATGTTAAGTTGCATGAGTACAAATACGTGTTGGAATCCAATATAGGTACAGGTGGCCAATTTGGCAAATTTCAAAACATCATATTTGTGGATTCGGCATTTTATTTAACCAATGAGATCATGGGCCCCAATGATTACACCACCAGCCCCCAACCCAAAAAAAAAAAAACAGAGAGAAGACAACAACCACCTTTAGATGTAACTCCATGTCCATGTATAGGTATCATCGTTATCCAACTGGCCCGGTGATGTATAAGAACATGCATCTGATTTCACCACTGGATCTTTAATCCCTCAGAATCCACATCAGTGATAATAAGATTAAAATGATTTGCAGGAACCCCTAATCCATAAATAAAACTTTCCACCCCGGTACACCCGTCATTAACATACAACAAGGTGGGCCTCACAAGAATTCTCACACAATGAGTCATAAGAAATTTGCAGATGAAAATCACTCCCTATAAATGTAAATAAATGCTTGTTTTAAATAAAAAGAATATGTAAAATTATGAGGTTTCACATGCCCATTTGATGTTTTGAGTATTAAGAGTGCTGGCTGATGGCAATAAGAAAGGCTATTAAATTGAACCTCCCCCATCTCATTGTTGAAGGGGTGTCCTATTTGATGTTTTGAGTATTAAGAGTGCTGGCTGATGGCAATAAGAAAGGCTATTAAATTGAACCTCCCCCATCTCATTGTTGAAGGGGTGTCCTATGCACTTGAATTGGGCAAAAGGCAACTTAAACACTTCATGGAGGCTAGCAGATGCAGTTTACAAAATCAGCAATTTTTAGATAAGCACTCACCTCTCCTTTATCGATGTCCTTGAAGGTGCTAACAAAAAAGCAAATATACAGTCCTAGGAAAGCATCTAAAGAAATCCTTTGGTGGTCAGGAAGCCAAAACAGGGTCTGCAGATTTTGGCTGCTGTTCATTCCTTGCCCCTTACTTCGCAGCTGGCTGTTTGCAGCCATTTGCTCACAAGCACTGAATTTAATGTGAATAGTTGAGGCTGGCAATCTTTCGTGTTGGGTTGCTGCCTTTGTTGTTCTCTTGTGAATAAATCACATTGTATCCCTCATGCTCGCATATATTCATTATACTTCTAATGAAATCTTTTGTCACCAGAGGAAAAATTTATCACCCAGTTTTCTTTTAAAGTAAAAGATATTATCTACATAGAAGCTCTAAATCAAATGCTTAACCTTGATCACTAGTAGAATTCATAAACCCAAGTAGCATTAAATTATAAATTCACAAAATAAGGCAGCATTCAAACAGAACAAAGCAGTGAACTAACTTGTTGAGCTAATTCTCGAGTGGGAGATAGCACAAGACAAAGAGGAACTGCTCTCCTCGAATTTATGGCTCAAAATGGTTGTGGAGATTGAAGAACAAGATGAGGTTTGGAGGAAGCTTAAGGATGGAGAAGAAAGGAGTATTGAGTTATGAGAGTGAAGTGGGATTGAAGGGATGGTGGAAAGGTTAGGTGCTAGCTGGAAGTAGGAATCATGTGAAAGTAAGATGGAAAGGAATTATGGGGTAGCTGTGTTTTGCTTTTAGTGATGGCAGGGTGTCTTTTGGTTTTTGTGTGCGGGGGAAAGGGAAAGGAGAGAAATAGAATAAAATTCATAGGACATTGAGAGAATTGTTGAGTGGTGGAACTGTGGAAGCATATGAGGAGCATTTTTGGTGGTGGGTCAATGTGGAGACAGGATCCGAGGGCCTGAAAGTGACTGGCACATGCTTGTGCTCCACACCACTAACATATCGACAGAGAGATAGAGAAGAGTCCAGAATTTACCATTAATGCTCAGAAAGAACAGAGTGAATCAGGCTGAAAACGATTACTCTATTCACAGTAGAAAACCTAATTATACAGATGCATGCCCTAGCTCTAAGAATCACATTTCTTCAGCAAAAAGATAATTTCATCCCATACAAAGCAATTCCTCATGCATGTGACATCAAAACCCATGGAACCACAACCACATCTAACATTCTCCACTTCCCACCCAAAACCCCCATCATTCAATCAGGTCAAACCCATTCCTAAAAATTCCTAAAACACAACAAATGAATTCACATCCACTGAAAAGGGGGATCGAATCAACTGACCAATATCTGACCGCCTTGCACCGGGAGCACCTCGTGGTGGTCGGGCAATAACAGACAGCGCACTGCTGTCGGGCAGCGGCTGAGACGGCGACGGAGCCGTATTCCGCGGCGGCCTCGAGCTCAGCCCTGGCGGCCTCCTCGGAGGCGAGAATCAGCAGACGCATGATCTCCTCCTTCCTGGCGGCCGCAATCTTCCATTTACGACGGACCACGAAGCCCGAGATGGTCGCGAGGAGGACGAACAAGAGAGTGACTAGATCCCTGATATGGAAGGGCATTTATCCAACAGAGATGTGTGAAACCCTTTGATTGGGAAAGTTGAGATTTCGGTCATGACGAAAGAAAGAGGCTTAGATTTGTTGATTGTCCAGGATTTCAAAGCATGATTACAACAGCAGCAAAAAAAAAAAAAAAAATAGCAGCAACTATTTTTCTAAAGGAAAGAAGAAGAAGAAGAAGAAAAGACTCGTTCTTAACCCTAAGTCCTTTTTCATGGAAAAAGAAAAAAATAAACTCAACAAATTAAAAAAAAAAAAGGAATGGAGGGGTTCTGCTGCTGCTTCTTCTCTCCTTTCTCATATCTACTTCCTATTGAGTTCTAAAAACATCTCAGCCGTGTTCTAAAAACGGAACCCACCATGGAAAAAAAAAGGAAAAAAAAGTTCTAAAAACATCAAACCTGGTGACAGAGTGAGAGAGTGGACTGGGCCAGGCACAACTCCAACTTCACTCTTGTACTCTGATTCCTCTTCTTCCTCTGTTCAGCTTCTCTCTCTCGAAACCACCAACCAACTCAACGAACCCCAAAAAAAACCACCGGATCCGCCATTGAAATAGCCTTCAAAAGAGCTTCAAACAATCAGATCTCAGCCGATTGCAGGGTCAGTGCATGTACAGGGAGATGATTGCAGGGTCTGGACGATGATGCGCAGGGGATGGGGATGCATCAGCGATCGACAGAGTGAGAGAGTGAGAGAGATGGAGGGGTGCATGCGCAGGGAGTGAGAGAGTGAGAGAGATGGAGGGGCGCATGCGCAGGGAGTGAGAGAGTTGAGCGAGAGAGGGTTCCGGAGAGATGAGCGAGAGAGGGTTCCAGTGGGGAGAGATTTAGAGTGAGATACCGTGAAGGAGAGATAAATTAGAGCGGGATGATTACATTTTTACCGTCAGTTGCAACTTATGGCCGCCGCTACAAATAATTTGTAGCGACATCCAACACTTCACTGTCGGTAAAAACCAAAATTTTTCCCGCGAATCACTGGCGCCCTTAGATTAATGTTTTTAGCGACGGACATCGCAAAGGCCGCCGGTAAAAGTATCTTAGAAATTGTGTTCCAGCGATGGGTCAGATTGGCTCCCGCTATAAGTATATTATAGCGACTAATTTTATTGGCCGCCGCTATAAGTTCGCCGCTAAAAATGTATTTTCTTGTAGTGACAACACCACGTTGCGTAGAAATTTGTTCATCAATGTTGGCCCATATCTCAAAGATAATGCAGGGAGGGAATATCTATTAAAAATATATGTTGCTTAAATTAAAATAAATGCTTTTCTCTTTTAATGGTGCAACAAAATTGTACTTGATGAAGAGTCTATCAGCATAAAATTGGGAAAATGATTAATACCATAAAATACATGATTTTTTTTTACATTTTGTTAATGTCTTTTATATCTTCTCAATCTTCCTTGTGATTTTACTCCTGTTATAATTATGTGTTTCTAATGAGTTCAATTCAACCGTGTGCCTAATCCTTTTTAATTTTTCTGGACGTTTAGAATAGAATTAAGCTCCAAAAAGAAGGAAAGAACCTCTGTACAAAAAATACAACATAAGTTAGCAAGACACACAAGTAGGCAGCCCCATTAAAGCGATCAGCTGTGTGAGGACATATGGCGAAACTTGCAGCCAAGTAGAGTGGAAATAAAAAAAAAAAAAAAGAACCCCAAGAAGAAGAAGAAAACAAACTAGCTTCTCTAATCTCTATGGTCGAATTGGTGATACCGTGATAGTCTCAGAACTCCAATTGACAAACATTTAAAAAAGAGATGATCATTTCTGACTAAATTCTGAGTCATTCCCCTAACTTGCCAAATTCGATGGAGATTTAAGGCAGCAAAATCCGCAACCTGCTGGACCTTACAGCCTGATGGAGAATTTGAAGAAATTTTTTTCAACACTCCTGAGGTGGAAGCAATCACTATCTGGGCAATCCTCTTTACAGAGCAGGCTCATATGGCAAGAAGGCCCACTCACATTTCCAACACACTCATGGTTGAGTGATTCTGGCACATATATATCGCACACATAGTTACCTAACTTGTAGTTCGACTAATTAACATTTGAGATTGGAATTCGAAATTCGAGACTTAGCATGCTCATAAAATTTGATGGAGTAGGTTCATTTGTTTCGCTTCTTAATTCAGCTAATTTGAAGTTCGAGCTCAACAAATAATCCACGTGTACTAATTTTGTAAGCCCATTACTAAAGGTCTTTGTCTAAAATCCAAACCACCCAAAATAACTGTTATATTCATTTTCCATGTATGCAATATTCTATTTCAATTATAGCTTGGGCCACATCAAATTGACTATATGTAAAACATAGTTATGATAAAAACCAAAGTAAGATTTCATGTTTTTCTGGTGATCAATTTTTATGAGCGAAAACTCTTCTCGGATTTAGATATGGGTTAACGCTAATATATCAAGGTGCAATGCTTTTGAGTAGCTTGTTAACCCCTTCCATCTTTAACGCAATTCACTGAAATTAACCCAACCCCTTCCATCTTTAACGCAATTTCACTGAAATTAACCCAACCCATCCGCTTGCATGATGCAGACTTACTCTAAAATTAATTAGCCCCACAAGATGATTAAGTATATCATCAATAATGTAATTTAAACACTATTAATCATAATCATGGATCGGGCTAGCCCGGGCCCAGCCCAATTGGAGATAAGTTTGGGCCTTTTGTTTTAGTACTCGGACCGGGCTCAACCATTTTATTTCAGCCCGCTTTATTTGGGTGGGTGGGGGGTAGGGTTGTAAATGGGTACCCGATTCTCCGATTACCCGAAGGTTCCGACCCGTTAGGATCCGGGTATGGGTCCTTATTTTGGTCCTGATAAGAAAATGGTTCCGGTTCCGGATCCTTTTTTTGAAACCGATACCTAAACGGTTCCGGTTCCGGATCCACAGTGGCTCAGACCCGTGGACCCGAGACCCGATCCAATATATACTAACATAAGGTAACTTTATTATGTGAGAACAGAACCCTTTTTACTTTTCTACTTTTCTACATTAGGATTTTCTACTTTTCTACATCTCATTGCCTGTTTGGATGTGATTTCTGAGTTTTTGGTTAAAAGTGTCTGTTATTGATAGACAAAATGTCACATTAGTGTTTGTAGGTACGTGATCCAATTGAAATGTGAAAAGTATAATTTTTTTAAAGAAAAATACAGGTATTAGTCTAGACCCGGAACCGGAACCGGACCCAGACCCGCCTCACAAACGGTTCCGGTTCCGGTTCTGGTTCCCATTATTCTTAACGGTTCCGGTTCCGGTTCTCCTTCTTAGAAAATGGTTCCGGTTCCACCCTGGACCCGGACCGGAACCGACCCGTTTACAACCCTAGTGGGGGGTGGTTGTGGTCTCAATTAATAGAGCGCCCAAAGCCCGCCCCGATTTAAAAAGTATAAACAAGAAACTGTACAGAGGGGGATTCGAGCAAGGGCACTTCCACATGGGTAAGGCCAAACCAACCGAACTGCACTCAGCAGTAAACAATGTTGATGTCCTTTTAGATTATATATGAGTCTTGGGCTGGGCTCGGGGCCTGTCACAACTCTTTATAGCCTCAGACAGGCTTGAACATACAATTTAGAAGCTGGGCAAGGCTTGGATTTTCCTTAGCCCAGCTCATGATCACCCCTGGAAGCTGACCTCTATCTATGGCAAGGAAGGGACATACCTACCTCTAGTTGTAAGTCAATATTTTGTGACTATGAAGGAACTTATACAACCCCACAAAAAAAGAAAAAAAAGTAGTGGTTTTCCATGTCTAGGGATAATCATAAAAACCTATTAGGCGCGGACGCTGTTACAATTTGTCCAAATTAACCCAGAATTTTTTTTTTTTAAATAGGACTTTGAATCTCTCAATATCTTTAAATTTGTCCAACCTCTAACGATTTGCATGTGCAGGACCTTTGAATTTGCCCAACCTCTCTTGATGCCGTTCGACAGAGAAGAGAGCCATAATGATGTCGTTCGGCGAAAAAGAGGGAAATCCGTTTGGCGAATAAGAGGAAAAACTCATCCTCATAATGTCATTAATTAGTAGAATATCGCTGCCGTCTCAAGCCGCCATGAAGAAGAGGGGAAGAATGGGAAAGTGGTCGAGATGTTGTTTGGAAATAAGAGGGGAAGAATAGGAAAGGCCTAATGAGGGAGGGAAAATAAACATGGTAGCCTAAGAATGTCGATCGGGATATTTTTAATGAGCACGACGATATGGTCAAGGGGTAAAATTGTCTTTTAATTACGTACGACACCCTAATTCTATTTTATTGGATATGGCGCTCATTTTGGCACCACAACTTTTAATATGGGCACCTCTCTTGATGGGATTTCAATAGGCCATAATGATAGATGGGACGGGTGGAGTGCTTGAAAATTTCGATGGACATCGGATAGCGACCCCTCTTCTCGCTATAGCGAGAACACAACGAGAATGTGTTATCGCTATAGCGAGAATCTGATCTTTCGTTTCTTGCCCTCTCTTCTCCTTTCTTTTCGTTTCTTTCTAGGGTGGGCCAGGATTTGGGGAAATCATAATTCCCGATGATGGATGCGGGGGGAGGAGGAGGAGGTGACCATCAGGCAAGTGCGATTTGATCTCGGATTTAGAGTGGTTGAATCTGCGATGGGTAGGGATGGAGTGCGTGAGATGGGTGCTGTGTGCAGCCTGGGATGGAGAAGATGAGAGGATGATGGTGATGGTCGATGAGATGGATGAGGATGATGGGATGAAGATGATGGCCAGATGAAGGTTCTGCGCAGATGGGAAAAAAAATAACGGGAGAGGTTGGTGGTGACGGAGAGATGATGAGAGGTGGGGTGTTGTGCGTGAGGCTGGGATGGAGTGGAGAGATGATGAGATGGGCTGTAGCAGAGATGGAGAGACCGAGCTGGGAGAGGAGGTTCTGCAACGTGAGAGAGAGAGATCGTACCTGGGATCGGAACAAAAAACAGACTTTCAATTCTTGCTATAGCGAATGGGTTGGAGTGTCAAATGAAAAAAAAAAAGAAAAAAAAGAGGGGTGTCTGGGATGTCCTGTCAATAGGGGTGCATATATTAAAAATGGGGGTGCCAAAATTGGCCCCCTATTGGATATTTCTTAATCCATCTGGCTAATCAGGGATTGATGACAAATTTTTCCATAAAAATCCCCTTTCTTTCCAAACTCACTGACAAAAACAGGATACCTTAGTAGGATTAAATGTCCAGCATCCACCCACTGTCCTATGTCGATTCCATCAAATTCATGCAAGTCGCATTAAAATTTGGTTCCTTTTAAGCTTGGATTTCTGCTTCTTGTCTTTGTTGCAGGGCAGGGTCTTCGGTGGTTGCTGCTATTCTGTTGTCTACAACTATGGCAGCCAGGGGCGGAGCCACATGAGGGCCTGGGGGGGCCTTTGGAAAAAACCTTTAAGTTGATCAAAATGCCCCCCCCCCCCTCAATCCAACATCATTTCCAGGAAAATTAAGCCCATTTTTCAAAAACCTCTTCAGCCCCTTTTCCAAAACCCTATTCCCATTTGGCCATTTCTCCCTTTTTCAAAACCCAGTCCGGCAGTCCCTAAACGAAGAAGAGGTGTCCGGTTGCCCCTGTCCCTAGCGATTAACGAAGAAGAAGAAGAAGAAGAAGAAGGAAGAAGAAGGAGCGGCTGGGCAGTGGGCCTCACGCTGCCTTCCCCCTCTCCCAGCCGCACAGTGCCGCCTTCCCCCTTTCCCAGCCACAGCCGCCCACAGCTATACAGCACTGCAGCAGCCAGCAGTGCCTCCGCCGCCGGCCCGCCACCGCTAGGTACACCCACCTTCCGGTCCTTCCTCTCTATATTGGTGTTTTTAGCTATTGCTTTTGGGTGGAAAGGCAAGAAAATCCTTATTGCATTTGCACTGAATGTGATTTCCTCTTTTCCATGCTACCTTGAATAAAGAATTGAATGGATGCTTTCAAAGTATTCAAATTTCTTATTTTGTTGGGGTAAACCTATCAAGCTGAATTGATTCGCATGACATTATGACCTATCAAGCTGAATTGATTCGCGAGTCAGGGAAAGTCGGACTGAGTTTGAAAAATATGGTACATGGCTTTGAACCATTCATACTTGACTCCCCAAATATTGTGATGGAACACAATATGTTCACCAGGAAGGTATGTATTGAGGCTATTTTAATTTTGAACTGACAACAAAAAGGTGTTTCAATTAGAGGTGTACAAAACGATCCGTAACCCGACCCGACCCGTGGGTCAATGGGTGGGTCACTCCACCCACAATCTTTGTGCTCGACCCGACCCGACCCGACCCGTGACCATTGGTACGGGTAACGAGTCTTACGGGTCGGGTTACCGGGTGACCCGTGAACTCGTTTTTTTTTTTTTTTTTGTAGAAGACCAAGGATAAAAATCTAAGAGATATGCCCACTTGTCAAGATGTGGTTTTAATTTCTCTTAGATGTAGTTCACCGACCAATTTCTAAATATTTGAGTTATTATATTGGTCTCATGTCTATGAACTCAAGGCCCATGTATACTATAATATATTTAGTGCGAGGAACATTTATTTTATTCCTATCAACAGATTAAGGTGATCTCACATGAAAAACACGGTACGTTTTGAAGCCTTATTAGTTATTACATCTATTTGACATCAGTTTGTTTAGATTTGTTAATCTTGAATATCTTGTTGATTGTATTTAATCATTTAATTGGTGACACTGAATTAATGGTCAAGATGAGAGTGATTACGTAGTTGAAATTGGACGTGGTTTTCGAGTCAAACTGCAACTACTTTTTTTTGTACACCCCTACCCATGGTACAAAAGAAGGCCAGCAAACAACCGCAACCACTTTTTACTTTTACATAATTACATCTAATCACTTTTAGTTCTCTAACAATTATTTGAAAGTTGTTTACATAAACAATTTGGTCTTTTCTACAAGAAAAAATAAAAAAAATAAAAAAAATAAAAAAAAAACTGACCCGAACCCGACCCGTGACCCGTTGAACCCGTGACCCGTGACACAAACGGGTCGGGTTCGGGTGGGTTTTCACCCACAAAAATTTAGACGGGTCGGGTCGGGTTTGACCCGAAACCCGTGGGTTTCGACCCGTGAACACCCCTAGTTTCAATCATTCGGTATACTGTTTTGTTGTGTGTGGCTACATCCAAACCATGAATGCTTCCATGGATAATTACTCTGATCAGAATATTATGGGCCTCCCTCTGGATGACTTCTACCTATTGAGTGGTAGCTGTCCCTTTGGCAGTCTCAGCTAGGATAAACGAGGATGGTTATGTGAGATTGACAGTCAGCTATTATATAACACTTCCACACTTTATGAATATGAATAATATGATGATGATTGATGAATCCGAAATTAGGAATGTTTAGTTATTTCTGTGATTGGGTTATGTTATTAATTTCATCCATAT
The DNA here is from genome assembly GCA_012931725.1 of Litsea cubeba. Classification (NCBI taxonomy): domain Eukaryota; kingdom Viridiplantae; phylum Streptophyta; class Magnoliopsida; order Laurales; family Lauraceae; genus Litsea; species Litsea cubeba. Next base: position 109,979,814 of record CM022945.1, on the reverse strand, counting down.
TTTGATAATATGTTGCAATGGACATAACATACAATGCCTAACTTCCTGTTTGATGATGATGTTGAATGAGAGGGCGCACCTATACCTTCATCTAGTGAGACTAGAGCATGCACAAAAACATGCAACCATTCTCCCTTTAGAAGTTCCTCTGTCCCTTTTCATGAAAACAAAACATCCATCTCAAGCGTGATGCCATTTGTTAAAACATTTTGAACTCTAGTGATATTGTCAAAGTGCCGGATCTTTGAAATGGGGTGGACACAAACAGTCAGAAAAGGGATGCTCCAAGCCTCTAGCATTAAGAGCAAACTGACTTACCATTTACCAAGGATTCAATAGCTCCTATTATGTATCACTAGATTGGGAAAAAAACTAACTAAACTTTTTGCTGAATAGTGGGGCCGACTTTTTACTGAATTGAGATTATTTGATTTTGGACATATAATAAATATGTTTTTTATTTGATTTGTAGATGGGAAAGTCATCTACAATTGATGGGTTTTTTAAAAGAAAAAATCCTCAAAACTTAGAAGCCGATACATCATTGCCGACCTCTAATGTTGAGAATCCAATTTCTAAAGATCGTCCTACAAAATCACAAAGAACTGAAATCAATGAAGTTGATATTAGTTCAATAGAGCGTGATCCAGGATTGCGTCCACAGATATGGGATTATGATATTAATTGGCACGATGAAATTCGACGGAAGTACATTAAGATTGGTCCATACCAACTTATGCTTTCAAAGTATCCAAAATCTGGATCAACAACTCATCTTCGTAGCTTTCAACATTCGTGGTTCAAGCTATTTCCTTCATGGTTGGAATATTTCCCAGAGAAAGATGCTATTTTTTATCTACCATGCTATCCTTTTAATAAGCAAACTGGGCTTGCTTCGCAAAATGCATTCACTCTTACTGGATTTAAGAATTGGAAGAAAGTTAAAGATGGAAAAAATTGTGCTTTATTGAGTCATGTGGGGAAGGATCCTAACTCTCCTCATAAAGTTGCCGAGAGATCATGTGAAGACTTGATCATTCAATCTCAACACATGCAGAAAGTGCTTGACAAATTCACGTCGGAAGAAATTGCAAACAATCGACTACGGCTTACGGCTTCAATTGATGCAGTCCGATGGCTTACATTTCAAGGTTGTGCTTTTAGAGGCCACGATGAAAGTCAAAGTTCAATCAATCGTGGAAATTATATTGAAATGTTGAATTTGTTGAGTTCTTATAACGAGAAAGTTGCAAGAGTTGTGTTAGATAAAGCTCCAAAAAATGCTTCTTACGCATCACCAATGATCCAAAAAGAAATTCTATATATTTTTTCAACCAAAGTGAAGAAGATAATTCGTGAGGAAACTGGTGATGTAAAATTTTGTATACTTGTTGATGAAGCTCGTGATAAGTCAAAGAAGGAGCAAATGGCTATAATTTTGAGATTCGTCGACAAAGATGGCTTTGTGCGGGAGCGTTTTTTTGGGTTGTTTAGATGTTTGAAAACATGATAACCTTGTTTAGATGTTTAATGAAATGGATTCTTAAATGGATTTTGATTTGTATGGACTTGATGAGAGGGGGTATGGACGTTTGTGAGAGGCCTAGGCCCTGTTTTTCCTTGTTTACAGTTGTGAGTGAAGGAAGAGAGTGAAACCCATCAGTTCTGAACTAATCACAGAATTCATTTTAGAATTCTGGGAGCAGTTCAGTTAACCGAAAACCGAACCTAGGTTTCGGTTAACCGAACTGCAGTTCGGTGACCTCTCGGTTGACTGTCGGTTCCAATTCTAGTGAACTGCAATTTGACAGAAGAAGGGATTATGAACTCATCACCTTGTAGGTCAGCTCTCGGCTGACCAAACTGCATTCAGTGACCTGTCGGTCCCAAATCCAGAGAGCTTATTTTCTGGGCTTTTTGTGTGGTTGGTCACCTTGTCGGTCAGCTCTCGGCCGACCGAACTTGTCGGTTAACCGAACCTGGTATTTACCTTAGCCGAATCTCCTCCTTTTTGAAATGAATTGTCCCTTGGTCTATGGACTTATGTGGAACCTTGATTACCCTTTTTGGACTCATTTGGCTATGTACGGGGAATGTCTTGAGATGACGGTTCCTCATAGTTATTCCGGTTGCATCAGATTTCATCCTAATTCAATCTTGAATGGTACGGGACAACGGGATACCCTTCTTTAAATCCATGCACGAAGATTATTCGTTCCGGTATCGTGAACCCTAATCCCTTTCGTTGACTGAGTAAGGTTGTACGATGCTTCGGGATTAACAATTGACTTAGGGTTGGATTGTCTAACGCTTATGATTTTGAATTGTACCGTCTGGTACTGTCTACATGTAATGTACATGTTCATTAGTTCTGTTTACTTTAATTTATTTGGGATCACATTGAGAACTTAGATGATGGACTTAGGATCCCTTTCGATGTTCCATTTATTCGGAGGTTTGTTTGAGGTGTTGAGGCTAGGTGACTTTGATGTAAAGGCTTAAAAGGACTACTAATGGTATTGGTATTCTGAAGTTTGTTTGTTTGATTTTGATTTGATGAAAGGTAGTAGTTCCTCTATCATTATGATGAATCTTGTTCGCGCAAGAAAGCCTAGCTCCTCACTGATTTGTCTGTTTAGGATTCTTTGTGTCGGGCACTGCTCAGCTGACAACGTTCAGCACAGTTGGGATGCCACCTATGTGAGGACTCCGTATAATCAACTCAAGGCAAGACTATGAGCCATTCCTTCGGGGACTGAGCCACATGAGCCAAGAGATATCAGTTATTATCAGCTCGAGGCAAGATAGTGAGCCAGAGCCCTCGGGGACCGAGCCACATCAGCCAAGAGATATCAGTATCAGTTATTTGAACATCGGTTATCAGAGCCCAATTCATTTATTATTAGTATATGTGGTTGCCTACTTTGATTTGTGTGTTTATGATTCGAATGTTATGCATTTCTCTCGATCAGAATGCTATGCATTTCGATCCTATGATTATGTCTGCTTGTTCATTCTTATTTGTACTGCATATTTATGGATTTTTATACATGTTGCTTGCTAACCGTCGTGTTGATGATGCTACTCTTGGTGCATAGGTACCAAGCTTACCTGTTACGAGGAGGAAATGACGGAGGAAGTTCAAGCAGATCAGCCTGATGACTTCGTAGAGTATTGCACGGATGGCATTGTCTAGTCGTATCGACACCGTACGGGAGAGCCTACATGTTATATCTTGATTAATTAGTTTCATCTTTTGGCTCTTTAATCTTTTGATTAGGCTCGAGCTTTGATTTGGCCTAATGTTGTAATTAATACTTTTGTTAACAGTCTTAAACTTGAACTTTAGTTTATGATATTCAGTATTACTCTAAACTATACATCTTTTAAATTTCAATTGTTATTATGAAGCTTCCGCTATTTGTAAATTATATTCGAGGAAATGTTTACACCTCACAGCGGTCTTCGATCCATTTGGGACACGATTGGGGCTACCTGGATTTGATAAATGTTGAAAAAGTTTTTAATTAGCCCTAATCTCACGCATAACCCTAGCTTCACCGCTGGGGGCGTGACATAGATCTTTACGGACTATAAAAAGATGTGTCTAGGTTCGAGTTTTTACAATGATGGCCTCCCACTCCCATGCACTGATCATGAAGTCTGAATCCAACATCAATTTTCTGATCAAGTGTAGTAACTAGGACTGACAAAATAGTTAAAAGGGGATTTGACATTTCAATGCCCCTTAAATACTCAATCCCCAATTTCATGACTACAAGTCTTTAAATGTCACCGGAGTTGTTTGACTCTATCCCATGATACCATGGGTTTAGTCTCTAAATCCCTATTTTTTTTACTTTTTTACACTCGATCCCATGATACCATGGGTTTTTAAAAACCCATGATATCATAGGGTCCAGCTAGCTTTTCAATATTAATATTTGGATCTCATGATATCATGGGTTTTTAAACTCTCATGATATCATAGAATCGAGGGCAAAAAAGTAAAAAAAAAAAAACTCGACTCTGATGCCATTTACGGAATTTTAGTCACGAAATTAGAGATAAAGTGTTTAAGGGGCATTGAAATGTCAAATCCCCTTGTTAAGATGATCCGGACTCACCCACTTTTTGTGTAGGAGTTAAATGCGCCGTCAAAGCAATGGTGCACATTATCCGGCCCTACCACACTTAATTTGTCATTTTCTGCATTAACGTTTACTCTCAAGTCACTGTGTTGTCTTTCTTTTGCTTTTAATTGGATTATTCTATTTTATTTCATTTCACCCTTCCCACAAAACGAACATCAGGTGGACTTAAATCACTATAATGCAATTTCGATGAAGCAGACTTTGATCTATTGCAAGAAATGGAGATAAATACCTTTTAGTCTTAAAAGTTAAAATTAGCGGCTGTCACTTGTCCAAATCCACAAGTCTAAAAAAAAAAGAACCTATTTCTTTTACCTTAATTTTAAGATTAATTTAAATACATGTTTCGGGACAAAATAATAAGAAACATTAGGACCAAAATATGAAACCGAGTTACAAATTTTATTCTTAATATTATATCAACAAATAAGTATTTCTACTAGTATTTTAACCCTTTTTTTTGTAAGGCAAGTACGCACACCCCCATTCACAGACACTCATTAGTCAAGTTCCTCACCATTAGCGTTGTAGCTGACCATTATTAGTCCATGTTGTTTATGTGGAAGGGAAGGGTCTCACCGACAAAACTATTGGCTATTATTTTTAAACTTGAAATAAAAAGTCATAATAATGTCTTTTAAACTTAAAAATAATGTTTAAGCTAATATTCAAAGATTTCATATGAATTGAGATAGGGTGCCATGAAGATTTGACATGGAAGTTCCTACCAACATGTGTTGTCTTTCAATGCATTACTGATTTAAAATAATCCATTATTTTTTATACTGGTCGAAGAAAATGACAATCATTGATCTAACATGTAAGTAAAAAAACGGTCATTACCTAGTGTGAGTCCTACTGAAGCAGGGTCCTGAGAGGGTCTAAACTGAAGACGGTCCACACATTTGGCAAGTTTTCACAAAGTGGCTGCTCACAAGTCTCGAACCTACGTTATCACGCATGGCACTCCAGTATAACTATTGCATCAAATGACATATAAGTTACAATGCCAGTTCGGTGCAATTTGATTTTTAAGCATTCCTACTTATGAACATTTCAGCTTAAAATGTTTGTGGTTTTCATAAGTATAGACTGCAATTAGAACGAGAGAACACTAAAATCAAACTAATCAGTGGTTTCCATAAATGGTCATGGTTTTATAACTAAGCAACCTTCCTTGAGTTAGGCTTCATCTGGTGCACAATGTTGAGAATTATCAATCAACCTTACACCTGGAAAACATCCAGCTCATTGATCATCACAGTTTTGATCATCTAATTTGTTTAATACCTAAGGGCTTGTTTGTTTGCATGAAATTAAAAAAACAGGAATGTTTGGTCAATTGGGCTCTAAGATCATTGAGGTGGGTTAGAGTGTAGGATGTAAGGTGGAGATATATACTGAAAAAGAAATTATTTCATGGAGATTCATGCATATTTACTTTTGTTTTTTTAATTTTAACCAGTTCTAAATATATCATAGTCCAATGGCATGGTCATAGATTGTGTTGACCCACATTGTCTTTAAGTAATTAGTCAGTCATCTGACCCATTTAATGAACTTGCAGTCCACCAGACCACTCGTCTCATGAACACGATAATTAATTGAACATTTCGAATTCCTATAATTATCAATCAAACAGCGGGCCGTAGCTAGTGCAATTATTGTGTTGGTTAGATGTTGTTGTCCACTACACCAAAAATGAAAAATTGGAACGAATTACCGTTCCTAATCCGTGTGTTCCTAATTCGTTTATTTGTTTCAATTTTCTATTTTTGAAACGGATTAACGGATTAGGAACGGTTTAGGAACGGATGAACGGATTAGGAACATACGAATTAGGAACTGTAATCCGTTTCAATTTTCCATTTTTGACGTAGTTGTCTATTAAAATTTAAATATGAGACCATGATAAAGAGAAAAAGTTCTTTTTTTTGACAACCTATTATATGACAATGTAAACTTTAGACATAAAGAACTAACAAAACCCTCTTGTATTCGGTGAGTGCTGCAATTTTGCCTGCTTTGAGTCCTAAATTCTAATCCACTCAGGTCGTTAGTCAGAGGCGTCCAACCAAGTCCATTACAATAAGTCAATCATTGGGGCCGGGACTCAACTTTATAAATTTTATACGAATACACTATTACAATGCTTACAAACACATACTTAAAACCTACACAATTACAAGGAGGAGACTCACTCACTACACTTATACTCAATATGGCATAACATAACTAAAAGAAATAATAGACTGCCTACTTCTTACAACTCTTGAGTCAGGCAGTTTTGAGAAATGCCATAAATTTTGACCTATTCATGAATAGAAAAAGTTGTGACCCAATTAATAGAAAGCTCCTTACGCAAAAGGATATGTCTAAGATCTTTGACGAAACTAATACCACAGAGCAGGTAAGTAAATGTAGTTTTTCTGATGAGAAAAAAGTCGCCGAAGCAAAATAGGTGGCCGACATTACCATAAGTGAAATGTCTGTGACTTGGATAGCGATAATCTTCCACCTCCTGGATTTAAAAATGTAACTGAGTAATAGCAATTGGATGACGAGCAATGATGATGAAAGCATTACGTCGTTACAAATGGAGAAAAACTTGTAACGACCGGAATCCACGTACGACATGATCGATTCCCCGGCATAGTGATGCACTAGTTTTGGATGGGAGGATTGCAGAGCATTGGGTGATAACAATGTAGCGTTGTGGTATCCAGTGTCTTGCCAAACACCTCCTGGAGGATTAAGTCGGGCTTGAAAGGCCACGGTCGCCATCAGTATAGCCACCACCAGCAGTGCCTCAGCAAACCAACTTTCATCAATATCGCCTTTGATATCTAACCCCAACAGGAGGCCCAGAAACAGTGAATTATTCCCACCTCTTTTAGCCCCTTTACCTATTAAAAACTTTTGAATCTTAAATCCACGAAATAGATTTTCATTTCCCAGTGAGACATCCAAGGGCGTGAAGCCGTCCTTGTTCTCAGCATTAACGCTCGCATGAACGTCCGCTGCAGTATTTTTCATATTTTCCACCAAAATCTTTATAACCTACAGCACAATGAAAATGTTGGGAAAGAAAAATAATATATAGATGAATTCAATCCTTGCAAGCCTCAATTGATTGCTTTGTATTGAATTTTAAAGAAATCTAAGAAATGCCTCTAAAAGGTTAAAATTGATAACGAGCATAGGTGAAAGTTTAAATATTCTCATTGAATGCCTGGACAATACCATAGTTAATCTAGTTAATCAACAATATTAGCATAAGAATCCGTAGGGCTAAAAGGGGTAATTTTAGTGACGTACGGTCATATCTTTGATCGACGTGGCCTAAGGTGGGCCACACAATACTATATCTAAATTTCATAGATGAGGATGAGCGCACCTGGAAAGGCCTATATATGTTATTTCTAGAGTCCCAAGTGTTAAGATACAATAAAATGATATTTCAAACACTTTTCTAACTTAACAAATTGGAAAACTAACGTCCAATTAGACCATGAATAGATGTTCGCTTATTCATCCATCGAAATCTTTAGTTTTTGTTTTTAACAAGCAAATTTGCTTACATAAGACTGACCTTTCTTCACAACTATATAATGGCATTCTTATGTCTGATTATTTGGTTGCAGGTAAATAATGCTGGAACATACATATTCAATGTAACATTAAATCATGCAGCTGAAAAGTTCTCAGTCTCTTCAATCATGGCTACCAACTTTGATTATGCAGGCCACAAGGGGACAACCATCACAATCATGTCTGAAAATTCCCAATATCTTATATTCCGATCAGGAATACTCCAAAGAAACACGCCTTTGGACTGTATCTTGACGTTTCCTACATATGAAATCCTGTCTTCACTTGCTCAAAAAGAGATAATTTCACGATAACTTTTGCATATTCAATTTTGTTTCTTTAATTATTACCGGTTTTAAAAGTACTATATAGCCGAGATGGCATGGTCGTATATATATAGCCTGTAAGTTAGTGATCTACCGGGCCACTCATCTCAACACCACCTTGGTAATTTCCGGACAACACCACCTCATCTCAACAACACCCTGGTAGGTTAGAGATTATGTACTTTTTCATGTAAAATGTAGTGGAATAGAGTATCAGATTAAGATAAAATAAAACATAATAAGGTTACGATGGTATTTTGGTTTTAGTGAATTGGTAAGGAATTTTTGTGATTTTTTTTTGTCTTTTAGTGGCTTTAAGAGTTACCTTTTGACTTATTTTCTTGAAAAGTAGGGAAGAAAATTTTGAATTTATATGTTTTTTATATAACTCGTTAGTCTTTTCATATCCGGGAAACGAGGGATTTACTTTATATTTATTTTAGAGGAATATACCTGAAAATGAACCTTACATGGTCACTAGACGAAAATAGGTCACTAGTAAATATGGGACCACTTTCGTTTTTTTATTAATGATCGAAACAAGTGACGACGTCGTTGCACCATTTAACCCCATAAAAGTGCCCCGAACCCCATTTCCCTATTGTCTCCTTCTTCCTCTCATCGCTTTCTCCCTTTTCCCCGGGCGGTTTCCTTTTCCTTCTTCCTCAAAAGGTAGTTAAGGTGGTCTCAAAGCTCACCTAACTTGGGCTTCAACACCTGAGAGATCAGGTCTTGAGTTCAAGGAAGAAAATGACATAATCCTTGAAGCAAATCTCTGAGATGGCCGTCGTCAGATGATTTGGCTTCTGGATCGTGCCTCATCCCCCAAAATCATGACCCACAAATCCCCCCAAACCCCCAAAACCATGACCCACAAAACCCTAAACACCCGCCATGTCCTCGAATCATGCACCTTCCAGCTCCACTCCTGGCAAACTTACTTACATTGATACCTTCAAGATGAGCAGCAAGAAAGTGGCAGCTTTCATGGACGATGATGATCGCGGCGAGCACCACAGACGCTTCAAGAACGGGTGGTAAGCTCTCCATACCGCCAAAAATGGCAGACTGCCGGAAAACGGCCCTTTTCCGATGTGGGTGTGTTGGAAATCTGGTTCTTGGGTGGTGGGAGAGAGGGAGAAATGATGGAAAGAGGGATTTGAGATGGGGTGAGGAGTTGCAAAAATATGATCCACATCAAGGGATATATACAAGGTATGATCCACAAAGTATAAACCACAAAACTACATGCAACGCCATCTCTTTTGCAATGTGTGCTTGGGGATGTGTCATTCTCATCACTGGTTTTGAGCAACAATGCCTTGGGTTACAAGTACGCACCTTAAACTCCGGGTCAGAATCAGCTCAAACCATGTGAACTGAACCATCAAAATTTGGAATGGTGAAGTGAACTCCCTGAAGCTAAGTTTGGTGGACTCCAAAGTCCAAACCTTAATGAAACATGACTTTTAAATGGAACACATCATTTCCCAATAAGCCTTCGATATTGATGATAACATATTGCAATTCCTTTACAATTTGCTCAGCTTCAAGCCTACAAATTTCTCGATTAATTTCCTTTAAAGACCCACTAATTTTCTTACTTTTGAATTCCCCATAAGATGATAAAAAAAAAAAAAAGCAAGCATCATTAATAGAAACCCCACAAAAAAAAAGTAATGTAAAAAGGGCAACCAAAAAAAAAAAACACTAAGATCGGCGTTGACGTCATTGTCCAACCGTTTATGCAATCTTGCTGAAGGAGTAGAATAAGCGACGACGTCGTCTCTTTATAGAATCTTGAAACACTTGGTCCCATTTAAATGAGTGACGACGTCGACGACGTCGACGCTCGTCGAAAAAGAGCAAAAAAAGATAAAAGTTTGGCGTGAATACTCATTTCATAGCATGTAAACTAGTGTCCCTTTTTTTGTCCAGTGACCGTCTAAGGTCATTTTCCAGGTAAATTCCTCTTCATTTTTATAGTAGATTGACAAACGTACGGTTATTTAAATAGTTTACATCAATCATTTTGTGAGAGCCCACCAATGGCATAGTCCGGGATTTGTGCTGATTGGTCCTAGTTTATAACACGTTGTGCAACAGTCCATTTCCACTGTCGCGGCGGCTACAGCTTTTCCCTGAGTGGCCAATTGCGCCGGGTTTCTGTGCAGAGGTTAAAAAAAGGAGAATCTGGCAATCTGCCATTTATTAAGTTCCCCATAATTCTAAGAAATGTCTTTCTGTTATATATATATATATATGTGTGTGTTAAAATTTAAAAAGAAATAAGCAATGGGAAGAAGATGAAATATATACCTCAAAATTCGCCTTGGCTGAAAGGAGATGTAGGATGGTGTTGTCGTCACGGTCTCTCAAATTCACAAAGCGACGATCATCTTTGACCAATTCTATCAGCTTCTCTAAGGCTTTGAACTTGTCATTCTTTGCGCATAGGTGCAGAATTGGCTCTCCACTTTTTGTCAATACGAAAGCAGTTAGTTTCTCAGCGTTAACCAACGCTTCCAGCACCTCGACTCGCCCTTGGATTGCTGCAAGATGGAGAGGAATCATTCCGTCTCGGTCACGAATGAAACAAGCATCAGCATCTTGACGCAATATCTCCTCTACAACTTTAACATGGCCACTCGCCGAAGCTAAATGCAGTGGAGATTGTCCTTCAGAGTTCAATTCACGGGTGAGTGCCCGTTTTCTATTTAAGATCTCTTTGACGAAGTCCACGTTCCCATACAGAGCTCCCACATGCAGAGGGTTATCCTTTCCTCTACATTCCCACATTACTCGATCGAGGATAGCCGGATCATCTTGCAGCAATCTCCGCAACTCTTCCTTCTTCGTTCCTAGTATTGCAGCTTCCAAGAGCATTCTGTACGTAACTCTCTCTTCCGTGTCTCTCTCTATCACTATGTGGGCACTTTCCATGTCTGTGCACAATGAGTGAAAAGCTTCGTCTTCACGGGCTATAAATAGACGCGTCTAGATCCAGGTTTTTGCAGCGAAACTATGTGACGAACTGACGATCCTCTGCTGCGTGCTCTGTGAAAAATCCGTGAGGTTCCTTGGTGGTGGGTACCAGTGAAAAATCTATACATCTCAAGTTCCGCCATTTCATTGACTAAGAATATTTGATTTGGTCCCAAAATAAACTTAATTACTTAAAACACAAGAATAAAATAATTTGAAATTTCCAAATGTACGTCTAATTATTATGAGTCAAACTGTGGGGATGTACGTGTGTAGTTGTTAATTTAATGGACGGATAAGAGGTGTGTGGCGATAAATTGTAATCCCCGGTGTCGGGTAGTTGACAACATTGAGTGGTAATAATATAGATGGCACTGTCGTTGCATGTCCTTCAACATGTGTAACATTTGCTACATTTATTTCCAACTACATTCAAAATTGTTCTAAAAAAAAAAAAAAGTATACGATATTCAATATTGAGTTGTAATAATGTAGATGGCATTGTTAATGGTGCATGTCCTACAACATGCGTATTATGGCTACATTTATTTCCAACTAGATTCAAGACTCTAGGAAACTGATGCAGTGGCCCACTTTGCCTTGTCAGTTTCTCTCCTTTTAAATGGCTAACATTTGGTCCATATATATACCTAACCACTTTCCGAGCAACATTCATGATTATGTACTCTCGCTAACTCAGAATCTCTCTCCAAATCTGAATAGAGATTATTACATTTTCTGAAAGTCTCATCCATACATACAAAAGTAAAGCCCCTATTCTTTAAAGAAAAAGTTACATCTAAAGGTTTAATTTAAAATCCCAGCGATTCTTTTTTTAAAAATATATATAAAAAAGGAATATCTCTCTCCACTAAATGATAAAAAAAATTTATATTTTTCTATGCAAAAAGTTATATTTTTCTATACAAAAAGTAAAATTTTTTTTATACCAAATAATTAAAAATAAAATACCATCATGAGGAATGTTCAGGTGCATCTTTCGGTGAGGGACAAACTTAATGGGGCCCACATAGGGACCCACTGATGATGGGACTTGTGGGGGATGGGAAGAGACATCTTGGATGAGACCATATAACAAATGTTTAGGGTCAATCCCATGCCTCTAACCCTTTCAACCTGGCCTACAAATTTAATGACTTTATATTAAAGGAGAAAATTTGACCCTCGATCCAACGGTCTAATCCATTTGGTTAGGTGAAAACTCGATGGGTTTGGTGTTCTTACGGGGGTGTCATGCGTGTGGATGGTTTGGATGTGTTATAAAGTCAACCCTACCATGTTGTCCATCACCATAACATGCTGAGCGATGGATGCACATGAATATTTCTCTATATAACCCACTTATATTTTATTCTTTCTTCAAAATAATCTTTACTTCACTCCACTCTATTAGTAAGTTTCCCAAACAGACCAAATTGGTGTACTCTAGAGCTCTGGTCCATGTTTGGGCTCCCTATGTTTGGGACAACTTGATACTACCAAGGATCTCTTGTTTTGCATGGATGCTAATGCTTAGAATGATACCGACTCAAGTCTTAGGCCCAAATTGTCAGTATAAGCTTGGCCAAGATATGTTGCATTTGTAATTCAAGCATGGAAATAGGACCCAACTTGCTAAAATACAATCAAGCGGCGACTTAGAGAACTCAAAGTTACATTACTATTAATTGATTTGGCTGAGATTATAGGGATAGCCCAATTGGTTTGTATCTTATTTGTCATCCAATTGCCTAGGACGAATAGCCCTTTTTTTCCAACAAAATAAATAAACTACAAAAGTTTCAATCCCTAGGTCCTCTCCCCTGTTTGTACTAAAGGTTTACTCCCATCTCTCTAATGAAAGAATTACCAAGGTCATGTTTGGTATCTCTACTCTTTTTTCTGACGGATCCAGTAAAAGTAGAGAGCCATAAAAAAAAGAGTCATACAAAGAAGAGGCCAAAGCTCTATTTTTCAGCTGCCCAATTTTTTAGTATTTGGATTTTAGAGGATTTACCTCTAAATGTCTAAAACGGACAGAGACCAGAATGTTGTGTCAAACGCTCTAATTTTCATAACCTCTGTCCGTTTTAGACATTTAGACAAGTAGAGGCTGGAAATAGAGATGCAAAACATGGGCCAAGTCTTAATAAGTGATTGATAAAGCGAACAAAGACATCAACATGATTTGGACTCACCTAATTCTAAAGAAAAGGGAGTAAATTGCACCATCAAAACAAAGTTGTAAATTATCCATGTCTTTACTTTAATTTGAAATAAAGAAGCCAATCTACTAATAGTCCAGTGGTGAGGCATCTCTCTACCCCTAGAAACAACCAGGATGAATCATTGGGCCTCTTGGACACAGAGTAGCTTGAGTATGTGGGAGTGTAAGTATGTACAAGATCAAAAAATATAAAAAAGAAATTGGAGGAAGAAAAATCATAACAATATTTCTTTTTTCTAATAAAATACAATTTCAAGAGAGCATTCAAAGCCATAAGAATTGAGAAATGGCTTCCTTTTTTTACTGGAGTTTATAACAGGGATCCCAAATGTCTTGGGAATTTTAAAATTCCTATTAGAAATTCCACATTCCTTTGGAATTCAAATAACTTCGAAATCCCAAAGTATTCAAATACTTACAATGAGGCATTTCCAGATCCTAGCCAGTCCTCTAGCATCTATTAATTTTGGAATTTCAAGATTCCATTCACTTTTGATGGAACTCCGGCACACTTATCTTGAAAGGTGCCCTCACATACCGTGATCTTTAAAGGTGGGCCCCACATTGCAATTCCTATCTTCAATAATATAATTTTAAGCGGTGGGCCCCAAATACCACAAATTCTAAAAAGTGTGTTCCATTTTGTAATCTCTATAGGTGGGCCCCACAGTGCAATCTCTAAAGATGTGCCCATAATTGTTCTAAAGGTTGGGCTCTAACTTTTTAATTATTATAGCTGGGTCACATTTTGTAGTTTCTAAGGTTAGGCCGCAATTGTTAAAAATGTGGGCACTAACTTTTTAATTCCTATTGTTGGGTCACATTTTGTAGTTTCTAAAGTTAGACCGCCTATACCAAGGCTAGAAAATTCGGCCATTGGCCCTTGACGCGCCAAGTCACGTTATTTTGACGAAGACCAAGTGAAACATAGGATAAACTCGGCCATGTTAAATATAAGTAATTAACACTTTCTGTTTGGAGTTAACGATTTAAAAATAATTGATTTACATGTAATAAATTTACTAATTTAAAATTATTAATATTTTATCAATTTGCAAGCCACCAGGCCACTCATCTCAACACGACCCTTATACAATGGAGCCGTTATTGATTGGGCAAGGAAATAAGGAGAGAAGAAGTAACTGGAATTAAGCTGGAATTGAGGGCTAGGTTTGAGAGGTATTGAGACTGAATTGCAGGATGATTAGAGTAGAAATTGGACTGCCAAAAAGGATGATTTCTGGAAGCATGCAATTAGATCAAATGGACATGAATTTGGGCCCAATAGGGGACGGTGGTTTGGGTTTCTGCTTTTTCTGGGGTTTGTGATGGATTAGGGCAGCAAGTGATTTGAATTGAATTAGTTTGCTTTTGTTATGGGATTAACTTGTAGGTTAAATTAGGGACTATGGGAGTCCCAAATGGAGGAAGATATTAATGGCTATTTTTTTTAAATCTTTTTTATTACTTTATTTATTTACTGTAAAAAGACTGAATGTAGTTGAAAGAAGAAAATAGAGAAGGCTGTAGAAGAATAGATGGATCAGGACGACCATTCGAAGAGGCACAGTAGAAGGGACTCCTCAAAGTTAGCACCAAAAAGGCAGAGGATGGATCCAATTCGATCATCAAACACCCTAAAGGAGGTATTAATCAACCTCATCAAACGAGTTATTGAAGTGGGTAGAGAGGAGAAGAAAAGCTAACAGAGGTATAAGAGGGTAGACAGGAGACAGGAAAACAGAGAGAGGAAAACAGAGAAGCAGAGGAATGAGTGGAGAGGAAAAGAGAAGGAAGAGAAGTTCAATCGAGAGAGAGAATGAGACGTTCCCTCAATTGTAAGGAGGTATTTGCTCTGGGTGGAACTCGTGAAATCAAAGAAAATATTATTAATAATCTTTCAGGCATTTAGGTATAGTTAGAATGTCGGACCCATTTATATACGTTCTTCTGCTGTTCAGTAATAACTTAAGTTTTTGGTGTTTCTGGTTAGTAAGATAGTATCAGAGACAATTGATCATAGATTTTAATTTGGATGGAGCAACTAGGCGTTGAAAAAAAATTATGTCACCAGAAGTGCTCGGACCGAGTTAAACTCGATATCTACTAAAATGATTAAACTTGAGGGGCGTGGATTAAGAAGTTATGATGATCTAATCAAAACTAAAAGTTTGCACACATGTTTCATCTAAATCTCTCAATCCCCTACCTCCCATATAATCAGCATGGCCCAAAGTGGGCCCTTTAAGGCAGTACTCACGAATGGTGCTTTGGGAGGGTGCTTGGATGAAGGTGACCATATATGATAAAGTGGGACCAAATCTAATTGAAGTATACTTCAGCACCAAAGAGCCGGAGGACTGCCCTCCAGGGCTCGGCCACCTTTATCAGTATTTTACATATAACGAATGATCAATTATGTCTACATGTAATATATAATGTTATCTATTCATATTAAGCTAATTTTGATCACCGAAGTTGTATGCTTAAGGTTAGGTCTCACCACAGTGACCCTAACAATTAAATACCGATATTTGGCCTTAATAGTACCATCATGATATTTACTTTTCCCATTGTTCAGGCGCATGAAGAATTTAGTCGCCCACAGGCGGATTATAATCATACGTTTGAATAATAATTAAGGAGTGTTTGTTCATACATGGACCAAAGATATCCACGGATATCTTACTCGTTCTAATTAAAAGTAACATCACTCAATTACACCACCTTGAATATGATGACCTTAGATGGTATAATGTGTAGAAATTATGGTGACTACCCACAGGAGCACCTAAATTTTTTTTTTGTCATATATATTTATATATTATGCATGTGTTGTCTTATTTTAATTAAAACCTTATTGTTATATCTCTATTGCAGTTATTGTACCAACTAATTTGAATTCGCATGCTAACTCTGTCACTAAACTCAATGAAACCAACTTCTCCGAATGGAAAGAGCAAGTTGAGTTCACATTGGGGGTACTTGAACTGGATATGGCACTTCGTAAAGATAAGCCGGCTCGACTCACTGCCACAAGTAACGCTGAGGAAAAGACCCTCTTTAATGCTTGGGAGAGGTCTGACAGACTAAGCACTATGTTTTTGCGAATGACTATTGATGCCAACATCAAAACATCCCTTCCTGCACCTGAGAATGCTAAGGACTTTATGAAAGCCATTGAAGATAGGTTTAAGACTGCAGACAAATCCCTTGCTGGGAAACTAATGGCAGATCTTACAACCATGAAGTTTGATGGCACTCGCTCAATGCATCAGCATGTCATTGAGATGACCAACCTTGCTGCTAAACTAAAGAATTTGGGACTATCCGTGGATGATGCTTTTCTCGTCCAATTTATCCTAAACAGTTTACCTCCTCAGTACGGGCCTTTCCAAATTCACTACAACACTATTACAGAAAAGTGAACAGTGAATGAATTGGCCAACAAACTGGTTCAAGAGTAGGCCAGGCTGAATCAACAAGGTATTATTAAAGTAGCTCATCTCGTTCAAGGAGCTGAAAACAAAACTGGGAGAAAGAAAAATTCAGGCCAGAAAAGAGCACCACCCAAATCTAATGAGGCCAGTCAGAACCCCAAGAAGAAAAAGAAGGAAAACTTATGCAAATTTTGCAAGAAACCTGGACATTTTCAGGCAGACTGCATTAAACGTAAAAAATGGTTCGAAAAGAAAGGTAACCCTCTGGGTTTCGTAAGTTATTTCGAATCACATCTTACTTATGTTTCTTCTGATACTTGGTGGATCGACACTGTCACACTGGTGCTAATGTTCATGTTTCCAATTCAATGCAGGGATTCCTTACGATCCAAACCATAAACCCAAGTGAGAATTTCCTTTTTTTGGGCAACAAAGACAAAGCTCCAGTTGAAGCCATTGGCACTTTTCGTCTTGTTTTAGATAGCGGTTATCAGTTAGACATATGTCAAACTCTTTATGTTCCATCTATTTCCCGTAATTTGGTTTCTGTAAGCGCACTTGATAAAGATGGTTACTCGTTTGAATTAGGAAATGGTAATTTCAGTTTACTTAAAAATTCTAGTCGTATTGGTTCTGGAATTTTATTTGATAGGCTATACAAGTTTCATCTTAATAGTCAAATTGCTGAAACCCATCTTACCCTGCATTCTAAGGAAATCAAACGAAAGTCATCTAAAAATGACTCTTATTTCTTATGGCATAAAAGACTGGGTCACATATCCAGTGAAAGAATCAAACGATTAGTAAAAGATGGTGTCCTTCCGGATCTAGATTTTACTAATATTAAGGTATGTGTGGATTGTATTAAAGGCAAATCAACAAAACACACAAAGAAAGGAGCCACAAGAAGTACTCAGCTTCTTGAAATAATTCATACAGACATTTGCGGACCCTTTGATGTTCCAACCTTTGGGGGAGATAAATACTTCATTGCCTTTATTGATGATTACTCACGTTATTGTTATTTATACTTGTTGCATGACAAATCTCAGTCGATGAATGCTGTACAAGTGTTCATTACTGAAGTCGAAAGGCAACTCGATAGAAAAGTGAAAATCATAAGGTCAGATAGAGGTGGTGAATTTTATGGTAGGTATGACGAAACAGGACAACATCCTGGACCTTTTGCAAAACTTCTCCAAAAGCTTGGAATTGTTGCTCAATACACAACGCCTGGTTCTCTATGGCAGAATGGTGTAGCTGAAAGGCGAAATCGTACATATATGGAAATGGTTAGACCCATAATGAGTCATGCTAACTTACCTATATCCTTGTGGATGGATGCTCTACGCACAGCTGTTTATATCTTGAACAGGGTTCCCAGTAAGGCAGTTCCAAAAACACCATTTAAACTGTGGAAAGGTTGGAAACCTAGTTTAAGACATCTCCAAATTTGGGGTTGTCCAGCTGAGGCTAGAGTCTACAATCCACATGAAAAGAAATTGGACCTTAAAACGATCAGTGGTTACTTTATAGGTTACCCAGAAAAGTCCAAAGGATTTACGATTTACTGCCCTATCCATAGTACGAGAATTGTTGAAACCGGTAATGCTAGATTCTTTGAGAATGGCGAAATCAGTGGGAGTAATAAAACTCAAGATGTGATCATTCAGGAAATCAGGGAACCTATCCCTTTACCCTCTATTCCGAAAGATGTTGGAAATCATCCCGTTGTTGAACCATTTAATAATGAGGAGAATCCAATCAATGATCACCAACTCCATCATGAGATTGTCGCCAATGAACATATGGATGAAGCACCAGAGGAACCAGCATTAAGAAGGTCTCAAAGACAAAGGAGATCTGCTATTTCTGATGATTATATGCTTTACCAAGTAGAATCTGAAGAAGGGACAATTAAAGACCCGGTTTCTTATTCACAAGCCATTAAGGATGTTAATTCTAATAAATGGATTGATGCCATGAGGGATGAATTGAAATCTATGGATGAAAATCAAGTATGGGAAGTTGTTCAATTGCCTCCAGGATACAAACCAGTTGGCTGTAAATGGGTCTTCAAGACCAAACGCGACTGTAAAGGCAATATTGAACGACATAAAGCCAGGCTTGTTGCCAAAGGTTTTAATCAGAAAGAAGGCATTGATTATACTGAGACCTTTTCCCCTATGTCCAGGAAGGATTCTCTTAGAATTATCATGGCATTAGTAGCTCACTATGACCTCGAGTTACATCAAATGGATGTGAAAACTGCCTTTCTTAATGGAGACTTAGAAGAAGAAGTCTACATGCGTCAACTTGAAGGCTTCATAATTGAAGGTCAGGAAGACATGGTCTGCAAACTTAAGAAATCAATATATGGACTGAAACAAGCTTCGAGGCAATGGTACCTAAAGTTTCATGAAATCATTACTGCCTTTTGATTTCACAGAAAACATGGTTGACCCTTGCATATACCTCAAGATC
The DNA here is from genome assembly GCA_012931725.1 of Litsea cubeba. Lineage (NCBI taxonomy): Eukaryota > Viridiplantae > Streptophyta > Magnoliopsida > Laurales > Lauraceae > Litsea > Litsea cubeba. Next base: position 109,960,607 of record CM022945.1, on the reverse strand, counting down.
AGTGGGAATAAGTTCATATTTTTGGTTTTGTATGTTGATGACATATTATTGGCTAGTAGCGACCTTGGTTTTTTACATGCTACAAAGGATTGTCTCTTTAAGAATTTTGAAATGAAAGATATGGGAGAGGCTTCCTATGTGATAGGAATAGAAATATTCCGTGACAGGTCACTTGGTATTTTGGGGTTATCTCAGAAAGCATATATTGACAAAGTTCTAGAGAAATTTGGCATGATGACATGTTCCTCTAGTCCTGTTCCACTGCATAAAGGAGACAAACTCGATCTTACGCAGTGTCCACAGAACGAATTGGAACGTAAAGAAATGAAAAAATATCCTTATGCTTCCCTAGTAGGGAGTCTGATGTATGCACAGGTCTGTACAAGACCTGACATTAGTCATGCTGTTGGCATGCTGGGTAGATTTCAAAGCAACCCAGGAATAGCTCATTGGAAAGCTGCAAAGAAAGTGCTGAGATACCTCAAGGGAACAAGAAATAATATGCTCACATACAGAAAATCAAGTCACCTATAGGTGACTGGTTATTCCGATTCAGATTTTGCTGGATGTCCTGACACCAGGCTTTGCACTCTTGGTTATGTGTATCTTTTATGTGGAGGTGCAATATCATGGAAAAGTCAGAAATCAGAGTTACTTTACGCATCCACCATGATGGCTGAGTATGTGGCATGTTATGAGGCTGCAATTCAAGGAACATGGTTGCGTAACTTTATCTCTCAGTTTGGAGCTTTGAGTTTCATCTCTAAGCCATTAACTCTTTATTGTGACAATGAAGCTGCAACCTTCTTCTCCAAGCATGACAGGATATCTAAGGGAGACAAACACATGGACCTTAAATATCTATCACTGAAGCAAGATGTTAGATTACAGAAATTTGTAATAGAGTCCATGTCAGAAGTTTCCGTTTTTCTCAAAATTAATTTTCAATAGCAGAGTACACAGGTATATATAGATACACGGAAGCTATTCTAAGATATACATGATCTAAGGCTATAATTATGGTTGACCCTTTAATTAAGGGATTTTACAATGAAATAATTTCTATAAATAATCAGATTTGATCCTTGTATGACAGCTCACGCCAACACTCCCCCTCAAATTGGTGCATAGATGTCTCTAATGCCCAACTTGTCGAGTGAGATGTAGAAATTTTTGCTGGATACGGCTTTCGTGAGTACATCTGCTAGCTGGTCTTCTGACTTGACAAATGGGAACCGAATGATTTTCTCTTCAAGATTCTGTTTAATGAAGTGCCGATCAACCTCAACGTGCTTAGTCCGATCATGTTGGATAGGATTATGAGAGATGTCAATGGCTGCCTTATTGTCGCAAAACAAGTTCATTTCTGAGCTGGGAGCAAAGCCTATTTCCGTCAATAGCCTTCTCAGCCACAGAAGTTCACATACACCCTTAGCCATACCTCGAAATTCTGCTTCAGCACTGGATAGCGCAACCACTTTTTGTTTCTTGCTCCTCCAAGTAACGAGATTACCTCCTACAAAGGTGAAGTAGCCTGAAGTTGACTTCCTATCTGAAATATTTCCTGCCCAATCCGCGTCGGTGTATCCATCAATGTTCAAATGATTACTTTTTTTAAACATTAGTCCTTTCCCAGGAGAGAACTTTAAATACCGAAGGATTCTAGTTACTGCATTCATATGAGCTTCACTAGGGCAGTGCATGAATTGGCTTACTACACTTACGGCGTAAGCAATGTCTGGACGAGTATGTGACAAGTAAATAAGCTTACCAACTATCCTTTGGTATCTCTCTTTGTCCGTGGGTACTTGGTCAGCATATACCCCAAGATGATGATTTTGGACAATGGGAGTATCGGCTGGTTTACATTCTAGCAACCCCACTTCAGATAACAAGTCTAAGACATATTTTCTTTGAGATAAAAATATGC